>JAHDVF020000986.1:20000-638098 GCA_022606425.2 Lepidostoma basale
GCCGGGTACCCGATCTGAGTGGCTTTAGGGTACTTGTATGCAAATTAAGGGTATCTTCGGGCAGGGGAAGTTGTGTGAATACCGGCGAAGGTGCGGCTGGTTCCACACACCCGCCCTTCCTCTTGTTTGACATTGATTCTTCCGAGTACTTTTTGAGCACGAACTTTCGATAAGTCACCGGAATTTATTTGAATATTTTAAGGATTCCATTTTGCCGGCGGTACATATTTCCCAGGGCACTGGCATGATGTTTTAGTAGAGACCTTTGTGTATACAAAAACAAATCAATAACAACATATATACAATGTTAAAGGTGATAGACCCATCACACGTCTTGAGAATCAATAGCTAAAATAATGTATACAGTAACTAACTTACTAAATAACCAACATGCTATTTTTCCGAAGGAGCAGGCAGAAATAGTGGACTTCCACTCTGTTCTTTCCTGACAAACTTCTATAGCTTCCTTAATATTCATTCATCATGTCATCTACGCACCTCGACTTCTCCGCTTTATTATAAATTCGTTTTTTTTCCACTAACTACATTACCATCACGCAGTCTCTCCGAAGGGGTAGGCAGACAGAATGGACTGCCACACTTTTCTTTCCTGACAAATTTCTCTCGATTCCTCAACATTCATACGCTCTTCGCTCCTCACGTGGCCGACTTTCAATATTTAATTTATTTGATCGTGCCACGTTTTCTTCGGTCTTACTCTATTTCTAGTTCCATTTATATCGTTTAAATATAATTTTTTAAACATTATTTCTTCATTTGTTCTTTCCATGTGTCCAAACCATCTTAGTGATCCTTTCATTATTATTTTTTTTCACTTTAAGATAAATTTGATAATGCCCTAGCAAGGCATGTCATTCTCTATATGAAACATCTAGAAAACAAACAACAGTATTATTAAAACAATTTTTTTATCAATATTTGTGATATGACACCCCTAGAGTTAACAAGATCCCATAATAACCTTACGACTCTCACTCCAGCCCGTAATTTCCTCGATCCTTGGTACTTAGCAGTCGCAGGATCCTCGGGGCTCCCCCTGCCTCGCTGCGCCCTCGCCGGGGTGGCTCCCGGTCCTCTAGCGGTAGCCCCGGGACACAGACGGTCCCGGCGGAAGCGGCTGGTATTGTACCAGTTGAAAAATACGTGTGGATTGAGAGGATGTAGAGGATCTTTATATAGAGGCAGACTTAATGAAATATGCTTCACGGGCTCAAAATATCTATTTGCACAGGTGTACGAGAACCCTCTTTATTTGATTGCACCGCCAGATCTTGGAAAACAAAGAAAGTGGAATTTTGAAAGAATAAATACAATCTGCGTATTTTAAAATCATGTTTGTATTTTAAACAAAAATATCTTGCAAATGAACATTATAAATTATTTATATACACCTCTTCGTGAATTGGAGATCAGATTGAATATTAATTTATTAACGCCTGGTTGAGCAACTTCGTGTTTTATTATTATATAATACATTGTAATCCATCATGTGGAAAGCAACGGGAAACTGCCACACTAAAGGCCTAAGTGGCATCCTAAGAACCAGCAAAAGAAATGTTACATATTGTTGCAAACCAATCCATTGGATTGAAGCTAGCGAAGAATTCATTTGATTGTATACAAGAGATTAACCTTTAGCCGCCCAGCGGTCCTGTACGGGACCGCGGATTTGCGTCGTTCAGTGCCCAGCTGTCCCGTACGGGACCGGTGATTTCGCTATCGGATTCACTAATTTTTGACAATAGTAGTCAAAATATTAATTTTAGCTTACCATAAATAATGTCTTTGAGATATCGATCCATAATTTTATTTTCGGTGCCGATAAACATTTTTGTCATGATGCGTAATATTAGTGTTTATACCTGCATTACAAGGTCCACTCTTGTTCGCCTAATAAAACACACAATCTACAATACTGTAACTTTTTCGTCATCTTCTGAACTGGACGGTTGTTATCACATTGCTGTTGTAAATGTTTAAATTTAAGATTTTATTATTTTAATTCTTTAACATAAAATGTGATAAATAATAAATAAAGCTTTTGTTTATTATAAAAGATTTTTTATTTTCATAATGCTTTTAATTTTACCTAAAAAGAATGACGATGAATGAATTCGCCATGATATTACAGTAAAAGTAAGATATTCGCGAAGGAGCTGCGAAAATTGTATATTACTAAAATCAACAAAATGTACATATAATATAATACATGCGGATTAAATTACATAAACTCTGTATGAAGGAGGTAAGCATTAAAACGAATACAAAAAAGTTCATTGTTATTTTTTCTCCTCAAGTTTTAGTAAACTTAGTGTAAACCAATAACCATAATTAATTGACCCTACAAAGAGAAAATACGTGGTTTCAAAGCGAAAATAAAAACTTCAATGGTATAATAGTAGAAACAAACAAAAACAATACTCAATTTGTGTAACCGAAAAGCGACTAAGCCAAGAAGTTTTTTTAATTAAGTGAGACCAGAAACACCGCAGAGTGTATAATTAAACCCTTTGTACGTGACGGTTCGAGAAAAATAATTTCGCAGGACACTCGTACATAAGAGCTTCGACAAAAGTTGGCGGTGCGATGGAAGAAACTTGCGCGAAACTGCCGATCCGTTCATAGTATGGATTAATCAAACATAAAATAAAAAATAGATCACCGTCAGTTGAAGGTAAGCGTACTCTGCGTATTACGCGAATTAGACATTTCTATGTCGCAAAGTAAACTTGACCAAATATTATATTATATAATATTTTTTTCTTAAATAATGATTTAAAAATCCATGTTAAAAAAATTATTTGAATGAAAATTTCGATTTTCTAGGAATTTTGTTACATTAATGGGAATGACATGCTTAGCCTTGTTTAGGCCATTAACAAACATTTTGTATGTCTAGAATATATGTTTTCTTCCATATTAATTATAGACCGAATATTTGATGTAAAATATTTTAAATTCTTTGAATCAAATTTTCATTGATTCAGAAATAATATATGGTTATATACAAAATAGTAATGAGTAGAAAAAACCAAACCGCAGAAATTGAGAGAAGAATTGGTTTGGGTTGGGTGGCTTTCCGGAAATTAGATTTATATTTTTTAAAATCCACGATTAATCCCCATTAATCTTAAACGGTAGGTGTTTAACTGCTTTGTCCTACCGGTGTTATCTTATGGGCTTAAAATCATAACATTGTCTCAAAGAAGCGCAAATAAATTAAAAATTGTCTAAAGAGCTATGGAAAGAGCAATGTTGTTAATCAGTATAGCAGACAGGGTAAGAAATACCTCTTTTAGAACCAGAGGAGTGTCGGACATCGTCGGAATTGCGCTGGGCAGGCTTTGCCAAATAAAAGTAATTGGCAAAACAATTGGCTAATTTTGAAAAAAAAAATCACGAGTATGTTTATTTTATTTTTGAGTACACATTTTATCTATTTTTCACTATGTTTAAAATTAACCATAGTTGTTTTAATAATTTCTTAATATAAACAAAATATATGAGAATATAAAGATAATATTTGTACAATGTATGAAACCAGTCAGAAAATGAATTACTGTAATATATGACTTTAGATGTTTTTATATAATTTCAGTCACAAGTAGGTACTTAATTTTATAACTTAGAATTCTCATCTTAATTTAGGGATTTAATAAGATTATTCATTTATTTTTAAGGACTTAAGGATAATTAAAGAAAACATAGCAAGGATTGAAATCAATGAATTTAGGATTATTTTACAATCTACAAAATAAGCATAAATTTAGCTCATAATCTGGTGTGTCCAAGCTTGTAGCCCCCTGAATCAGGAGCCAAGCGATTTGTCCTCGAAACCACCAACATTTTTCAATTAAATAACCACTTTTTGTCACTTTTCATTTATCACACAAAAACTTCAAAGGGACTTGTTAAATAAAATACACTAAAATAATTAGATTTGCAGTTTTTGTTTACTTTATTACTTAAATTTAATTCACGGTTAATCTTTAAACTTCAGAGTTTTCTTCAACTTCACTTTACCGCACCTCTGACCGTCGACACAGGCTTGTATACGCTACTTCATTCAAGGACCCTAATCCCTTTACCAAGTTCTTGTTAGTGATCAATACTTGCGAGAAAATTAACCTTTCAACATTCCTTTATCCATTACATAACTATGTAAGGGTGTCATGACTTGGTGGGCTTATGTGGAAACCTTGAACATGTCTGACTTTTATTAACATATAATTTGTGAATTTTTCGATTTTTTGGATTTAGTGAGACAGAAAAAAATACGGAAATTATTTACATGCACGTTATAAACTTTATAAATTTATGTACAATAAACTGTTCAATTTGGAATAATGTCAAATCATAATTTATTTATTTAATTTCTATGAAATTGTCAAGACAGGTGTTTTGCCAATCTATGTTGGCATCATCAGGTGTTACAAATATCTAAAGTTACCACTAGAAAGACTTAGTTGTTTGTAATACCCGATGATGCCAATATAGATTGGCGAAATAGCAAAAAATATCAAAGATATTAAATTAACTAATTGGTACATATTATTATACATAATAGTGTTCCAAATTAAATAGTAAATAATTTTTAAGTTTCATAGTATTTCAGTTGAAATTATGTATTATTTTAATTATAATTAATTAAAATCAAATTGCAAGTTTGTTCATTGTTATCAAAGTAATGATGTGTACAACATTTTTATGAGTTATATTTTAGTTGTTTTATATTGACAAAGTTTTTATCGTATAAAATAATGATAACGATATAGTTAAGTCTAAAAAAGGCAAAAAATTATGTTCAATAAAAATTAACAAAAATTAAATAAATGTTCCAAAAAAAATCTTTATAACATCTGTCAAAATTGATCATATTTGTAAACAATTTTATAATATGTTAAATGTTGTAACGGTTCTTTCCCTACCCCGGCTAGGTCGCAGAGAGCTGGACTTAAGTTCTTAGGTTTTACTCGTAGATTATTTCTCAGTCGCTGTCATTCGATAAGAGGCGGGTGTAAATATGAACAAAGGTTATGGAATACATGGAGCTTTATTATAAAGTTAAATTATACACATAAACTAAAGGCTAGATACGTTGTTACAAAAAATAACACAAATTACGATTCCACGATTCCATGTTGCCAAACGGGAAATGCGTCTTTGGAATCAAGGCGAAGGTCCCATAGAATGCCCGAAAAGTACTTAACTACGGCCGAAACATTCCTAATGGTAACATTACAATATGTATCTTTATAATATGTATCAACGAAGAAGGACCGGTTTTCCGAAACATAGCTGATATATTTTTTTTTTATAGTTAGTGTTGTATATACAAAGTATATAAAAAAGAAAAAGACAAAAAAACATCTACAACACAAAATATGGCGGACATAGAAGAAAATCAAAGAAAAATTATGAAAGTTATAAAACGATATAATTTTAATAACTATAATACTTTTCGCTTTGCTAGGTTCGCTGTCAAACGAAATACAAAAATGGAAGTAGTTATATAAAAAAAATGTCGTTTTATTTAATTATCATTTGAAAGGAATTCTTATTGAGACATTTCAGTAAAATCATTAGAATATTCTGAAAACAATGTTTTATCGTTGCTGGAATTATAATGTAAATTTCATAAATTGTCAACCGTTTATTCCATTAGAAATCATAAATGTCCCACTCGAGCTCCAATTCGCAGTATTAAGTACAAATCTTAATTTACGAATCTTTTGTTAGCGCTTCCGGCGGGTAGGACGTCACCCGGCGCGATCACGTGGCCGCCGGCCGTCATGGCGGCGATTTTCCGCCCGGGAAACTTCCCAAATTGTCATTAAGTAAAAGGAAATTGTAGTCAAACATTAATCAGTAGCAATGCCCGAGACTACTGGATATAATTATAAACATTCAAACTCCCGCTTTCATCTGACAGACTGTTAAGTGTTGCCAGTTGGAAAGGATATTAAAATTTGATTTTGGAATAAGACTTCATGAACGATATTGTTATCAAATTGTTTCATAAACGATTACATTAAAGGCTCGAGACTTCCGAAAGGAATTTGTAAATATTTATCACAGGAACTTAATGTAACTTACTTAAGTTTTATTATTACGAAGTTAGTAATAATTTGAAGCGACGTTTACTTAGAGTGACATCTTATATTTATTTCATTATTGAAATAATTGTTATTACAATTGTAATACGAAAACTTGTAATGTAATACAGTAATTCTTATATCTGTGATTTAGATATGAATAAATAAAATTACACTTTGCGTTTTTTTATAGCTTTATTTCACTTTTCGCAAACATGTTGTGAAAATAAATTAATTTTGTCTTTTCAAATGTGAATCCACATTACAAAGTGAAGGCGAATATAAAATAAATTCAACGATTTATTTAACTATTATTTTATAAATAAGCAAATGTTCACATTATCTTTGAACGCATAATTTAAAATAAAAAAATAATATTTTTTTATTCAAAAAAGATTCAGTATAAATACAACAATCGGGTGTAATGGACTCTGTATTTTATAAAATTCATAATTAATCAATATATTGGATAATAATAATAATAATTAAGCGTGAATAAAAACTTTACTTGTTTTATCTTCTGTTAAAATTGCGTGAAAAAATAACAACTTAAAATAAGAAGAAAAAAAAACATTTTAATGTGCCAATTCGGAATTGTGGAATTTTCTTGTGTGATTAATAGTTTTAAGAGCAAAGAAAATGTAGTTACAAAATAATTTATTAGTTCACATACTTCTTGATCCTATCTATGTCCTTGATTTATATTTCAAAAACATCTATATAGTGAAATATAAGACTACATGTATCGTGCTAGTCAAGGTTATGTAAGTTTAATATTTGATTAAAAGAAATACCCATTTGATAAACTAGCGATTTATAGAATTGTACCCCAAAATGTCACTAACTTGGTTATCTAACTATCTCGTCATATTCCTAGAAGGGGGGGCAAAATAATGTTACTGAATTAATAATGTGATGAAAATAATGTTCATGACACACACACGCGTACACATACATACGCACACTCACTCATACACACACACACACACACACACACACACACACACACACACATACCCACACACACATTTGTCAATTTGTCCGACTTCGAACATAGCCGCTTGTATGTAGTAAATTATTTAGTCTTGCCATAAGTACCTCTGCCTTACTTCACTTATTTTTCTATTTACAGTGCTAGTATGCAAGGGTCAACAGAAGCTCAGCAAAGAAGGAGCAGGATGAGCAGGAGATATGTGCAATTTCTGGAAAGATTGATGATGACAATTTGAATTAACTGGGCTTGAACGTTAAGGAATGGTTGGCGTAAATTAAGATATTGATTATTTCTTGAACAATGGTGTTAATTCCATATTAAATCATTAATATGAATGAATACGTCTATATAGTTAAAGTTTTATTATATTTTATGGGAATGACATGTTGCACCTTGCTAAGGCAATATCAAATAGTACAATAAGGCGGCACGTTCGCCTTGTTAAGGCATTATAAAACTTCGTGTGTGGGATATGCTTCGCTTTTCTAGAGCATTATTAAATGTCTTAGAAAGGCGTATAAATTTGATAATGATATTTTGAACAATTGGTACCATAATGCCTTAGAACGTCATTCCCATAAAATTTAATGAAACATCTAGATATTTATTATATTTGTTTATTCTTCTTCGATGATCGAGCCTTCGAGCCTTAGCCTCCAGTATTCTTCGCCTCTAACTCCTCCTGTCCTCCGCGCCGATCCTCCAATCTGACACTTGTAACAATTTCGCCCCATTTCTCCCAACTTCATCCTCCCATTGCAGCCTTGGTCGTCCAATTGGTCATCTACCACCTGGCTGCCACTCAACCAATTTTTTGGGGCTCGCGATAATGGCAGCCTCTGCACGTGACCGGCCCATCTCAGTCTCATCAGTCTGACATGTGCGGAGAGACTGGGAGCTTTGTAAATATAATTTATTTATACGTTGTTATATTACAGATATGAGATTTTCTAAAAAAACATACGTTTTAAATCGTATTTTTGGGGGTCAGGTGGGAGTTAAAAGCAGTGGAGGTTTCGACGTTTATTGTAGATCACAAGTAATTATACATTAATAGTATTATGTACTCATGATGGAGCGTGGCTGATGTCGAAAGTAGCGGGGCGGAGTCAGCGTGGCGAGCAGCTGAGGATGATGAAACGCTGGGCGGTGTTGTCGGTCAGCTGAAGCGAAGACGCGCCAGAAGCTGCATGACGTAGTCGAGTAGCTTCGTAGGTCAGCGGGATGGAGTCCGAGATCCCTCGTGGCGTAGACTTGATAACTAAGACTCGTGTCAGTGAGAAGCCGTAATACCGACTGACGTAGTAGCGTGGCTTCGTAGGTCGGCGGAAGGAAGTCCGATATCCCTCGTGGCGTAGACCTATTAACGTAGAATCGTGTCGGTTAGAAGCCGTAATACTGACTGACGTGGCTTCGTAGCTCGGCGGGAAGGAGTCCGTGAACCCTCGTGACGTAGACTCGTGTCTGTTAGAAGACGGAATAGTAACTGACGTCTCGGGTGGTCGGATGTACGGCTTTTATATGTTTCGCTTCCTTTGCACACAATGCTCTGCCGGACAACCTCTAGTAACCTTGTGTGAATGAACCCAGGCCCTGATTCATCACTTTTGTCCATGCAATGTATTTCATCATTGCGATATGTTGGTACAGCGTCAGGTGTTTTGATTGTTCGGGCAATGTATTTCATCATGCAATATGCTGGTACTGCGGTCGAAGTCCATTGCCTCCACTCATGTGGTGTCATGCATTTCGTACTTCGCCTGCAAAGTCAATGACCTACATATTTATTAAAGTAAGATAAGTTCAATTTGTACTTTCAGCAATTGTACGAGTATATTGACCAGTTGGATATCTCGAAGAAATCAGGACTACCTTAAAAAGCTCATCATCGTGGGCAAAGTAGAGGGAAAGCGACCACAACGATGACCATCAAGCCGCTGGTCCGATCATATCATGGCGCAAACAGGTCTCTCATTAGCCGCATCCTAGAGATTGACGGGTGACAAGAGCGCATGGCGTGCCATGGTCAATAGTTAACAGGATAGACACGACCCTCAACCATGAGGAATACGACTGAAAAGAAGAAGAAGTTACTATTTTAAAGTTCATAAGAAAGGTGGAATGGGGAATGTCGTATACTTACTCAAAATGCATTTTTCATATCTTTGAAAATTATTTAATACATAAAGTATTTCGCCTGAAAGGACTGATTAATAAATCAAACATGTGCTAAATGAAATACCACTGATACAGGTGCTTGTACGGCGGGACCCCCAGGCTAAGGTCTTGGGGTTACCTAATCCACCCCAGCACAGGCCACCTGCTAACCTAACACAGGGGATGCGGCAGTTTTTTGTTTGTTTTAGTAATCGGAAAATGAATACACGGAAACATATTGTTAACGGGAAAGGTAATTCATTCTATGAATTTTCGGGATGTTCGCGAAATATATCAGTAGATTTTTTTTAAAAAATTTTCAAAGTTTTTTTCCACAGAAAAACCTTTATTTTAATAGCATGTGGTAAAAATATTTATCATAGATACTTTTATAATACAAAATTAGAGTTACACATTTTTGGGCTCTTTTAATGTATGTACAGATTTAAAAAAAAATTGAATGATTTGTGATCATTTTCACTTAAGTGGTTTTTCACAATAAATGTATTACTGTTTTCAATTAAATGTTTTTTTCAAAAAGTCACAATAGATAATAAAGATAAATAAAATAAATTGATTCAGTCGGGAATCTACAAATTAATATGCAGTGCACGTCATTCTATAATACCAGTATATAGAAAAAACAACGCGTAATTTTAACATAAGAATTGATGAACATCTTAGATGCCTTTCTAATAATAATTTTTCGGAGTTCGCTAACCATTTAATTGAAAATAATCACACATTTAATAAAGAAAACGGTATTGAAAATTTGCATATTAATAATAAATATCTAATTTTAAACAATTTAGAAATTCTAGAAATTAAAAAAAAACATTAAAATAATGAAAATATAATAAATAAATAGTTAAATTTAAATTCCATTCCCATGCTCGATATGTTCCCGTTACATCTACCCTCACCTCAATCCTAAATATACCCCTTCCACTTTTATACAGAACTCGATCTGTATTGAGTATATAAGTGACCGCTCTATTTAAATTAATTGTTAAAATTATATACATAAAAAAGGTTAATTGTAACCGAAACATGTCTAAGTTCAGTGAAAAAAAAAACTGCTTTAGTTTTTATGTTTCACTCCTGAAATAGGATTCCAAGAAAGATCTGAAATTAATGACTTTTAATGAAGGCAGTAGATAAACATGCCATTTGTTGTACGTATTTTAAATAAACTTACTGCGAGACTTAAAATATTTATGAAAAAAACAATTGATTCGGAATAAAAAACAGAATCCTTCCAGAATAAGTAAGCTTGTAGAATAAAAAGAAGTCATTAAAAATTTCACATGTAAAAACTTTTACTCGAGCTTTTTCATATTTTCGTTCCGTTCAAAGCAAAGTATTGAAGTAGAGAGCTTTTTATAACGACAAGACAAAGGATTGCGAACCTTTTCATTTTTGGCTCTCATTAATTCTTATTTGAACGTTTTTCTAGCAAGCGACTTAAACGGCAACATTTTGTAATTGATCAAAACAGTACTAAATTAAAAATGTAATTTTCACGAGTCACAATATAACCATTTTTGTTTTTATTTTCCATTTAAGATTTGAAAAATATCTTTCTGGTATTTTATTCTTAATAAAACATAATAAAAAAACCTTTTTATTTCAACGAATTAAAAAAAAACGATTTTGTTAATAACTCTGATTTTTTAAATAAAAGTAAAAAAATACTACTGTAAGCCTTAACCTTATTTTTTTAACTTTTGCATTCAGTTACTATATTTTTTTTTCCATATGACTAATTATTCGATTAACCATTAATTTTGAAGATTCATCTCTCAAAATATACAAATAGTAATAAAAGTGGAAGTTTACAAAACAAAACCATATTTGCCTTTTATCCGGGATTCTTATTCTGTGGATTCATCCAAATGTGTTATTTTAATAAAACGATTATTCAACCTGCTGAGTGGTTATGGGGACAAACGTCTAGCAATCGTTTCAGGGATTTTTGGTTCGATTCAGGACACGGCCAGGTTATATTATCTTAGTAATATGTTTATAATTATTATATTTATAATAATATTTTTTTATATTGAGAAATGCTTATATAAAATCTAAAACCATTGATATATCAATTAATTAACCATAAGATTATAAATATTCTAACTGTTAATATTTAGAAAATCACACTTGAATAACTTTACACGACAATTTATCACATTTATCACACAATTTATCACACATATTATATACTTCGGATGATTGTCATCCCTTTTCGGTGTACAAAATTATATGAATCATGAACACCGAAGAAATTTATAACCATTCGAAACATATCTGTGAAGTGTAAAGTACTACATATTTTTAAAGTTATCAAAATTTATAAGAATGAAAAGAAAGAATTTGTTAACGATGTAAAATAATTTAGAAATAAAAGAAGACTGAGGAAAAAGTGGAACGATCGAATCAATCAAATGTTAGATGTCGGCCAAGTGCATGACACGATGCATGAAGGTTAAGGAATCTAGAGAAGTATGTCAGAAAAATATCCTCTGGCGTTCCATTTTTTTCTCCCTATCCTTATAGAGAGACGGTGTGATGGTTGGGTAATTAGTATGTTTAATTTATTAATAATGAAAGGCATGGCGTGACCAAATTAATCAATTACTGAAGAGTGGCCATGTTTGAAGTAGGAACAATCGACGAGCGTGAATGTCATGACGTGTGAATGTAGAGAAGTATGCCAGGATAGAACATAGCAAACATGTAGCGATCCATATTCTTTACCTACTCCTCCAGGGAAACGGTGTGATGGCTAGTTAGTTTTTAGTTACAAAAGGCAATTTTTTTAAACAACAACAAACTATCCTACCTGGCACACCTTTCTAGCTTCCTCCACATTCATACAGCAAGTCATACCCGTACTTCTAACATGACCAACCTTCAACATTTGATTAATTTGGTCATGCCATGTTTTTCTCGGTCTGCCTTGACTCTATTCGCCATTTGCATCCTCTCTGTACTTAACCATTCTTTCTCCATCCATGTGTTCCATATGTCCGAACCAACGTAGCGATCTGTTCATAATTGTGTTCATGATATCTACTTCCGTTCTACATTCCTTTCTTATATCAGCATTTGAGATTCTGTCGTATATCGTTATATCACACATACGTCTTAGGGACCTCATCTCTACCGCATTTATTCTGCTCTCATCCATCTTCTGCCAGTTCCATGCTTTGCTTTCATACATTAGGGTTGGGACCAGAACTCCATTGTGAACGGCCGTTTTCGCTTTCATTGATAAATTCTTGTTTCCAATAACTATTTTTAAAGCTCCATTTTTTTTAAAGATATATTTTATAAACTTGTAGACGGACAGATCAATATATTTCAAATATTATTCAACTTCTTATTTTAAATATTTAAAATATATAGTTCACAAATCCCAAGGTTCACATCCCCTTGAAATTTTTTCGCTGCGCTCTAGTTGAAGTTTGAAAGTTTAATTCAGTGTCGGTAGTTGGATTTAATGGCTTCACATATTGTCATTGTATACTCGTATGACTAAAAATTGCGTCAAAATACAATTTAGAGAAAAAAAAAATAAGAGTGCAATTATATTCACTGTCACTTCTTGAGGATTATTCTAAAAGTATCGTTTTATATGATTCCTATAAACATCGCACTAAACCAAAAAATAAAACTCGGTCGTAAAGACTCTTCCTTGTATCATACAATTCCAGGCTCTTAATTTCAGATGAAGATCATGCGGGACCATACAAAACCACGCTCGAGCAGGCATCATCTCGTGACATATGGGGGGCTTATTCGCCTAATAAAGTGTCTACTTGTAGCCTTTTGGGTAAGGTTGATGAAGAATTTTTATAAGGGATGGATTATAAGATAAAGTAAAGCCTTTTTGTGTACCAAGTTCTTTTTTCTCTTTCACAATAAATACAACTTACTTGTGAGTTGCTGAAAATATTTGTTATAAATAGTAATAATGAAAGCAATAAAGCATGTTTCCAAGTTCGTGCTTTCAGCGTTGCGGGTCTGTTGGCGGGGAATAGCCTCTATCTTATAATTAAGTATGAGGATAATGATGTTAAATTTAAGAGACTATTAAATACTGCACTGTTCGGTTAGTCTTTTCCAAGCGCGCCATTAGAGTGATTGATTTTACGAAACGGCGCAATTAAAATATAAATCATTATAAATAAAAATAATATTAAAGGTGTGAGACAGGGTTGTATCCTTTCTCTACTCCGACTCTGTTTTTAAAAGAGCCCTTATCAACACCGAGAAAGGACTGAAAATTAATAGCGTTGTGATAAACAATATAAGATATGCAGACCACATTGTTTTATTGGCTGAAAGTGTCAGTGATCTTCAGGACCTCCTTAATCTTGTTGACGAGTCCGGTGAAAGATTTGGGCTAACAATAAATGTCAGCAAAACCAAATGGATGACATTCGGACGGCTTGACTATAGTGGGTCATTATTGCATTTGAATTTCAGTAATGTTGAAAGGGTGGAAAAATTTTAATATCTCGGCAGCATACTAACGAAATCTCTTGACCCAGATGTAGAGATAAAATGCAGAATTGAGGCAGCAAGATCTACGTTTCATAAAATGAAATCACTCTTCTGCAATAATAATATAATATTGAAACTCCGACAGAGAATGATCAAATGCTATGTGTGGTCTGTTTTATTGTATGGATGTGAAACTTGAACCTTGTAAGTCAACTCAATGAACAGACTGGAAGCATTTGAAATGTGGCTCCATCATCTAACGCTAAAAATTCTCTGGACAGACATGGTTACCAATACCGAAGTCCTGATTTCACATCTGGGTCATATACTGCGTAGGGAAAAGTACCACCTTCTTCAAATGATATTGAAGAGGAAAATTGAGGGACGCCGTGGGCCCGGTAGGAGACAAATGTCCTGGCTGCGAAATGTGAGGGAGAGGACCGGCATCCGAAGTGTGGAGAAGCTCTTACGAGCGGCGCAGGACAGGGACAGGTTCGCCGAGGTGATCGCCAACGTTGGAGGGACCCGACAGGGCACTTGAAGGAGATAGTAATAATTATAGGATTTTGATAAAAAAAAACTCAAATCTCTGTTCATGTTGTTATAAATACAATAAAAAAAATGGTTTGTTATTGTTGCAACGTGTTAAATATAAGTTAATTTTTAAATACTTGTGAAAACTTTTAAGCTTGAAATATGTTAAGACTTCATTAAATGGAGAAGCATTGTCGCAAAGGCTGAGAATTACGTTGTAATCCGCTGAAATGGATATCGCTGTCTTGCGAAGGACACCTACTTAGCCGAAAGCGTCGAGTCTCGTTGAAAAACAATCCCAAACAATCGTAGAAAAATATTGTCGCTATATTTCATTCCGGGTTGCGAAAGGCGTGAACGTGAAGGAAATTAAGTAAATCCCCGTGAATGTCCGGTAGCAGCTTTAGATAACACGCTGTTAGATTCCGCCGCCCGCCGGTCTTGCCCTCGGAGGACTCCGGCTGTCCCGCTCTCCGCCATTACTCCTGCGGTGTGTCCTTTCTTTAAATGCTGATTTATAGCCAACATTAATTCCTCGTCTCACTAATAGGACCTTCGGAGGAATTACAAAATCTTTATGAAGAATATCCAGGACATAAATAACTCCTAACGATATAATTCCGGGAAATTCGCTGTAAATTTGTTCTAGTTGTGTACGGCAAACAGATAACGCGGAGCAGATGTAATTCGAAATTAAAACAACACTTAGAAAGAGTTTACACGCTGGAATATTGTTAAATAAATAAACCTGTTTTGTTATTTTGCTTGTCTTGAATACGTAAATATTATGATAAATATTCCTTTGTTATAGCTTACTTAAAGCAGTGAGTAGGTACTTACTTAAATATACATTCTCATTCTGTAGCTTCTCTTCATAATATAAAACAAATAATTTAATACAGAATATAACCTAATAATATTGATTTGGGTATGCACAGACATCTATAAGAATATCACTAAACAAACATAATAAAAAATCTTATCCATTTAGATGAAAATGAAGATGACGATGTTAAAAATGATCGATATCGAAAATAATCAATGAAAGTCTTGTATAGAATAATAAGGTGATAATAATGACATGAAATCTTTTGGATTTCGATTATAAAAAATAAAATATGATTTAACTAAAAATTATTGTACAAGAAAGTCTGGGAATAACTTTTCACAGTAAAGAGAGAAAAACAGAATAATGTATATTTAGAAATAAAATACACAACATTTTTTTATAAATAATTATATAAACAAAACAACTGTGTTTTTAACCACGGTAGGGTTATTATATTGATGCCAATTAGTTTTGCTTGGACCCAAGCTTCACCAGGGCAGTCCCTACCGTGGTTAAATACAAAATTGTTTTATTTATATAATTATTTCAAATATTTAATCACAAAGTGAGTGCTTTATATGAAGAATTAAACAATTTTCTGCCCTTTTCAGAAATATGCTTTGCACCCTTCCTCGGGGTAAAAATATATAAATGTAGAAATATAATGTTTTCAAAAAAATATTCAAAAGTGAATCCACAACACAAAGCGATGCCGAATATAGAAGAAATTATATTTTACAACTTTTACTATCGATACGAAAACGATTTACCTGAATAATAACGAGAGTCAACAGTTCACTACAATGCGTAGTATTTTACTGTAGTAAGAAATATAGGAAAGCCATTTTCCTATTTCTACGAAATAGGTTTTTTCTAAGAACTGAGAATTGCGAATATTTTAATATTTCTTCAAGCGAACTAGGCGGATACCGTTTTGGTCCGGAATACATAGGAAAGGTCTCGGAGCCCGCTCTATTTGTTTAAGGCAAGTTTCCCATTTTATATGTTTGATCTCTCTTTGATTCTTCTACATCAGGAGGTTCTCTGTTCTGTATTTCTTTTATGTGAATGAAAAGGGAGACGCTATTGATATTTCGTGATATCTCGTATGAGATTAGTGGAGCAATGCAACACTTTTTTCCCACATACTCGTATATTTTCATTATTGACAGAAAGGTTTTCAGATTGTATTTGAAATATATGCAAAAAATCACTTCGTTATAAAATGGCAATTTAAGGGGGAATCTATAGTAGAAATAGAAAAAATCTTTTTTTAAATTTTTTTTAATGTTTAGACCAGAATACGACCCTAAGAGGATTTTGTAAAATTCTGACTAAATTGGTCCAGACCGGAACTATGAACTACAGGCGACTTGCAAATTCTAACTACCCGTGAAGAGCCCATAATATAAATACTATTTTTAACTCGATAAATTATTAGAAATCGATTTCACGGAAGGTCGAAAATTATATGATGCTGGGATTGCTGATTGAGAAAATATGAGTATACACATCATTAGACGACTTAGATCGCGCGAAACTCGACTCCAAACTTTAAGCGCGTTTTTCCAAAACTGACTTTTTTCGATACGGTTGGCATGATATCTCAAGTTCTGTTTTACCAATTTACTTGAAATTTTGCACAGAGCTTCTTTATATATTTGAGTATTGCACTACGTTAGGATTTTGAAAATTTATTATTCACTATTTAAAAAAAAATCGAATGTTGAAAAAAATGGGGCTAAAGTGAATTTTTTTTTTCAAATCGCCGCCATTTTGAGATTTTTTTTTTCAATATTCCCTACATAGTATACTCTACAGCCTTCTTCTTGAAGAATTTTAAATAGTTATATTTTTGAAATCACTGGAAGGACTGGAATCCTGCCAACCAGGACGTACTATTTTTTTTGAGCCCCTATTTTAATGGCATGGACTTTTTTGAATTTGGGATTTTTTTATAACGGTACTTTTTTATATTATTGAAATATCAATAAATATTTTATTATATAAAAAATATGTGTTAAAAATATTTATCATTTTTTTTAATCACCCGAAAAACATCTAAAATTCGGGGTCTCTAGACTAGAATACCTACTTAAATTTGTTTTATAATTATTATTTTGATATTACTCGTACATTATATAATATATGAAAAACAGAATACATATTTTTAATATTTCTAAAAAAACGAGTAAAGGCAGAAACATACTATTAACACGCGACGTGGCGTGTTTACTCCCACGATAATGATAATGACGTGGACGTGGTAAGGACGTGGATAATGAAGAATTGAAGGCTATTGTGGAAGCGGATCCATCGCAAACCACGTCCAAGTTAGCTGCAGGCTGCGGTGTTTTAGTGATAAAACTGTTTAAATCCACTTGAAGCAAATTGGGAAGGTGAAAAAGCTTGAAAGGTGGGTACCTCACGAATTGAGTGAAGCAAATCAACAAACGCGCGTTGACTGCTGCGTTGCATTACTCAACCGGCACAATAATGAAGGGATTTTGAATCGAATCATTACCTGTGATGAAAAGTGGATTCTGTATGATAATCGGAAGCGCTCATCGCAATGGCTGAACCCTGCCGAACCAGCCAAACCATGCCCCAAGCGAAAATTGACTCCAAAAAAGTTACTTGTGAGCGTTTGGTGGACTAGTGCTGGTGTCGTTCACTACAGCTTTCTTAAATCTGGCCAGACGATTACGGCAGATGTGTATTGTCAGCAACTGCAAACCATGATGGAAAAGCTAGCTGCTAAACAACCGAGGCTGGTTAATCGCTCTAGGCCACTGCTGCTTCATGATAACGCTAGACCACACACTGCACAACAGACGGCTACCAAATTAGAAGAGCTTCAATTGGAATGTCTAAGACATCCACCGTACTCTCCGGACCTTGCCCCAACAGATTACTATTTTTTTCGAAATTTGGGTAACTTCTTGCAAGGGAAAAAATTCAACTCCGATGGGGCAGTCCAAACCGACTTCAAAGATTTTATTGATTCCCGTCCGAATGTTTTTTTTAGTAAAGGGATCGATGAACTACCTATGAGATGGCAAAAGTGCATTGATAGCAATGGTACATACTTTGATTAAATAAATATATTATATTTAAAAAAAATCAACTTTATGTTCCTCCCATACAAAACGCCAATTTCATATGTAAGGATCTAATATTTAATAAGGATTTTCACTTCATTGTTGTAGAAAGAACCAACAAATTTTATTTTGTTTTGTTAAACTGTAAGCAGTGTAAACTAGTTTGTTAAAATACACATTTTTTAATAAACTTAAAACGTTCAAACAATGGCGAACTTGGATTATGCTTATTTTGAGTATATTTAAAAAAAAAACAATTAAAGATTTTATACCTTCATCAACGTGAGAACTATATGAACTGTAAAAAATAATTAATTTAAGACAGTAAACAAGATGTTTAATGTTTTTTCTTGGATTTAATTTACATAATTTATTATTAGTAAAGTATTTAGTTAGTTTAATTTATTATATAAATTCATTCCCAGTAAAACTATAGAACAATCGTGTTTACTATTATAAATTAATAACGGAATTTTACAAAACTAATTCCTCACCAATCAATAAAATAATAAAAATATAAACAAATATTATTTAGGTTATCAAATGATTTTACCTCAATCTCTTGATGAAAGTTAATTTTCAATAATAATTAAATAAAACGATCGTTGTCAGCGAGCCTGTCAAAACCGGTCGCTGACGAAATAAAGACAAAAGTGGAAGTAATTTAAAAACATCGTTTTATTGAATAATTATTTAAATATTATACATACAAAAGCAACAACCATGTTAGTAATCTAGGGTTTGGATTGGATTTCTTTTTATGCTTTAAAAAGACGATGGGAAGACCTTATCTCTCTTCTTTCTTTCTTCAGTGTAGTGGAAGGTTTGGCCAACTCTGTGTAGTTTTCATATTTTTAGCAACACAACACGTGGAGTCACCTTCTTTACTCCCACTTCTAATTATTTCTCACTTTTATTTAAATCAAGCACAATTGGACAAAAAGATAATATTTACCACGTAATGTTATCCATGTTTCTACAGATAATTGTTAGTATTTCACACAAAATGTTTTATAAATAAAAAGAATATTATTGTCGAATGAAAATAATAATATTATAATTACGAAAAAGTACGTAATGGTTATTTTAGTCGATATTTGTGTCAAAAACTCTATCAAAAACAATATTATTTTACTAAATCAGATATCTATGGTATACTTCAAATTAAAGGACGATATACGATTTTTTACGAACGAACGCTTAGGCATTTACACTGTAGAATTCCATAGTAATATACTAAGAAAATTGAAAATAACTTTGTTTAATCCACTACTAAAAAAATATTAAAAAACACGACATGTTTCGGAGGATACCTCCATCTTCAGGTGTAAAAATATAATAGAAACTAAACAATAAAATACTAATAATAATAATTAGTCTTAATAATAATCCTTTTTTGTTTAGTTTTTATTATATTGTTACACCTGAAGATGGAGGGATCCTCTAACAAAGTTATTTTCAATTTCCAACGTAGATTTTTATCTTGTAAGTTTTTAAAAACATATGATTTACAGCAAATAAACTTAATGTAACGAAAAAAGTAGCAAATTGTGATCTTACAATTTAAGCATATACCAAAATGTTTCTATTAATATTAACCAATATAAACTACCGATAACCTATAACCAATATGAAATTCTCATTAATGAATATTCTGCGTATTTTAACCAATAATAAAATATTATATAACCAAAAAGCTTTCCTGGTGGATAACATAAAAAAATCTAATTTTGGATTAATCCTTGTTTGATGACTACAAATCTTAGCACGATATTAAAAAAAGTTTTAAACCGTAATATCGAGAATGCAACCCTGCCGTAACTAATATCCTTTGGATTCCTCAATAATATGTATGCCCAGAAGATAAAGACGGACAGAAATTGCTCGACCATTAGAAGGGGAGCCGTCCCAACTTTCGTTCGTGGCTCAGTAAGACCCCACTGCATGGGGATATAGGAATTTTGGAACGTTTGGATTCAAGCTGTTACATCTGCCATTCTGATGTCAGATTTTTGATCGACTGATTTTTATTATTTTTCTGAAGAATAAAATATGAATCAGCTTAAAATCAAACTATTGTGTTGTATCAGGTTCCCCTGTCGTTGGCGATTTTCGTGGCATGCTTTCTCGCCACAGTGATTTTCTGAGAGTGAAGTATTACTGGAAAGTGGGTCTTTGTTTTTTGGCGCCGAAGAAACACCATACGCCCTCTCCCTGTCTTCTATGATCCTGATGATAAGGTTAAGGTCCTGATGATTACATGGCCCGAGACTCGCGCGTCATGATGACCACTCTAGGATGCCAGGAAATCGGATTTACTAGAAGTCTTACTGTTGTCATGCAAGGTGGGCTTTCGTGATATTTATTATGTGCATGCCTTCCAGCAGGGTACATCCCACTGTTGCACTTCCAGCCAGTCGAGTCCCTTAAAATTATATAATTTCCCACAAAAACGAGTTGATGTGTCTAAGAAAAGGATCATATTTTTCCTGTTGATATTATCATGTTAAAGTTAGAACCATATGCCAAAAATATATTTATTGTTTCTTGAATAATGATGTAAAACTCCATGTAGAATAATTAATACGAATGAAAACAACTGTTTTCTAGAAGTTTTATTATATTTTATGTGAATGAAATGTTTCGCCTTAAATTAGTCTTAAATTAGTCGTCTTAGACATTTGATAATGCCTTAGACATTTGATAATGCCTTAGACAGTCGAAAAATGCCTAAAATGTAACTACATAGCTCACACGAATGGACAGGTTATGAACTCATAATGTGTGAACACAAATTTAGGACCTATTATATCGATTATAATAATTAGACCCCTGTAGAATATTTTTCTGTATTTTTTTATGAATTCTGCATTAAAAATTAAGTAGAAATCATAAGTACCTTAACTATTACAATTTTTAAATAATATCTAAAATGTGACCTTAACGTTATTAAATGTATGTTTATACTCGTGAATATTGATCAAACATAAACTGATTTGATATGAAAATGTACATAAAAAATATTATATGGAGTATTTATTTCCAACATAAAAGTCATATAAGGGTTTGTTATATTCTATAAGTGGTGGTTAATGGGACAGCTACAATATTCGAGATTCGAGGGAGACGGGAAGGCAGATGCGTCACGCGGGAGCGTTAAAGGCGGGAAAAGTGTACGAGAGAAAAATATATGAAGCCCACCGGCCGGTCTCGCGTTTGGGACTAGTTGATTTTTTGTGTGGCCAACTTCAGGCCTGTGTGCGGCGAAAAAAGCGCGGGACGTTGAGTTATTGCCAGCAGTCGCCAGGGTTAAGGCGGAAAAATTGGAAATGAACGCATTATTCGGAAACGACCCGCGTCCGTGTTATGATACCAGTGTTGCCAGTCGATGCATCTAGTTTATTGTATTTCCTTATTGATTTGCTAAATACTACAACTGCCAAATTCAGTATTTAATTATTTTAACGAGTTCTAGTTGTTATTAATTATCATAATAAAATTAAAATAATATCACAAACCATACTTACTTAAAGAAAATATGTATTAGTTATGAAATTCTCTCAAACTGTTGTAAAATAACGCATTACCAGTAAATAGTGAGGTTGAAATTTACTTTATTATTTTTTTACATAATATTATATACTGAAATACTAGTAGGTTGTTTAAATGTAAATTTCAGTAGGCAGAACTTATACAATAGAGCTGATTTATATGAACGTTAGCCAGACTTTGTTTTTCGAGCATTATCTTGTTCATTTGTTGCCTAATCATTTTTCTTTTTCTGAAAAAGTTTTTGTAAAAGTTTTGAAGCGTTCGAAATATGAATTTGACATTCGAAACGTACATAATTAAAACGGGTATCTACGTGGAGCATAATCAATCAGGACTTATTCACAGTAGATGACTAAACTTGCAAAGTCTTTGAAATTGAAATTGAAACATTAGTACAAGTCACAACAAGTTGCCGTGACTCAATTACGGGCCTTGCGGCACGCCTGATTTGACAGGAGGTTTTGACATATCGTGATATTTTACGCAGCGTTTCAAATTTAAATATTCAAATGAGTGAGCGCGGGAGCTTCCGGCGGCGACTGTTTACCCGAGTTAAGTCGCTGGAACTGGGGTGAAAATCTGAACGAGAAGCCGCGAGCTCCCGCCTACTGGAAATGTGAATAATCCCGCCCGAGACGCGGAACTTTGACGGGGTAATAGATGTAAAGGTTAGAGACTGACAGAAACCGTATTTTTAATATTTTTGCCGAAACATTGTCGAATGTGTAGGGCATGCATTTTTAAATCTAATAATTTATACTTTCATCGTATTATTATAACTCTTATCTTATTAACCACTTAATTTGTGGTATGGCATTATAAAATTTACTTTATAACAATTGTGTTCTTTACTTTTACACCATTTTATTTTGTTTTATCGAGTTAACCGGTTTCGCTCCCGCCGGAGCTTCACCCGGGTTGCAAAAACGGTTTTTCGTCAGGGTTAAAAAAAAACGGTTGATGCGAAAAAGGGGTGTCATAACAACGAACAATGTTATAAATTATTTTACAAATATTTTATTTAAATATCGCTGTAGAAGTAAATCTCTAACTATTTATAATCTATACATGTTTTTACTACTTACACATTTGTTTTAAAAATGCATTTTTACGTACGTATTCGTTTTAAAACAATATTATTTTATGGGCTTTTGAAATTCAATTACACAAAAACACATACAGAAGTTTCAACTTTACTTCAAATTATTGCAAACGCATGATTAAGACGAATTAAAACGTATGTTTTCTAAAATTTATATTATATTTTATGTGAATGACATGTTTCGCTTGTGTAAGGCATTATCAAATGTGACCAAAGGATAAGTTGCATTATCATACATATACTTATTATTTTGTCCCACAGTGAGTTATCTATTCACGGGAATACACACTCTTCCGTGTTATGAATAAATAAAAAGCATTTTTTTTTTACTGCGAACATAATTAATATCTAAGATTTAAATAACTAGCCTATATTTATATAGTTGTTGATGAAGAAAAAAAAATAGCTCTGTGTGTTCTGTTTTTTATTTTTATTTTTCTAATATACATATGTATATTTTTATGTATGTCGAATTGTTGTATTAACGTCGAATCGGTGAATACATATTTTTTTTTGCTATAACGAAACCGAATGCATATCCCATCTCTAGCACAGTTACACCCGGCTGTGTCAAAAGAGGAAAGTCTTCACTAGGAATGGCGCTATTACGTAATGCTCCCGCAGTGATTGTGGAACGCATGTATGTTTAAGGACATACATACTTACCCGAATTACCAAAATATTATTATGTCTACGTTTCCAGAGATTCTTTTGTGCTTTATTGCAACTGAAATGGAGTGTGTGTATATTTCATTCACCGCATTTTCAAGTAGCACTCTGTATTAGAACGATGCGCCTACCCGGAGAGCCAATCTTATTATTCCACAATGTTAAAAAAATGTTTACTTTTCTTTTTATATTGATAGCAGTTGTTTTCTTTAACACGAATGAATTATTATTTCATCTATTTGTGTAAATAATTTGTTTTTATCAGCACTAGTTTGTTTTTATAGAGATTAAGGGTGAAAGATGACGAATCCAAAATACTATTCTCAAGAGAAGTATAATTTCTTGATTTGTATATCCGGCAACGAAGATAACGTGAAATGTATCGAAGAAACCCAAATTCCATGTTCCATTAATCTCTTTGATTTATGTTAATAAATAAAAATTAAAGTGATTTGTTTTAAGATGTAATTTTTTCTATACAGTAAGAAAGTCGATTTTGATTTGCTTTACATAGAGTTCCCTATCCACCCTTCATCAAAGCTAATCAGACAATCAATCAAAGCGCTCCTTTCATGAGCCAACATTTTTTTATTATAAAATAATTATTGTATTAATTTATAATAAACAGATATTCACTTATCCGAGTTTTTATTTTATAAGTTAATTGTCCTAACTAGAACGGGTTCGTTACAGTAGGCAAGAAGTCAAAATTACCATTCCCAGGCATTTTAGACGTTTTGAACACAATGGTGATTCGGGTTAGGTAATTAAACCTTATCAGCTGATGGTGATGCATCGCACTGCTTCCGTCACTTCAGTTATAACGTCACGAGTATGGCACATTTGGGAACTTAATGACTTACTCTCCGGACTCACTCAAATGATATAATCTGCATTTGGAATCGCATCGCATTGAACAACACAATAAACTGGGCAACTACCGCCGGGTAATTAATAATACATTGTTTATGATGCAATTAGGTCGGAAAACAGATACGGCGGCATTCTGGGAGCCAATCACGACAATTTGTCAGTCGGGCCAATTTAAGAGCAGCTCTCCGATAAAATCTCTTTGTTTCGATGTTGAGCCCCGCTCCACTGCCTCCGCGCGCATGCTATCCCCGAGGGCATTTCTTTATGGTAATAAAAACTGGATGAGGGTTGTAATGAACAATCCTAAAGGCCCATACCCCCGCCAGCACCCTTCCTAGTGCTAGTGGAGAATTTAGAAATATATTTACGGAGCCGCGATAAAAAGGGACGGCCCATTGTTTTGTTCTATTGTCCATTGTTCATCAAAATTTCACTCTTTATGTGGGTTAAATGTAATTTTACTGTACACTATAATGAGCAAAGTAAAAAAAATACAGTGTTACTCCTGATATTGATATTTAATAAATACAAAATACTCGATTAACCTCTTGGTGATTTAGGGGACAGAACACTTGCCTCTTAATCCAGGTGACTTTAGTTTAAGCCTGGACACGAACCCATTCCTTATTTATAATAATAAGCTATTTTTTATTCATATTATAGATTGCATAATAAATTTTGAAACCGTTGATATAAATTTTTGATATGTATTTTATGATGCATAACATAGTTAACAATTTCAATAGAAATATATTAATATTTTCATTTTCATCTTGAGTATGTGTGTATATTTGACTTTAAATGACATTTCGGAGATATTCCTATCGCAAACTTCAGAATGATTGAATAATCTATGAAACATTTATTGCACCACCAAAAGGCATGCATTGAAATATGTCATTTTAGAATGTGATCAATTAAAAAATGTAATTGTAGTACGAAGTTATATATTTTCTCAGAATTTATATTGGTCTCATTTCTTTTTGAAAAATACTTTATTGAAAATTTGATACATTTGGACAATTTTCAAAAGTTTTAAATTCTATTAAGGATTAATTGTATCTCAATAGAGACGAATTGGTTGGGTTAAGCGATCGCTTTATGTTAACAACATTCCCCATTCCGACCTTCTTACGACTACCACGTCTGACAAATTTTTGAAAGATGTATATATGCTACTATGTTGAGACACACTTCATAATCGCTTAACCCAACCAATGATGGGTCATAAGTCCTGTAAACGCCTCGGCCACCATATTCTGCTTCCAAAAAAAACAAAAAACAATTAACATCTTCGTCTCTATTGAGATACAATTAATCATTAATAATGATTAACCAGCAATGCTTAAAATCCAGTATTTTTCTACAAGTATTAGTATACATAAAAAAAATTCTATTATTGAACGTTCACTTGTTTATTAATATCTCACAATTATAATAAATCGTGGACTTAAGCTATAAAAACAATACGTTTTCTTGAATGCGTACATTAGGCATAAACAAATTTCTGCGGGTACGCATAATGAAATTCCGCATTACATTTTATTGTAGGGAGAGAGTGTAGGTATCCTTCCCTAATTGCTTAAGTTTTGTTGTTGATAAAGACGGCCCAGCTCAACCGGCAAGTCAGTCAGATTTTTTCATAACATGTAGATTAATTTAAATTCCGGGCCGGAGTAGTTCATAATATTTGGAATACTTCCCTAATGCGACATTCCGTGTTTGCGCGCCTCCATTATGGCATCTAAATTATGTAAGTGAATTCTGAATTAACATCCGCCCGATGTAAATATTGGTGACGCCCCGCAGTATCTGGGCTATGTTAATGACTCGTGTATTTAATGTTCCCATGTTTGGCAATTACTGTCTGGTAATTGAATATTGCGAATTAGAGCAACTCCATCACTTTTATTATCATATTTGCATACTTATTCCCTCCAGCGTTGCCAAAGTAGCAAAGATTACAAAGAAAATTAATGTCTGCCTGAACTTTGGGCTAATTTATTGTACGATTCCGTGAACGAATTGCCAACCATGCGTGTTTTTTAGATTAATAATGTGGCAATGCCCTAGATAATAGAATACGAAGAAATTCCTAACGGAGTTACGTACAATAAATAAGAGTGGATTTAAACACTCTAAATAAGACTGGAGAGACCACATCACGAATGAGGAAGTTCTTCAAGAAATCCTCCTTCTTCCTTCAAGGAAGGAGGAAGGGACCTGCTCAGGACCTTGTCCGAAAGGCGTGCAAGATGGATCGGCCACGTAATACGTCAAGAAGGTCTCTTGCATGCCAAAATGGAGGGATGACCAAGATGACTCGCCCACGCCAAAAGTACCCGGAGGACCTGTTGGTGGACGTGTGCTGCTCATCATATGCAGATTTCAAAAGAGTCGCACAAGACAGGGAAGAATGGAAGAGAATAATGGAAGAAATTGCTGCGAACCCAGAATTGAAAATTTTTGATGATGTATTTTGATTGATTTCTAACTATCTAAATAAGACTAAACATAAGTAGCATCTTTTGAGTAGCAGAGGCGATGGATCGCTACATTGTTAATACTATCCTGATATAACATATTCTAAGTTCATATACGTGACATGCACGTTTGTCGATTATTCCGACTTCGAATGTGGTCGCCTTTTAGTAATTGATTGATTTGGTCATGCCATGTTTTCCCGCACATATTTCTTAGCGATCTCATTTCTATTTCATATATCCCCTACTTAAAACCTTCTGATGCTAACACCAAGCTTCAATTCCGCACATAGAGTTGAACTGCATTTTTGACTGCCATCTCTGCTTAATTCGATATATTTCTATACATTCCTAGATAATATAACATTCAAATTCCTAGCGGGTTACAAACAATAAATAAGAGTAGATGTAACCAATTTAAATTAGACTAAATATAGTATCATCTTATTCTCAATACACACGAAATTTACAAGATATATCTATAATATCCATAAGTACCAACTGGTACACATGGTCTTGAAACTATTACTTACAGTTGGTACTTATGGTCTTGAAACTATAACATTGTGTCGAGAAACTACGAGTGGCCCAAAGAGCCATGGAAATAGCTATGTTAGGAATAAGCCTAAGAGATAGAGTCGGAAACGATACAATAAGAGAAAAAAAAACAAAGGTCACTGATATCATCCACCGGGTGACGACTTTAAAATGGCAAAAGGCGGGTCACGTAGCCAGAAGTTCAGATGAAAAATGGACAAGAAGACTGCTGACTTGGAGACCGTGGACGGCAGAGAGAAGTGCAGGGTAACTACGATGGAAGCATGATCTGAACAGCCATGTCGGAATAACCTGGATGCAGTCTGCACAAGACAGAGTGACATGGAAGCGAACGGAGGAGGTCTTTGTCCAGGGGCGGACGGAAATAGGCTAAGGAAGAAGAAGAGACGAAGATCTATAATATCGTGGAAATCCCAAAAATTGTTATTAAATTTTACTGACAAAAATCATTTTTGCGTATTAGAAAATGTAAAGACTTAATTCTAGCTCCGTCAATAAATGTTGCGCACCGGCGATATGAAGAAATGGAATGCTGCAGCAGAATGTGGGTATGTGTGCGCATCCTTCCTGACTGTCCTCCAGAGAATCGCGGTGTTGATTATTCAATAATTGAGCTATTTATAAAATAGGGATGAAAGTAGAATAAATGCAGTAAAAATGAGACCTCTTAAACGAACGTGTAATGTGAGTAAGAAGTGAATGCGGTGCGAATGATGGTGTAATGAACAAAATAATGAAAGATGGTTTTAAGATGGTTTGGGCACATGGCAAGAATAAATGAAGCAAGAATGGTAAAAAAGTATATGTTAACGATGTTAATGGAACTAGAAATTGAGGAAGACCGAGGAAATTGTGGCACGATCAAATAAATCAAATATTGAATGTCAGCCGCGTGAGGAGTCAGAGAAATCGACGCGCGTGCATGACACGATGTATGAATGTTGAGGAAGCAAGAGAAATATTCCAGAAAAGAAAAGTGTGGTCGTCCATTCTCTTTGCCTACCCCTTCGGGGAGACGGCGTGATGGTTAGTAAGTTAGTTAGAGTTATTTATATGAAATGCGTATAATTTTACGATTATGCGATTACAAAAATTCTTGCAATGTAATACCAAATTTATGAAAAAGAAGATAAGATTCGAAAAACTATAAAAAGATATTCGGAATTGACAAAGTTTAAAAAAAAGTTCGTGTTTTCCTCACTTTGAATATTGAGCAGCTCTTAGTAGTATTTTTGTGAACCTTCTTCGAAAAATGTTTCATATACTAATGCTATTTCTTAAAATGTAGGAACCTTTCTTTCACTCAGCTCTCTGACCCTTTCATGTATTTTTAGTTTTGATAAAACGAATGATTTTTGCATTAAAAGTTTTGTAGTGAGTTTCTTTGAAACAAATTTAGCATTTTCAACCTTAGAGATAGATGATCTGATCAGTATAAAAGTATTTAATATGTTTGAAATAAAAAGATAAAGCATGGTAAATAGAATCTGAAAAAAGGGTTTTCTTGAACAATGATGTAAACTCCATGTAACATAATTAATATGAATGAAAACGTTTGTTTTCTAGAAGTTTAATTATAATTTATATACGTATATGAGATGTTTCGCCTTATTAAAGCATTTTCAAATATCGTCATTTGAGCCTTAGAAAGGTGAAACATGTCATTCTTATAAAGTATTATTTTACTAACTTTTAGAAAACATATGTTTTTATCTGTACTGTATTAATTACTAAAAGTTTACAATCAATTGTGATAACGAAAATATTTAACAACGCCCAATAAACAGCCGAAAAAATGATACATTGGTATCTTTTTTAAATTTTAAATTATTATATTTTTAAATATCAAAATAAAAACTAACTTACCATCACGCCGTCTCTTCGAAGGGGTAGGCAGAAAGAATGGATTACCACATTTTTTCTTTCTTGACATATTTTTCTCGATTCCTCAAGTCGATTTCTCGTCGACTCCTCACGTGGCTGACATTCAATATTTGATTTATTTCATCAAGCCACGTTTTCTCGCTCTTCCTCAATAATACAATCAATGATTAACAAAATAATACATTCAATAATAATAATCCCCCTTGGCGGGTGTGTTCTGATCTACTTTTCTCTTTATAATGTGTCTTTTATAAATACTGTTTTTTTTAATTAATTTCTGCTCTTTCTAAAACCTGTCCTCCATCCATCCCATCCCAATTTATTCATTCTTACTTAACATCTTCCCGCCTCTCTCATACACCATCTTCTTCTTGTTTTAAAATTTAGTTTGTTATATATTTGTCCTATTGTGTATTGTGAATTAATGTGTGTTTTATATCATTTTAATGTGTTTTTTTTTTCTTTTTACTAATTTAAGGTGTGCTTTATATAATATTTACTTCTGATTTTATTTCATAATAAAGAGATGTGAGGCCGCGCGGGAGATATATAAGGTTAAAAGAATAGATCAAATGTGGTCTGTCACCCTTTTGATTGATGACAAGAAAAGGCTAAATTAAATTAACGTAAGTCCCGGATGGACAAGGAACGGGCCTAGATAGTGCAGCGAGACTGACGAAAGGGCGTCGCTGCGTCCTATAACAGTCTCGGGTGGTGGTGGGAACCTTATATATTCAATAATAATCAAAATAATACATCCAATAATAAGCTTCTTCTTCTTCTTCTTCTTCTCCTTATAGACCTTTGGTGTGTTCCTGAACTCAGGCTGGCCTCTCTTGTGAGGTTGACTCCTAACCTCCTCTCTCCATCTCTTCGGCGATCTTCCGGGGGGTCGGCAGCCGGCAGGCATCTGATGCGCCATAGCGTGTGAGATTCCTGTGCGATCTATCCTCTGCACGTGCGCATTCCAGTAACTTCTGCGTTGTCTGCCCCATCTCACGACATCCTCCACCTTGCAGATCTCGCAGATAGCCGTGTTCCTTACCCTATCTCGAACAGTAATAAGCAATAACAATCAAAATATAACATTCAACAAATTTAAAAGTTTGTTTAAAGTCTCACACTCTTTATACTACAAGGATTGACGACCTTCGTGGCAGAGTGGTTACGAGCTCTGACTTCCATGCCGAAGGTCCTGGGTTCGAATCCCGGCGATAGCAGTGTGATTGTCACACTGTCTTTGGTCTGGTGTAGAATTCACGTGACAATAAAATGGCGATAGATTGGCTACCTATCACATGTCACGAGAATCAATATAATAGCTAAAAAAATAATAATAATAATAATAATAATTGTATACAGTAATTGGGTCCAAACAACCTGTTGTGTACATAAAAAAAAAAAAAAAAAAAAAAAAAAAAAAAAAAAAAAAAAAAAAAAAAATGAAGATGACCAGGGAGACTAAAATGCGATGAATACATTTATACTCTGTCAGCGCTGATATATCTAGATTAGAAATCCAATTGAAAAACATTGCAATAGATATACTGAAGGAGGAAAATCATGGATTAACCCAAAGCCTATCTAAGGTTGTCCAACTTATGATGATGATAAACATCAGATTTTTGATATACTCGTATACTGCAATTTGAAATCGATAGGAACTATTCAGTCGAATAATCGAACGTATTTCCTATTCACATTAACTATTTGTTAATAAATTGTATTATACGTAAGTATTATAATTAGAGCGAAAAAGGTTTCTATTTCGGATATAAGCCTGTTTATTTAGGATTATGCCATAGTGGGATGTAATTGAACACATAGATAAAACGGTCGTAATTGAATGTAGACGAACATTTACAAAATCGGTTGACTGATATATGCCTTATTTGAGCAATAGTTTAAAATAAATTTAGAATACACAAACATTTCATATGAACCGGAGTAATTTCAGTTCTTGCTTGTGTATGTTATACTATCTCAATTTCAGGCTTGCTTTAGTGTTGAAATATGACAGTTTATTTTTTTATCGATACATGCACGTTCGTCGATTATTCCGACTTCGAATATGGCCGTCTTTTGATGATTGATTAATTCGGTAGTGCCAAGTTTTCTTCGCTTAGACATTTTTCTATTCACACTGCTTGTGTATACCGTTTTAACCATTATTTCTTAATCTATTCGTTCTATGTGTCCAAACAATCTAAGCGAAACTTTCTTAATTTTATGATATTTAAAACGCATTAATTCGCTTTACATTCCTTTCTTACTCTTTATCTCTGTATCGCACATACCTCTTAGCGATCTCATTTCTGCATTATTTATCCTACATCCTTCTGACGCTAACATCAAACTTCAATTCTATACATAAGGGTTAAACTCCATTATGCACTGCCATCTTTACTTAAATCGATACATAGTTTTTCCATATATACCTAGATAATAATGAATTCAAATTCCAAGCGGGATTATATTAAATATAAAATAGTGGATGTATAGAATCTGAATTAGATTAAATATAGGTATCATCTTACTGATAACTACATAAGTCTTAAAAACTGTTTAATAGCGAACCCCAAAAGAAGACTAATTGGACGACCAAGGCAACGATAGGAGAATGATATTGGGAGGGATGCAGCGAAATGGTTAAGAGTGTCATGTTGGAGAGTCAAAGCAGAGGACTGGAGGAATTGGAGGCAAATAATAATAGAGGCTTAGGCTCGATATGGGCTGTAGGGCCATCGAAGAAGATAAAAAAGATTTTATGCGTAGTATTTTAAAAAAATAACCGAAGCGTTCTTAGTTGTTGCTGTGGGTGATATTAATTAAAGTGTTTTTTTTTGTGAATTATGCACGTATGTATATTGTTAATATTAAGCATTTTAGATATTGACTCGCAACGTCGACCTTCGTGGCAGAGTGGTAAGAGCTCTGACTTCCATATCAAAGGTCCCGGGTTCAATTACTGGCGATGGCAGTGTGATTGTCACACTGTCTTTGGTCTAGCATTGAATTCACGTGACAATAAAATGGTGATAGATTGGCTACCTATCACATGTCATAAGAATCAATATAATAGCTGAAAATAAAATTGTATACAGTAATTGGGTTCAAACGATCTGTTATGTACAAACAAAAATCGAGGTTTCGCAATATAAACTTGTGAATTTAAAAGATATTTAATTGTATAAACAACTTGGATATAAGATATTAACAAAAGATGTTTTGTCTCTGCGCAGAAAAAAAGTCTAATGTCTGAAATCAAAGAATTACTTGAGATTTCTTTTATTTTTCTGAAGCAAATATGGAGTACAGACATACAGACACCCGGTAACTTGTAGAGGATATTATTTAGTCGTAATTCTGGGTAGAGAGGACTGTTTATATCAGACGGTACACTTCCCAGATGAAATCATATATAATCAATAGTGGCCATGTCTGCTGTCGCTTTATCGTCTTCAATCCATAAAAATATTTCTTTATCGAATTCGTAGAGTTATAAATAAAATGAGTCCGGTTAGAAATATTTATTTTCCGTAAGTTTCTTCATAGTAGGTATTTCATTTTCTTCGTTCCTACTAGCTTGTTTGTTGTATATATATACATCAGTGAGTGAGTATATAAACATCCCGGAAATTGTTATATATAGGCTCTTAGTAGGTATACCATTTACTGGTGATGGCATTAGGAGATGCTAAGAGCATCCGCGCTCCGTCCGTAAGTAAGCATTTGCGTATGTACATAATATTATATTACTGGATAAGTAATTATTCTAAGTGTTTTAGGTTATTATGTAATAAGTTTGTCTTATTAATACCGTGCTGAAGTATAAAATAACACAGTTTATTAAGCAAATGTGAAAATTAATAATGAAAGGTTAATTTAAATGGTTTATACGTTTGAAAATAATGAATGAAGAAATAATAGTAAGTAATATAAGATAATCCACTGTTTTGGCGGGAACACTTCGGTGTTTCAACTGTTTAAATATTATATTATTAACTGTCTGTCGTCATTATTAACTTAATATATTATTAACACCAGTCTGTCGATGCCAGCGAGCCTGGCGAAACCGGTCGCTGTCTAAATAAAGACAAAAGTGGAAGTAGTTAAAAAACATCGTTTTATTTAATTATTATTTAAAATGAACTTCCATCAAGAGATTTCAGTAAAATCATTTGATTATATTATTAACTGTTTTAATAAACACTGTTATAAAATATCACAATTGATTATATTTCTGTCGAAATTGTCGCGACAACTGTTTCGCTAACCGATGTTAGAATCGTCAAGTGTTATAACCAACTGAGTATATAGTTGATTGTGACACCTAAATATGTGTTACATTTAATATTTTAATATTCTAATATTTTTAAATAGCTTTTCTATAGAAAAACTAATGTTTTTTTTTTAAACGAATTCGTGTATTTTGGTCTTTTATCAAGCTTTTCGAATAATGATAATTACGCACATTTAAATATTTTTCATACAGAAATTGAAATAACTGACAATCTACTGGTATTCTTGAGATAAATCGCAGCTATAAGAAACCCTCGATTTTCATTTCAAGAGTTTTCTGTACCCGGTTACAGAATGAAGCAGAGCATGGCAACCCATCAAACAAATTTTCCTCCCCGCGCACCCTTAATCTGCGCGCAGCGGGCTGCAGCCAGATTTATGAATGTTGGATGCTGAGCTATTCCCCCGTGAAGGATTTGGAGTAATATACGACCACCTTATGCCTGCTAAAAGTCGGACAGCGAATAGGGAAGAAAGAGACCATTAAACTTCTTCTGTTTTTTTCTGCCTCTCAGTCAGATCCGTATATTTAATACGTATTATGATCTCCCCGAGGAGAACGTTTTTGCGCGCGGTTGCGAAAATCTCTTATTTCAATAACGCAGCATTAAATTAATTTGAACATTTTTTTAAATGAAAGGAAAACATTTCAATGCATTTAATTTTTGATTATGAATAGATTTAAACGTTGTCTTTGTTATATATCAATTGTGATTTAACTAACTACCCATCATGTCATCTCGCTGAAGGGATAGGGAAAAATAATTGACCACCACACTCTTATTTCCTGAAATACTTATCTTGCATCATCATTCTATCTTGTCGTTCACGTACGTCAATTTTTTTCCAACTGTTAACGAGACTGACATTTAATATTTGAATAATATGATGGTGTCTCGTTTTGTTCGGTCTTCTTTCAATTCTTATTCCATTCACATTGTAAGTATTAACTGTCTTTACCATAATTTCTCGAGTTATTCTTTTCATGTGTCCAAACTCTCTAATCTTTCATTGTATGTTTAATACTTTCTTCTTCACTTTATTCTCTTATTTTACTTGCATTTGGCACTCGCGTGCTAGTCATACACATCATATACAGATTTACCAAACATTAGTCTATGATATATCATTTGTTGTATTTGTATATAATATTATTAAACGATTTTTTTTATGAATGAAAACACTGCTTTTTCCACTTTAAGGTTGAATTTTCTCGACATGCTTCGTTACACCTTAATCATTGGGAGAACGATATAAACTGAGTTGCGTTTATATCGTTCTCCCGATGATAGAGGTGTAAAGCCTTCCAAACATATCGAGGAAAATATACTCAAAAGTAAAAAAAAAAACAGTGTTTCAATTTAAAAAAAAATTGGTATGGAATTTCAGCGTAAACACTCAAACAAGTTTATTAAACTTTGTAAAATGAAACCGTCAAGCTGGTACTTAATTTTTTAACCACTTTGTAATTTTTTTAATCAAAACTAGTCATTATTATATGATACATCTTTTTAAATTTGTGTATACGAGTATACTAATTGTACTGATTTTTTTCATTTTAAATTTGGGCATGCGTTTTCACAAAATATATTTATTTTAAACATTACTCGTAAATAAGATTATTACAAACACGCAGATACTTGAGTTAAGGATAAATCAGTACGTATATCTATGGATTTGAATTGAATTTGTAGCAACGAAAAAAATAAGAATGTATTTATCTATTTACGTATGATATGCGGTTTCAGTATTTGACGAACCACTTGCGGAAATTACATTCACAAAATTTCTCCGGGATTCGTATTAACATTGGAGGGTGAATATTTTCTCATTATCGTCTTGTTATATTTTGCCATATTTACAGTAGGAATGTAAACTGTGCAATTTTAGTACACGCCGAAATTGCTATCTCGCTGAATATCAGCCATTAGAAAGATCCCCCGATGCCCCCTCCAGAGTCCCCTTCCCCCCACCCTTACGGAGGCTGATTTACATGAGATGTGGAATCGTGGCGTTAGATGAAATATATCCCAAATTGAATAACCGCAAAATAAACTCGGATTCCACTTGACGTGGTTATTTCAAGGGAAATCGGGGAACTTCCATTAACCCGACGATTTCGTGGCCTCTCAATTTACATTGAATGGGAGATCTGATGTTTACATAGGCGCCTAATTCTTAAATCGGTAATCAAACCTACCCTTTTTGTAGTAAAAATTTAATACTTTAGAAATTATGACGCGTTAGCTTAATTGGCCATAAAAAGTTAACCGCCATGGGGCCTAAGAGAATGAGAATGCGTAATAAAACAAAAAGGTTCGTTTTAAGTATTCCTTATTTGACTAAAACCGCTTAAAATGAAATTAAATAAAGAACATTAAATTTTAATTACAGTAACTGCCGAGTTATATCTTGAGTCAATAATTTGTTTAGTTTTCTAGCGAGCTATAAATGATAATGCTGATATAATGCTAAACAAATATTAGCGCTTTGAGGTTTTATATATTATATTTTTGATAAAATAAAATAAAATTTATTGATATAAGAATTGCATCGCTTTATTCAATTAAAGTGGAACATGAACAGAGTTATTTTTTCAATTTAAATGTTATTAAATTTTAAATCATTATAAAGGAAAAGAAAAAAACAAATTATTTTCAAAATGGGATTCTATAAAAATAAATGCAAAACTTTCGTATGCACTTAATTTGTGATGTGACATTATTAAATAAAATATAATAATAATTCACTTTCAGTAATTTGTATATACCAACACTACTTTATTTCGTAACACCAACCGGTTTCGCTCCAGCCGGAGCTTCGTCAGGATGAGGGAGTAAATTAAATATAAAATCAGAGAAAAACATACGAAGAAAGAAATATAAAATGGAGGATAGTAAGAGGGGCAGCAGAAAATGGACGAATAAAATGTTAGAACGGTGAGTCATGTTCACTTGGGAAAGAGCATGACTCACCGTTCTTACATTCTATACGTCCATTTTCTCCTGCCCCTCTTTCTCTCCTCCATTTTATATTTCTTTCTTCATATGTTCTTCTCTGATTTTATATTTAATTTACTCTCTCATCCTGACAAAGCTCCGGCGGGAGCGAAACTAGTTGGTGTTACCAAATAAAGTGGTGTATGTACAAATTACTAAACGTGTATTATTATTTAAAAATAAATGCATTTTACCAATATTGACTTACACATTGAGAAAATTTTGTTATATTCCAACATGCTATAGAGTAATTAATCGAAATGAAAACGTTAGTTTTCTAAAAGTTTTATTACATCTTATAGGAATGACATTATTCGCTTCGCTAAGACATTATCAAGTTTTAGTAATAGTCATAAATCATAATAAAACACACAACAGTATACCGTTGTGTGTGATCATTGTTGAAGTTTGTTAGTAAAGGGCCTATCAACAAACAAAACATACACAAGTATTTTATTATTCTTTATTTCAATCCAAGAATTTGGTTTGCAGCAAAGTGTAACATTTGCTGGTTCTTGGAATGCCACTTGGGCCTTTTAATGTGATAGTTTCCTGTTGCTTTCCACATTTATATGCAGCAGGTTATTGGAACCCAATTAATGTATACAACTTTTATACTATTAGTAGTTGTTAATCTATCGACATTTTAATGATGCATGAATTCTACATCAGACCACTGATAGCGTGAGATGCACTGCCATCGCCGGGAATCAAACCCGGGACCTTTATCATATGTATTAAAATGATACAACACTATATTCCCATTCAACGAATTCAACATTTTAAGAAACTTGATCCAATTTATGATAGTAAACACGATTGTTAAGTGGTTTTACTTGGATTCAATTTATGCAATAATAAAAAAATAATAAAAATAATATATAAATAATATAATAAATAAGAAAAAAATTAAATAAAGTTTGAGAATGTCCTCGCAAGGCGAAACAAATTTGTCACAATTTGTATAATTTATATAAATTAAATCCAAGTGTTAACTATTATGAATTAATAATGGAGTTTTACAAAACCAATACCTCAACCATCAATAAATTTAATCCACTTTGATTATCGACATATTAAAATAAACACATTGACAAATTAGATACGCCAGAATTTATTTTGGATGATATAAATAATTTAAAAAAATATTCATCAGTAATTTTGGTATCTGTAGATTATGTTAAAGTTTTGGTAAAATTAATATCTTTCGCTAATGAATAATGGTTTTGAGGGCAAATAATGGATAGTGATATTTCGGTTAACGAAACTAAACATCGAGGCACTTCGCGTTCCTCGGTAATTCACGCACGAGGCCCTGCAAATAGACATTCGTATTGAAGTGCTTTTGAAAGCTTTACACAATTTTAGTGAAAGGTGCTAAGTTCATTAATGATTCAAATTAATTACACGTTTCGTTATTAACAATGTAAACGAAGTGCTCCATCGCGCCTGAACTTATCCGAAATTCAAACTGACACTAATCGTCAGCGCTCCGTAAATAAATAATTACGGTGGGCCAAACTAATTAAGGAGTTAATAAGACACCAAACTATGTTTAATATTTACCCTCCGAATTAATATGTGTAGCAGTCGTCAACACGTGAAGCCCTTCAGAGTAAGCGCGCTCACAGGCTTTTGATGCCCAAATTTTAGATTTACTTTAAATGTTAGCCTTAAAGTTTTGACGTTTAATCTGTCGTGGATAATCTTTGAATCATTAGAAGCCATTGATTATTAATCTGAATAACAAAATTACAATTTAAATATTGAAAGATAAAACGCTTTTTTTGTATGATAGAATACCGAACGATGAAATAAGAAAGAAATGTAAGGCAGATGACTGCATCATGAATAAAATTAAAAAAGGATCCATGAGATGGTTTGGACATATGAAACGAATGGATGAGAGTAGAATGGTTAAAAAGTTGTACACAAGCAGCGTTAGTGGGAAAAGAAGCCGAGGACGACCGAGGAAAACATTGCATGACCAAATTAATCAATTACTAAAAGGCGGCCACAGAATGTGGAGGAATCCCGAGAGGTATGCCAGAACAGGCCATTGTGGCGATCCATCCTCTCTGCCTACCCCCTCCCGGAGAAACGGCGTGATAGTTAATTAGTTTAGTTAGTTAGTTAGTTTTTTTTAAATAAACTGATATACTAACGAATAATAATTAAGGCAACTCATTTAAACACAAAACAGTTAGACAAATATTACAATAATATTGTATACATTTTACAGAGCCACACACGCATGTAAAGGAATAACATATCTCAGAAAGATCCCAATGATGTCATTGAGGCATTATTCCTCCTAGAATTGATAATTTAATGTTTATGAACCATAAATGTCAAATTCAACGTCGGAATTGCTCTTCTTGCTGGCATCACCAAAGGGCAGGATTTTTCTGCGTGCCGGGTTGAAGAACAATTGATGTTGGCGTTGCCGCAGGTAGCCACCAGGAACAAATAGACTTATTATTCTTGATTATCAATCTTCTTCTTCTTCGTACTAATGGTAAGAAAGATTTTTATATCGCAGATGTGAAACCAAGAGTACTCATCTCTTTCTCTCTTTCTCTTGTGGTTGCGGTGGAAGGTTTGGCCAACTTTTGATCGTTTCCAGGGACAACGGATCTTACAGTAACACCACTTCTGAAGGCACCTTTTTTTCCCCTTAATTTTCAATTAAAATGATTAAATGGATGCCATAGCGTCGTTAATATACATACTTGCAATAGTACGACGGGCTTTGTGTCAGTATGGCAACAGCTATGACACATTGAAGGTCCTGGGTTTGATTCTCGGCGATGCCAAAGTGACAAAATATATCATGCTGTCTTTGGTCTGGTTGTAATCACGTGACAATTAAAATGGCGATAGACTAGCAACCTATCACAAGTTATGAGAATCAATAACTTAAAAGTTCTATACTGTTTTGTAGGGTTCAAATAACCTGTAAACCAAAAAGATATATTTTTAATTGAAACTTTTAATTTGTATTAAAATTTTATTACTAAGCTTCTATTAATACTTTTTTGATTCTACCATTGATCATTTTTTACTACCAATGAAAAATTAATTAGTTGTCAACTTGCATAATTGCCAATATTTTTCAATCAGCACAATGAAACCGAATTTATTGGTCAGTTTAATTAATTTTCGTTTAGTGGTAGATCATAATAGTTGAATGCAACAATCGTTTCAATATTTTCACTGCTGTTTTCAGCATCATACATAAAAACATCAATTTTTACTATATTCTGCCGCGTATCAAAAATTACATTAAATCCATTATTAATCACAGAGAGGATTAAAATGTGAAATTTCGTTAATACCTTTGAAATCACTTTCATACCTGTTATATTGTATTAAATAAAACACACACACACACATATCCACAAAAGCATACACACACGCACACTAAGCTTACATATTGAAATTTGTGTGCGTTTTATGTTCCAAGCTAATGTTCAAAAATTACATTTGATTAAAATTAAAATATTGCTAAAAACCACGACACGGTATTTATATTTGAAGACCTTCGTGACTGATTGGTACGTGCTTTGACTGCCATACCAAAGGTTCCGGGTTCATTTCTCGACGATGGCAGTGTAATTGTCGCTGTCTTTGGTCTGGTTTAAAATTCACGTGACAATAAAATGGCGATAGATTACCTATCTATCACATGTCACGAGAATCAATATGATAGCTATAATCTTTAAATCGAATAGGCTCGCACTGTAATGATGTAAAGAGCGATTCAACTAAATAATAATAATAATGATAATATTTGAAGCCAACTTAATCAAGGCGTGATGAAGCTTGGGTAAAAGTGAAATAAGTTGGTTTCTAATATAATCGTGCCGTTGTGAAATACAAATAAGGTAATATTCCGAGTACTACAATAATTGGCTTGGAAAAAATTATAAAACCCACCTTAAATTTTTATTTGACTCAACTTATTTACGTTGCTATAAATTAATTAGAAAAAAATCCAATAAGAAAATTAAGTTCGTTGATACAAAATAAAATACGAATCAGTGCGAACATTTTCATAAATGTCAACAAAGTTAATGATTTTAATTCTTTTGGTAAATTTATTTTTGATATATTATTTTTTAATGTATAAATTTAAGTCGTTTAGAATGTTTTTTATATTCATCGTCGAAATAACAATAATTAACATTAATTTATATTTTCAAAATATTATTAGTTTATTTCTATTTTTTTTATTTACTTTGTATACACCACTCACTATTTAAACAAATTAAAATTAAATATCAAACATGTTGTGGACTAACCATCTCATTCAGTGATATTATATAGATATTTCTAATATTATAAAATTGTTTACAAATATGGTCAGTTTTGACAGATGTTATAAAGATTTATAACATCTGTCAAAACTGACCATATTTTGGAACGTTTATAACATCTGTCAAAAGTGACCATATTTGTAAACTTTGTAATATTTGAAATATCTATATAATATCACTGAGGAAGGGCTGGGTAGTCCGAAACATGTTTGATATTTAATTTTAATTTGGTTAAAAAGTGAGTGTTGTATGCAGAGTATATAAAAAAAGAAATACGAGTACATAAAACATCTACATAAAACATCTCGTACAACACAAAGTATGGCGAACATAAAAAAATTATATTATTATTATGTTTATAAATTGCATAAACATTTTTACGTCCATTTGATGAAAGAATGTAAAATATGAAAATTGTAAAAAATGTTTTTAACTTCTATATGAGAGTTATCATGACACATAGATGAAAAAAGATTTTTGAACACAAAATAAGATACTTTTTATCAATGTTTCAATTCACCCTGTAACTTCGTTTATTTCGTGAATTGTGTATATAAAGTGTTACTTTTTTAGGTGCCTGGTACATAGACAGGTTTCTGAATAGCGAAAATCTAAAATATTAACCTGTTATGTTACGCAGAGATGAGAGGAAGGTCATCAGTTCAAAGTTTAGCCGCGGTCTCAATCGATATTATCGGATTTCCCAACAGCAATCAGTTACTGAATTGTCAATTTATTAGCGGGTTACCTCACCTAATTCCATCATTCATGATTTCAAATAAGTTTCTTTACTTTATGTAACACAAATTTATCCAATAAAATTGTATTCTGCGATTCCGATCGGAATGTACTTTTTATAAGTATGAACAAAGACAGCCATACAAGTAATACATAATTTAAATGCGAATGCAGTTTTATTAGTAACTAAGTGATTTTTTAAAGAGTATATACAAAATTTTGTATAGTGTATTTTTAACTTTTTATTACAAATTTTTCTGTTTTTTTTATATATATATATAATATATACATTGTATATACAACACTATTAAAATTACATATCAGACATATTTCAGACAACCAGTCCTTCTTCAGTGATACATATTATAAAGATACATATTTAAAATATTTAAAAATTGTTTAAAAATATGATCAATTTTGACAGATGTTATAAAGATTTATTTTGGAACTATAATATGTATCACTATAGAAGGACTGGTTGTCCGAAACATGTCTGATATGTAATTTTAATAGTATTGTGTATACAAAGTTCATAAAAAAAGATAAAGACAAATAAAATATCTAAAACACAAAGTATGGCGAACATACTCGTAGAAGATATTTTACTACAAATTTTAGGAAAGAACAGGATTTCACAGATTCGATATTTTTTCGTGTAAATCGCATTGATTAAATAAAAATGTGATTATGTTAAGCAATAACTATAAACAATCCAAACAAGTTTGTGTATCCAAAATTAATTATTTACGTATAGTTTCAGTGAAAAGAACAAATTAAGTTGAAATACGTGAAAGTTTTTAATATAAAGTGCATCGTGTAAACGTCTCTAAACGGCTATTTCCGAGTCGAGACCTCAAAGATGGTTGCCACATGTGTGTCCGAGTGTCCGAGTGTCCAGTGAATTGTGTGAAGTGCAACAGGATGATTTATGAGGGAACGCCCAAATTCTCGGAAATAATTTGTGAACTTTTACTATGTGCCAAAACATTAAGATCGATAAAACGGAGCATTTTCTACAACGCCCTTGAGATGAGTAATTCATAAAAATGGCGCTTTATAAATTATCCAATTTATTATTATTATTATTAAGGTTTTGAATGTTGATTCTTATAGTTAATATTGATTACTGAGAAGTCTTGGTTGTGAAAAAAAAAATGTAATTAAAAAAGTATTTACAAATGCTTTCCTTGATTCATCAAAATTTGATCTTTTAACAAACTTGTTTCGGGCTGTAGATGCCCTTCTTTTATGTAAAAATATATTTAAAAAAAAATAATTGAAATAGTATAAATTTTTTAAATGGGAATGCACACTTTAAGGTGATGGCGAATATGAATGAAAAGTGATAATTCTTTACATATAATATATTAAATATATATTTTTTGCCTTTTAGAAGACATTTATCAATCCATGATAATCACTCGTCATAACCCCCCTGAAGATGGAGACTGCAACAATCTCCGGTTATGCGGAAGTTACACGGTATCCCAAGATTCCAAAAATATATCAATTAATCTGTATTTTATAATATGGATTTTTGTAATGATTTTTTGAATTCATTATTGCATATTAGGTTTATGATTTATTTAGATGGATTTACTCATAGAAGATCATATATATGCAAGATATATAAGCTTCATATGATCTAGTAAGGAAGTAAGTATAAGCAATGAGTCGCCATGTTCCTTCGAGTACTTAGGCCTGACTTGGGTGCTCTGCGTATCCTCGTGATCAAACTAAGGCAGTCAAACACAAGCGTTACGCTGGAAGAGCAAAGTCAACTTAGATAAAATAACAACGCCCCAATGTGTTCGTGAATTAAATAAAGACGTTTTATATATTAGTTTTGTTGAGTTTCTGCTGAGTTTGCTCTGCCGCGACGATGGACAGGCGTATTTCTGAATGGGGTCTGAATTTCAGGCCTACGAAAACCGCCGGACCGCGAAATGCTAACGATCTGGTCATCCCCGTCAGGGTGGGTACCTAATCCAGAGGCGGGATGTTATCTAGAATGACAAGTGTGTAGTTTGGCACTTGATGGTTTTGTTAATTGCAATGACGAGGGTAAACTGTTATTGGAAGTTTAGTAGGGTCCCGGATAAAGGTAAGTGTCTGCTCTTGATGCGAGGCTATACGGCTAAATGTTAAAGAACGGGTGAAGTTTAAACACGTTATAATAGATTATAAGGAAGCCATTACAGGTTATATTCGGATAACAAAAATTAAGATTTCACATCTTACTAGTAACACAGGAAATTAAACATTTTAACCATAGTACAGTGTGGATACTCTGTGTGTGATAGATTGTCGAATGAAAATATAAGAAGTGAATGCGGTGCGAATGATGGTGTTATGAACTAAATAATGAAAGGATCATTAAGATGGTTTGGACATATGGAAAGAATGAATGAAGAAATAATGGTAAAAAAATTATACGTTTACGATGTAAATGGTACCAGAAATAAAGGAAAACGTGACACGATCAAATAAATCGAATTTTGAATGTCGTTCATGTGAGGAGTCAGAGAAATCGACGCGCGTGCATGACACGATGTATGAATGTCGAGGAAGCGAGAGAAATATGTCTGGAAAAAAAAGTGTGGCAGTTCATTCATTCTGCCTACCCCTTCGAGGAGACGGCATGATGGTTAGTTAGTTAGTTAGTTTAACCAAAGCTAAATACGGTTTTTCCTATCATGATAGCAAGTATTTTAATTATTATATATCTTTGTAATGCTGAAATAGGAGGAGTAAACAATTAATGGCGTAGTATTCTCGTTTGCTAGTTTCAATCAATAGGATTGTTTTGCAGAAAAGTGTAACATTTTGCTGGTTCCTGGGATGCCACTTGGGCCTTTAATGTGGTAGTTTCCCGTTGTTTTCCTCATTTGTATACATCAGGCTATTTTTAACTTCATTACTGTATACAGTTATTAAATCTATCAGCATTTTAATGTCACGTAAATTCTACACCAGAGCAAAGACAGTGTAACAATCAAACTGCCATGGTCGGGAATCGAACCTGGGACCTTCGGCTTGAAAGTCATAGCTGTTACCACTTTATCATGAAGGTCGTCCGTAGATTTACAGTTATATAATAAGAATATTCTGTAATGTCATAGGAAGTTTAAAGGAGTAAATCAAGAAACGCTAAGCCGGTGGATGTTGCGTTTATCACAACATGCCATATCATCACGGTATTCAAAGTCTACATTCCTTGCTGGAATTAATACCCTGGTTGGCAAAACCCCTCCTAAAATTTGGAAAAACTTCAATGGATATGTAAAAATGTGGAAATATCTAAAACTCTCGGCATCCACAACATACATTACTTCGGATATCCAACTTCAAGGCTATAATTACTGAGGATCAAATTTTCAAACTATAACACCAACGCAGTGGTCCCCCGAAGTCAATAGATTTAGTAAATTAAGAAAAAGTTGTGGTTGCATTAATTGGATATTATAAAAGGGAACCTTGCTAAAACATGAGTTAATCTGGAGAGCTTGGAGGACCCCGAACCGAATGCGCACACGCGTTGGTAGATTCAGGTACAATATGGCGAGATAAGAGATCTTTCAGGGCAGTAAGACGCTTTACATATGTGGCATTGAGCAATCCATACTGTATAAAATAGTGCCCTTGCTGCCCTGTGATATGTACGGAAGAATATCTGGTTCAGACGTCCGGCATTGCGGTACAGCTGATGGAGTTTTGGGTGACTGATGTCATCAACACGGTGGAGAAGATTGAAAGTATCCCATTTGTGAGTATTTCAGAAGTTAGTGTCGAAGTCGGAAATAAATAAAATAGAAAATTTATTAGAAAATAAAAATGAATATAATATATTGTAACATATTTATTTACGACCTTTGTGGAACAGGCATGACTGCCATACCGAAGGTCCCGGGTTCGACTCCTGGCGATGACAGTGAGATTCTCATACTATCTTAAGTCTGATATTGAAATCACGTACATATAATCAACACCAATAAAATGACGATAGATAAGCTACCTATAACATGCCATTAGAATCCATATAATAACCATACCATTTACATCGATTTGGCTCGCGCTATAATGACGTGAAGACCTATTCAACGATATGATAATAATAAAAATATTAATTACTATTATAATATTTTTTTTTAATATTTGATAATGAGTTTGCATGTATTTTTGAAGTAGAATAATTTTATCAGCCTGATCTATTTTTGTTATTGTAATTAAATAAACCTATTTGATATGTGCCTATTTTGAATTATGACAAATTTTGAAAAACTTTATTATATCACAACTAAATTCAAAAAAAGTTAATTGAACATTCAATAAAATAGGTATAATTTTTTTAACATAAAGTGATGGCGAATATAGAAAAATGGTTCAGTTTATTTAAATTTTAAATTTGATCCTCATACCATAATATGTGCTTTTTGAATGTGTGTTATTAAAAATCAATTAATCATTTGAAAATCGAAATAGCACACTCGTACAGCGTGTATTGATTTCGGAAGTAAAATCAAATCTCGCATTGGCACTTCTAGATTTTTATCTATCCCGAGATAACGATGAAACAGCAGGCAAGTACAGATTAAAGCGTGAAAAGAAAATAAAAATCTGTACAGCGTACGCCGAACGAGATGCCTTTAAAAATAAACTTTTAAGTGCGGTACGGCCATAGAACCTATTATGTCGACTGCACGCGAAAGTAAAATTTTAAACTGTTGTTCGCTCCCATGTGGCGTGTAATGGGTCCAGTGGCATAATGTTATTATCGTATGTTTCCTGCATAAACTGCCGCAGCCGGCGGCCGAGGGTACAGCGCACGGAGCGACTGAGCTTTCTGCATGGAATGTGTTGAAGCTTCATCGAAGATATCAAAACGAACACGGCATAGCTAAGATTCGTATTCAAATCAACTGCTACTGCTTATGTGAAACAAATACGACGACGACCTTCGTGGCAGAGTGATTAGTACTCTGACTGTCATACCAAAGTTCCCGGGCTCGATTCCCGGCGACTGCGGTGTGATTGAATAGCTAAAAACAAAGTGTATACAGTAATTGGGTTCAAACAACCTGTTGTATAAAAAACTGACTTAACCAAACATCACGTGATTTCCCCGGAAGAATAGGTAGAAAGGATGGACCGCACACTGCTCTGTCCTGATATACCTATCGAGATTTCTCTTCTTTCATACATTGTAAAACGCACGCGCCTCGATTTTTCCGGCTTCGAATGTATGTCGTGACACGTTTTTCCGCCTATCTTGAATTCGTACCTAACTCTTTGACCAAGTGATCATTTAATTTACCTTGTAAATGTATTATAAGTTATTAACATTAACATTCTAAATTCATTGGGATTTGTTACTAGGTACATACATTAATCTAAATTACTTGTTCATGCAACTGTTAACATTATATTTTGAACCTCAAAAATTCCTTGAAATTCAGCTGTAAATTTAAATGTTACTGTCTATCATTACGAATTGAACCTCAAAATCTCCTGGAAAATTCAGTTGTAATGTTACTGTTTATTATTATGTATTGAACCTCAACAAATTCCTTATAAATTTACCTTTCACTCATAAGTTCTAAGAAAAACCTTAAAATTGTTTAATTCAACAGCTAAAAAATTCGTTACTAAATTCAATATAAGGACCCACTGTTTAGCGATTAGGTTCAGTTTGAAAATGCCCTCGCAAGGCGAAACAAATTTATCACAATTTATATGAATTAAATCCAAGTAAAACCACTAAACAATCGTGTTAACTATTATAAATTAGTATTATAAGTTAAACTTTTATAAATTTTAAACTTTTTTAAAGTATCTTGTCTTCCTAATGTCGAACCATCACTAATGCGTTCCTGGTATTATGTTGTATGTGTATAATAGTTTTATCGTTTTTATAAAAAAATTTGACAGGTGTAAAAATAAATTTTTCATTTGTTCCAATGACAATTTGAATAATTACTTCGATATTATTTTTAAGTTCTTGTTAAGTGCCTAATTACAGCTAATTTAAAAAACGGTGGATACGTGTAACATAAATTAAATAAACACAAAAGTCCGGATCGTCCATGTCAACATGTGCAACATCGAAAAAAACATTAAGTGTTATTACATTATGTGCTATATTAAAAAAAACGGTGGATTCGTGGAACATAAATTAAATAGACAATATGTGCACCATCTAAAAATAACATTTTGTGATAAATTATTTTTGTTTTGTTATTTTATTTTATATCATTGTATTTTATATTATTTGTTTTAGATTTATTTTGTAGGTGTTGGACGATCGAAGTGTGCGCGGGAGATGCCTATTGGTGGCGATGAGGTTCGCAACCCATCACACCGCGTCTCCCGCGGAGCGAAAAGAGAAGGATGGAGTGCCGCATCAGTAAAAGTGTGACAGTCTATTCTTTCTGCCTACCCTTTCGGGGAGACGGCGTGATGGTTAGTTAGTTAGTTAGTTAGTTAAACTACTTTAAAAGTAGAAAAAACATTATTTTAAATCACAAAAATTATCATTTTAGAATTCCACGTTGATAATGCCTCAAATTTATCAAAAAAATTATATATCAGCGTCAATAAAATAATCACCAGAGTAATTGAATGGAATTTTCATTTTGCAAAGAAATCCGTGGTCCAGTACTTGAGTTTTAAAAAAAATTAGGTAAGAAAACACGGATTCGATAGTCGAACTGAAACACTCAAATGACTTCAGTTTTTTGTGTTAAGTTCCATTATGTAATTTTTCGTCTTCACCGTAACTGTGTCCAAATAAAACCATTGGCTTTTATTCTCCCTTTTGTAATACGGAAAACAGTATACGCTGCTAGCCCTCCCCGCTATGCGTGCTGCTCTGGCGAGAGAGGAATTTTAATGAAATGCTTATTACAAGTGTACATACGTAGTACAACTTCACTTAAAACGGAAAGTGCATACGAATTTAGGAAGAGAAAAGGTTAAATCATCGGGGAAGTAAATAAAAGGTTATTTGTTTGTTGAGTAAGCACAGAGTTTACCAAATAAAATTAAAAGTAAGGATGAAATTCTCATTTAAAAGTTAGTGCATTAAAATTATTTAAAAAAAGGCGTTTGTAAAAAATAATGCGTTATTACGCAAAAACATTTTCTCTTAGGTGAAAACTGAACCAAATGCATAAAAAAATAATCTTGAAGAAATCAATCAAATAATGGAATTGACATCCCATTCGATAACTACACAACTGAAAAATAAACACTAAATTTTATTTATTATTTCTTGTACAGTGATGTAAAACTCCAAATTAAATAAATAACTTAATATAATATATAATTAAATAAATAACTATTAAAATTTATAGAAATGACCAGTTTCGCCTTTCTGAGCCATTGTTAAATATCTATGATATTTCATAATGCTTTAGAAAAGCAAAACACGCAATTCCCATAAATTATAATTAAACTTCTAGAAAAAATACGTTTTCATTAGTACTAACAATTTGATAAATTTTGTATTGCTAGTACATTTTTCGCATTATTAAATGATATTTCATAGAACTTTTTTGCTTAACCAATATCAACGTTCATTTATGACGTACAAGTAATTGAGCCACTTCTTTCCAATAAATACGGCGATGTTGAGGGGATGAGACTTAAATCTTAAAAGTTTAATAATTCTTCATTCCATATGATTAATTTATCATTCATCGGTTGTCTCTCGGTCGCCTGAGGAGCAGACACTGTAAGAACCAAACATCTCTTAAGAGTAGACGAAATGAGAACATTGCGACCTATTGTGGGAAGAACCCTTAGAGATAGGATACCCAATGAAGAAATTTGCAAATCCTGCAAAATTGAGGACATTGTGAGATGGGTAGGCAGAGAAGACGATTCTGGAGGGACCACATTAAAATAATGGATCCAGTAAGAATTCCTAATATCGTGATGCACAAGACTCCAGAGGGCCGTCGACCACCAGGACGATAACCAAAGAAATGGAGAGAAGGCTGGTCGTCTTCATCACAAGAATAAAGTTATCCTGCATAAAGAGATCGCAAGATTTACAATCAGAAGAAGTAGAAGAAGTTTTTATTTAAACAGCTAATAATGCTTAAATATCAATGTGTTTTCGCCAAAACAATGGATTATTTCTATTCACTTAACATTCGTAATATTAATTCTCAGGGTTCCCTTGTTTTTGGTCATTCAAAATTATCATCATTCAAAATTATCATCACACATTACACAAGAAGAGAAAACTCTCACTATTGGTAGGGTTATTCTATTCGTTTGATGTGTTTAGTATTCCCTTTAATGCATTATCCGATATTTCAATTTGTATGGGGACTAGGATTGAATAAGGTCTGGACTGGAAAATGTGTTTACGTGCTGTAGGGAATTCAATTATAAAAAAAGCTGATATCACCCTTCTCATACAGCCATCGGCCTCAAAGGATTAGAACTATAGAGGGGACGTTTGGACTCGAATTTGTTACTCTGGCAACAGATTCTCAACTATTCTTTAACATTTAAGTTAATAATTTTAATATAATATTAACAGTGATTAACATTTTACACAAAATAATATTGTAAAAGAATCGAATTATATGACAGATATTTAAAGCTAAAAACATATTACATATATTTACACAAAGTTTTTATAAATGCGTGGTTAAATTAATAGCATAAATGAAATAGTTTTTTTTGGTGATCATTAATGCTTTTTATTAGTTAAACAAGGTCGCATGTCATTAAGGTATTCTTAATTTAATATTTTTAGTAAATTGAGGTTCTCTGTAACTAATCAATATTCAAATCAAATCAGTTTTTTTCTCAAAGGGTATTTACAAACAACAATTACAGTTTAAGACATATATTGAGAACAGGTAAAATATAATATATAATACCAGGAACGCACAAGAAATATAAAAGTTCGACATTAGGAGTACAGGATACTCTCCAAAGTCAAGAATCTGAGTCTGAGTCGTTCTGAACGTATTTTCTCTAATATGAAAGACGTCGATCTCCGAAGCGATCATAATCAGCAGTTTGATTTCTCTACCCAGCGGCTTTTTAAAAGGAACGACTATTTGTTTAATGTATTGATTGAAACTATTATTGAAAGATTTTAGAAGGTTGTGTCTCAGCTGAAACATGCAAAAATAAAAATATGTTTCATGGAAATACTAAGTGTTATTCTATTTATTGTAATGTGATTTTAAAACACAAAGAGAAGGGTAATATAGTAACAGAACAATAAAGAATCACGAAATTTAATAACGTTTTTTACTAGTTCGGTAATTAAATGAATTATGTGAGACTATATAGTTGTGTGACAAATGAGACAATTATTTTAAGAAATGCCCCCCTAAAACCGTTTAAACTAACCCATTTAGTAAACCGCTTCCCATAATTCCAGTTCCTGGTGCGTCTGGCCATCAGATTAGTATTTATTATTGTTTAACGTAATGTGGAACTGTCGCGGCTATCATACAGCGATCGGCACTTACAGTGTAAACATGAACCGCGCTGTATTGTCGTCGGGGTTATTTATTAGAAAATGCGTGCCGCACGACCACTTTCCATCCCCCCAAAGCTGCCACGCTAGAGATGGGGTGGCGAAAATAAAGTATCGAAAACAGACGTACATGTATAAAATTCTACGGTAGGTACCAGTTGCATGCATCACATGCAAGCAATAACCTGGACTTGCACAATGATCAAATTTGAAAATAACTTATTTCGGCTTGATCCGCAATTAATTGACGAAGAAAGCAAATTACCATATATCTTATTTAGATTATTCATTGCTTTGGTGAACACACTATGCTATTTAAACATTATTAACTGTTTAATTTGGAAACAGTGAATTACTTCGGAATTTAATAATAATAATTATGTTAGATTTAAAAAGTTTTAATATTAATATCAAATATGAAACTAGTGAGTAAAATGCTTGTCCTTGCTAGGCATTATCAATTGTTACTTTTGATAGTGTTCTAGCAAGGGTAGACATGTCATTATCATTTTAAGAAGGTGCCACCATGAATTGTGTTGGTAAATATATAAAACTCGGCGTCCCCGGAAACGACACGAAATCAGTCAAACGTTCCACCACAATGGCAAGAAAAAATAATGATATGGCCCTGTCGAAGAATAATATTGTACTAAAAAAATCTAAACTAACTTATCTGTGTGTTACATCATTAACACATTTGTGACCATAAATTTTATACCATATAGAAATATTAGATAAGGTTATTCTCTGATAAGAATTAAACTTTTTTGATGCCGGTCACGGTCAACTCAAATTAAAAAAGTTATATTTTATAAATGTTTTTAATTATCGAGTAAACATCTTAATTTCATTAGTCTCTAAGATAAATTTTAATAACCTTTATATTATATCTAGGGCAGTTATTCCCAAACATAGGAATATATTGCTCACCAGTGGGTGATTGAAGCCGCCTGGGGGCGATCAGGAGAAAAATAAAACAGTAAATCTTTATGCTTTTGGAAAACGTAGTTGAAACAGATAGTGTTTACAATTATTTTATGTACTTAGGAAATTGAAAATAACTTTGTTTAATCCACTAATTATTAAAAAAATATTTAAAAAAACACGACATGTTTCTATCTGATATCTCCATCTTCAGGTAAAAAATATAATAAATATATAAAAAATACCTAATATATTATATTTTTATATCCTTCTAAACATGTCGTTTTTTTTTCAAATATTTTTTAAAATAATTAGTGGATTAAACAAAGTTATTTTCAATTTCCTGAGTATATTACAATGGAAATCCACAGTGTTACCATAATAACTTAGCGTTCAATCAGTTAATTATTTTATGCATTGAAAAAATCATAAAACACATTCTTTCAACATTTATATTGAGAAATTAAAAAGTAGATTGATCAAGAGAAATAATACAAAATATCATGTATTTTATTCATTAAAATCAAACCTTGACATAAACTGCTATAATTCGAAATAGTTACTTAAAATATGTTAATTATTTATTTTATAATTTTTTTGCAAAAGTGTTTTAAATTTTTATAATCAAAATTCTTGCATAAGTGTTGATGCATATATAATTATTTAATTTAATGTGTACCTCTCATTCCGTATTTCCTAATAATTTACTACAAGTCATTACTTCATTCTGATCCGTATTTCCTAGTAATTTACTACAAGTAAAGTACAAATTACAAAACCAAACGTGTTCACGTATCCTTTCTCCTGTCTCGTCACGTCTTGCTCCACCAAGCACAATATATTAATGTAAATCTATATTTTTATTTATTTATTAATGTATAATGCACAATATATTAATGTAAATCTATATTTTTATTTTATTACTAGACAAGGTTCTGGTACAAGCGAAATCGATTGCATCGAGAAAATATAATTACAAGTTTGTGGTTAATATACAGTGTATTGAAATTATTTTATATAAAATATTTATCAATTAATATAATATATTATTCTTAAGGTTCGAACTGCGATGTTTTGAAAAATTCTTGCTTTATTGAAATAAAAGTGTGTTGTGAGTATCGTTATGAATAAAATATCCGATAACTCTCCCACCCTTACCACGTCGGAAGTGCTTCCCCTTCAACTCCATGGAATAAATATGAAACTAGCCACGCACAGCAGGGAAGGGGACTAAGGCTGGTGCAAATTATAACTGATTCTTAATTTGCGAGGAGTTTGAGTCGCCGGCGACACCTGCATGTCTAGAACTATTCCTAATAAATTTATTTAAACAATATACAGATATTGAAAGCTAAGGCATTAACACTGTGGAATTCCATAGTAATATACTTAGGAAATTGAAAATAACTTTGTTTAATAAAATTCGATACAATAATTCAAATTTAAAAAATAACATGGACTAATTGTTGTAAGTACTAATTATTATTTTTTTAACAATAAGAACTAGTAAATAATATTAAATAATTATAATATAAAAAAATATAAAACACTGTAATTTAGAAAAAAACAAATTTGAACGGACATAATTTATATAGAGACTAATAAATGATTAATTAGCATTTGATTGGGAATGGAAGCTTGGGAGATTATATGTAGATAAAGTATTAAAGAAAAAAAAGGAAAAGGTTTATTTTTAAATTTAAATTATTAATATTAGTCTTTCTTTGTTTAGTTTTTATTATATTTTTACACCTGAAGATGGAGATTTACTCCGAAACATGTCGTGTTTTTGATATTTTTTTAAATAATTAGTGGATTAAACAAAGTTATTTTCAATTTCATAAGTATAATATATAGATAACTAACTAACTAAACTAGACTGAAAATTATTATGCATTAATATAATATATTATTGTTATCTCGGACCCAAACTGTACTCTAAATAGAACAAAAATAAAAACGATCCACAAGAATTGACAATAGATTAAAACATTTAACTTTAGAGAAGAAAAAAATGTTGCCTTAAATGTGACATACTTTTTTTAAATAAGTGAATATTATTAAAATAGTGTTAATGTATCATATTAGATGATTAATTTTAAATTAATACAATTTAAAATATGTTTTGTTTCCGTGTTCTCTATTTGTTGCCTAAGTTTATGCCCTAGAGTTTATAGAGTGCGAAAAATGCCTCCCTATAACAGATAACCTTTGTTGGAAGATATTAAACCATGTATTTGGAAAATGATCAATAAATAAATAAATAAATTAACCATCACGAATTAATTAACCATCTTAACGGATAGGCAGAAATAATAAACCACTACACAATTCTTTCCTGACATACTACTATTGCTTCCTCAACACATTTGATTGATTTGATCGTACCACGTTTTTCCTAGTTTTCCTTCATTTCATGTTTCGTTTACATTCATATACTTTTTTGGCATTCTTTCTTCATTAATTCTTTCCATGTGTCCAAACCATCGTATATAGCATAAAACATTGTGAGCCATACAATAATTAAGAACATATGTATGCTTTATGTAAAAAAAATCTCTAGAGATACATTAAAAAACTTTTTCTTTTTATACTTACAATATGTGAAAAGGAATTAAGAACCTACCTGTAATTTCATGAAGTTATAATCCGATTCATGGTAGAATGGTAGAAGGCTTTTATATTTTTATGGATTCAAATTTTAAATCCCGGTCACGTACTTTTTCCGTAACACAAGCTTTTTCAGCTAAACTTGTAACTGCGCCCAGTATCGAATCAATAGATTTTCCTAAATCCAGCCCACGTTTAGTTTGTTCACCTGGAAAATGATAATTATTTAAAAATAAGGAGAATTTTCGTTATGGATCATTTGAAATTAGAAAATGCGTGTACACCTTAAATTAAATAATTGTAATGCGAATTCTTGGGAATTTAGAACATATTTTTAAATGTTTTAACTTTGAAATACTGTTATTATATAATACGTATCACAATTTATTTTTATGTTTCTTAATTCCTTGTTATATCATCAAGATAATTATGAAAGTTACCCTTTACTACAAAATAAATAATCATTATTTAACAAATGTAAGTGAGCACCAAGGAAATTGTTTTATACGCCGCTACCGGACCCAAACCTGGATAAAAGAGGAAGGTTCATCGTAAAGTTAATTACCCTATGCGTTAAGAACAGATGATTACGAACGGTCCACGTAGAAAGAATGTCAGATTACAGAACACCGAAGATTATGTCCAGATCCAGCGCAAAAAGAGACCAAGAAAAATATGGGCAGACTGTATCGAAGAGGTCTGGAGAAAACTGAGAAGACCTGAAGAATGGAGAAAGATGGCCAGAGACATTAGCTAGTGGAGGAAGCCAAATCCCACACCGGGATGTTGCACCAAGGAGGAGAAGAGGGGAACACTTTTTTTCCACTTGAAATAAAAATAGTTGTTGCATCAATTACATCATTAGTTTTTAATTGCTTTTGTACTCTTATATACTCGTATTATATGTATAATTGAATCATTTTTGTGTTCTTGCATGTTGTGTAGTAAGCGGCGACTGAGAATTTTGATATTGTTAAAGAACATGCTATTCTCACCACCCAACTATATTGAGTGATCATGAAAAACACCGCATGTCAATGAAATGCATTATATTTTAATGTATAGCATAAACCATAGATGCTCTTAGGCACGTAACTAATTTACAATTTTATGTATTTATGGAAATTATAACGTAAGCACAAACACCGGAATGAAGACAAAATTATACGGTTTCTTATCGCGATTATTATAATGAAATACTGACCTGATTTACGAGAACACAGTACAGATTATTTTACGAGACGTTTTAATTATATTTGGAATTTATTTTCTAGATCTCGAGATTCAGGCGAGCAAACAAAACCCTAAATAATTTCTAATACGGAGGGTAGAAATGAATTCATTTAAATTTTAGGGGAGATATGGCTAGAGCCTCTCCTTATGCTGCAATTATTGCCCAGAGTTCTGGTAAAGAAGTTGTGTACTCAAATAAACCGGAAAAGTTTTCCCTCTACAAGCCGATAGCTCCCCGTGCTTTCTACTTCATATTTCAGGCGTGTTCTTGCAATAAAGCGTACGACTGCCATCTATTAGGCGAAATTGTCATCTGCAACCGGCTATGTTATTTAAAGGCGCAATTTTACACAGTTAATTAGGAAGTCGAAAACGTTAAGTTATGTATTTTTTGTGAACCAATCCTCTAGAAAATTTTACGTTCAGTGAATGAAAAGTTTACTTAATTAGATGTCGTTACAAAATACAAAAAATTAACCATTTAAAGTGCAGAATAATGACATTAAGACTAAAATATATTTAAAAAATAGTTTAAAAATAATACGTGAAAAAATAATACGTGAAAAAATATAGGGGGTATACATCAATTTTAAATATTTAACATTGATGAAACAGAGCTTTAAACATATTCTTCAACTAGACATCGTCTTCTTCTTCTCAGTGGTATTCCTTATGATTGAGGGTAGTGTCCATCCTGTGATCCATTGACCATGGCAATCCATACGCTTCTGATACCGCTCATGGAACTGGCAAAAGAAGGATGAAATTATGCAGTAGAAATGAGATCTTTTAGACGAATGTGTAGATACTCTGTATATGATACGAGTGTCAAGTGAATAATAGTATAATAAGTGAATGCGGTGCGAATGATGGTGTTAAGAACAAAATAATGAAAGAATCATTAAGATGGTTTGGACACACGGAAGTAATGAATGAAGAAAGAATGGTAAAAAAAGTAAATGTTAACGATGTAAATGGAACTATAAATAGAGGCAGACCGAGGAAAAACCTGGCACGATAAAATAAAATATTGAATGTCGGCCACGCGACGAGTCAGAGAAATCGACGCGAGTGCATGATACTATGTATGAATGTTGAGGAACGAGAGAAATATGTCAGGACAGAAAAGTGTCGCTGTCCATTCTTTCTGCATACACTTTCGGGGAAACGGCGTGCTGGTTAGTTAGTAAGTTTTTCTATTCGCGTGACATTTGAGTACTCGTAGTATTCTAAAAAAAAATCTTCAAAAATTTAAAATTTGGCAGTATCGTGCCTTTAAGTACACTTTACTACTTGTAATGGATGACCCTTCCCCCGCATTTCACACTAAACATAGTTTGTCCCGTATTCCACTAGCCGGCACATTTCATGACTGAAGTGTTCACGCATATTATTTGCTTGCGGAGTCCCTGTACCAGTGGAATTACTGACGGCGAACTAAGTCTAAAATTTAATTGAAAGGGGTGGAGATAATATATGTAGAATAATTAACATGCAAATTATTGGAAATATTTTGGCATATTCCACTTTGCACTTGAGACACCCCGATCACGACTAACTAACTACCCCAACTAACTATGATAACTAACATATCATCACACCGTTTCTCCGAAGGGTTTGGCTGAAATAATATGCTGCCATACTGCTCTGTCATGGCATACCTCTGTATATTCCTCTACATTCTTATATCGTAAAATGCACGCTCGTCGATTTTTCCGACTCTAAATGTAGTCGCGTTTAAGTATTTGATTAATTTGTTCATGCCAAGCTTTTTGATCTTCGACGGCTTCTCTTTTCATTCACATTGCTTGCATACAAAATTTTAACTATTCTTCTCTCGAGTATGTGTTTCATAAGTCCAAACCATTTCAGGGATCCTTTTTAATTTTACTTGATGATGCAATCATCTGTCTTACATTTCTTACTTTTTTCGTCGTTCGGTATTCTATCTTATAGTATAGTTTATAGTTCGATTTCCGACAATAACAGTGTGATTCTTACACTGTAACGTTACAATAATGGCAATGGATTAGCTACCCATCACATGTCATGAGTATTAATATAAAAGTTAAACCTTTACATTGATTTTATTAAAGCAGGATTCATAATAATAATTATGGCTGTAAATAAAGTATTGTGAGAATATTCATATGAATCGATATTTAAAAAATAATTAAGCAATTAGTTGGAATAGTAGATGACAGTTAAAATAGTAAGGGTGCCTAAAGTTACAATGCGTCAAAACATTTGTGAATACCTTGAAGGTTTTCACATTTTTTTTATATTGCTCTAGCAAGGCAAAACATGTGATTCGATAAAAATATAACAAAACCTCTTTAAAACAGTAATTTTATTTGACATAATAATTTAACAATTATAATTGAACAACACATAATTTGCTGGAGACTTTAAGTTTAATTAAAATGTGTTTTAAATATATCTTAAATAACCAAAAGCATAATATTAAAAATAATCATTTTAATAAACATGTATTTACATGAAATTATTTCTGCAACATACAGTTAGCTTTTCATAGTTTAAAAAAATGCTTAAATATTTAATATCTTGTAAAAACAGTTATCTTCACGGAGTCTAAATAAAATTTTTATCTACCTTAAACTTATTCTGAAAAATTACAATTTTTAAATAAATTTGTGTTTGGATATGAATTTTACCCAATCTTTATTAAGCATAAAACATTTAACTGCTTTATTATATCCATGTTCTTTGTTAACATTTAGTTACAAAGCTAAGGATTGTAAAAAAATATATGCAATATTTATGATTTACGAATGCTGTTTAGTGGTCATGACAAAAATCCATACATTTTCTTCTGAGTCGCGTAAATAAAAAAAGATTTATAATGCCATGTTTCCTTTAACAATATGATATTTTATTGATATTAATTCAAATTACATGTACTATGAGTAAATTTACATTAGTTCCCATCCTATTTTTGCATAATAAAAAAATGTTAACCTATCCAAAAAAGCTAAATCCCACAATGGTATTCTAGTACCGACCCTTTTGTAAGGAAGTGAATCATGGAACTGGCAAAAGAGGGATAAAAGTAAAATAAATACAGTAGAAATTGGATTTTTTAATCAATGTTTGGAAAATCTGTGTATAGAGTGTCGAATGAAAATATAAGAAGTGAATGCAGTGTTTATGAAAGTGTTAAGAAAAGTAATGAAAAGATCATTCAGATAGTTTGGACACATGGAAAAAAATAATGGTAAAAAAGTATATGCTAACGACGTAACCGAAACTAGAAATAGAGATTGATCGAGGAAAACGTGGCATGGTCAAATAAATCAATATTGAATATCAGCCACACGAGGAGTCGGAAAAATTGACGTGCGTGCATGGCGGTCTAGTATTTATGCCTATCCCTTCGGAGAGACGGCATGGTGGTTAGTTATTTAGTTTTAAAAAAACAATTAAATTTTCGGTTGCATTCAAATCAAGCATCGCTGGGATTTTTAGCTACATGCAGAATTTTTTTCTTAATTCGTCTTCTCTGTTATAAAATCATACGTAATAAATACGTAAATAATATTTCATTTTCTGAGGATATCATTAAAAAAATTATGTTTCATACTGTTAGTTATACGAGTATACATTTTAATACTCACGGTTATAAACTTGTTAATTAAGAATCAATAGGAGTATATAAATGAGTTTAATTAGGGAAAATATAATAAATAACAAAATTTCTACAAACTCTCCTTTTTGTTAAGAACACTATTGTACATATTGTGATATTTCTTCCATTTTTAAGCACCACAAGAAAACTTTTACGACGATGCATGGAACTATTTTAAGGTAATTTTTTTTAATTTTAACCTTCCGAAAAATATTATACTATAACCAAAATGCAGAATTTTCCAATAACATCAGCCCACGGACGCCATCTATTAATCGAATTTTGAACTATTTTCATAAATTTGATTTTGACATGTGTTGTATTTTTATTTATTTAGTTTAAATTTTTTTAAGTTCTAAATTAATACCATACCCGGAGTTTAAAATTAAAGCTCGTTCTAAAAATTCATAATCTTATAAACGTAACATTAATACATTTTTATTTTTTTATTTTCAGGTCCTTATATTCCTGATTACTTCTTTTGGTAAAATAATTTTGTTCTCCTGAAGACGAAGGAGAGTGAAAGATTTAATAAAATTATATCAAGATAGAAGAGTATGGAACATACACGATCTGATACAATATATAATTTTATTAAAATTTTACTCACACTCATATCATAAACGATGATATCATTATTTACGATATTGAATAGCAATGGTCGAAGGTTCAAACTCCACATCCATTTTCCATGAACCAAGGCAGATACACTGATATATACATAATACACGTCTTATACGAAATATACCATATTTTCTACTGCTATAAATGGGGGTTCATAAATCATTTTGATATTGTTTCTTGAACACACTTGCGAAATAAAATATATGAAAGAAACGTCAAAATCGCAAAGTGCATTTCTAGCAGTTAAGCCATTTATCATTTTCGTGAAATGCTGAACGATTTCCAAGTGATACAAGAGACCTTTGAGAGACCTTTTGTGTTTCAAGTTAGCCAACCTAAATTATTATTTAAGTAACATTCGTTTTAACTTCCAAATAATCAGATTTTAAAAATTTATCAAAAAGTGTGCAAAATCAGTTTATCCAGTTATTTAAAACAAGTTTAAAAAAAGCGTTCCATCATTACATTTTAAATATTTATTAATTCTTATATATTATTATCTTTACGTAATTCAATAAGAGTTTTTTTAAGTTTAAGAAAAACAGAAACACTGTATTCTATAATAATTGTATAATAAATGTTTCGTAAGCCACAGATTAGTTTTTTTATTTAAAAATAAATACTTGGTAATATAATAAAAATAATTAAAAATGAATACCTGAAAACATCCTTTTTAATATATTCGTATTTAGTTTTATTTCGCGTGATTTTTAGCTTTGACCAGTTTCGGTTAACCAATTATATAAGCTTTTGACCAATTATATAAACTTTATTAGGTAAGTTTATTTACAAGCTACAATTATTGAAAATGCAAATTATTATTTTGGTCCCATAATGAGTTGTCTACTGATGTGAATAGAATAGAACTATAGTATAGAATAGAACTATAATATAGTATATAACAGTATGTTTATAAAGTAAACAAATAATTTAAAAAAAAATTACCTTCGCTTAATCTGTAATTATTGTACTTTAATGTGAATCTAATATAATTTATATATTCATATTGAAATAGGTATCTTCAAGCAAAAATGTTAACACGACCTTAATGGAAATAAAGTAAAAACCCATTCTCTCAGATTAGTTTTGCACACAAGTTACGTTACGTAGAATATATCGAAGAAATCCACTCCTCCGCTTGAAAACACAATTCCGTAACTTTCTTGCGTACACAGTACATAGTGGAAGTGTGTTTTAGACGGCCGACTGGACAAACATTTTAAGACGATATCGACTTTGCGGCGGACCGCGTTTTTTATGGAAAAAGTTTTCCCGTTAGAGGCTGCGCGATCCATCAGACATATCGACGGGTGGTGAGAGTGCAGTGACGTCCTTTGTGCTTACACCAAACTGCAAACTAAACCACCATTATCGCCGACGTTAACGAACGGAGTTGGGATGTCTCCCTGAATGGTGACAGTTGAACTTTAATTGCCGTCTTCTGATCACTTGAACATTATGCCCTATAGTCACATACATATGTCACATCGTGCTATATTATTTTAACCCATACCTGAGAAGGCGCTAGAAAACTAAGTGATAACGAGTATCAAGTGAAAAAATAACCTTCGTGTTTGAATAAATATCTTCTTCTTTCAGTGCCGTGTCAGGTCCCCCCAACGTTGGCGATCACTACAGCAAAGGCATCTCTAACCTGCACCGCTTGGAACAGGTTCTGAACTCTTGTTATTCCTGTCCATTCTTTGATGTTCTGCAGCCAGGACAGCTGCCTTCTATCAACTCCCCGACGTCCCTCTACTTTACCCATTAATATCAGTCGAAGGAGGTGGTATTTTTCTCTCCTTAGCACATGACCAAAATATTAGACCTTTCTAATTTTCACACTTGACAACAGCTCTTTATTGGCTCTGGCTCTCTGCAGTACGTCTGCATTACTGACCCTATCGGTCCACGGTATACGAAGCATTTTGTGGTATATCCACATCTCGAACGCTTCCAACCGGTTCATAACATTCACTTTCGGAGTCCAGGATTCGCAGACATATAGTAGAACAGACCATTATAACATTTAATCATTCTTTGTCGGAGTTTCAAGTAAAGATAAATATAACTGCACTAAATATTATGCTGGGTTATCGCTAAGAGACAAAATAAAAAGTTCACGCATTCAGGGTAGTCTGGGAGTTACTAATATAAATAGTATGCTTGAAGAAAGGCAGATGAGATGGTACGGGCATATAAACCGGAGACCACCAGACCACACAGTAAATTGAACTTTGTCTGTGAATCGTTCTCGTTAACTATCCAGAGGAAGACCTAGGAACACGTGGATGATTCAGTGCAATAGCGTCGTGCAGAGAACTTGAGTGAAGGCGATACTCAGAACTCTAAGAAGAGAAAACTTGGTCTATAGGAACATGAATAATATCAAGTGGGAAATTATATCTATTGCAGATTTTTTCATGAATGACGTAATAATATAATTAAAATATTGAACTTAGACTTTAATTTTCTGGTACATCGAGTTTAAGCTCTAATGGCTTTTCCTATGCCTCATATCTTTAGGAATTTTTGAAAAAAAAAAATCCACGTGTAATCCATTTATTTATAAATATCGCACCAAAAATCATGACTGCATATGAAAGCATGGTTTGCATTTCGTCGGTTGTATATAGTCTAAAGGTTGTTTGTGAGTACTTAGGTGGGTATTTCATTTATTTATTGAATATATGGTTGATTATTTACCATTAAAATTTGTATCTTAAATTATATAATATAAACCCTGAAAAAGTTTTTTCTTAGCAATAATCCTGATCGTTCACTTTATTAGTATACTTTATAGAGGTGTCGAATAAAATTAATCACGAACCATCCTTTTGCCGGCTTGAAGTTTTATGTTTGTTATGTGATCTCTCGTGAGGTCATGCAGGATAATGTTTTTATAAAACAAAAGGTCTCTGCCCACTACAACGTATCATACAATGACCGTAATAGGAACGTGTCGGGTAAAAAAATATTATTTGTATTGAGAAGTATGAGACTATGCTCACTAGACCGTTCCGTCACCGACCAGCACCGTCGCCTACTATGCACGGAGCGTTAATTAATATCGGCGAGAATATTTTGCCGGTGCCGATACGCTCCGCGCATTTTTTGGTACTTGGTACTTGATTTGGTACTTGGTACTTGATTTGGTAATTTGGTACTTGGAATATAAAATTTATTGTCGAATATAGCTTTTCCCATTTTTGATTTTGACAAAATACCACCATCACTATGCCAAAAGCACCAACGTTTACGGCTATGAAGTTATAATTAGCATCAACCAAAGCCAAAAGTACAATAGAAAATGTTTTTTTTTATAATTAAAATAGAAAGAACCACTGTTTGAAGGTGCTACAATAATGACGCACAGAACGCCGTCGATCCGTTTCAGTGGGCATAGCAGGGCGTATCGTGTTGCTTTTCATGTCTGATACATTCCTAGTACGGTCATAGTATGATACGTTGTAGTGGGTAGAGACCTTTAAGGTCGAAAAACTACATACTTAAAAAATATATATCATTGCAATGTTATTAAAAACCTGAGCTATAGAGTTATATGTATATATTTTTTCCCTTTTTCAATATTTTTTAAACAAAAATGAAACAACTTATTGAACGCTAAGGCATGTGGAATTTCATAGTATAACTGTGAAATTCCGTAGTATATACTTAGGAAATTGAAAAACTTTATTTAATCTACTATTTAATAATAAATATTTAAAAAATACGAAATGTTTCGAAGGATACCTCCATCTTCAGGTGTAAAAATATAATAAAAAATAAACAAACAAAGACTAATAAAAAGCGCAAATAAAATTCGATTCAATAATTTAAATTTAAAAATTAACCTGTGCTATTTGTTATAAGCAGGTACTGACAATTATTCTTTAACAGTAAGAAATAATAATGATAATACATGATGATAATATAAAAAAATATGAAAAAATTGTAATATAGAAAAAACATACATTTGAAAAGACATAATATATATAGAAATTAATAAATGATTAATTTGCATTTGATTGGAAATGGGAGCTAAACAAAGTTAAGCTAGTGGAATTAAATAAAAAAAAATCAATTTCCTAAGTATAAAAATGAAACCCGTAAAATTTAATTGATGAAAAAATCAGGTTTCAAAAAATATTATTAAAATCTATGAAGATAGTTAGATAGATCACTTTGCTAGGACACTGAAATTAATGAAACTAATATTTGATAAATGCTACTGCAAAGCAAATAATATTTCCTTTGTTACCTTTGTAATATTTCTTTTATATTCATCATCGTTTGTTTTGGACAATTTGAATAAACAAAATAACACTTTGTATTTTCATAAAACTTTATTTAACTTTTTGCATTTATGTTTTTGTTTAAAATTGTGCATCATTTTGTCTAAACCGAAACAAGACTGCAAAATATTTATTGTTTCTTGAACAATGATGTAAAACTCTATATTAAATAATTAATATGAATGAAGACGTCTGTCTTCTAGGAGTTTAGAATATTTTAGATAAAATGTCATGATTCGCCCTTCTAAGGCATTATCAAATGTCAGAATGTAATGAATCAAATGACATTTGATAATGCGAAACGTGTTATATCCAAAAAATTATAAAACTCCTAGGAGACAGACGTTTTCATTCACATTAATGAAAGCGAAAACCAAATTTGAGTGTTGAGAAAATACAAGGTGTAAATGTTTTTATTCATCTTTGTGAAAAATGAAAGTTTTCATAAAATAACCTCTCATATTCTTTCAATTAACTGAAAACATATATTTATTGTTTCTTGAACAATGTTGTAAAACTCCATATTAAATAATTAATACGAATGAAAACGTCAGTTTTCTAGAAATTTTATTATATTTTATCGGAATGACATGTTTCGCCCTTCTAAGGCATTATCAAATATAATTGATTTAATAATATAACAAATAATAATATTTGATATTGCCTTAGAAGAGCGAAACATGTCATTCCCATAACATATAATAAAACTTCTAGAAAGAAAAACATGCAAGTACTTTTAAATTAAAAGCTTTATTATAAAGAACACGTGATGGCTTACGACGAATTATAAATATATTGTATTTATATGCATGTAAATGTGATATAATATAACAAATTGACTACTTGCACTTAGTTTATTTCAGTTATTATGTGCATTATTGAGTATTGTATGGAGAAAAATGCCATTATAACCCCATAAACAAATAAAAATACGTGTCGAAGTATTTCGAAAGCACTTTTATTACAATATCAAATGCTCTCTCCCCAATCATAAAAGCTGAAAAATATGTGCACTCATGTTGTGTTACATTCCACGACCAAATTGAGTAAGACGTTAAGGAAAATACATAACATTAGGGGCTTTAAACAAAACACATTCGGGGGCACGTCACATAATTTGACGCGGAGAACAAATGCCCATGCTAGGGCTCAATCGAAAGCCATCCATAAGGGAGAGAGTTCGTGTTTGCCGCCATTTTACTGCGCCCCCGATAAGGAATGTATAATTTGCATGTATTAACGGGAATGGCTGTATTTAGTGATATACGGTCACTTGATGAATCGCCCGGTTCATAGTTCGATCACGTTACACGTTCTCCTGTAAATTCTTCAGCTAGTTAGACGCTATCAACGTGATTTTTATAAGTCATACCTAAGCATAGAGTGAACATTTCTTTCTAACGCGTAGTGGTTAGAATCAATTGTACAATTTTAATTTAGAAAACTATCAAATACAATGTTTTAACACTTTTAACACGATTAGTTAACAGAGACCAAACATATTTTTTTGTTAAATAACAGATTTGTAATAAAACGTTCCTATATATGTATGTTGAAATGCTATGTCTGGTCTGTATTACTCTATGGCTCGGAGACTTGGACCCTGAAAATGCACACTATGAACCGGTTGAAAGCATTCGAGATGTGGTTGCGCAGGAGTATGCTTCGCATACCGTGGACAAATTTCGTCAGAAATTTGGAGGTTTTGAGGAGAGCCAATTGTAGTAGACAACTGCTAAAGGACGTTAAGGTCCATAAGATTTCATATCTTGGTCATATTCTGCGGGGAGATAAATATAGTTTGCTCCAACTAATACTGATGGGAAAAATTTAGGGGCAGCGTGGTCCTGGTAGAAGGTAAAGTCTTGGCTGTGCAACCTAAGAAACTGGACCGGGATGAGACACTATGTTATAATTAGTTGTGAAAAGTTTATGAAAAATTTAATGAATGATTTCGGTAAGCGGGAATACACCTATTCTACAAATAGTGAAGTGTTGGTTTAGTAATATTAGGAATCGAAAAATATATTTTTTAAAGTAAACGAATTCTTTGTATTTAAAAAATATACTTCTACTTAACATATTTTAATTTATTTATCTAAGTTTACTTGCTTACCGCTTTTCAAAAGATGTTCACAAAATGAAATTAGCCGTTTGTAAAAGCTTCGTAGTCTCTGGAACCTCAGTAGGTAGCCAAGTAAAGAAACCACTTCGCCTAGACGTAAGATAAACGTAGCTACTTAAGTATGCGAAATTCTCCTTTTTAAAACGAATCAAAACAAGCGAACGGGAGTAAGCTCCGCAGTATCCATTGTGCCCCCCTTAGATGCATCCAAATTTATGAACAAACATACCACACACAGACTGTAGTCGCTTTCTGGATTGCTAATGTAAAGATATGAGTGGTGGGGGAGGTAGTTTGAAAAGGGAATAAAAATATTCTGAATTTTACAAATCTACGTAAATTTCTGTTATTGTTGTGAACGGTTACAATACATCGGATGTGATATGTTGTTTTATTTTAATGCAGTGAAAACATTAAAAATGTAAAAAACAAAGGCTTTTTTCACAATCGTTATTCGTGAACAAATATAGAGGCGCATAGTGGTGTTTTTTAAACAAGCTTATCCACGAAATGAAGCATAGAGCTATCAATAGAAAATAAATACCGCAAAAGATGAGAACACGCAAACATTGTTTTTGAACAAATGTTTTCTAAAATTTGTATAATATTTCATGGTAATAACATGTTTCGCCATACTAATGTATTATAAAATATAAATCATCATCATTAAATATCAATACTCATTTGATACGAATGAATGATATTGGATAATATCTTAGCATGGCGAAACGTGCCAATTCCAAAAAAAAAAAAACAATTGATAATGCCTTTGCAAAACGACAGTAGGCATTCCCATAAAATATAATAAAATGTCTAGAAAACAGACATTTTCATTCGTATTAATTATAACAATCTTTGGAAAAGGCTAGTGAATTTTTTCGACAGGATAACCCCCTAATGAAAACTTCACAATTATATGTTTATCTACATATAAATAAAACACAATCTGGGTTGTGTGTGTCTCCTTCTTTCTCGGTGATTCCTCATCAGATCCTTCTGTATCTTGGGGAATTGACTAAGTGGAATTTAGCGGTCGTCATAGGCATATTTTCGTTATTAATCGAGCTCTAATTAACTTTATAAATTAATCAATTAATTGAAAATTTTCGTAGTGCAAACGAATATACACCTTAATGTTCGTATCACCTGAGTATCAATCTTTTGAGTCTATATTCGTTTGACACGGTCTGGAGAGAATTCAGTCTCCATGTAATTTTGTGTAGTGGCAACAATGTGTTTTGCTTTCTGACAGTCCAATATATTGCGTTTTACTTTGGGATGTATAATACTTAATACGTTTTACTTATTACGTACTAAAATAATTGGTTGTTTAATTGGTACAGTCTATTTTATTGGCCATATTTTAATGTACATTAATGCAGACAGGTAATTATACTTCTTAATTTTGGCGAGTATAATTTTTGTCATTTTGAGGTTATGAACGAAATTTTATTTTTTCGTGTGGCTGAAACTTATTCGTTTCTCTTACGTTCGACGGTGATTACTTAATGATATTCGTTTTCTAGAGTTCTAGCCGTTCGATTGGTCACGTGGTCTCTGAACTGTCAACAATCTCTTTGTACGTCGTAATATTTTGTAGGTATGAAGTTTCGGTACTTTTAGGTTATGAAGTTTCTGGGATTAAAAATATTCAATCATAATTATCTACAAGAATATGAAGAAACTTGCTTCCGTAAGTATAATATAATATTTATATTTCTAATTCATAAATATATTTTCAGTTTATTCTATTTTGCTGTTTTCTTTATACGCATACTTTGGTCAGGGAAATTGTTACATTACCACAGCAACGGTAAGAAAGTTCTAATGATATACAATATGAATTACAATATGAATGAATGACACAATTCTTATGACTTTTTCCGTTTATTTCTAGGAAAATAAAGTAACGGATCAGAGATGGGACGAAAATTACCGATGCAGCGTGCAAAATAACTTCGTTAAAATGGAATTAGATCAATCAAAGAACGGATGATCAGTGAATTAGATGTACTCTGGAGTGGCGAATGAGAACCGGCTCATTTTTACATTACACAATATCACATTTGCACAAAACATTCATATGTTTAGAGAAACAAAACTCTTGATTTTGTTGTCCATGAAAATCACATCAGAGTCCAATAAAGTAAGTTTCTACGATCGTGATTTCGCTGTTGTCACATGCACCTTTCATGACTAAAAACATTGTCAAAGCGCCCTTGAGGTGAGCTATTCACGAAAACGGCGATTATACAAATTAAACAAACAAACAAACCATCACGCCGTTTCCCCACAGGGGTAGGCAGAGAGAATGGACCATAACACTACTCTATCCTGGCAAACCTCTCTAGCTTCCTCCACATTCATACGAGTCATACACGCATGTCGATTCCTCTGACTTCTAACATGACCAACCTTTAAAATCTGATTAATTTAATTAATTTGACAAATTAATCAAATTAATCAGATTAAAAGGTTTTATCAGTTTTATCGTTTTTATAAAGAATTTTGACAGGTGTACAAATAAATTTTTCATTTGTTCCAATGACAATTTGAATAATTTCTTCAACATAACACTACTCTATCCTGGCAAACCTGTCTAGCTTCCTCCACATTCATACGAGTCATACACGCATGTCGATTCCTCCGACTTCTAACATGACCAACCTTTAAAATCTGATTAATTTAATTAATTTGACAAATTAATCAGATTAAAAGGTTTTATTACTTTTATCGTTTTTATAAAGAATTTTGACAGGTGTACAAATAATTTTTTCATTTGTTCCAATGACAATTTGAATAATTTCTTCAATATTATTTTTAAGTTCTTGCTGGTTAAGTGCCTTATTACAGATAATTTAAAAAATGGTGGATACGTGTAACATAAATTAAATAAACACAAAAGTCCGGATCGTCCATGTCAACATGTGCAACATTGAAAAAAACATTATGTGTTATTACATTATGTGCTAAATTAAAAAACAGTGGATACGTGGAACATATTATAAATAAAATAGACAATATGTGCACCGTCTAAAAAGAACATTTTGTGTTAAATTATTTTTATTTTGTTATTTTATTTTATATCATTGTATTTTATATTATTTGTTTTAGATTTATTTTGTGGGTGTTGGACGATCGAAGTGTGCGCGGGAGATGCCTATTGGTGGCGATGAGGTTCGCAACCCATCACACCGCGTCTCCCGCGGGGCGAAAAGAGAAGGATGGAGTGCCGCATCAGTAAAAGTGTGACAGTCCATTCTCTCTGCTTACACTTTCGGGGAGACGGCGTGATGGTTAGTTAGTTAGTTAGTTAATTTGACAAATTAGCCTAATTATTATTATTATTATTATGCATATAGCATGAACTGCCTTTTATAGTGTCCGCCTTATGGCAATTCAATTTTTTTTTTTTTTAATTCCAGGGCTCAACATTGATGAATGAAAGATCGGACCAAAGTTGCCGATGCAGCGACTAATGTTTAAATGGAATGGGATCGGTCATAAAGCAAGGACAACGGGTTATAAGATCTTCTGGCCTGGAGTGGCGAAAGAGAAACAGCCACACAAATTCTGGCAGATCACAAGCAAGATGGTCTGATGACATTAAACGAGTGGCAGGAGGTCAATGGCGCAGAGCGGCGAGGGATACAGTTGTGGAAGTCGGGAAGGGAGGCTTATGTAGTATTATCATCTATATTACTATTCCACGCCAGCGGACTCGCAGTGCCGAAATCACGATCGTAGAAACTTACTTTATTGGCTCTGATGTGAATTTCATGGACAACAAAATCAAGAGTTTTGTTTCTTTAATATAATGAATGTTTTCTGCAAATGTGATATAATATTGTTTATTTGATCATTAAATTTCATATAAAATATTCAAAAAATTGTTTTTCTATTACATTAGTAATATGTATTCAAGTTTATAATTCATTGTATTTTTTGAATATATATTGGGTTTATTTATGTACTCGAATTTAGCAATAGCGAAGCGTTGCCGGGTCAGCTAGTAATATATATTTTATGAAATAGAATTTATTGAGAATTAATTGTATCTCAATAGAGACGAATATGTAAATTATTTGGAAACAGATTATGGTGGTCGAGGCGTTTACAGGACTTATGATCACTTTATGTAATACAACATTCCCCATTCCGCCCTTCTTACGAACACCACGTCTGACAATTATTTTTTGAAAGTTGTATATATGCTACCATGTTGAGAAACATTTCAGATATTTTAGTTCAATCTACACGAGCGCCATCTATTGAGACTAAATGTAAGTATTAAGCAGAAAATCTTTATTAATGTAATGTGAAAGGCTATCAACCCAATTATCAAACATTACTAGACAACACCTGGAGAAAACTCTCCAATTTTTATATGCTTTTAACTTTGAACAGTTTTTGTACATATAAAATTTTATTTTGACATATTTATTTATTGATATTAAAAATTTCAAATCACTCTATTTCAATTTACTTTATACGTATACATGATGCGAGATTATGGTTATTATTAATGTAAGAAAAAAATGTACTTTGTCAGCTGGTGGTAGGAACATTGTGTTCATTATAAGAGTAAGTATCTAAATGGACGAGTACTTGCTAATACTCTAGTGAACCTTAACTTGTATCACCTCTGGCCTCCCATACTCTATACACTGTAACGGGAGCTCGTTTCGCGATCACACACATGCATTTAATTTTATGGTTCCCATTTACGTCTATGTTACACAATATGAAGTGCAACACAGCCTTTCATAGGAAAAACATAATATATATTTTTTTAATTGGTTACTTAAAACTTGTTTCATGAAAGTGATGTAAAAGTCCACATAAAATAATAAATACGAATGAAAGCGTCTTTTTTCTAGAATTATTATTTTCTAGAATTTATTTTCTAGAATTATTATTGTATTTAATGGGAATAACATTTATAGCGTTATTAAACGTTTCTTCTTCTTCTTCCTGTGCCGTGTCAGGTCCCCCCGACGTTGGCGATCACTCCGGCGAAAACCTCCCTGTCCTGCGCTGCCCGAAACAGGTCATCCACCGTCCTCATTCCGGTCCACTCTCTAATGTTGCGCAGCCAGGACATCTGTTTTCTGCCAACTCCCCGTCTTCCCTCTATCTTGCCCTCCAATATAAGTCGGAGGAGGCGGTACTTTTCTCCACGCAGCACGTGACCCAAATATGAGACCTTTTTCACTTTGACATTCGACAACAGCTCTCTCTTGGCTCCGGCTCTCCTAAGTACTTCGACGTTACTGACCTTTTCGGTCCAAGGTATACGAAGCATTCTTCTGTGTATCCACATTTCGAATGCTTCTAACCGATTCATTACGTTCACTTTTAGAGTCCATGTTTCACTTCCGTATAATAGAGCTGACCATATGTAAGCTTTTATCATTCTTTGTCGAAGTTTAAGATTTAAATTATCGTCACAGAAGAAGGGTCTCATCTTATTAAATGCAGCACGTGCAACTTCTATTCTACATTTCACTTCTGTATCTGGGTCGAGTGTTTTAGTAATGATACTGCCGAGGTATTTAAACTGGTCAACCATTTCGATATTTACTCCTTTTAGTCGCAAAGATGATCCAGAATAATCAAGTCTTCCAAACGACATCCACTTGGTCTTAGCGACATTTATTGTCAGACCCAATTCTTCTCCAGCCGTGTCAATCTTATTTAGGAGCTCTTGGAGATCAGGTATACTTTCAGCCAATATGACTGTATCGTCAGCATATCTGATATTATTTATAACGACTCCATTGATCTTCACTCCAAGGCTAGAGTTTTCTAGAGTTCTTTGGAAAACTTTATTGGAGTACAGATTAAACAATAGAGGTGACAGAATACAACCTTGTCGAACTCCTCTTTGTATAGCTATAGCCTCTGTATTTCCACTTCCATATCTGATCTTTGCCGTTTGACACCAGTAGAGGTTTCTTATGAAAGAAACCCAAAAATATGAAAGTATTTCTTGGAAAATACAATGTTTCTAACTAACTAACAAACCATCACGCCGTCTCTCCGAAAAGGTAGGCAGAAATAATTTATTGCTACACATTTCTTTCTTGACATACTTCTCTCGTATCCTCAACATTCATACATCGTGTCATGCACGCACGTCGATTTCTCCGACACCTCACGTAGCTGACATTGATTTATTTATTTATTTGATCGTGCCACGATTTCCTCGGTCTTCTGTAGTTTGAGTTGATGAAAATCAATAGCTATATACACAATAATTGGGTCCAAATTAGTTGTTGTATACAAAAATGTGGTAAACAACATAAAACTATTAAATAGGCACAACAGGCATCCCAAGAACCTGAAAATATGTTAATAATCATTGCTGTAAACCAATTTCTACGATTGAAACTTAAAGAAAATATATAGATCTCTAATTTATTTGAATTAAAAACATCTATCTTCTAGGAGTTTTATTATAATATATTTTATATGGAGTGATATGTTTCGCCTTTCTAAGGCATTACTAATATGACATTTGGTAATGCATTTAAATAATTAATATGAATGAAATTGTCTGAACTAGACTGATGTAAAACTCCATATTATATAATTAATACCAATGAAAACGTCAGTTTTCTAGAAGTTTTATTATGTTTTATGGGAATGACATGTTTAACCCTTCTAAGGCATTATCAAATGTCACGTCATGTGATTATGCCTTAGATGGGCGAAACATGTCATTAATAATAATAAAAATTAATAATAAAATATAATAAACTTCTAGAAAATTGACGTTTTCATTCGTATTAATTATTGAAAGATGTTGCTGAATATAGTGTAAATGCGTCTAATAAACAGGTTTATTGTGTGTGAAATTATTGCAATATATGGTCAATTGTGTCTAAAATACATAAATGTATAAGCAAATATAAAACACGATATTCTAAATTTATAGATAAGGCAGTAATCAATCAAAATGCTGTTGGTATACACAAAGTTATTATTACACGTAGCTTGGATTTTCGCTAACCCGTCGATTTGTTTGTCTCCGCCTTGGATCGCGCGGGGACAATTACATAATACATCCAACTCCGCTAACTGGATCTAGTTCCGAATCACGACCAATTGATTCTCGGTGTACTTAGCGATCGTAAGCCCACCGCTTTGAATATTAATTTCCTAGATAAGTGATGGCAACAATACCTCGCAGGAACGTTGTGTAATGAGATTGGGTCCTAAGCCTACACTTCGGAAGAAGGATAGCGCCGGAGGGAGTATTAATTAATTGATACTTTGGTATTAAAGTTTCAGAGACGCTTTCTTGTTTATTATTATTATTATTAGTAAATATTTAATTCATAATTCTCTTTATTTTTACGCAGTTTACTTAAATTAAAATTGTGTACAATGTTTAAAGGTAACAAGATAATTAGTAATATTTTAGGTACTTTGAAATAACAGAAATTAACAATATGGTATAGTCAGTTGCGTAGATGCTATATAAACCAGGAGATGCACTAGGTTTATTTGTTGAGCAATCGAGTAGAACTTATATTTAATAAATAATTTTTAATGAAAACGTGTGTTCTTTTAGTTTTATTATATTTGATAATCCCTTGGCAAAGCGAACTATGTCATTACCATAAAAATTAATACAATTTCCAGAACCGGGATATTTCTTAAATATTAAATGCGCTAAGTCATGGTCCGGGATGTTTTTTTTATTTGAAACAATATGATAGTTTCACAATTCGTTTATTTAAACTCTATAAAAATGTCGAGACATCTGTTTCATCAAGCGATGTTGGTATCATCACGTGCTACATCTATGATCTCAACATCGTTGGCGAAACAGCTGTCTCTACAATTTTAAAGATATATAATAAATTAGTTGTGATATTATAAAACCGTATCAATTTAAACGGTTTTCTGTACATAATTAACAATTCTTATCACAAAAATTAAAAAAATACATAAATTAAAGTAAGCGCTGTATATTTTAACCACGAAATCGTAATTATATTTGAAGCTAACTAGTTTCACTTGTACCTAAGCTTCATCAGGGAAATACTAAAAAAAAAATTATTGCCATTGTTTTCACATTCTGTTTACTATAATATATTGCCCCGATGAAGCTTGGGTACAAGCAAAACTAGTTAACTTAAAATATAATTACGATACCGTGGTTCTAATTCAAACTGTTTATTTAATTTAATGTATTTATATATGTTAAAATGTATAGTCACAAAGGAAAAGATAGCTTAGGTGTACTATAATTTCAGATTGCAGTTAAATGAATGATTGAACTTATAGGTATAAAATAAAAAAGCATTTTGTATTTAACCACACTATGGTTATTATACTATACTTGATGCAAACTAGTTTCGCTTGGAAATTCATCACATTGATAATTGATGTAGCTTGGGTCCAAGCAAAACTTGGCATCAATAATCATCACCATACCGTGGTTAAATATAAAGTGTTTTTAATTTATATCCATAAGTTTAAAATGTCTAACCACAAAATGAGTGCTTCATGTGAAATTTTAAATAAATAATTTACTAATAAAATGTCAATGTTTAATAATACTATTTGTAAGATGATTGAATATTCAATTAATAATTATCAAGGGAAAGTCATTTCTTCTTCTGTTCGGATTCAAATATCAATGCAAAAGTTTCTTCTTGTTCCAAAATGACTCAACCCGGGACTGAACCCCTTCAGCACTAAGCCTAGACTAATATTCGGAGTTTGCGTGCTGTATGATCTGCAGGGGAATATGGAATGTAAATTGGGATTAAGTAGGACTGATTGTGCAAATGTATCTCGCGTGTGACGAAATTCTGATAACGTCGTTAAATTATTAAGTATTCATTACGTACTGAGAGCCGGGAAGTACTGCCGAACTAAATGTATGTGCCTTCCTTCCGTGTGAATAATATCGGTGGTTAGTTGGTGGGAGCGTTTATGTATTCCGAGAAAACATTATTCCATTATGTCGCCGAACGCAGAATAAATTGTGTCTAAGGAAATCCAAAGAGACTTACGGTCGTCTGTAAGGAAAATATTTGGAATCACATTTTTATGTTTTCGTTAAAAAAACTTCCTTACAATGATGTGTTTTTATAAATCAAAACGCTTTATTAATTAATGGCTGGTTATTACAAAGGTGCTAAGAGATTTAAACACAAATAAAAGATAAATAAATAAAAACTATTAAATGTAACATGTATCACGGGTGGTATCTTTAGGGTGAAGACTTTATAATTTACACTTTATTATTTAATCAATTTGCACCTTTTCACAGTAATCGGCCTTGATGTTTAACATAAATAAAAATGAATATGCTCTTTCGACTATTTTGGTACTTGGCACCTTTGTAATTATCAGCCCTCAATTGGTTCCCGAAGAATGATGTGATGCTCTGTAAGACTGTAAGTATAAATTATTGATTGGTCAGATGTTTAATAATACCTTAGCATGGTGAAACATGTCATTACCATTCAATATAATAAAGCTTCTAGAAAATGAACGGTTTCATTCGTATTATTTTTAACGTGGATTTTTACATCATTATTCAAGAACCAAAAAATATATTTTATGAGAGTGATACGATTCGTTTTGCATATTAAATATTTTATGATTTAAAATTTGAGCGTGTTCAAACATAATTTGAGCGTGTTCAAACATAGTTAAACATGTTTTTTTCATTAAATATAATATGCAATTACAAAACTGGTGTTTTTAGTATTATAATAAAAATATTTAAACACAGGATTTATGCCTTCTCAAAACTAATACTGATTTTTTTTTTAATATTTAAAATTATCTGAAATATATTAAGCTTTTTGAAAATCGATTCTCTCGACATTAATTTCAAACAAAAATAACATTTTTATTATTATAAATAACCCTGATCGTACACAGAAATCCATTGACCGGAGATGAATGCAATATTTGGCCAAGAGCTACCATTCTGATATTAATCACCAAACATTTTTTAAAATTATTATTATTTTATTTTGAAATAAGAAGTTTAAACACTGCTTTGTCCACTTTATTTATTAAATATTAAAAAAAACAACATTATACACTACATATTTTCCTCCTTGAGCCTAAATATCTGAGTTAAATTTACCCCTTAGGATTGAGGCTGTCACTTTTGTATAAACATATAGGGTGTATTTTTTTGATATTTTGTGAAAATATTTAATAATAAAGTGGACTAAACAGGGTTTGAAATTCTCCTTTCAAATTAACCAGTGAATTCCACAGTGTTAACGCTTTAACCTCCAATGAAATATTTTTTGTCGTACAATTACCATTTTCATGTTACAAACTGACACACTTAAATTACCATTGTCCAAACAACTCATTTTTTCGAGGAAGATTAATCGGCAAATGACTATTCCATAAAACGTGGGTACAATAATTTATATGATAGGCTATTTCACTGTTATTTGATTTGAAGTTTTTTTTTCTTCTTGTATAATAATATGAAGTTTTGCATTGATTCTAGTACACTATTTCTGCCTACCGCTTCGGCGAGAGGGCGTGGTGGTTTGTAAGTGTTGTTCAAAACATCGATTTATTTCATTATTATTTAAAATGAACTTCCAAGAAGAGATTTCAGTAAAATCATTTGATTATCTTTCATCATTAATCTAAAAACAACAAATATCACATGTTTTGTTATTGTATGCGAAATTTTACTATGTCCACTGTCCCTCCCTTGTGACCACGACCAGCTTTTGCTACCTTGGTAGTATGATAGTGGGCTCGGGAGGTACGGAGGAGGATATAACCAGCAGACTTAACAAGGTAAGGGGAGCTTTTGCAATGCTTCGCCCTGTATGGCGTTCCAGTATCATTTCGAGAAAGCTCAAGCTACAAATATTAAACAGTATCTTAAAAGGGTTCTTGGAAATCTACCGCGGACGTTATTGGAAAACTCTAGGTCTTTATAAATAGGTGCCTTCGCTCAATATTCAAGATCTTTTGTCCTCAAACAGTGTAAAATGTTATTCTCTGGACCATAGCAGGCGAAAAGCTAATCAGAGAACAAGTCGCTAGACGCAAAAGACAGTGGATAGGTCACACCCTGAGACGGAACCCAGCCTGCATCGCTCAGGGGGCACTAGACTGGTCCCCTATGGGAGGAAAGAGGAAGCGAGGCAAACCTTGAGCCACCCGGAGATAAGAGGTCACAGCAGCGGGCCTCACTTGGGATGAAGTTAGGCATCAGGCATGCGATAGAGTCGGATGGAGAAGGTTCCTTGAGGCCTTATGCACCACCGAGGGGTGACAGGACAAGGATAAGAAGAAGAAGATGCGAAACTAATAATGAATATTTTGTTTCCATAAAGGATTTAGAACTAAGTAAACAAAAATGGAAATTTGCTTAATATATTTTTACTATGTACACTTACATAAAGTAAAAATCTGTCAATTGTATGATATATCACTTTGATATTAACTACAAGCGACAAGATACCTCTCATAATCTTGGTGAGTACGTCACCCAAAGCTAACCACAAATCCTAAGTAATTAGATCAATTATTATTAGGGGAGCTTGCTGATAGTATCAATGCACCGTCCACCCCTCTAATCCTTTATACATAGCTACTGTAGTGCAGGTTTGTCCGGAGTGCAGTCTATTGTAATGACAGGGATGATAAAAATGAAATATTTTGAAAATAATTCCTTTGATTCACAATTTTACGTGGGAGTATCCACTCAAAATTGTGAATCTCAAAAGGAACAAAAGGGAACAGAAATATGGGTTAGCACAAATATGGTGTCACTATTTATTAATCATCAATATTTGAACGCAATATAAAGTAGAAATACCTTTTCCGAATGTTATAATATATATTTCATATTTTAGAACTGTTGCCTTAAATTTGTGTGTACAAAATTCTGTTGAGTAATATTCCCTGTTTAAATAAAAAGCTTTTTAATCAATTATATTTGATATTTCAGTAATTTAATCTGAATTTTCATGAAAAGGGCATATTGTATACTGAATTTAAAATTATACAAAAGAAAAAAAAACGTAATATCTTAGTTTTTATACACATTTTCAAATTCATTTTGACAGTTTAAAAAATGTCAGTTTTTAGTAATTATTACAGTTCAAAAATTAATAGGGAAATTATTCACTGCGACATGACACATTGTTTCATTCCGTTCATCTGGGGCTTCATTGTGAACCCTTAAGATTTTGAAAAAATTGTTTAATTGATTCCTCACGGTTAATTAGGTAATATAATATTGACGTCTAGTTAGTAAAACTTCGCAACGCAGTTCCAACCTTGATTTTTTAATGCTGTTAGAGAGAGGAAAACAGATATTCCCTCAATTCGTCCGTTAATATTATATTTATACATAATCTATATTCCACCATCACTGAAAATACTGTCACTACTGATTCTAGTATCTGTTTTTTTCTAGGAATAATAATCATGTTTCCTTTTTTATTAAGATGCCTTTGTTGATTACTCACAAAAACAAAAATAAAATTTCTAAATATTCTTAAGGATAATGTTAGTAATTGAATGAAAATGTCTGTTTTCTAGAAGTTTTATTGAAATATTTTAAATGTCATGTTTCGTCTATCTAAGGGATTATCAAATGTAGACATTGATAATACCTTAGATATTCAAAACATGTCATTCATATATAAAATAAAATATTATAAAAACAATTCAATAAAATATATAATAATTTAATATCATTGTTCAAGAAACTATTAATATTAGGTTAGTACTTTAAGATTATTTTTTTAAATATAGTTTATTTGTTCGTTCGTTATTTTTTTATGAAAGGTACTCATGCTATTATATTAATTAAGAAAATTTTAACAATTTTAGAAAATATTTGATATATAAGTTTTTATTATTTTACTACAAAGGTTACGTTCATTTTTTAGATTTATTTAAAGTAGTCTCATACTGATAATTAGTATATAAATGTTTATTTCTATTTCTTTACATTTCAAAGTACAATATTTTTAGCAAATATAATATAAACAATTTGAAATACACGACAACAATTTCAGACCCAATACACTTGAATACGAAGCCAATGGATGATAACAAAATAACCCGAGGCATATCGCCAAGAATACTAAACATACTTTGTATATAATGTCATCTGAAATATTGTAAAGCGTTCTTTTCACAATCTTGTTTTGAGAAGCTAAATAAGAATTTCGTTTATTTGTAATATCTTCAAATTTTGTTTTCAATAGATAAGGAGAAACAAGTAAAATAATGCATTGACTCCTCACGTGGCCGACATTTAATAATTTATTTATTCAATCGTGTCACGTTTTTTTGGGTCTTCCTTTATTTCTAGTTCCGTTTAAATTGTTAACATATACATTCTTCATTTATTCGTTCCATGTTTCATTCGCACTGCATTCACTTCTTATATTTGGATTCGACATTCTATCATACACAGATTTTTTATATTCGTCTGTAGAAGTAGTTAATTCGAAATAAGATTTTGTTTTGAGAAATGAAACAAATTAAAGCTGTACATTAAAATAAAAATAAAAATAATATATTGAAAAATTAGAATCTGGCCTAAATGTTTTTCGCGAATAAAGACAATAATATTAAGAAGGTCCTTGATGTTGTAGTCACCTAGTTTTTAAATTCACTGTAAATTAGTAAATCAACCCTAATTAGTATATTTAATTAACAGATACCTGAATGGAGGCCAAGGTTGGGCCGTAGACGTGTCGGGAGACAGCCTACCAGGTGGGGCGCAAATATTGTGCGGACAGCGGGAAGGGCCTGGAGAACACTGGCGCGAGAGACTGAGAGGGATGGCGTGGAGGTGGAGAGGCTCACGTCCAGCAGTTGATGGAGACAAGCTGATGAAAAAAAAACAGATACCTCTCTTATTAAGTTCTTAAAAATATATTCATACACAGAAACAACAGAAACATACCTCCCAAGTGAGTTAATCCGTTCCGATAGTTACAAAGAAAACAACCTTATAAACATGTAGTTATAATACAAAAGGAAAGAAAAATATGATTCCACAAATTGTCTAGTTGAGTAGATAATTCTTTAATATTTATCATTGCATAAAAAGAATGTTTTCTGGAATTTTTAGGGACTGATATGTAGTATTATATTTAATAATGTTATATCTTCCAGAAAAACTAAGTTAACTGTAACATTATATTTATATTGCGGAGTTTAACATCATTATTCTAGCATTGATTTGTTTTCAAAGTATCCGGATTTTTAATAGTTTTTTTAGAACGCAAAATATATTTTCATACAATAATTAGACTCGGTGTAATCAATGATGTACTGAAATCTCTGATGGAAGGTAATTATAAATAACAATAAAATGAAATGACGTTTTTTAATAACTACTTCCACTTTTGTCTTTATTTTGACAGCGAATAGTTTCGCCAGTCTGGCGGGCATCGATTGGTTAACATGACTGGTTGATGTAATCAAACACGAGAGACTGCATTCATGAAGTAATCAGGACAATTTCAAACATAATATTCACGTATTATTTTAGAAACATCACGCATGCACTCCCTAATTGATACGATAACGCGAGGCGCGCTGTGTCGAGCAGCAGTCTTGGCTGAATTGCCTTTGTGGGGTCACCGCTTGTGTATTGTGTTACAAGTCCCATCGCCATCGCCATTGGCATGTAAATCCGTAACTCGGGCGGCTTCAATTACAAATTTAGTGATCCCGTTGGTAGATGTCTACCCCATTGCTCTCCATTGTGCAGGAAACTCAATTATCATTGTTGATACTGGGTAGATTGGACGCGGCCACATTATGTTCAGTCAATTTAGAAAATTTTCCGATTAGCAATTTCAAAATTAACTATATCGTAGGGCTGGTATGAAAAGCACGCTTAACATTGTGCACTATCAACATAAACAATATTTGATAATCCATTGTTTTGACCGAAACACTATGATACTTAATTACAGAATCAAAACATTATTACATATTTCACTTTTAAACTATTGATGATGCCAACATAGGTTGGTGAAGCAGCTGTTCTGAAAATCTCATAAAAATAAATTTTGATGCGTTTAACAACAGTGTTTCAAAATTAAAACATTTAATAAACAATATCAATAATTATTTATTGTTTCATGAACAATATTGTAAAACTCCATATTAAATACTTATTACAAATACCAATGTTAATGCCTTAGACAGGCGAAACATGTCATTCCCATATAATTTTTAAAAAATATCTAGAAACCAGACGTTTTCATTCGTATTAATTGATATTACTTATAATTAGAGAGCTTACTTAAAATAAGAGGTTCCCAAACATTTCATACCTTTTTTTTCAGAAAACCTTACAAAGAACCCTTACCTTGAATACCTCTACATAACAATTAAAAAATATCAAATTTAATATTAATCTTTGTTTGATATCTAAAAAATAGAATGTTGATGTAAATTTGTCGAATTTGTCGAACCATTTCTCATGCGTTCCTGGTATTATATATTTATTACATTTTACCTGTTCTCAATAGATGTCTTAAACTTTAATAATTGCTTTTATATCTTTTGAGAAAATAAACTGATTTGATTATTTGATTTGATTTCATTTAAAAAGCTTTTTCAATCAACGCATTATCAGGGTAAAAGAAGATCCCATTTTGGGAAAAATTACCAGAGTATGAATGATTACTTTGTGTTTCTTGAATAATAATTCAATACAATGTTTCAGTAGGTGGTTAATATTGAAGAAAAGGGTATATGATATATCTTTCACCTGGTCCGGGTATTGAGGAGGCAGAATGCTTGACTTGGATTCAAGTCATTACCAATTTAAAAATTATGTATTAATTTTATTGAATCTATAATAAGCATCAAACAGGATGGAACCTGTTAAGGACGCCATCTTTTTCAAAGACAATCCCCCGACCACATAAAAAAATAATTTCGTGCTGAGACAACGAGATCGTGGGTGATTGAAATAATAATTCATGTAAACGTCATTTTAATTTTAATTTCCCACTCGAACGGGTCCGTAAAACACGATTTTATGCTTCATGTTGCGCTGTGTCCGCCGTTGCGTGCTTTTTGACGCCAAACTCCCTTCCATAATTTAGTGCAAGGGCCCGGGGCTGCATGGCGAGGGCCGAGGGGTAGGGGGGCTCAACCCTTTATTGTTTTAACAACCCTCACCAATTAACTATCTGTTTACTCAATAACGGAGGGAAGAATTGCGATTCCATGCCGTGATTAATTGAAGGTGCACAGAAATAATCGACATGAGTTTCATCTTGACAAATGAACCGCTTTTTTGTTTGTTAATTTTGTAAATTACAACCCTCTACATAATATATTACACACTTAAACCACCCTTATTTTAAGCAAAACATTTTAAAGTGTACTTTTTATCTAGGAATAAGACAAAGTTGAACTTCATAAACAATTTAAATAATATTATCAAAATAAAATCGATTCAAACAATTTAAACTATTATATATTATTACAAAATATATATAAATATATAAAATTACGTAAACGGAACAAGAAATATAGGAAGTCCGAGGAAATTGTGACACGATTAAAGCTTTCAAATATTAAATGTTGGCCACGTGAAGAGTAGGAGAAATCGACGTGCGAGCGTGACACGATGTAAAATATTAATGTTAAAGAATCGATTAAATGTTTTATAAAATTTGTAATTAAATGAATTCATTAAAAATATTCGATAAAAAATACACGCATTTTAATACTGTAGTATCACATCAAACTACTCGTAATTACCCATATATAAATATGACTCATCTAAGACTTTTTATATTTGTACTACTGGGATATTATAATCAGATGTTTTATTAATTAATACGAATGTAAACACTGTGTTTTGGATATTTTATTATAATTTATGTGAGTGATAAATCAAATATTTGATAATACCTTAACATGTGAAACATGTCATTCACATAAAATACAATAAAACTTCTAAGTTAATGTTAAGGTATCATAGTGTTTTGGCCAAAACAATGGACTATTCAATAAAACTTCTAAAAAACAGACGTTTTCATTCATATTAATTGTTTAATTTGGAGTTTTATAGCATTGTTCAAGAAACAATAAACAAATATTTTATTCCTTATTGTTTTACGGAATCTAAAAAGTACTTAGAAAATCAAAACCATAAACAATAAAAAGTTTAATATTTCACTAACATCAAATAACTTTTAGAAAACGCACGTTTGTGGTAAAGCATATTTATATTTTATGATTTATAAGTAAGTGTTATATAATAAAGTATGTACAATCTGGAATGGAAGACCTACTTATTTTCTAGGATTCGAGGTCATGTTTTGTTGTAGACTAATAATAAATATACGTTTTCTCTGTACGTTTCTAATTTAGAAAATATCTTTAACGAACGGGGCGGTTAAAATGCAATATTTCTCCTAGTTTATGGGGAACGCTGCCGCGTTTTAGTACCCTGACACATATCTAATTTAACTCCCTCACCGATAAGTATCGAGGAATTACTTTCTATGTGATTTTATCACCGCTTTAATGAGATTTTCCACAATTTTCGAATGGCAGCAGTTTCACAGAGTCATCTACTTCGACACTTAACCAGTAGATTTAAACGTTTTAGTATTTTCTGGAGGTGTAAATGTCCTAAAAATAACTATGTTCTCTGAAACAATGATGTTACGTACATAAAACATTAAAGTACATTTATTTTATTAAAATATTAACGAATTTAAGATACGAACAGAACCTTTACAAAAAAATTGAAACATGTTTTTTTTTAATTTTAAGTTTGTTTTTCTCAATGTATCATCGTAGTCATCATTGAATTTTACATTCAAAAGTGGTATTCTAAAACATTAATATGTATGACATCTAATGGTATGAACAAAATAACGAAAGGATCATTAAGGTAAAATTACTGACCTTTGTGTATGGATGCGAAGCATGGAACTAGCAAAAGAGGGATGAAAGTAGAATGAATGCAGTATAAATGAGATATTAGACGAATGTGTGATACTCTGCGTATGATAGAGTGTCGAATGAAAATATAAGAAGTGAATGCGGTGCGAATGATGGTGGTATGAACAAAATAATGAAAGGATCATTTAGATGGTTTGGACATATGGAAATAATGAATAAAGAAATAATGGTAAAAAAAATATATGTTAACGATGTAAATGGAACCAGACATAGAGGAAGACCGAGGAAAACGTGGTACGATCAAATAAATCAAATATTGAATGTCGGCCATGTGAGGAGTAAGAGAAATCGACGCGCGTGCATAACACAATGTATGAATGTTGAGGATTCCAGAGAAATATGTCAGGAAAGAAAAATATGGCAGTCCATTATTTCTGCCTCTTCTTTCGGGGAGACGGCGTGATGGCTAGTTAGTTAGTTTTTTTAGTAGTTTTAAACATATCAAAATCTTTTTACAAAATAAAACAAGTTTTCTTTACGTTAAGTATTACAGTAAGTTTTTTTCGTATACATAAGACTTTAAGCATGCGTGTATACATATTATATATTTCATGTTTAACGACTGGAGCAGGTAGACACATAGTGATTGAAACCACAATATAAGTAAAGGGTACTCATATGTCGGTGTGCATGTGCGACTACACCGTACAGCGGGGACAAAGGGACCTCTCTGGTTGCGTGCAATGTCATCAAGACTCTTCGTTTAGCCTTTCAGCGTGATATTCAACACACAGACCGATCTAGCAATCAACCTCTAAACGCCGTACAATATCTACCAACTAACCAAAAGTTACAACGGGTCACGCGTAAGCGTTTATCGCATGAAGCGAATAAAACAGCATTTTGCAGAAATTCCTGATTAACTTTACGGATGTTGGGTGTTTCGAAAACTACTAACTCCTGATTGAGGGTCAAGGGAGTCAGTTTACCCTCCATAAAGAGCCGGATTAGAATATTAGTCATTCTATTTTAGTTCATGGAGTGAAATATTATCTCAGTTTTAGATTGATATTTCAGATCGAGATAAGGTGGGCCTACCGCGCACATTATTCTCAGGGGATACACTAGACATTAGATTGTCTTTATAATTTACAGGGACCAAAAAACTTTTACAATATAAGAGATAACTTGGATGTCAAGAACAAATTACAAACATTAGAGAGTTTCCAAATACTAATTCAGTCGCTGTATGAAACAATTATTTCGAAAGAATAATCGTCTGATTTTTTGTTGCTGTGATTTGTTTAATTGATACAAGGTTGATAAAATATTGTATGGAATAGCTTTTTCTTCGCTTAAAGAAAGTTTCTTTTAAAGTAGGTATAACGTTTTTGAAAAATACAAACCTTTGGTATTAAAACCCAAAATTTACTCTAATATGTATAAATTTAAAAGTAATTATGAGAATTTGGATTAGACATAACGCACGCTTAATAGAACACTGGCTTAACTAAAAAAAACAAGTTTTGCTCAATCCGACATGAGTCGGTGTTTTAACAAAAACAGTCGAAAAACACGTACGAATGGATAGCGTTAACATTGTGAACGATTATCGTACGTACGAATGAATAACGTTAACATTGTGAAAAATAGATGGATAGCGTTAACACAAGCCTCTGTCTAATGTAAACTCAATTATGACCTAAACCATAACCGGTCAGTTTACTATTCTTCTTCTTCTTCTTCTTTTTGTCATGTCACACCTCCGTGGTGCATAGGGCCTCAAGGAATCTTCTCCACCGGATTCTATCGCATGCCTGATGCTTAACATCATCCCAAGTGAGGCCTGCTGACTTAACCTCGTCCTGCAGGGCTCTTCTCCAGGTGGCTCTAGGTCTGCCTCGCTTTCTCTTTCCCCCCATAGGGAACCAGTCTAGTGCGCCCTGAGCGATGCAGGCTGGGTTCCGCCTCAGAGTGTGACCGATCCACTGCCATTTGCGCAAAGCGACTTGTTCTCTAATTGGCTTTTCGCCTGCCATGGTCCAGAGAACGGCATTTGACACTGTTTGGGGCCAATAGATTTTGAATATTGAGCGAAGGCACCTATTTATAAACACCTGGAGTTTACCAATAACGTCTGCGTTAGACTTCCAAGTCTCACATCCGTACAGCAGTACGCATTTAACGCTACTGCTGAATACTTGGAGCTTGAGCTTTCTCGAAATGATACCGGAGCGCCATACAGAGCGAAGCATAGCGGAAGCTCCCCTTGCATTGTTGAGTCTGCTGGCTACATCCTCCTCCGTACCTCCTGAGCCCGCTATCATACTACCGAGGTAGCAGAAGCTGGTTGTGGTCACAAGGGGGATACCGTGGAGCAAGATTGGGGTGGAGTCATTTGTGGACACTCGTAGGTCTACTGTCTTGGACATGTTAATCTTGGGACCTACTTTTGCCGCTTCCTCGTGAAGTCTACAAAGCTTTTGCTCCGCATCCACCCGGTTTACCGAAAGCAAACAGAGGTCATTAGCATAATCCAGATCCTCCAACTGGGTATCACGTATTCGTGGAATGCCACGAGGACCGTCGAAAGAACGGCGCAACACATCCTCCAGAACCACTATGAAGAGCAGGGGTGATAGTAGACAGTTTACTATTAAGCGTGCGATAATAAGTATCATCATCATCATCATCATCATCATCAGCCCATATCCGTCCACTCCTGGACGTAGGCCTCCTCCATCTGCTTCCATGTCTGTTGATCCTGGGCAACAAGCATCCACGGCATACCAGCGGTTTCTTTAATGTCGTCCCTCCATCGAAGTTGAGGACGTCCTGGGTTGCAGTTCTAGGATACCAGCAAAGGAGGCGTTTTGTCCATCTATCGTCAGAGCTGCGAGCGACATGGCCTGCTCAGCGCCATTTTAGTGCTGCCACTCTTCCGATTATGTCCGGCACTCCTGTTCTAGTTCTAATAAAGGTGTTTCTCACCCTGTCTTATATACTGATTCCCAATATTGCTCTTTCCATAGCTCTTTGGGCAATTCTTTATTTATTTGCGTTTTTTTGAGATAATGTTATGGTTTCAAACTCACAAGATAACACCGGTAGGACGCAGCAGTCGCACACCTTCCGTTTAAGGTTGATGGAGGTTCGCGGATTTTTCAAAATATGTTCTAATTTACGGAAGACAGCAAAACCCAAACCAATTCTGCGCTCGATCTCCGCGGTTTAGTTTTCTCTGCTCAGTACTATTTAATAAGAATGTATTTTAAATAAAAGGGTTACTTTTTAAAGAAGAAAAAACACATAGGTAGCAGTTTTTTACTAATGCGATAAAAAAAATGCCGATTGCTCTTTCAATTGGCATCACTAAAGTTAGGTTGGTGTGTGGATTCTCAAAGAAGATGGCAGCGAGCTGCTGAAATTGGTCGAAACTATAAAATCAAGTGGAATGAAACTAAATGATTTTTAATTAAGTAATTTAATTGAGTTTTGTTATTTTCATTATTTACCAAGAATTTATAGTTATAAATAAGTAAGAAATGTAATACTAAATGATGAATAATAAAAGCTAGCATGAAGGTAGGCCACTTCAAAGGGTTTGAAAGCTCGGCCAAAACCCCGGTACTGCCCATTACAAGGGTAAAGCTTAGCGTGTCAAAATATTTACAGTGTTATGTCACGGCGCGAAGTGTGTAAATACACACATTGTAATCGTGGGCATCCTTTGGCTACTTCTGTTATCTTATGATTAACTACTACAGAAACCCGTTTCAAATAAGTTGCGACAGTTATTAAAACATGTATTAATGACAAAGCCCTCTAACGTTTAAAATTGCTAATAAAATAAATAGAAAAGTTTCATAATATCTATAATTTGATTTCTTTAATACAGTAACCAATATTCGTGCCATGTTTCTTATCGATTAATTATTTTAATATCTTATTTAAAAACGAAATTATTAAACGGTTTCTGAAAGAACGAACAAGAAAGAGCATAATAATATTTGGATGGAGAATTTGTAACACTCTAATTATCTATTTTGTTTATTGAATACGTTTATAAACAAAAAAAAAAATCACAACATGTTTAAGCGGTGAACTCCATCCTAAGGTGTAAATATAACTCAATTCAAACTATAGAAAGGTTCATAAAGTAAACGACATATTACGACTTATCATCAAAAGTACAAAATAACAATAAGGATTTGGGAAAAAAACATTTGAGCATTTTAGAAGCATCATTAGGTACTCGTACAAACGAAAAAAATTGGAATTTCTCTTATATTAAAATTTGCATATCGAAGAAGGTTGGGTTACAATAGAAACAGGTCTTACTTACTTATCAGCCGTCTGTCGTCCACTGCTGAACGTAGGCCTCTCCAAAAGCAAGCCACAGCCCCCTATCCATCGTAACTCTCATCCATCCATATCCAACAATCCTTATAAGATCAACGGTCCAGCGGGCAGGGGGACGTCCAATTCTGCGGAATCCTGTTCGAAAGAAGTCTGTAATAAGAATAAAGTATTGTTAAAATATTCATTATATTTATTTAAAACTAGTTGACTACAATCATAATACAATTAGCATTCCGTGGTTTAAACAAGCTTTTGGTATTATTTTTAGTATTTAATATTTTTATAATAATATCCCACCACAAAGTGAATGCTTCATATAGGTACGTTGTTTTTTTTATTGAACTATGGTTAACATCTTCAATAATTGATCAAAGATATAAATGATCAATGCCGTAATTTATATCCAAGTACTTGGAGGATTGTATTCCAAATAACTTTTGACTTAATTAAAATTGATACTAGTTATAACGAATAATATTTTTACAAAGTTTTTTTTTTAGAATATGATGCTTTAACACGTCTGAGTCTAGAAACAAACAAAAATCTGTAATTTTTGTAATAATGTAGCAAAAGAAGACAACTCGGAAATATTAAGGGCTAATTTAGACTTAAGGGTCAATTATGGCCGCCTCGTGGCTAGGAGCAAAATAGCTAACAGCGGCAAACAAGGGGACCTAAACGTATTAAAAGATCTGTCGATTCGTATAACGCGTTTTATCCAAAAGGGCATCCCGATACTCGTGCGAGTATTTCCGACGATAAAGAGTCCGCCTCACGTCCCGCCACATTCTGGCGGTAAATTGACCGTTTGGCCGTTAATTTCCGGCCAAAACACGATCCTCCACGGACTCTCTTGCCACGAGGACACTTCGCCCTCTTCTCTTGTTCTTTTGTGGGCTACTCCACCCCTCTCTGGGTCCACCTCTCGGTACGAATTCCCTGCAAATGAAATGTTCATAATTAGATGGATACTTCTTGGGCTATATGAGTTTGACGATTTCCGTAATTAATTTATTTACACATTTGTATGAAGCACTCAATTTATAGTGTGGCACTATTAAAATAATTTAAAACACTCGGATACTTTGTTTTTAAACCACTTAATTTTTTAAACAAAAATATACAAAATATTATATATTCAGTTCTTTTTTAACCATTACGAAGCTTTGACAGGAGATAAACCTGTTGGTTCGATAAAACAAAATAAAGTGATGTTTAAACAATGTGTTATTTTTTTATGCGGTAATAACGTTAAAAAAAAGTATTTAAATTCATATCTGCTCATACCTAACAAATACCATAAATCAATTAAATTATTGTCGGTCATTTTTAAATTTAAAGGTATAACTTTTTTTTAAGGATTAATTGTATCTCAATAGAGACGAAGATGTAAATTGTTTTCTGGGAACAGAATATGGTGGCCGAGGCTTAATGCTTCCCAATAGATGACGCTAGTGTAGAGTGAACTAAAAAATGTGAAGAAATCCAGTATTTGTCTACAAGAATTTGTATACATTCAAAATGTTGTTATAACTTTTTAGTAACCACGGGGTGGTTACTATATTTGAAACCAATTAGTTTGGCTTGTACTCAAGCTTCATCAGGGCAATCTATAATTGTTATAGCCCGGGTACAAGCGAAACTAGTTGGCTTAAAATATAATTACATTTCGTGGTTAAAATACAAAGTGTTTATTTTATTTTTATGTATATGTATTTAAGTCGTCTAACCACAAAATGCTTCAATTGAAAAAAATCTGGTGTTATATGCATTTAAAACACTAACCGACCTTATATACAATTGTCTGACTACTTAGTATTTTGCAGAACGGTAGGTTACCCTTATCACTCTATATCGGATTCGTTACCACCCTTTTTACTGATTTGCATTCACCTTGTATAATGCTCGTACAGTCAAGGAAATTGGAAACTATAAAAAATACACGACAACTAATTTAATCGTAAAATGTATACATTTTTAGTATCCGGATTTTTTCTAATCAGGCATTTAAAAATAAAGCAATAATATTTTCAAACGTACGTGAAAAAAAGGTAACTTGAATATTTAGCAATTTCACGTTCAGTTGTTTCTAGATGTTTTGAGAGCGTTGTGGCATTTATTTATCGTAGATCTAAGGAATAATTAAATTAATTTATGTATTGTCTCATTTACCTGAATACATTTTTATTGGATTTTTGTGTTTTTTTAATCTATCGACATATCAGCTTTTAAGCATTACATTATAGCAAGTTACTTTATTTTGACTTTATAATATTTTATTATTATTAGAAATAAACTTGTAACAATAAATAAAGCTATCGTATCGAAACAAGTCAGCCGCATTTTCTCACTTTAATAAAATAGAACTAAAATAAATATTGTTTCCAGATATTAATAAAATATATGTGATGCTAAATCTGGTGCTATTTTTTCATTTTGTAAAATAGTGAATATATAAAAAATGTGTCCACATGTTACGAAACAAAAATAACATTATCTTGTTTCCAGGTGTAAATATATTTAAAACTTGGAATAAAGATGCTAAATCTGGTTGTATTTTTTAAACTTTGTAGAATATATTTAAATTACATGTGTCCAAAGGTAACTTTAAATTTCTACTTAGGACTTTCTATGAAGTAATAAAATATATATTTTCACTGAGAGTACTCAATTTGATGAGAAAATAATATACTTCAATGAATTATTCTCCATTTCAAATATTATCTTACGACAAATGTATGGAGCCAACTTACAACTGCTTGACTCCGGCAAGCGTCTAAAACGATATCTCAGAAATTCTCGCTTAGTTTGATTGTATGCAAATATCATCACGACGCTAAGTTGCTAGACTTTACTGTTGTAATAATTGTCGAGTTGGCTGTGTGGAGCAGAGAGATGCCGAGAGATAAAGCTTATCTCTAGGTCGGAGTCGGCTTACCCCGGCTCCCCGCAATCAATTATGCAATATTGGATTTTAATTAATTGCTACGGGGATGGTTTGTTATCTTCCCTTACCGCGTGCGGAAGTAACTTTTTACCACGCCACACTTTGCATGTTTACTAAACTGAATCTATTGCCTCCATTTAGAGACCTGCCTCGCATACTCTTGGAAACAAATTTATGAAGCTTTTTTACCCAGAGCATAAATATACTCGTACATTTCATTTTAGTTACAGCTTTACATGCCGGGGTATTTCCATATCATAGACCCATTAAAAAACATTGCGTTTTGCATTCACGATACACTCAAGTTCTCACTCGTTATATTTATTAAAAATAAAAATCTTGATGTTATTGAATAACGACAATATTAAATTAACTAAAATCGCGCCGTCTCTCTGAAGGAGTTCGCTTCCATACATAAGGGTCGAAAAAATCAATCAAATATTAAAGGCGGTTGCTTGAGGAGTCAGAGAAATCGACGCGCGTGCATGACACGATGTATGAATGTTAAGGAAGCGAGAGAAATATGTCAGGAAAGAAAAGTGTGGCAGTCCATTCTTTCTGCCTACCCCTTCGGGGAGACGGCGTGATGGTTAGTGAGTTAGTTCGTTTTTTGATTTTTTTAAACTATGTATATGTATACTCATGAAGAAAAAATATGTATACCTACTCATGTAGATATTCATATGAAATAATCATTCGAATGGCGATCAAGGAAATATAATTCTGGTCGCGATAATTTTGCAATTAGATAAAAATATGCTATATAAGTGGCTATTAATTCAGAATTTAAAAAACGATTTGTTTAAATGAATCATTTTAACTGCAATGGAATACAAGCGAATAAAAAATAAAAATTTAAAATAACAAAGCAAACATTTTCTACAAAAAATAATTTAAATGGTGAAACATGTTATGTAGTTACTAGCCTTGTTATAGCTGTAATTCTATAAAACCGGTCACAACAGTAAATTGACTTAGAGCAGAGGCCACCTTGATATACTCGTACATTTAAAAATAGTTATTAATTTAATTGTGCAAATGCATGATTTCTAATATTATGTGATTGAACAAAATATTGTTCTATATCTTAATAAAAAATATCTTATTATTGTAAGAGCTTTAAAAATTGTTATTGGAAACAAGAATTTATCAATGAAAGCGAAAATGGCCGTTCACAATGGAGTTCTGGTCCCAACCCCTATGTATGGAAGCAAAGCATGGAACTGGCAGAAGAAAGATGAGAGCAGAATAAATACGGTAGAGATGAGATTCCCTAAGACGTACGCGTGGTAAAACGATGTAGACAGAATCTCAAATGCTGATATAAGAAAGGAGTGTAGAGCGGAAGAATGTATTATAAGCAAAATTATGAAAGGATCGCTGCGTTGGTTTGGACATATGGAGCGCATGGATAAAGAAAGAATGGTTAATAAAGTATACGTTAACGATATAAATGAAGTACGGAGTCGAGGTAGACCGAGGAAAACATGGCATGACCAATTTAATCAAATTTTAAAGGTTGGTCATGTCAGAAGTCGGAAGAATTGACGTGCGTGTATGACTCGCTGTATGAATGCGGAGGAAACTAGAGAGGTGTGCTAGGATAAAGTAGTGTGGTGGTCCATTCTCTCTGCCTACCCCTGCGGAGAAACGGCGTGATTTGTTGTTGTTATTGTTGTATTTAGTAATAAGAGACTAGTGTTAAAACGTTTATAAGATACATTAACATACGAGTATGAGCTGCAAATATAGTCGCCACATCACGCCGTTTCCCCGTAGGGATGGTTTGTTATTGTTGTTGATTCTTTAATATAAAAAATAAGTACAACATGTTTTAGATTCACATCAGTTTGCATTATTTTTCATAACGTAGGCTTTTGCGCATAGACAGATGTTATTTTATGTAGATTATATTGCTGAATACATTATGATGTCACTTTATATTACGGGAGATGCTTGTGAATTATGAATAACACCTGCATTATATTGTAAATTCCCATTAAATCCCTTGCATACAAAGTAAGCTCGGCCTCTCAGAATTCTTGAACGTTAAAAGTTTTATGTGTAACGACGGCATAAACCTTAAAAATGCATTTTAATCTAAGGATTCCCCCAGATGTAATATAAAGTGATGTATGGTTCACACTCGGTGCAGTACCCAACTTTTGGAGGGAATTTATTTTATCTATGCGTTCATATAATATAATCAAATTTTATCAAACAGATCTTTGGGTAGTAATAATTCGATTTATTCGATTATGTCACATTTTGTTTGTCATTTTACGTACTACGTAATGTTGTAATAATGACGTCCCGAATTTACAGAATGCTTACTTTTCACAATATTTAAATTCAGTAAATTTCACATTATTATTTTTGTATAGAATCATGTTAACTACCCCTGATCTGTATTTACATAAAGAAGTAAGTTTATAACACTATCACTAGTCTGTCGAAGCCAACGAGCCTGGCAAAATCGGTCACTGTCGAAGTAAAGACAAAAGGCGGAAGTGGATAATACCACAATATTACTTGATTATTATTTTTATTTATTTATTCGATTTAATATGGGAGTATCGTGAGAGGACTCTCATTATTGATACCCCACTATTTATGGCATGATTTTAATGTGATAGTAGTGATATTAGATAATTATTCTGTTACAATAAGCGGTTTAAATAATTATAAAAATATATTTAAAGTGTTTGAAGTCAAATAATAGTAAAAATCACATCTTTGATCGTATTGGAAAAAAATATTTAACATTTTAATTTTCATTGTTTTAAGAATACACATTTCTGTCATTATGTACATTATGTCATTATAGGAATGACATTTTTCACCTTGCAAAATATGATTTTAACATTTTAACATTATCAAATATAATTTTAACAATTCTTTACTAACGCTTTGAGCAACCACCAACTGACAACCATAATAATATTTCAAACGTAAAATATTCTAAAGATTAAATAAAAATTTATTTTATAGTAACATATGTTTAATTAAATTCGAAATAGGATAATTCTTACAACGCAACGGCAGAAATATTTTGACTAAGAAGCCACCAATTCAAGCATAAATAAAATATCATCCCCTTGGCGCCAAGCGGCTAGTTTTGTCATAGAAGTTAGTTAGAGGGGAAAGAATTTTCGTAATAAGAATACAGAACACAGCAAAGATACTGGTCGTCCAGCCACGAATGGTCTTATTTTTCTATTAGTGCTACGAGACCAGCCAATGAGGAACTGAGTCCGCTCAATATCTTTGACTTGCAAATGAGCCGACTGTCTCTACGCGGCTTTAGAGCCGTTAATAACACGAGGCAACTCCCCGAATTTATGAAGGGAGTGATTGGACCGAACGGAGAAAAACACTATGAGGCGAATTATAATGCGTAAAGAGAAAATTATAAATCTCTAGAAAATTCGAAATCGCGGTGGGGAGATTAATGACCGTTCTTATAACTTGCCCGAGGAAAATAATGATCTCCCGAAATGATATATTCTCGCGGGATTGAAACAATAAGTCACGTGGAAAAATAATTTCAGAAGTAACTTTTTCAAAGAGTAATTTAGGATAACTTCAGCATATTGAACCTGAAAAATACTGACCTTTCAGATTTAACGGTATTTCATATTTCAAAGAATAGCTACCATCCCGCATCATCTTACCTGTAATGTTCTCAAATTATTTTAATCTTTTTGATTTAATGAGAGGCATATTTCTACAACTCTGCATGTCAGGAAAACGGGGCTTTTAAGTTATTAGAAAAAGTTTGTTTGGGAATGGTATTAAATAATCATATATTAAATAACAACATTTTTTAAATATATCATGAGGGATTTTGGAAGCTATCCATGACTTTTCCGATCGCATTCATTTTAGGCATGCTGGGGACCAATATTCTGAGGATGAGGGGGGATTGGTTCACATTTACCCATTTCATTTTTTATGTTCCGGACGAGTATTTTTGACAGCGCTAGAACAAACTATATTATCTCCCAACATGCAGAACCAACCTGTCTCTGGTGATGCCGGTAAAGAGAGTAATCAAATTTCTGAACATGCTGATAGATTCGGCGGTCAACATTTTTTGTTTTGATGAAACAATGTTCAAAAGGAATATTCTCCAAATATTGGAAAGTATTTAGACTCATTAGCGATGTACTTTAGGGTGTCCCTTATTTTTCAAAGTTTTAATTTTACAATGCATAGGCTATTGTTTTATTCATTTGGGCCTAAAACATCCGAAACCAAATTTTTTCCTTATTCGGAACAGTGTAACCCGTGCCGACTTGCGCGCAAAGATGTCCCATACAAATTGCGTCACAGGAGCGGCGCGTTGTCGTTGTTATTAGCATTTAGTTTCGGCTTATCGGGTAGGAACCATGGATTGTTTTATATTTCGAAGATGTCAGTAGAACTAAGAAGCAATTAAAAAAGTATTTTCTTGGTTGGTGAAGTAAATCATCAAATAACAGGTGCAAACAACTATCTAATCTTCAAGTTCTCGCAGTTCTATTTTTCAAAATACGTGAAGTTAATTTGACTGTTAATGAAAGCGCAAATCATGTCATTCTGAAGTCCAATATATTCTGAAAAAAGGCTAGAATACCTACCAGAGCTGTTCGTAATTATGTAGAGAAGTTAGTGGATCTTTATCAGGTCTGACGAGAACTGCAAAAAATAGTAAGAAGATTCAGGGCTTACATAGGCGCCGCGAAGAGAACTTTCAACTTGAATTAGATAATTTATTCGACACCGCACACGCCGGTGCTCTTGAATGTGCTATGATACGACAGCATCATATACAGGATACTTGAACGGAGCTTGTGTGCAAAAACTATAAGGAGGTTTGTTATTCTTTGCTGGCCGCCATCATATATAAGAACTGATGCTCAAAAGTGCGTTTGAATAGCAAAATCGATTGTACCAGATGATTATAGGGAACTCATATTGAGCATGCTATTGTTTTTCTGAGTGGAGGCAATGAAAATAAAATAAACAGACCTGCTGGCCCAATGCATCAAGCACGATGGATGGCAATAGCTATTTACTCCTTAAAAATACGTTTGCTGCAGTCCCAGTTTAAAATGTGCGCTAAGGACAAACAAGCTTTACCAGATGTTTGTTTATTTATAGTGTCAGTTTATTCATAGTGGCTTGAATGTAGTTTGGCGATAAAAGCTCCAAATGAAGATTTTTGTTTTTTAAAGACCTTAAAAGATTACGAAGAAGTTGACGATTTCCAAAGCGGCTTTAAACAAGTTCAGTCAACATTTGTGGTACTTGTCAGAGGAAATAGCCGTCTTTTTAATTTTGATGACAACGTTGATGAGCAGACCAAAGGAAACATTGTAGAAAACTTACAAAAATAAAGTTTTGGTGAATCAGGAAAGAGATATGTTCCATCGAAGGAACAGATGTCTGGCTCTCTATATGGTACGTAAGTAGTGTTTAATCTGGTATTTAATTTAGAACTAATTTGTTTTATTTATAGGTACTACAAGTATTTGTTATCTTGTTTTATGGAAATCTTTGGGTGATTTTGTTTCTGTAAAGAGAAAAGATTTATTTTCACAACTAAAACATGATAGTAATTTCCTTAAAGAAATTGTGTCTTCATAGAAAGACAGCGCGGCGTTTGTGGAAGTTAAAAAGAAGGTTACTAGCTTAAAAGCAGTAAATGACACAGCTGAAAGAGCTGTTAATCTTATGACAGACTTTCATGGTTTGACTACCGCAGATGAAGAACATAAGCAGTTCGTATTATGTTGTGTGCAAGAACATAGAAAAATTTACCCAGACTGTAAAAAAAGAGATTTTGAAGAGGAAGTATCCAAGTAAATAAATATAAATTTGGTTCTTTTTTGATGATTACAAGAAGAACATTATATAAATATGTGTTTTCATCAATATTTATCTAACATAGTGGTTTTATGTGATCATCTACAACTACATTTAAGAGACACTTAAATCACCTGTTTTCTAAAACTTTGAGGGCAAGTCGGCACGGGTTAGAATTAACGTAGGAAGTTGAAATTCTGTATTTGGGTAACTAGTAGACTATTAAACATAATTAGGGGGTATGCGTTTCAATAATCCAAAAAAAAAATTTTTTGCCCATATAAGGGACACCCTAATGTACTTGTTTGTATTTAATATTTTGATGCAAACTTTCGTAGAAAGAACTTAATCTTTAATGTGATATTTTTTTAAATAAATTAAACATTAATATAATTTTTCTATATTTACAATTACTTTTTATTGTGAATTCATAATGAAGAATATATTTTTTTAACTTTGTGACACAACACTTTATTAAAAATATAATTAAAATTAACAATTAAAATAAACATGTGTCCCTTCATCAGTGCTGTTATATCTCGTATTATATATGTATAAAATATAATTTATATATAAATAAATTTTTTCATGAATGTGGTCAAATTTAACAGATGTTAAAATGAATGTTGTATGACAAAGTTATAAAAATACCATTTATATTGTTCACATACATATTTTGTTTTAAATTCTCTTATTAACCGATACCGAAAGCAATCGGTAGTTTAAAAAAACAAAGTAAAGTGATGTAAAAATAAAATAATTAATATATTTTTAAAGAATATTACGGTATACTTTCAGTAAAATATAAACCAGTACCTACGTAATGCGCTTTACTTGAGATTATCAACGTAAGTCATTGAACAATGTGAAAAAAGTTCCTCCATTTACCGCGCGATTTTCGGATATTCCAAATTGTTGGTTGGAGCATTAGCATAGAGATAGATTCGGTTGTCTTGTGATGGCAAGAGCTAACCGTGTAATCTCTCCGAGCCAAACTAGCTGAAGTTAGTCGGGAGTAATTAGAACAAGACATGTAGATATTAGATTTTCCCCCATTATAAGGAGAATTTACTGCAACATATCCTGTCCCTGTCTACCGAACACACCAATTCATTAAGTATGGTAATAATGTACTACGGTGGATGATTAAGTATTTTTTCTCACACAACATTAACATTTCTCCACGAGAATCACTCAATTAAGATGCAGTTCAATTTACTTGATTGCGAGGTATTTTTTTTCCTTTTTGTCAACTCGAAAATATCATATATTTGTTCACTTTTTTTATATTTACCAAATAAATGTACGCGAAAAACACGAGAACTTAATGATTATTGTGAACTGATTGTTTCTTGAACAAAATGTAAAACTCCATTGTTAATAGTAATAAAATTATCGATATTTATTGCTTCTTGAACAATGATGAAAAACTCCATATTAAATTATTAATATGTATGAAAAAACGATAGTTTTTAAGGAGTTTTATTTTAATATTTATGTATGACATGTTTTGCCCTTCTAAGGCATTATCAAATGTTAACCTTCTAAGACATTTGATAATGCCTTAGAAGGACGAAATATGTCATACATAAATATTATAATATTATAAAGCTCCTTAAAAACTATCGTTTTTTCTTACATATTAATAAAATAAACGATGCTTTTTTATAAACTACTTTCATTTTTGTCAATTGTCCCATTGACGCTTGATAAAGCTTTACTTTATTGAACGTTAAGGCGCGAATTTTATTGTCAAAACATTGAAATTCCAAATCAACGCTATTTATGCTCCTCTTTTTAATTTAGTAAATATCTTTTTACAATAAAAATATTATTAAATTGAAAATGTAACATAAACAGGGTTGTTTTTCAATTTCAAAGTTTTTTCGATAATGTCTTCGATAGGCGAAATATGTTAATCAGATAAATTATAATAAAACTTCTAGAAAACATACGTTTTCATTCGTACTAATTTTAAATAAAATCATATAAGTTTACAATGTATAATAATATTTGATTTATGTATAGATATATATTTATTTATATTATATTTAGAACACTGTTAATATATGGAAAATGGGGGTCGAAATTAAATGGAGACTGAAATCTCATGCACATCTAAAACGATACAATTAAATCCAATAAAATTGTTGAATTAAAAGTCAGTTGAGATATTGTGTACAGGAGCAATAAAATAATGTTAAAAAACTTTAAGTGACAATAATACGAGGGGTATATTCTGTCCTAATTCGAATCTTACTTTCTTTGATACTTGTTAATTAAAGGATGACTGAGGTAAATCTATATTTTGTGTTATCATACAAAATTTATGTAGAAATTTATTTTCCTACAGTTGAACCATCTCTCATGCGTTCCTAGTATTATATTATATATTATAATATATAATAAGTTTTAAACTTTAATTTGGTTTGTTTGAGAAAATAAACCGATTTGATTTGAACTACTATTAACTCGATTAAATCAACATTATACAGTTGTTACCGTAGCTCCGCAAATATAATTGTAATTAGGTTGTTTGTTGTTGCATAATACGTATTTAGTTTATTTGTATGTTCATACTAATTAGAATTTCAATTAACATTTAATTTATTTACACATTTACACGATAAGAGAAGGCGGAACTAGATATAGTATTGTAAAAACAATCCTAATTAAATATTTTACAAATTGTAACAATAACATATGTTGGAAATATGATGCAAATAAGTCGGTAAAATTTCGGTAGAAGTTCACAGAAAATAATTAATTAGAAGAGAACAAGCAATCGTTTCTATAAATAAAACACTTTGATCGATATCAATTGGATGCAGTGAGCTGGAAGGGAGGTTTGACCAATTAAAAAATGAACATCGTCAAAGCTCTGGAGAAACAACGAAATATTTCTAATTATTCTTTTCACTGGGCAATATTTTCCTTTGAAATGAATAATAGATATGTTATTATTATTTTTAATTAAAAACGAAATATTTAAAAAATTACATCAATTTGTATTTTAATCATCAGGTTATTTTAGTGAATTTTCACTATTTATATGGATTAATTGAAATAGGAAATAAAATAAAACAAATCCAGAATCTCACACGTTGTGGCGCATCATATTCCTATTAGCTACCGTCCCCCCGGAATCTGCTATAAAAGCAGCCAAATTGTGGGATACGCTGATGACAACATCGTCGGAAGATCTATTCCAGTCATAAAGGAAGTGTTCGACCCCCTAAAAAACAGCGGCGCTTGATGTGGGACTGAAAATCAATAAAGAGAAAATATAAGTGATAACCTAGAGCACAAACACGTTACATAAAGATAGCGTACAATTTAAAGACAACTACTCTTTCGAAGTAGTCGAACAATTTACCTACCTACGTTCAAGTCTGACAGAAAAAAAATGAAGACCCAGCAAAAAAAAGATTAAGGATCAGAGCGTCCAACAAAACATACTTCTCATTGCTACCGATATTTAAGTCTCGCGACGTCCATAGAAAGACGAAAATCACGATACACAAGACCGTAATAAGGATAGTATTGGCGTATGGCTGCGAGGCTCTGACTCTGGCGGTAAAAATGGCGGACACCTTCGAAAGAAAGGTGCTGCGATGAATTTGTGGACCCGTGAAAGAAGGAGAGCAATGGCTATGCGACACAATGATGAAATGTATTCCATATACCAGGCTCACAAAATCTTTACACACATAAAGCTTCAAAGATTGAGATGGGCTGGACATGTACAAAGGATGCGGAACTCAAGGGTCCCCAAACGCACTATGACTGGACACCCGGGCAGAAGGAGAAGGGTGGAAAAACTAAGGCTGATTTGGCAGGACGAAGTAAAGAGGAATTCAGCACAACTTCTTCGGGTGGCGAACTGGAGGACGACCGCTTAGGACAGGGACTGCTGAAGGTGAAAGTTGACGGAGGCCAAAGCTCGATATAGGGTGTAGCGCCATCGGAAGAACCGTCCCCTCGGCGATGTCGATGGAGGGAAAGCTGAGAGTTTACTTCTTCTTTTATACCTCTTAAGAGAGAGGCCTTAAAGAAGAACCTGCCTAGACCTCTTAAGAGAGAGGTCTAAAAGAAGAACCTGCCTAGACCTCTTAAGAGAGAGGTCAAAAATAAGAAGTAGAAGATTGGAAAGAAGGAAGTAATCTGCTGAATTGATAATTAGTTGTACAAAATGATATTTCTTTAACATCCGATTGTATCAGCTGGTAGAACTGAATTTTAGATTTCTAGAGATTTCTTTAGATTATATTAAATATGTGTTTTTTTATGATGATTTACCACCTTCGTAACAGAGTGGCAAGAGCTATGATTATCACACCGAAGATCCCGGGTTCGATTGCCTGCGATTCCATTATGATTGGCACACTGTCTTTGGTATGGTGTAGAGTTTACGTGACAATAAATGACTATTTATTAGCTATGTCATGAGAATCATTAGCTAAAAAAAGTTTAATACGGCAATTGGGTTCAAATAACCTACTGTATATTAATGGGAAAGCAACTGAAAATCATCCCAAGAACCAGCAAAAAAATGTTATAATTTGCTGCAAACCAATCCATTTGATTAAAACTAGCGAAGAAGAAAATGATTTTGCGTTTATCGCTTTATTGGAGAAAAACTAGTATATTGCAAATTTTAACGTAATAACGCATAAGCTCTTTATAACGGTGAATTAAAAAATATCTTATTGAGACTATTGAACGCATAAAAGTTGAATGTGAAATGAAAAGATAATCAATATGTTGACTGTAGAAAACAAAATAAATAAATTAATAGTGTAATTATTATATTATATGGGAATGTTGAATATTATTGAATATTAAAAAAATTTATGTGACTTATTAACATGATCCATTAAAGATCACATTACGTGAACTAACTTCACTCTCTTATTTATGATCTGCTGTACCAAAACTGCATAGTGCAAAACTTGCGCGAAATTTCATTAAACATCATCTGACGCAAGAGTGACGCTAACTGGGGTTACGGAATGAATTATGTTTATATTAGCTGCCCAAGTTGGAGCCAACTTGGAAAGTTGAAGAGTTGGCCATACGTCAGCCGACTGCCATCCTGCTTATAATGTGTTCTACCAAGAACAATAATAAACATGTATCGAATATGAAGGAAGTTTAGTTCCGCGATGTAATGTGATGAGCTTCAAATATAATTTTCATGTATGTATCCACACTTATGTCACAAAAATATATATATTTTTTTTTTTGCTGGGCCTATGTCGAGTGTAACCAAATATTTAAAAATCATATTATTTGCAAAAAAATAAAGGAGAATCCAAAATGACGAATTCTTACAAAAATCTAACCAATTGATGTTTTTTTTTAATTTGTTATTTATTCGTGGATCTAGTAACCAACAAATAAGATATCCTTACGAATAAAATGGGTTAATTGATGTTTTGTATATACCTATATAATATTCAAATTTCTAGAAATATACATTGTATTTTAAATTAGATTTTTTAAAACAAATTCAATCACCTAAACACAATTTCTGATATATTTTGTTCATAAGAAAGTCAAACAATATTGCCATCGTCTGATCAGAATAAAGACATTTAAAAAGCATATTGTATGAAGGCGCATTTAATTTTAGATTTTTTTTATTTTTTTATATTAACTGAATAAACAAAATATTCGAACAATATATGAACACGTTTTTTTACACTACAATATATTTATTTTTAAACATCTTTAAAATGGTAATCATTTAATTCTTGCGCAATTTATTTAAATTATTACATATTTTTTTTCATTAAAAAATGATATCAATGATTCGCAGTACAGTTGTTTAAAAAAAAAGTAAAGTCTAGTGTCACAACAAAGTAGGTTATAATATTTATCAAGTATGAATAAACATCAACAATATGGAAAATTTTTTGACATGTTTCAACAATTTTAACAAAAAAAAAATTAATTCATGTTTTAGATAAATTTTTCATCCCTTTTTTACTGATTTTTATATAAATCAAAAGAAAAGTGTGGCAGTCCATTATTTCTGCCTACCCCTTCGGGGAGACGGCGTGATGGTTAGTTAGTTAGTTAGTTAGTTAGTTTTAAATTAAAATAGAATTTAATACATTTAATAATTAACTATTATATTTTTTTTTCATATGGGGTTAACTAGATTATACAATCCTGTATTTTTATATTAAGGTTTGTGTTAAAATGTACGATTTTTTGTTGGTTCGGTGACAAACAATACGCGGGACAGAGTAAGAACTTTTTCTAAATGAAATATTCGGATAATCTCGCTATTAAATACAACCCTTAGAGACTTTCCTAGACTTAATATTCCAAAGAGACTGGTTATTTATCACTTGTCTTGGGCGATGTCAGCACCGGAGTTGGATGCCGAAATAATTATTCAATTTTACGTTTATTTCCCCGACTTAGCGCGCGAAAAATAAGGCAGGCGGGAAAAAAATAACAACAATGTATAGAGACGCATTAAACCGGCGCTCTATTCCGGGAAAGTTAAGAGGAAAGATAAATTGAAAGCAATTACATGAAATAAATGGGACGCCCTCTGAACGGGAGGGGGCGGGAGCTGCGGGATCATTTACATTTGGAATAAGATCAGGCTGCAGATACGGGGCCGCGGCGCGTGTGGTGCGTTCCGACGCATTTGTCTATCGTCGGTTACACTCCCCGCCGCCTCTGCTCTGGAGGGAAGCGTTAATACCTTGTTAGCCTGCAAACAGGCCAATCTTACTCACTGCTACGGAGAGGCGGGAAATTGGAACGAATTCAAAGTTATTGCATGGAACGCTTAGTCTGAAATGGTAAACCCAATCGTGTGTAACCTAATTATATCGTCGTTTTGGCCGAAACACTATGATACTTCAAACATTTTAAAATACATTCATTTTGAAATACTGTTATTACACGCATTACAAATTATTTTATTGAGATTGTCGCTACAGCTGTTTCGCCAACAAACAGCATGTTGTGTATGGTATTGTTTGTAACACCTGAAGATGCCAAAATAGGTAGACGAAATAACCATCGTGAGAATCTTATTAAAATAATTTGTGATACGTATATTCTCTGAAGCAATCAATAAAGCAGTGACTATCGGCCGCACTAGTCAGCTGATACTAATACTATTAAAGATTAAACAATATAAACTCGTGCGGTCAAAGACGTATATAAGCAATATAAAGTTGGCTATTGTCTAAAGTAGCAGAGTCCTCGAAGAATCCATTAGCAAGCCTAATGAATTGGATTAGTATGAACCCGTCTCTTCGAAGCTGCAAACTATGGTCTCTAGTATACCCGAGAGGAATGCGGCGGAATAGCTTTATTATAATTACCGATAGCAAATTAGCAGTGCAAAGCTGGTGTTGACTCATATGATACTTGCACAGTTACGTTACACGAATACGAGGGTAATTCATTCATACGATGATACGATGTGCATATTTCTTACTTAATACTTAATACGAAAATTTTCAACGAATTTTAACACCAACTAACTCAAATGAAAACATTTTCTAGAAATTTTATTATATTTTAGGTGAATGACATGTTTTGCCTGTCTAATTCATAATTAAATCCCTTCGATAGGCAAAAAATGTCATTTACATAAAATAATGTATAATAAAACATCTATAAAATAGAAACTTTCATTCGTAATTATTTAATATCGAGTTTTACGTTGTTGTTCAAGAAACAATAAAAAGATTGAAACACCATTGTTTCCACTTGTTAGTTTATTTTTCTCGACATATTTCGAAGGCTTTACACCTTCATCATTGTGAGGAAGATATAAACTAACCAGAATTATTTCCAACTAAATACAATAACCCATTAAAATACGTAACTTGTGCTAGTTACCTTAGGCAGAGTACCAGGGATATATCATTATTACAAATTCAATGGGTTAATTTTATTCTTACAGAATTTCCAATCACTTTAAGCTTATTGAAAATTAATAATAATTATGGATTGAGTTTTGATAATCTGATAAAACAATTTTTACAAAATTATATGAATATTCTGAAATTACTTAGTAATTTCTTTTATTATTTACATAAAACATATTGTATCTTCATAAAGCTTGTCCGAGGTGTTTTAAATAGTTCCCAATTTATATTTTTTTCGAAAGACTGAGTACTTTATTTAAGTACTTTTTTCATATATATTATCATTGGGACTGCAAACAAAGAAGTGTATTAAAATAAAGTAAAATTATTCAAAAGATCAATTGACGGCCAGTGTTGAGTATACAAGCGGTTGGTTCAAACATTTCGAACGGCTACACCCGAGACGAGACCCCGAACATAGTCGACACATATGCTATTCTGAATATTTAGTTACAAAGAACTCTAAAATTGCAATGTAATTTTAGTTCTTAGGACCCGATGATGCTAATATAGATCAGCGAAACAGCTGTGACAATTTCATAAAAAAATAGTAAATAAATACGTATTAAACCAGTGTTTCAAAATTAAACTGTTAATTAAAAAAAAACACATTTGTTATGAATATCTTAAGACCTTAACCATAAAACACTTTTAAGTATTTGATTGTTATTTCCAGTTTTAAAAGAATATGCCATACAATTAATTTAATTCTTAATTGTCAAAGGTTAAAATTTAATTTATTGTTTCTTGCTCATTTATAAAAAAAAACTCCATATTAAATTATTAATACAAATGAAAACGACTGTTTTCTGAAAGTTTATTGTGTTTTTCGGAATGACAGGTTCCGCCTTCTTAAGACTTTATCAAACTTTTATAATGAAAAGGACATTTGATTATACCTTAGCAATGCTTAACATGGCATTCCCATAAAATACAATAATACTTATAGGAAACAGACGTTTTCATTCGTTTAATTGTTATCTTAAGACAATCTATTTTCCGACTTTCATATTTTCATATAAGGGTTTGTTATATATGTTAAATCAGAGTCACCTTAAATCGTCCAGTTCTTTTAAATTTTTCCTCTTGGTTTCGTGACCGGGCGGGGGTATTGCTGCCCCCTACCCGCGGGGAAGGGGTGGACCGGCCGGGCAGCTAAACACTCACTCAACCGCGCTTATCGCTGCCCAGCCGAGCGATTAATCAAACAATACAAACAGGTTATGTAATAAAAGAGGAACTATTCACATGAAAAAATGAAGCTCTCTAGCTGGAAGCTTCATTGCAGAGAATCGTTATATATATAATACAAGTCTCAGAACTCGAAAAGACCTTTAATCCCCAATATGCGAGGTTAAGGAGCATTCACAGTAAAAATAATGGTCTTAAACTGCGGCGAGCTACATTAACAGTTCAGACAGATTGCCCCAGTTCATTATAATTATCTTTAGTTGAGGAAATAAAAAGATTAATAAAATATATACATTTATGAGCTATAAACATAGTCTGCCCTAGTTCGTAACGATTTTTTTTGTACTACAAATGTAGATAGTCGCACTATTTCTTGGACTGAAAATGTAGCCAACTGCACTATAGGGGTTAAACGAAGCTAGTGTTGTTTTTATCTAAGGGAATATATTGCTATTCCTTTTCATTTCTGTGTTTGTATCACATAGGAAGGCAATTTATCATCTCAGAGAGCCATGTCTTAAAAAATAACTCTAGCGAATTAAAAACTTTTTATTATTGAGGAAAACAAAAAAATGTCCCATTTTCAAATACACGCTTAATAATTAACAATACCTTTCAATACTTAATAAATCAAATTGGCCTTTACAGCAATAATACAAATATATTATTAACAAAATAATTGTAATAATAATAATAATTTAAAATAATTCAATCCATAATTACGTTTTATAATTGATTAAGATTTGATTTATAGTTTCTTGAACAAAGGTGTAAAATTCCGTAATAAATATTTAAAACGAGTGAAGTTCTTTTTTAAATATATTAGGTTATTTTATGAAAACAACATATTTCGTCTACCTAAGTCATAATCAAATGCCAAACACGCCCAGAAAATAAAAAAATATTTTTAGAGAATTTGGAATTAATAAATTGATTATGATTTTCATTTATATATTTTTAAATTATAATACTTATTTGTGAGTATGTATTTATTAATAAAGTGAATTACAATGATTTGTGAAACTGACATATTTATTATGAAATATTTTGTGAAGGTATTTTGTGAAGGAACATTATGACAAAAGCAAAGAGTCATAATTTTTTATTTGGAAATAAATATTATATTTATGTAGTAAGTTTTTCAATAATCTTTGTGAATAATAATTAATGAGTATAAAAAATAGCTTCAAGGATCCCTATACAATTTTGGACGAAAGTTCCCTCCGTTAATATTCCGTCAGCCACAACACGAACGCGGCCAGTCGCCAAGTACCGCACCGATACACCGCCGATATCGCCAGATTGTTTCAAATATTTCGCGGATTAAATTTATTTACACGCCGATAAAAAAGGATCATCCTGTACATTGATTCCGGATTACGTAAGAAACTATTATAATTAAAATATAACACAGTTAACATTTTATGTTTTAGATCAAGCTTTTAATTTTAATAATAACTCTTTCCAAAAATATAATCGCCTAAATTTACATATGAGAAGATATACTCAAAATTCTGGATATATTGGTTATGTTAGTAAATGCAGTTCATCAATTCTGTCCCATCGTTTTTCAGTATCAAAAGGAATTCTTCTTTTCAGACACCTCCTATATGCTTTGATATTTGTTTATGTTTTGAATAATTCCTGACACATGTGAATGTACTGTGTTTCTCGATACTTCTAAAAACAACCGGAGTCTTATTTTCATATATTTATCTGATTTAAGAAAACAAGTTTTAACTGTTTCATATAGGAGTTTTCGAGAGCGATCTAGTATTGAGACATCGCCGGGTCTTCAATCAATCCATTTTCCATTTAATTCAAATAGGCACTATTTATAAAAGTAAAAATAATAAATAATATGACAAAAAAAGGAAACAATATGTATTATATTTAGTTTTTTTTTATAAACTGTTCAATTAAAAAATTACTGACTAACTAAATCATATAAAATAACTTCTCCCCTCCGGGGAGACGGCGTGATAGTTAGTTAGTAAGTTTTTTTTTTCAATTAAATTTAGTTAATTTTTTTTTTCAATTGCTTTCTGTATCACAATTGTATTTTTATTTTACGCGACAGCTGTTTCGTCAACCTATGTTGACATCATCAGGCGTGACCTAGATACCTTTTTTTTACTCCAACCATTCCTATAGTTATATATCGTAGATTTTAATGTAGTTTTAAAGATTTTCTTTGTTATTTCCTATATTTTAATGCACCAAGTGAAATTTACAAAAACATATAATAAAAATCGTCCCATTTTTTTGCGGAACATATACTGTGATGTAAAAATCTTGGTAGGAAGCTCGAAGGAAATGAGCTCTAAATTTAAACAATTGCACCCATTAAATGTGCATGCATACATTTATGCAAAAATCTGGTCAACTTTCATAGACTAGACGCATTCCAGGAAGGTATTATGTAGATTTTTAAACTCCGTTCTAAAAGGACTCACCGTTGAATATAAAATTTAATATCCGTCCGAGGAAGGGTAGAATTACCCCCGCCATGCCTCGATAAGCATTCTTTTCGTTTAAAACAACGCAATGTTCAGTGCAGGTAAGTGCACCATTATGGGACCTAACGCCGTTACTGCCGTTAGGCTTCGTAACGATTACTCGTTACCATGCATTCCCTCACGAATAACGAATATCGGAATCACGAGAACCCCACGGATTACTTTTGTCATAGTTAATAATAGTCTCGGCGACAAAGTTAAATAACTTCCAGACACACACGACCCTTATCGTGGCGGTATGGAATACTTAAAGGCATAATGTCTCCATTAACTTCAGTAATAGCATTTCTACTTGGTAAACTGATGAACTCCTCAGAATAAATATTGGATATCGATAATGTATAATATGTACTCAGCACAATGTACTTTTTCCACGAAAGTATTTACTGAAATCTGGGAATTCTATTTAACACGATCTTTACACGTAAATTTACAATTTAGAATTGTTAATATGACTACGTATAATGCACACATTCAAATATATATTTAAAGTTTCGTTTTATTTTTTTTACTTTACGGAAAGTTTTAGTATCAAGAATGTATGAATCATTCAATAAAAGTGACCTTGTGATGTATGTGTCCAAGTCTAAAGTGATGGTATTTGAGAAGAAATAATGTATGACGGGTTGTGACATAAGTACGAACGGCGAGAAATTGGAGCAACTTACTGAATTTATTTATCTAAGAATCGTGTTTACAATAAACGTAAAAATAGAGAAAAACATTTAAAAAAGGGTAGGTTCAGGGAACAAAATAAACAGTGCATTCAAAGTCATCACTGGGAATAGAAATATATTCACAGAAACAAATATGGCAGTTCATGCTAGAATTATAGTGCCAACACTTATGCACTATAAGCTAGGAGCTAGCAGTATTAAAGAAGAGGAAGAAATGAGAACTGAAAATAATGTGCGGGAAAACGATTTTATAGAGCATACCGTACGTCAAAATAAGGAAGAAATGTATAATAATACAGATGATTAAATCCTAAATAAAATTATAAAATGATCACTCAGATGGTTTGGAAATTTTTCATGTTTTATGGCATTAATATATTTCTCTGATTTATAATCTGATTTGAAATTCCATTTTTTTCCAATTTGGCTTTAAGTTTATCGACGTGTTTCGAAGGCGTTCATATAAAGATCACATTTTTGGAACTCCACAGTGTAAAATCCTTAAGTTTATCCAAAATCTCTTAATTTCTAATATATTATAATTATGAGGCTAAAATATTATATCATAAATCCATTTTGTTTCAAAACGAATTTTCCTCATTTGGCTATTATTGGTAATCAGAACGTTCTATTAATCATTGTTCGCTCTGCACGCACTTTCGGTGTACAGTTTGTTTTACTGGAGTTTTCGGTTGTTTTTATCAAATCATAACATTCTTTTTTCCAAAAAAATTTCATTTTATTCCAAAATAATTTCAAAGACTTGTGAAGGAATCGCCTTCATAAGATTTTGACTTGAAGAATATTTTGAAGGTATTTAAAACGGATGGTTGTAGGACGATTGACGAAATGAATAAGACAAAATAACGTAAATTTTTATAAAAGTCGATGAATACCGAGAAAACTAAGGGATATACCATAATTATTATATTAAAATAATTAAGTCAGTAGACTTCACATATCTTTATACAGTTTAATGTTTCATTTTATGAAGTAAGTGAAAGCTCCAGAATTACATTATTTTTATTTTGTTGAATCGCTCTTTTTACATCATTATGTTAAGTTACAAATCAATGTTAAGGGTAAAGCTATCATATTGATTCCCATGACGTGTGATAGGCAGCTAATCAATCGTTTTATTGTCACTTGAATTCTAGACCAGATCAAAGACCGTGACAATCACACTGCCATCGCCGGGAATAGAACTCGAGACCTTTGGGGTGGCAATTTAAGCCAAAGCATTTACCACTCGGCCACCAAGGTCGTACGTATTGTACAACCAGCAATAAAATACTAGAACAATCCCGAAATTATACGGAGAGTGGTCTACGAGACAGCATGCCCTACACCCGATCTAGTGGATTATGGTTCGATTATACTGAGGTGTTTGCGCACATTGGGATTGTAAAAAAAACGTTCATACTCGTATACCATTGATTTAAAAATTTTGATGTATTTTTTTCATAATTTATTAACCGTTTAAAGTATCATAGTGTTTTGTATATATCAAAAAAAAAAATATCAACAACAATTTAAATACATGCATTTCATGATAGATTAATGAAACGTTATGTTATGTTATTTGAAGAAAATTAGAAAATTTCATATTTTCAGAACAATATTGCATGTTTTGGGATATCTCTGTGATCGCATGTCCGTATGAAAGGTGAAAAATCAATTGTTGAATGGCGTAAGGTAATAAATATTTAACACTGCCTGTCGTGAAATCATTTTGTATAGAGTTATTACGTAGTTACGAATATAAAACGGCATTCGCAATTTAAAGTATGTTCGTATGTCACGCCAACCGAGGAAATTCGAGCCTTATAAATAATTAACGAATTAATTCTATAATCGGTTCAATTTTGTACTCAACATTGAGGATTGCGATTGTGTTAAAACGTTAATTTACCAGAAACTTTTCTACGTTAATAAATGATTGGTGAAATTTTTTAAATACAAATATTTTTTTTAATTATAAGGCAGATGAATATAAGGCAGTTTGTTGTTTACTTGTAAAGCCAATGGTATAAAACTCTTTAATAAATTTTATTAAAAACGTTTGTTATCTAAAAGTTTTTTGTTATAGTAACGAACAAACTAACTAGCTTTGTTATAGTAACTAACTAACAAACTAGCCAATCAGCTTAAAAACGGTAAAATACCGATCAACCTGTGTTCCTACAGTTGGTATTTATGGTCTTGAAACTATAACATTGTCCAAATAAAGTTTCGAGAAACTACTACTGACCCAAAGAGCCATGTTAGAAATAAGCCTAAGAGACAGAGTCAGAAACGATACTGTGAGAGGGAAATCAAAGGTCACTGACATCATCCACCGGGTAGCGACTCTAAAATGGCAATGGGCAGGTCACATAACCAGAAGCTCAAACGAAAAATGGACAAGGAAACTGCTGACTTGGAGACCGTGGACGGCAAAGAGAATTGCAGGGCGACCGCGACTACGGTGGAAGGATGATCTGAACAGACGCGTCTAAGAACTAACTAACCATAACACCGTCTCCACGAAGGGGTAGGCAGAAAGAATGAGCTGTCACACTTTAACCGTTGTGGCACTACATTCTTCTCTTTTTGCCTCCGCGGGATCGCAGTGTGATGGGTTGCGAACCACATCGCCACCAATAGGCATCTCCCGCGCACACTTCGATCGTCCAACGTCCACAAAATAAATATAAAACAATGAATGTAAAAAGTAAAATGATAGCAAAATTTTTATTTTGTTATTTTTAACAAAATAAAAATAATATAACATATATTGTTATTTTAGATGGTGCACATGTTGTAGGCTGGACAATCCAGACTGTTGTGTAGTATATAGGAATAACAGTCAATTTGTAAATATATTTTGAAAATAATGAAAAATTCTGACAATAATACCTTTTTTGTTCTTCTTGTAGTGTCCTATAAGGTCTCCTCGATGTTGAAGATCTCTGTAGCGAATGCTTTCTTCTCGCCACAGTGATTTCCTGGGAAGTAATACTGGAGTGGTTTCCCGTTGCCTTCTCTGGGAATTTTCCGTAGGGATTTCCTTCCTTTAGCTGGTGGGTATCGGTTTGGTGGCGCCGAAGATACTGTCTGCCAAGACCTTAGGAAGCCTTAGCAATAATGTCATAGCATGGGAAAATGAGTCATTCCTAGAAAACATAATAAAACTCCTGAAAAGCAGTCATTTTCATTCATAATATATATCAGCTATGCAGATTTCGTTATATTATTGACTAATTATTGATTGCATCAGTTGTAGTGTGTCAATGTAGGTGTAGGTGTATCAATTGTAAAAATTAATTATTAGAATTAAAAACAAAAGTTTCCATATTTACATTTTTTTTTTAAATCATGTTCTGTATTTACTCATTGTTCGTTTTTGTATAAAGAACGTTATAATATCTCATTTAGACTAACCTAATGATGATTGTCACTTATTTTATAATAATATTATAGTATTTGAGATAGAATGATAAATGTTTATTTCTTCTAATAATAAGCCTAATAAGCCTCCACTTTGTGTTGTGTAATAAATATACGGTAACTACACGATACCATAAATGTTAAGAAATGAAGATTTTAAATGTCTTGAAATCTTTTCTAAACGGAAATTTATTGGAAAGAGACACCAAAAGAAAGGTCTGTGGTTTTAGTGGTGGTGTAAGTATTATTAGTACAAAGCAAATAGTTCACCAGAAGTCTAAGTCATTATTGCCATTAAAAATCTGTTAAAGAAGTTCTTAATTGAGTTACTTTTCAACTAGGAGAAATATTATTAAAAATGCATGATGAGAAAATGTATACAATCGATTCTGATAAATGGAATCATAAAATGTTTAAATATTGAAATAACATTATTGTTGGCATCACAATTTATTTTTAACATAATGAGATTGTAGCGACAGCTGTTTCGTCAACTATGTTAGCGTCATTAGATATTAAAACAACTGTTGTTTATAATACCCGATGATGCCAACAAAAATTGGCGAAACCGCTGTGATAACAATCTCATAATAATATAAATATATTTCTATACGAATAATTACAGTGCTTCAAAATTAAAACATTTTATTATTTTGAACTATTACAAAAGCCAAAACAATAGATTGACTGGAAAAATTACATTTGTAAAGTTTTTCGTAGATAGTTTGGATGTACGAAACGAAAAGCTTGTTCAAAAACGGAATAATCGACAAACGCGTGTATGCGATGACTGAATATCGAGTAGTAATAATACAATTTTCATAAAAAGAACTCACTTTGTGGTTAGACATTTAAAAATATAAAATAATAAAATTAAACTTTGTTTGATTGATGCCAATTGATGCCAACTAGCTTTGACCCTTTCATCAGGGCAGTAAAATATATTTGTTATGAAGCTTGGGTACAAGCGAAACTAGTTAGCATCAATTATAATAACCATACCGTGGTTAAAAAAAAAGTCTTTATTTATTTATTTTAAAGTTATAATAAACTTGATAGCTATGTTAGAAAAGGTCTATCCCCTCTGCCTTACCCTCCAAAAAACTACTAGATTCTTAAATAAGTTATTGAGTTAATAAGGTAGAACAAATCTCGCAAAAGCTTAATGCAGGATTTGATTCTTATTTGAAATACAATAACACTATATCATTAAATAAATCGTTTTGAAAATAAATATAAGTTATCTTGTCTTGATCTCGAAGGTGACACCACTGAAAAATGCAATTCATTTATAAAGGATACGCTTATCTTCAGTAGAAAATATTTTTACATTATATATTATTTTTTAATGATGCCCTCTCGTATTTAGCGGAATTTATTTTAACGCAGCAGACCATAAAAGTTCGATAAAGGGAGATAAAAGTATATATATGGACAACTAAGTACTTTATGTATATCCGTATTTTGGCAAACGTTCAAAACGATGTCATAAACCCTGCGTGGTATTCCGAAAATCACTTACCAAATTAGATGTTCTTCAGTCAAGCAAATACAAGAAAGCAAAAAATGATTGTCAGGGATAAAAACAAAAATTGAAATACCGTAAAAAAACTCAAATCATACCTACTTCATTTTTTGTTCTACGGAGATAGTAATTGAAATAAAGAAAGATATGCTTTTTATATTGAAAAGATGGTATAAACATTTTTATTATTTGTGCGGTCCTCGTGAAAACATAAAATGACGAGACTATGATGGATAGAGTGTTATTTGATATATTGTTTTATTGTCACAATTCGTAAATAGTACAATTGAGTATTCATTACCATCTTATTGAACCCCTCTGTTTTGTGAATATTTCACCGAAATCTACGGATTATAGTTCAATTACATTCAAATTGGATAGCTTCAATACAATAATTATTGTCAATTTTTTGAGTTTATTTTTCTCAAAATCTTTCGAATGTTTTACAATAAAAATCTACTTAAAATTATTAAACCTTCAAAACATATCGATAAAAATAAAATAATATTGGATAAAACAATATTTCATTCCTAAAAAACGTCATTATGGAATTTCACAATTTTATAATGTTCTTTTTTTAAATTAAAAGTTATTGTAATAAAATATTCAATTTTACTCAATTGAAAAACATATGAAAATGAAAGCTAGAATGGCAGTGCACAATGGTGTTCTTCTACCGACCCTTATGTATGGAAGCGAAGCATGGAACTGGCAAAGGAAGGATGAAAGTAGAATAAATGCAGTAGAAATGAGATCTCTTAGACGAATGTGTGGATATTCTGTGTATGATAGAGTGTCGAATGAAAATTTAAGAAGTGAATGCGGTGCGAATGATGGTGTCATGAACAAAATAATGAAAGGATCATTAAGATGGTTTGGACATATGGAAGGAATGAATGAAGAAAGAATGGTAAAAAAATTATATGTTAAAGATGTAAATGGTACCAGAAATAGAGGAAGACCGAGGAAAACGTGGCACGATCAAATAAATCAAATATTGAATGTCGGCCATGTGAGGAGTCAGAGAAATCGATGCGCGTGCATGACACGATGTATGAATGTTGAGGAAGCGAGAGAAATATGTCAGGAAAGAAAGGCGTGGCAGTCCATTCTTTCTGCCTATCCCTTCGGGGAGACGGCGTGATGGTTAGTTAGTTAGTTAGAAAAACATATCCAAAATTTACTAGAAATCCGTTTCTCCGAGAGAGTAGGCATATACAATTAAGCGTCACACTGTTTTTTCCTGACAAAAATTTCATGAATCCTCAACATTTGTATACTGCGTTATGCACACAGGTCCGATAACGTACCAATTACTCGTATAATATTTTTTACATAATTTTTACGTTTGCTCATAATTCACTTCCCATATATACATTTGAAATTTATCTAAGAGATATCATTACCAATGCATTTATTATACTTTCTTTTTCCTCCTGCCAGTTCCATTATTTACTCCATGTTAATAATAAATTCACTGTATTTTATATCACTGTATATAAAAGTACATCGTTTCTATTTTTTAAATAATATTGCTAGAGAGAGAAATTTGTTTTTTATTGAAGAATTTGAGTTTGAAGAGATGACGAAGAGTTTTATTATAAACGAAAAAATATATAACGTTATAGATTTTAGTAAAAACAAATAATAAGGGTACATCTGTAAGAGAGTACCTTCCTTCTACTAATTAAATTCCGAAAAAGGCATTTTCGGAGAAATGATTCTAAGCGCTGTTTGATCAGGAACTCACAAATATTGAAACTCAAGAAATCAGTCCTATATTACGCTCCACATTGCTGAGTTTCTTCGCGAAATCTTGATTTTATTTCATCCCATTAAACACGGGGCTGATTTGATTGGAAAGTCTCGCTCGTTTGTACAGATTTGAATAGCGCTGATTTAATTTTCAAATAGCACATCCCCCCGATAAAAAGCATGGAGACGCCTGGCGAACTATAGCCCCCGTAATAAAAGTAAATCTTCTTATATCAATCTTAACCGGACTCCCTTTCTCCAATGTTTTCAAGACACAAGAAAGTCGACAAGAGCTGTGGGAACTTTTGCCGCGAATGACACGTGCCAGCTTTAATTTAAATAAAGAATTCAAACGTATTATTACATTAACCGTTTCTTTAACGGTGATGTAAAACTCAATCTAAATATTTATTGTCTATTGAACGATGATGTAAATGAATAATTCTCCATATTAAATTAAAAATGTCACAATAAATTATGTGGTATATTCTTCATGTGCCATATCCGGTCTTCAGACGTTGGAAATCACTTATTTAACTCCTGCATGCTCCCTTTTCCAGTCCAATCTCTGATGCTGCGCAGCCAAGAAGTTTGCTTTCGGTCGGGACCACGTCGTCCCTCAAATTTGCCCATTAAGATAAATTGGAGGATCTCGTATTTTTTTCCACGTAAGGTGTGATCCAGACCTTAATAGATTCCAACAATTCTCTGTTGCAATAAGTTCTCCTCAGAACTTCTGAATTGTTGATCAAATATGTCTACGGTATACGAAACATTCAACTGTGTTGCCACATTCCGAATGCCTCTAACTGGTTCATAGAGCGCACCTTCGGAATCCAGTTTTCCGAACCAAACAACAGAACAGACCAAGCTTAAATCTTCAACAGTCTCTGTCTAAGTTTCATGTTTAGTTTATCGTTGCAGAATATTGTTTTCAATATTGTTTGTTAAATGTACCACGGAAAATTTCGATTCTGCATTTCAACTCCGCATCCTGGGTCTACTAAGGAATTGTACTGCTCAGTGTTTGAGTTGGTCTACTATCTCCAGCAGTTCATTTCTAAGCCGCAACGTCAATCTAAGGTAGTCTACTCTGTCAAATTCGGTATATACGAAATAATAATAAATACAAAGAGAGAGAAATTGAAAGTAAAATAACATTTACGCTCTTTGCATTTGATATTTTACATAGATATAGAGGAATGCTGATGATATCCTGAAAAACGATGTTGCTCCATATAAACTTTAGTAATGTATCTTCCTACTGCGGAAAACTATAAATATGATGGGTTCTGAAAGAAACTTGGCATTGGCTAAATTTGGCAACGAATCTGCTCTATTTCATTTACGAGGGGATATTATGTACTCAATGTAATTTTATTTCTTTGCTCCATTTTCTAAAGATACTAATGTATTTATCTATCAGTTGAAGTTAACATATACAGTACGGTTAATGAATTGTTCTTCGGAGTGATAAAAACGCCAAGAAAATGAAGAATCGTTGAATAGATAAGAAAAAAGATTTTTTCCTTTCGCCAATATTACGTAATAAAATTCCCTTTAATAAGTAAGGAAAGAGCTGGAATATTCGGGACTAAATTCTCAGCAAAATAATTCATTCCTTAAAAAAAAAGTTTTTTTTTAATTGCGGTATTAATATTGTAGAATTTAACATTTACATATTTTTTAATACTCGTAGTACCCCTTATTACTTATTGTTACTTGAACAATGATGCAAAACTCCGTATTAAATAATTAATAGTAATGAAAACATCTTCTTTATAGAGGTTGTGATGGAAATGACGTGTTTCGCCTTTCTAAGGCCATTATATATTTTAATCTTGAAAAATATGATTTAATTAAAATTCCAGCATGCTTTATAACATCGTGGGTTCTGTCAGTCTCTAGGGTATAATTCTACACCAGGTCAAAGACAGTGGAATTGTCACACTGTCTTACGTAACACATAAAATACGTGCAGAATAAAACCACAACTATTAGTACCACACAGAAGGTCTCAGGTTCATTTGCCGGGAAAGACAGCGTGACAATTCCACTGTCTTTGGCCTGGTGAAGAATTACACCCTAGAGACAGATGGAACCCAGACTGCATCGCTCAGGGCGCACTAGACTAGTCTCCTATTAGGGGAAAGAGGAAGCAAAGCAGACCTAGAGCCACCTAGAGAAGAGCCCTGCAGGCCTCACTTGGGATGATGTTATACATCAGGCATGCGATAGAGTCGGGTGGCGAAGGCTCCTTGAGACCCTGTGCACTACGGAGGTGTGACAGGACAAGAAGAAGAAGAAGAGATTGGTTTGGCTCGCAATGAGACCCCTTAAGAGTATGTGAGATCAAACGATGCATGATAGAAGTTCAAATTGACATTGGAACAAGTGCACATAAAGGTTCGAAAAAGGAATGATCATCAAGATCATCAGGAAGGAACATAAAGCGGAAGAAAGTATTATTAAAAAAATTATGCATTACATCTGAATAATTATCCTACATCAGAAGAGATGAGGCTGGCACATTGAAAGGCAACCAGCTGAACGATGGATAAAGCGGATGGCATGGAGATCAAGAAGTTTTTAGAGACCATCGTAAGACCCTCTGAAAGGTGGTCAGATGACATAAAGGTGGCCGGTATAGGGTGGCAACATTGTACTTGTTGAATCTAGACAAATGGAAATGGGAGGGTTATGTCTGGCATTGGACAAACCACGGCTGAAGAAGAATAATAAGATATAAATATCTGTACATTTTTGGCTAATGTACACATGCCATTTTTTCGCATCTTACGTGGGAATCTTTTTAGCTTCCCAAGTGCGTCTGACTTCATTTGCAGTAAAATAAAAAATTTCTTAAATTGTGGATGGCTTTTTTTACAGTTCCAGTTTAACATATTATGAACAATTTATTAGTAAGGAATTAAAGTACAAAGGTTTATAAAATACATTCAAATGTGAGCTGCAAATGTAGTCTGCCGTAGTTCGAAACCATTTTTTTGGTCTTTGAATGTAGTTGGCCGCACTACACATAGGGGTGTTAGTTGAAGTTTGCCGGTTTTACTCATAGATGTCGCTAGAGATATGTATACATTTCTATGATTTGGCATCTATGTCATATTTTTGTATGGACATTAACCTTCAAAAATACACAAGTTACATTCTACCAAAATAATAGTGTCATAGTTGTTTACCTCAGTGAATATGTCGAGTTTCGTTCCAAGTAAATCGCATTTGCGGCATTCGTTGCTTTTCTTATTTCATCAAAAGAAAAAAGCAGTTGAAGCTCATCGGTTGCTGGTAGAAACTTATGGTGAACATGCTCCAGTGATTAGAACATGTGAGACATGGTTTCGTCAATTTAAAAGTGGAGATTTCGATTTAACAGGCAATGAACATCCTGGTGCAACGAAAAAGTTCGAAGACGAGGAATTGCAGGCGTTATTGGATGAAGACCCAACCCAATCGCAACAACAATTGGCCCAAACACTTAATGTGACCTGAGGAGCAATTTGCCAGCGTTTAAAAGCCATGGGAAAGATCCAAAAGTATGGAAAATGGGTACCACACCAAATGAACGAGAGACAAATCGAAAATCGAAAAACCATTTGTGAAATGCTGCATTTGTGAAATGCTCTCAAAGCATTGAATTGGGAAATATTATCGCACCCGCCGTACTCTCCAGACCTTGCCCCGTCCGACTATCACCTTTTCGCATCGACGGGACACTCACTCGCAGAGCAGCGCTTCGCCAATTTTGAAAAAGTCGAAAAATGGCTCGTCGAATGGTTTGCCTCGAAAGAGAATTTTTTTTTTGGAATGGTATCAATGATTTGCCTCAAAGATGGGCAAAATGTATAGAATCCGATGGTCAATACTTTGAATAAAAAAATTTGAGATTCCCTTTAGAATTAAACGTTTTCTTTATTAAAAAAACCGGCAAACTTCAACTAACACCCCTGGTAGAAAATAACGTTTTATATAAAGAAGTTCTAAAAATCAATTTATGAATGAAATAGGATAGTTAATACGAATGAAAACGTCAGTTTTATTATATTTTATGGGAATAACATGTTTCGCCCTTCTTAGGCATTAAAATAAAATCGCCATCCTGGCAGGATGGCGATTTTATATTATATATAATACTTAGAATCATTAGTCACCTTGAAATATGTTAAATCATGTGTAAACAATTTGTAAGAATACGTTTTTCTTAGAAACACTATTTTTGATTTATATAATAGCATTAAGCATCCCCTAACTATGTAATCATTGTCATAAAATTTCTTAACGAGTTTCAAGAAACACTTTCCAATATTTCTGGACCTCCCCAAAAAATTATTTGTTAAAAATATAAATAGTCACATACATTTTCGTTAATTATCATATTCTGCTCCATTGACTAGTGTATGTAAACAGCAATTTTTAAAAATAAACAACAAATTTCGTTACATTTGATAATACCTTAGAAATAATACCTTTTCATTCGTATTAGTTGTTTAATATGGAGTTTTACATCATTGTTCAATAAACAATAAAGAAATAGGATAGTGTCATGTTTTTTACTACTTTAATAAGCCTTAATTTAATAATGCCTTAGAAGGGCGAAATATGTCATTTCCATAAAATATAATAAAACTTCTAGAAATGTGACGTTTTCTTTCTTATTATTTATTAAATAAGTAGACTTTATACTATAACGTAAAATACTGCTATTGATTTATCAAAATAATTGCATGTGTACCTTTTATTTATTAGATAGTCGGAAGAATCGCCGTGCGTGTATGATTCGCTGTATGAATGTGAAGGAACCTACCGAGGTGTATCAGGATCGAGTGGTGCAGTGGTCCATTCTTCTTCAGTTTAAAATATTATTATGTATAACACCTCCCTGCGACTCCTTTCAATTCCACTGGATTCGTAGATTTAGGATTCAAATACTCATTTTCCAACAATGCTGTATCTAAAATTTAATTGTACTTAAGACATATTCTTTTGACTTCAAAATGCATTTCAATAATGTTAAAATACAACGACAGATTTATAAAAAATACTTCATTACTATAAATGTAATGGATACAACACTTATTTGAAAGTTACGTTAAGAAACATAATATAAATTCAGACACGTTGATTTATTTTCGCTTACCTTCTACACTTTCATTATTTTCATTATTCGAATGTATTGTTTTTTGTATAATATGTAAAGTTTTAAGGTGTTCTTGCATTACACAATATATTATATCAAAAACAAAACCACAGAATCACAATATGTCAAAAATGTTGAATACCATAGATAAGTCTGCAAACGTATAGTTTAATTTCTGCCATAAACAAATATGTCAGACATGTGTACTTTTGCCATGTTCAAGTTTGAAATTTAATGGCATGTTTTAATATTTGAACGGATTTTGCGTAAAATCTATAGATTTTAGAAACATACGCTTTTGCCATAATATGAACAGGAATACAGGCCTTAAAATCTCATTGAAAAATCACTACAAAATCTGACGCGTGCTTTTGACAATTAAGTAGAGATATGTATGTTCAATAAATACAAACCATTGATTGCACAATCATATCCGTGCTTATTAACGTATAAACATATCAAATGTTAATAGGAACAATTTCCATATAACCGTGAAGAAATACGAGCTTGTTCATATTGCCAATTTGTTATTGTATACGTTATATCAATTTGGTATTAATGTACATTTACACGGAATCGTAATTTTACTTGATATTAATTGGTTTTGCTTTTACCCAAACTTCGCCCGTGCAATATCAAAGAGTGCTTCATATGAAAAAAAAATTAATGTGTAAAAGAAAACAGTATAAATAATAATTGGTATTTATTTATTGGTGTGTAAATTCACAAGTTATATTTAATACATATCCAGCCTCACTTTCATGTTTACATAATTTATTAACAAAAATATCAAAACAATCTTCAACGTCGTCCTTTGTATATTCATCAACTTTAATAAACTATCAGAAAGTTGTTTTAAACTTAAATAAGTAATGAAAAAGCAAGGTTAGATTACCTTTTAGGAAATAGTCAAAAATGCAAACAATTAAAAAACGATATTTGTAAAGAGGGTGAGTGATTGATTTATGAAAATTTTCTTTGCTACTTTGATACTAGTAAACTGTAACTTGGTACATAGTTATGAAACAGATCTTTGTCATAGAAAGCAATTAGGTTTTAGTACTTTCACTATAATTTTCTCTGAAATTTTTAAACTTAGTTTAGTTTTTTTTAAATTAGTTTTTTGAAGTCAACTCAAAATATTTTGTTTCAATTTTCAGTTAAGAATAAATATATTTTAAGTTTTGAAGTTAGAGTCAAAGTAGCAAAGATTTAATATTTTCGTGTTAGTGTCTTTAAATAAAAATTGAATGATAACCGATAAGTATATCAAAAGGATATGATGAACTTAAGCCATTAACACTGAGGAATTACATAATAATATTTTACGTGAATTAAAGCAATGTTTTTTTTTTAATTTGACTATCTTTTATCTCGACATGTTTCGACGGTATTATACCTTCGTATTTTGGAGAATGAAAAAATGTGGAAAAAAATCAGTGCTTTAATTCTTAAAATTCATCTTTATTAGATATATTAATATTTATAAAACAATTGAATCTGAATTTTGGGTCTTTTAAACAAAATTTTTAATACAATTTTACCAACAATACTTATAATAAAACATTTTAATTGATTAGTAAAATACATGTTTAAAGAAACGCTACTAAATTGAATAATTAAGGTTTTAAAGAAACGTATTTTTTTTGTTACAGATACTTGATATTTTATTTGTAATCGAAGGAAGAAATAACTTAACGATTAGTAGAATAGTATAATACAATCTTCACGATATTTTAATTATATATTTCGATTGCTATATTTTTTGTAATATTACTTTATAACGTTACATTTGTAGATTTATTTTGTATGTGGTTATATCTAGTCAAAGTCAATGTAATATTAAAAGAACTAAGCTAATGTCATATATCATTAATATTGCATGAATGTAGAATAATAACGAGTTTATTGTGCCTACCATAAATATCTCTTCTACTTTCACAGTCGGTTTGAGGATGATGAAGGTTATACATAGTTCTACATCTGGAATTTTTATGAGGGGTTAAATAAACGTAGGTACTAAGGTGTTAAGATTATGATTACTATATAAAGTGATGGATAGAGACGGTTATTGCTTGTTCAATCAGTAATATATAATATTTAAGTAAGATTACAGGTTAGTACTAAGTTCCTATGTACAATTTGTTCTCATCCTCAATTTTGGTATGATTTAATAAAACCTCGAGTCACGGAATATCAAAACTACACATTCATAACGCATTGTTAAAATTGTAGTTTTTTGTTTTTTATTAAGAAAAGGAATCAATTTAAATATTTATTTCTTTGAATATGAAATATTAAAAGGTACAAAAAACCTTTCGTTTTACATTGTCAGGAATATTCAGCTGTACGAATATTTCGTTAAAAATTTTCCCGTTTCCAAATAATAAGCGATAAGCGGTGACTCAAATAATTTTATCATTTCTAGGAAGACCTTAAGTTCTGTATTTTAATAATATTTAATTCTACAGACGACACAATTATCATTATATTTTTACACATTTTATATTAACGCCTTTGGAAGGTACATTATTCTCTTGCTTAATTTTTTTTTGTTATTTCCAAAAATATCATAGTAATGATTTTTTCGTTTCACTTTATTGAAATAATCACTTAGCTAAGTAATAATTATAAAGTTTACCCGAAAAAATGTACGTACGTCTAATACTTTACACAAAAATATAAAAATACTTCCAAGTTCATTTATATTTAAAGACAATATATTATACAAAAAGGGACTGAAGATTACAGTGTACATTATAATATCGCACAATACATATTCATACAAAACTTTACATAGTATATAATATTGTATACAGATTTGATGCTTCCCTAAAGCATCAGCATAATTACACGTAGACTATATGCGGCTTCTCCATTGTTTTGTGGTGCGGTATGGACTCGTAGCCAAACTGCTGGTACATGTTCTCCAGAGAGTCACCCCCTATCGGAGGGCGGCTCTTGGCTTGCCACGGCGGCGTGCTGTGATAGTTGTCGGGGATGGGCGGCGCGATCATCAGGTACCGGTTGATCTCCGTCTTATCGTCTGACGGCCTCTGGTGGTTAGTGCCATACATTAGGCCGTTCCCCAGCTTAGGCAGATCGCAGGTCAAGTCTGACCCGCCCAGGCCATGTTTGGATTTACTTTTCGAGCACTTCTTTAGAGCTCCCAAGTAGTATAGGATGCTGCCCGTGACGCTGATCAGAATGCTCAAGGATAAAACGATCGTGAGAATCGTGATCCATCCGACTGAGCAACGAAAAGCGGATTCCGGGACTTTTGCTAGTAAAGAGTCGTGTAGGTTCTCCGGAGTGGCGCAGTAAATGTCAGAAAAGTCTACGAAGAGAGTAGAATACTCCGAGGCATTCGATTGAGGAGTCGTTTGCTTCAACTGTTCCTGTCCTAGTTTCCACAACCACAGTATAGAGCAGTTACAGTGCAAAGGGTTGCCCGCCAGCTGCAGGGAAGTTAACTGGTCCAGAGGAAAGTGCGACGATTGAAGTGCAAAGATATTGTTATTTTTTATGGATATTTGTGTCAACCTTGTATTTCCATGAAAGGTTTTCGTGGGGATCGCCGTGATGAGAATGTTATCGTTCATCCATATTCTCTCTAAATTGATATTATCTACGAAAGCCCTGGCGTCGATCTCGAAGAGACGCACGAGCCCGCTGAGGTGCAGATGCCGGAGATGGAAGAGGCTCTGAAAAGATACGGGCGGTATCGTCTCGAAGAAATTTCCGTTAAGCGAGAGATGTGTCAGATTTAATAATTTAGATAGGGCGGCTGTCGGGATTACCGTGAGGTTGTTATCGTTAAGGTTAAGGTACTGAAGGGCCACCAACCCATCTAGGGCGGCGGGGTGTATTACCGATATCACATTTCCAGCCAGTTCTAATCGCCTCGCGCGCCGAAGAGCCGGGGCTGCCGACTCGGATATATTTTCTATTAAATTACCAGATAACGACAACAACTCCAAATTCAAAGTGTAAGCTAAGTTTTCAGTCGGAATATCGAGAAGTTGATTATTTTCTAATAGTAGCACTCTCAAGTTTTCTAGCGGTCGAAACACTTCATCGTCAAAACTAATAATCTTATTGTTCGACAGATTGAGTTCCTCTAAGAGTCCGAGATCTCTGAAAGCGTGCACATTCACCGAGGAGATTCTGTTAAGGTTTAAATTTAAGGACACTAAAGATTTGAGTCCCGTGAAAGTATTTTTATCTAACACTTCGACACTGTTATCACTCACGTCCAGGTGTATCAGGTTAAAGTTAAACTCGAAGTTCCTGGAGCCGAGATCGTTGATCTCATTGTGCGAGATGTCCAAGGTGACGAGCTCGGTGTAGAAGGCGAGCGTGTAGTGCACGTTGTGTATCCTGTTGGCGGTGAGGTTGATGTGCTTGGCCTCCGGGTTGAGCTGGATGGGCACGACCTCCAGCGCCGCGCTCACGCAGGCCGCGGCCCGGCGGCTGTCGTCGCACTCGCAGCGGGGCGGGCAGATGCCCCGCGAGGCCGCCTCCGCGCAGGCCAGCAGCACTAGCCCCGCGCACACCCACCAGCGCCACGCATCACCCATACCATCTCACGGACAGGACACGGACTCTGAAACAATTCAATTAACTACCGTCATATCTCTGAAGTCAATAACCTATTCAATAAATCTAAAAGGTCATCAAAAGATTTTCAGAATAATCTTAATGGAAGTTATTTTTGAATAATAATTAGATAAAACGTTTTTTTTTAAGAACTAATTCCGCTGCTGAAATAATGAAATAATATCAATTGTAGAGGTAGTTCTTAAAAAAAATTGTATTATTTAATTATTATTTTAAAACTGTTAAATTAAAAAAACTTTGTTTTTGTATCACAATTGTGTTTTATTTTACGCGACAGCTGTTTCATCAACCTATGTTGACATCATCAGGAGTTACAATAATATAGGCAGAAACATACTATTAACACGCGAAGTGGCGTGTTTACTCCCACCACCGGCAACACGTCGATCTAGCTCGTCTGGATCGGGTGGCGTGTGCGCGCATGGCGTCGCGTCAAGTGATCATAGTGTGATTCTGTCCATAGAAAACAATACAATTTGATTCGACTCAACACGCATCACGTGGCATCGGGTGGCGTGGCGTGTTAATAGTATGTTTCTGCCTTTAATCAAATGTCAAATTTGGATTTATTTAATTTGCCATGTTTCATCGTTTTTGACTCTACCATATAGGTACTATGTGTAAGTGTTGCTTCTAATGACTATCTTATTATAATTATTATTATTTTATTATTATTATACTCGTATTTTCCACCTTTAATATTTTCTCCTACAAACAGTAACTAACCGTTCTTTTAATTAAAATATTTAGGTACCTAACTCGATTTCAGCAAGAACTTCAAAATTATATCAAAGAAATTATTTAAATTGACATAAGAACAAATACAAAGATTCGAAAACACAATAATTTGATATTTGATATGTTATTGTAACACCTGATGATGTCAACATAGGTTGATGAAACAGCTGTCGCGTAAAATAAAATAAAATTGTGATACAAAAACAAAGTTATTTAAATTAACAGTTTTAAAATGTTAAGGTATCAAAGTGTTATGGCCAAAACAATGGACTATTTAATTATTATTTTAAATCTATAAGTTGCAACCCTAAAAAACCAATAAACCAAAGTGACATATTTCGCTTCACAGGGATATTTGCGATATATTCGATCTATTGTGATATATTATCTTATTGTGATAATTTATTCTTGGAGTGCAATGTCAGGTCCCCCGACGTCGGCTATCACCCTGGCGTAGGCCTCTCTGTCCTGTGCCAGACGGAACAACTCCCCCACCCTCCAAATTATGGTTCAATTTGTAAATAAGAAAACTATATTATCTAAATCAATGTATTATTCTTATCAATTTATTAGTGTTGTGGATTCACATTTGAATGAACATTATTACACTTTATTTTTCTTTTGTAACAAAACATTATTTTTCATTTCGCAAATTGTAAAACTTGTGCATTGACAAACGATTTTGCCACAACCGAAACATGTGTGCGAAACCAAAAATAAAGTTAGTAGTAGCTTAAAATACAATCTTCATAGATGGCGTTAGTGTGTAGATTGAATATACTACTATGTAAAGGGTAGTGTTGGAGATTAACATACGAGTATATACAACTTCCAAAAAATTGTAAGACATGGTGGTCATAAGAAAAAATAAGGTGGAATGGGGAATGTTGTATTACATAAAGCGTGCGCTTAACCCAACCAATAAATGGTCATAAGTCCTGTAAACACCTTGATCAACCATATTCTGTTTCCAATTTACATCTTCGTCTCAATTGATTCTCAAAAATAAAGTGTTGTGAAAATACAAAGTGTAATTTTATTAATTAAATTAAACTATAATAATAAATGTATCAAACAGACAACTCTTGTCATATTATTTTATATTATTATTAATTCAATATTTATTTTGACGGAAATTCTTAATAACTATCTAACCACCACGCCGTCCCTCTGACGGGATATGCAGAATGAATGGACCTCCACACTGTTCTTTACAGAGATACTTCTCTCGCTTCCTCAATATTCAACCATCTTGTCATGCGCACACGTTGAATTCATCGACTCCTCACGTGACCGACATTTAATATTTTATTTATTTGACATGTCACGTTTTTCTCGGCTTTCCTTATTTTCTTGTTCCGTTTATGTCGTTAATATGTACTTTCTTTATCATTATTTTTTCATTCATTTTCTCCATGTGTTTCTTTTCGTTATTTCGTTCATAACAATTTAATTGGACACTCTCATGTACATATTAAACCCACATTCTTCCAAGAGATCTCGTTTATACGGGATTTATTCTACATTAATCATTTTTGTCGGTTCCGTGTTTCACTTCCATATATAATGATAGGTACAAGAACATCATTTTGCACTGCGATCTCAATAGCAAATTTGATAATGCCTTAGAAGGGCGAAACATGTCATTCCCATAAAATATAATAAAACTTCTAGAAAAATGACGTTTTCATTCGTATTAATTATTTAATATGGAGTTTTATATCATTGTTCAAGAAACAATATATACATTTGACGATGTTCTGGCAGGGTATAATATGTCTATGACGTGTTCTTAAACATTTTATTTGTTCAGATACATTGTGAATAATATTTTCTGTTTAAAGATATATAAATCTACGGCTTAACGGAACTAGCGACGTAAAACACTCTTGTCAACGTTACTAATGCAATTAGAAAAGAAAATCCTCGAATACGTTGACTTGCATAACAGCGAGAATAAGCATAAGCCCTTTTGTACAAATGCAAAAATGGCTTTCTGCGCCATGATGCATGTATTTGCTTTGGCATTAAATCGTTATAATTGTTCTCGAGTGCACAATTTCCATATCCCCAACACGTGTTTATATTCCGCTCTATGCATTTTATCTGTCTGTTACATTACAAACAGTAAAGGATGAGAAACGCCACCAGATTTATGGCCTGCAATCACTCTAGTACATGTTTAATCATTCTGTCTTAATGCTACGCAAGATAATTTTACCATTTCCTTTTTTTCTTGATTAAATAATTTCATTAATTAATCTTAAACTGAGATTCTTTTCCTTGTCGTTATTTTGCACAAAAAAACAACATCCTTAGCAATAAAAACGTTGGGATTAGGAACATACAAATTATCTGGATAGATTTAACGATGTAATTAGTTTCGATTGATTTAATTATTTAATTTATTTGTGAGGACTTAAGAATAAATGTAAGTGGATTATGGCAACCCTTATATACGGAAATGAAGCATGGAACTGGTATGACAAAATATTATTTGAATTGATGTGGTTTATATTTAGACAAACGTGATTTGACTTCATTTTATTTTTATTTTAATTCAGGGTGGACAAAAGCATACAGAAAAAAATCAATAATGGATCAATGGGGTAGTTTTTACACTTAAAAATTATAAATGGAGACACTATAATGGATTATGAAATCGAGTTAGACTAATGAGAATACGGTCAGATCAAATCAACAAATTTTTGAAATGTCGATATGCGTTATAAAAAGTTCATTAAGATGGTTTGAACACGTGGAAAGAATAAATAAGGTATACTTAATACGAATGAAAACGTCATTTTTTTTAGAAGTTTCATTATATTTTATGGGAGACATTTGATAATGCTTTAAAAGGGTGAAACATGTCATTTGCATAAATTATAATAAAACTTCTAGAAAACTGACGTTTTCATTTGTATTAATTGTTTAATATGGAGTTTTACATCATTGTTCAAGAAACAATAAATAATTAGGTATACGTTTACGATATATTTAGGTGGAGCAAGAAATAGATGGAAAATGGCAGGATCGATAAAAAAATTAATATCGATCATGTGAGAAAGAATATCGGTCTTCAAAGAAATTGAAGTTGCGTGCATTACACGATGTATCAAAATTTAGGAGCGAGAGAAGTGTGTCAGGAATAACACGATCCTCACAGATTACATTTATTTGAATGCTATAGAAGTATGTCAGTATAGGCGATTATGATTGTCTTTCTCTTTTCTACCTACACTTTCAGCGAAACAACGCGATGGTTAGATTTTAACCCTTAATTTGACCAAAATAATATATTTCCCACTTAATATTATCCCAGTTGCTATAGAAAACAAGCAACCATTGATGCGAAATAAGCATATAAAATATAAAGATACAGATTCAAATTCAGAATAAGTAAGCAAACGATATTATTGTACCTCTCTATTTAAAACTTTTTTTTTAAATAGTTAGCTTCCAGGTGCCCAATTTAGGATTAAAATAATTTCTATAAGATATTTGCTTTTACGTGTTTCAATATTCAGGATTCTGTACGAGATACAATCCAGTTACAAGTACATTATTAATAGTTGGATGTCTGTCTGGAATCTTGTATTCGTTTTGTCATTTGTCGCTTGCGCAAACTAAATAAAAGACGTGAAAACAAGTAGCCACATCTGTTTAGTTTTACAGACATCACAATAAGTAAAACTGAAACGACTTGAGCGCCGCGTGGCTGAAAGTACATTGTCTTATCTCTAAATATTTCAAATATATATTTTTTGGGACTGCAGATTTTTATTAATATTTATTAATCATTTACAAAAACCAAACCATTTTCATATTTCCAAACTGGGGCAACTCGTTATAGGGATTGAAGTTAAGACACAATATTTACAGTTCTTCTTCTATTTCTAATAAATCGGGAGATTTGTTGTCACAGAATTATGTAACCTCTTGCGATGCGAATAATCAGCTAGCTATCTCGTCACATTTTGAGTGGCCTGCTAGGCAGTGTCCTCTAAGCTGTGCGAGTGTGCGCGCTCACACAACTTGCCGATCGCGCACACAAACATTACAATAGAGCGCACAAAAGTAACAACAACTTTCGGATGTTATAAATTATGAGAACGAGAACTAGTATTGGTAGACTCATTCTGTTTCTCTTTTTATGTATTACGTTAAATAGAATTGACTTTAAACAGTCCATTGTTTTGGCCGAAACACAATGATACTTCAACATTATTACTGTTAAAATTCTAAACACTGTTATAATATCACAATTTCTTTTTATTCACTGAAAGTGTCGCGACATTGGATCGCCAACCGATGTTGGCATCATCAAAGGTTACAATAAACTGATTTTCCGTTAAATAGAGCAAATTTGTTTTCCCGTTAAATAGAGCAGATTTTTTTCATTGTATTTCCGTTTAAACTTGTGAGAGTTTATTATAACACCTGATGATGCCAACATCGGTTGACGAAACAGCTGTCACAACACTCTTAGTCAATAAAAAGATATTGTGATATTATAACAGTGTTTAAAATTTTAACAGTAATAGAATTGACTTTTACAATAAGTGATTTATGGACATCATATAGTGTTTTTAATTATTGTCATTGTTAATGTCACCATCGAAAAGAACTATATGATGTGTTGTGTCATTTTTATTTTGTTATATTATTTTATATCATTGTATTTTATATTGCTCACTTTAATTTTATTTATGAAAGTTTTACTCACTAATTGTGCGCGGGAGATGGTTATTGGTGGCGATGAGGTTCGCAACCCGTCACACCGCGTCTCCCGCGGGGGTGAAAATAAAAGGATGGAGTGCCGCATCGGTTAAAATGTGGCAGTCCATTATTTCTGCCTATCCGATGTGCTAGTTAATTGGTTAAAAATTAACCGTTTCGCTAAGTAGGTCTGCAAACCGTTAAATAGAGCAGAATTTTTTCTTGTATTTTCTTTGAAAATTTTAAGGAATACATATTCTAGGTGGACGTGAGCCTACAGGTATTCCGTTTCCATCAGTGTATACGATTTTGAGAGTGTCCATAAGGTTTACGTGGTGTTGTCATAATTGTCCTCTTGTTCGGCTTCATCTCACGATGTCCTCAGTATTGCAGATTTTCGAGTTGTATCTGCTCTTGTGTCCACACCGGTGTACAATATTTACTACAATCAATAAATGTACACATATATTGCAGAGGCTCCATTTATAAAAGCAAAAAAGACTGTGGAAGTATATTTTTGTACTGAATCTTATTCCATTTTATTATGCTGCGTAAACACGAATTGCAGTACTTTACACGTATTTTTTATTAGACAATTTAAATAATATAAAATATCATCTATCATATGTATGTGCACAGGTCCTTTAACTATTCTATTTTTTACTCACGAGACAAAAAGGTGGTGAATCATTATGATTATAATACTAAAGTCGAAAAAAATTCTCATTAAGGTGACTATAATTTAGCTTGCTTGCGAAAAAAAAACACCCTTAAGATAAAAACGTAATTACATAGTTGAATCACGGACTCGTAAAGTCAGTCCTTATCTTTGCAATTATTTTTCCTAGCGTCATCCCTGTCACTCCAATGGGATTTCATGAAATGCGTTACGTTTGTTGACGGAGGAGTGCAATTGGTATATCACGCCATCTCTCTCGTGTACCAGGGGGATATGCAGTTGATGTATCATTTCATCCCTCTTCCCCAATTTGGAGAGTGCATGGGAGAATAAAGAGGGATTTGGCTCTTGGAAGGGGGAGTTTTATTCTACGAAAAATGTGGTTTTCCCCACTGAGTCTACATTCTTATTTTGAACCTACGAATTGAATACAATTTTAATACTGGTAGCTTTAAAATAGATTATAATGAAGAGAAGTTACCATGTTAAGTAATTGTACATTCGTAATTTGATAATAAATCGAATTTTTTTAGTTGTAAGCTACTGTTAAACTTCAATATTATCTTATGGTATAAATACAATATAGATATTCAACTTAATATGAAGATAATGGACTAAAAACATTTACTCATATTATTATGTGGGCTATTAAAAAATACATACTATGAAGAAAAGGGGTTAAAAATTCTTTAAAAACATCCAATTGGGACTTGTCAATTATTTATTTCTTTTTTATGAACTAGGAAATACTCAAGTTAATAACTTGCTTATTAACAAAATTCTTACAATAAAAATGGCCATATACTAGCTACTGATCACATGTCATGACAATCAAAACTTAAAATATTATTTAGTCTTTTTCTTCCTCAGCCTATTCCCGTCCACTCCTGGACAAAGGTCTCCTACATTCGCTTCCATGTCACACTGTCCTGTGCAGACTGCATCCAGGTTATTCCGACGTGTCTGTTCAGATCATCCTTCCACCGTAGTTGCGGTCCCTGTCCACCGTAGTGACCTTTGTTTTTTCTCTCACCGTATCGTTTCTGACTCAGTCTCTTAGGCTTATTCCTACACTTGTATACAGTAATTACGTTCAAATAAGCTGTTATATACAAATGTGGTAAACAACGGAAAACTACCATATTAAAAAGGCCCAAGCGGCATCCAAGGAATCAGAAAAATGTAACACTTTGCTGCAAGCCAATCCCTTGGATTGAAACATGTACTATAGTAATATTCTTATCCAACATTTTATTATTTATAATTTTTTTAAAACCGAAAATAAAGTACGAAAGGCGCGGCAAAGTGGGGTGAGAGTAAGGTTAAACGTGAAATAATTCATTCGGAGGGGGACAACACCTGATAAGAATCGCGGACACGGAAAGAAGCACTCTACTATGAAAATTACCGGCAGCCCCGTAAATCCCGTATGTAGATTCAAATGGTCAAAGTCTGTTATTAATGTCTTAATAAAGGTGAGTTATTTAAAAAGCGCTGAGATAGAAAGGCAATTCGCTTTACGTTCTCCGTTCGTATTCCTTCCGCGCTCTTCAGAATTTGCATGAGTTGACTCATGCATATTCCGTGAATTATTATGGTTTCATTATTTTTTCATTGTCTTGCCGATTAGGGAAAACAAAAGCGGTCATATTTTATGGTAACTTGAATGTGGTTGACCACCCAATAAATCAATGTTATGTATTTAACAAAATAATCTTAAATACAAAGAACTTCATTTCCATAATTAAAAGAGCTCTACTATTACAGTTTCATATCTAGCTTCGTATATTCCATTTAATTGAAAACAAAAACTACAAACAAGCTAAACCTAAATAAACACATGTCTACCGACTAGCTAAGGGGGTTACTGGTTAGATAAAGGTAAGAAGGAAGCTCGAGATGATGTAGCCTCATCAAAAATTAATTAGCATTTAATGAAGACTCCCGGGGTTCTGTGGTTTACAAGTAAGAAGGTCTCTTTGCTTAGTTGCGAGACAGAAATAATCAACAACTTAAAAACAATAAGAAATTGTTGTAAAATTCTAATAGCTGAAATTATCTAAGCTTTTAAGTAGCGGAGATTAAAAGTTGCTAAATTTTAACCTTTCAGGTACAATAATATTGTACACGGGTGCCCAACCGAATAATTTCAGACTTTAACGTATAATTAAATATTATGCATCCGTTAAAAATAAAAGACCACAAAAATGTTTCTCTAATAACTAATAACAAATTTTCGGAATTCGCTAATCATAAAATAAGCTTGATATTAAGAAAATTAGAAATCCATTAATATAAATTATCCTTCTTCATGGTTAAAATCTTGAAGATTAGTCTGCAATAAGTTTCACTCGTTTCCTCCACTCACACCTGTCTTCAGTCAGTCTCTTAATCTCTGTGTGGCCGCCACAGCGCATGTCCCTAATCAACTGGTCCATATAAGCATCCCTTGGGCGGCCTCTGCAGTTCCGGCCCTCGATCATTCCATCTGCGATAGTAATAAGCAGGCCCGGGTGCCTGATTTAATGGCCTATCCAGTTTGCTCGTTGTTGGGCAATCCTTTTGAGCATTTGACTCGTTTTTCCGGCCCTTCTCATAACCTCGCTGTTTTGCGTGAGTTCCGACCAATGAACCCCCATCATGCGTCTGTAGCACCACATTTCAAAAGCAGCTAGACGTCTGCACTCACTCCGGCCAGCGGTCCATGTCTCGCAGCCATACAGCAGCACACTCTTACTTTTTTTGATGCTCATATTAATGTAACATAAACATAAATAAATTACTCTACATAACCAAATAAATGTGACTTTAAGTCTAATACTCAATTTGTTTTATATGAAATATAAGCATAATTAAATAACAATAACCACAACGTCTAGATCTAATACTTAAACCCCCGACCCTTCCCGATTCATTAAGTATACGTACATAAGTAAAGTTAAAATGTCTATATAGAAGAAAGGCGTGAGCGGTTTGAAACAATATTGTTACTAGTGGAATAAAGTGTTGTGAAAATACTAAATGATACTTAAAACACAATGTTTTTTAAAAATATATTTAAATTCAAATATGTATACGAGTATGTATTATATAATAAAATAATATTTTTCTAAAACAATAGATTAATCAGGTTATTTATGTGATTGAATGCTCAGCAGATATATTTAAAACAAATAAAAAAACATATAAGTAAGATATCCATAAAACTATTTTAATCGAAGTTTCGTTTCTTGAAGGCAATACATTCATCACAAATCTATTGCTGAAAAGTTTATTTTTTATTTATTGTGTCCATATTCCACATTTGAAAAAATATAAGAAAAATAATTACACAAATGATATTACCATTTGTGTAAATGATAAGTACAAATGATAAGTCAAAAAAAGTCACACTCATAAAATATAATTAAATTAATAAAAGAAAATAAGCGTTTTCATCAATATTTTTAGTCATATGGTATACTTATGCACATTGAATTTGCTTATACTCAGAATTAATGCTACGTTCTTAATTTGAATTCAATGACCATTAACAGCATATTCTGGTTTCTTTGTATCCAATATAATACTAATGTTTAACAATATAAAATTGTTTCTTGACTCTTTATGCATCTGAAATATTTTGAATGAATGATTCGGATGATAATTTCGTTGCGCTTGCATTTCATGCTTCATACATATCAAGGAACCGAGAATTCTCCATAATTTTACATACATAACATTGTTGTGTCTACATCTTCGCGAATATATACGCAAAACATATGCGTGAAGCAATCATATCAAAGTGTTTTCATTAAACGCACTGGTATTTCTTAAGTGACACAAGTCAAATCACGTTTACGACCAGTATCACTTTAGAAATACTAATATGATAATGTTAATAATAAAAATAGCCTAGATCAAATCAAATAAGTTTATTTTCTCTAAAAGTATTACAAACAACAATTATATTATAGTTTTAGGTATATATTAAGAACGGGTAAAATTTAATATACTCGTATAATACCAGGAATGCATGAGAGATGGTTCGACTTTAGGAATAGGATACAAGATACTCTCCGAAGTCAGGAGTACCTGTCTTCTGAATGTACTTTAACTAATATGAAAGACATCAATATCCGAAACGATCATGGTCAACAGTTTGATTGTTCTCCCTACTGGTATGACCAGAGGCAGGTTAGTTTTGCATGTTAGGAGATAAAACAGTTTGTGCTGACGTTGTCGAAGATAACAATCCGGAACATAAAGATAACGGTATTCTCTAATAATTTTCAGATATTTGTGATGTTTTTAATATATGATAGGAATAAGATATGATATGATAGGAAGAAGATATGATAGGAATAAGATGGAGAAAAGGAAGATAATTATTTTTATTCTATTTATTACTTAACATTTGATAATGTATGGAAAAAAAAACTCTGAATAACATATGACAAAAATATTATTGCCTATACGAGTATATCATATAAGTATATCTAATGTGACCCAAGGCAAAAACATGGTTTTGACTCCAGTCACTTTAGAAATACTAGAGTGAAGCAATTTCCATTCCGCGCGCCCTATATTTTCAATCGTCTTCCTGAGAATCTTAAATCAATTAACGACACTTTACAGAACTTTAAACGTGCTCTAACCAAATATATAAAGGGGTCATCGTTAGACGTAGAAAACACTTTTTTCTTTTAGATTTAGTAATTTTAATTATATCTTCATATTGTGATTACCAATGTTAGCATAAGATTACTAACAAGCCATTTTACTAACAAACCACCATTTTACTAACAATGCTACTAACATCATATTTTATGTAGTGGTCACGATACAGGCCATGCCTAGTGTGACAACTACAGTCCATAAACTTTTTTGGCAAATTGTAAAATAAAACATGTAAAAAAATAAAATTAAATAAAAATAATAATAATAATAATGTGTTCATGTTATATTATTTCATTTTGAAAAAAGGTCAATTTTATAGTAAGAAGTTTAATTATTTTGTATGTACGTATCTTCTGGGATTTTTATTGACAAAACTACTTGGATGATGATAGTATTATTATAATTCTACTAAGGATAGAACTTCTATCGAAACGTCTGTCGTCTATATAACAAATTAGAAAATGTAATTAAACTATTTTAAGAGCTGTAAGATTAATCAAGGGGCATACTTGTGTGCTCTCTTACGCACGTATCAACTTATCTACTTTAGTTTGACTCTTAACTATGCCGACAGAATATAACTAACTAGGAAACTTAAAATACAATCGAGCGCAATCCAACCATAAAACTCCTCGCATTAACTGGTCAACTTGCGTAACTTGCAAAGTGAAAAGTTGATTTAACGGCGGCCACTTCTGAATTCAAACAGCCCTTGGAACGGGAAGGGTTACTGGGCGTAGGGGCACGAAACCAGTGAAAACTCGTGACATTTTTTTTATTAAATGTACATAGTAACTAAAGATACATGTTGTAAAAACGTCCATAGGGTAAATACATTTCGAAAAAAATGTTTTTTTCTGGAATTCTTTTGGGATTATAAGTATTATATTAAAAATATACATTTCTCAAAATCAAATACTTTTGTATTTAAATGGAGTTTTGCATCAACTTCGGGACACTGTTTATTATTATTTTTATTTATATAAAAAATTAATTATTTTAATATAAAACTTCTTCTTCTCTGGTTTCAATCCTGGGATTGGTTTGCAGCAATTTCCTCCATTATTCTCTTCCACTTTTCCCTGTCTTGTGCGGCTCTTTTGAGATCTGCATATGATGAGCAGCGCACGTCCACCAACAGGTCCTCCAGGTACTCTCGGCGTGGGCGTCCCCTAGAGTTTGTCCCCTCGATCATACCCTCCATTATGGCATGCAAGAGACCTTCTTGACGTATTACATGGCTGATCCATCTTGCACGCCTTTCGGACAAGGTCCTGAGCAGGTGCCTTCCTCCTTCGATTCCTTGAAGAACTTCCTCATTCGTGATGTGGTCTCTCCAGGAAATTCCAAAGAGTCTTCTATAGGACCACATCTCAAAAGCCTCTAGTCTCCGCTTATCCCTTTCGGATAGGCACCATGTCTCGCAGCCGTACATCAAGACACTCCATACATAGGTCTTGATGAGGAGTATTCTCAGTTTTAGGTCTATATTATTTGATTCTATTATTTTCGACCTTTTGTTAAATGCTAGCCTAGCCTGATGTATACGGCTGTCGACCTCGCTCTTAGACCGACCGTCCCATGTTATTTTGCTCCTGAGGTAGACAAACTCCTTGGTGTTCTTTAGTGGAACTCCTGACATCACTACTCTCATCTGATGTTGCGTTCGGCCTACAGTCAGCAGCTTTGTTTTGTCCTTATTTATCTTCATGTTGTAGCTATCTTGAAGAATGTCTTGCAAAGTATCTAAGGCCTCCTGCAGTTCCTCCTCACTTTCAGCAACCATAGCAATATCGTCAGCAAACCTTATCATGTCTATCTTTTGCCCGTGTATCCTTACACCTTCTCTGTGACTCATTCTCTCTCTCAAGTCGTCAATCGCATTCTGTATATAAATGTTAAAAAGAGCAGGTGACAGAGAGCATCCCTGTCTTACCCCTTGTCTTATACTGGCTTCCTTTGTGCCCTCGTCACATCTGATTATGGCGGCCTCATTCTTGTATAGTGCCTGGATTATTTGTCTATCTCTATATTTAATATCAGTTTTTTTCAAAATCTCGAAGAGCTTTCTCCATTCCACCCTGTCGAAAGCCTTCTCCAGGTCTATGAATGCGATGTATGTGTTTTGGTTTTTTCTTACTCTCTTTTCTAGTAGCATTCGCAGTGACAGTATTGCTTCTCTGGTTCCTACACCTCTTCTGAAGCCATACTGGTCACTGGAAAGGATGTTCTCTACTTTTGGTTCTATTCTTTTTAGAATAATATTAGTTAATATTTTTGAGGCATGGGATATTAGGCTTATAGTTCTATGTTGCTCGCATTTCGTCGTACCTGCCTTCTTTGGTAGTGTGACAATTAGGCATTTCTCGAAGTCCTCTGGTATCTTCCCGGTATTATACATTGTCTGTATCATTTTAAACAGGGCATCTGTGGTTCCTTTTCCTGCTGACTTAATTAGTTCGGCCGGGACGTTATCGATTCCGGGTGCTTTCCCGTTTTTGAGGTTTTTCAGTGCAAGGTCAGACTCTTCTCTAATGATTGGATCTCCCAAATCATCCGCGTCTACCTCATTGTCTCTTTCTATCAGTGTTTCGCTGTCAATATTTCCCTTTCCATTGTACAGCATTTCGAGGTATCTTTTCCATCTTTCTCCTATTTGGTCATTTTCGAAAAGTATTTTGCCGTCTTCTCCTTCTACTGCATTACCCTTTCCAATTCTCATCCCAAAGAAGTCCTTCACCGCAGCGTGAGCTCTTTCTACATTTCCTCTCTTGAGGTCGTCATTTATCTCATTGCATTTATTCTGATAGTAAGTTTCTTTGGCTATTCTTGACTCTCTATTTATTTTATTTCTTAGCACTTTGTATTTCTTTTGTGATTCAGCTCTTTTATTTAGCTTATATAAAACACTAGTTATTTAAATTTTTATTTTTTAATAATCAACATTTATTCGTTTTTAGACAATCATTATATAATATAAATCAACCCTAATGTATGGAAGCGAAGCATGGAACTAGCAGAAGAAGGATAAGAGCAGAATAAATGCAGTAAAGATGAGGTCCCTAAGAAGTATGTGTGGTAGAACGATGTACGACAGAATCTCAAATGGTGATATTAGAAAGGAATGTAGAGCGAAATAAGGTATCATGAACAAAATTATGAAAGGATCGCTGCGTTGCGTTGGTTCGGACATATGGAGCGCATGGATGGAGAAAGAATGGCTAAGAAAGTATACGTTAATGATGTAGATGGAGTACGGAGTCGAAGGCAGACCGAGGAAAACATGGCATAACCAAATTAATCAACTTTCAAGGTTGGTCGTGTAAGAAGTCGGAAGAATAACCGTGTGTATGACTCGCTGTATGAATATGGAGGAAGCTAGAGAGGTATGCAAGGATAGAGTAGTGTGGCGGTCCATTCTCTCTGCCTACCCCTACGCAGAAACGGCGTGATGGTTTGTTTGTTTGTTTTGTTTCATTATATAATATGAACATATAAAATCGGTAGAAATATACGTGTTAATTGTAGAAATTTGTTGATTGGAGTTCATTGCTAATGATGAAAACAAAGCTAATATTAAACATTCTTTATTATAAACATATATTACGTTTTATTCCACTTGCTTTTCTAGATCGAACTAGTTTCGGCAGCTTACTTCCAACACTGGCACACGTCACACCAGAATATGGGAGGGAGCTGCTGAAACCGGACGAACTGTTGGGATGTTTTATTTCATTAATTTAAACCGCTTAGATTACGAATTTGGAATGCAATGTTTTTGAAAATTAAACCACGTACATATTATAACAGTGAATGTGTTTAAAACTTTTTCGGTGCCTGCACTGTTCTCACCCCTTCTAAAATTCTCCTAGGTGCCCTAAGGAGATATTATAACTTATTGCAGTAATGTTTCCTTGTTACTCTTGCACGTGGCGGCCCTCGACGAGCGAGACAACGAGAGAGCATGCTTATTATTTCATTTCTGTATGCATAAGGTTCCTTTACGACTCCAGCCGCGTTTATTTTTCCTCGGCTGTAATTTACAGTAAAGATATTTCAGCCATGATAAACCGAGATGTTTTATCAGATTTCAGGTGCTTCTGTCGGACGGGTTTATGCACATGCAATAAATTTCATTCTTGCATTAATAATACACGCATATGGGGGCGTTTTTTTAAACAACTTTGATTAAGAAGAAGTAGCAATCCACTTGATTCATTTGGAATACATACACAAATTATAACAAATAGCTTTACTGGAATTTTTTTTTGTATTTTACTTATGCAGCCAATATCGACCATTGTTGGATATAGCCCTCCCCCCCCCCCCCCTCTTATTCTTATTTTGTTTCCTTTGCATGCAATCACCAGCATTTTTCCAAATGATCATCAGACCATTGTGTGAGGGGTCTCCCTCTGCTTCTTCTATCTTCACAAGGTCTCCTATCCACCACCCTAAGAGCTTACTTCTATAATATTCCACGTGACCTATGATGTAATCCATCTGTATTGAAGTATATTGACAATTTAGCTCCCATGAACTATCTGCGATAAAGACAACATAATACAAATAGTTCTAAAATATAATTTAACATTTCATTACTATGTTGTATTTTTAAGTTTTTATATCTTTTAAAACGTATTCCAAATCAATTATCTCGAAAACAATTATACATGCTGAACCCCTTCTTTGAATCTATGTCAACAGACATTTCGTTCTGATTGAATTGGCCACGTCACGCCAGCAGAAGTGGAAAACAATTTATTGGAAGTTCTTTGAAGAAGTCAATGTGTTTATTGGAAAAAAATCTTGACAATATTAATTCAGTTTTATTTCAGTTGTTCTTCTAAGCCTAACCGGTTTTTGCAGCTCGCTGTAATTTTTTGGTGGAGTCGAATAGTTAGTGAACGATCAGCCTTTATACAGAAGTATATGATACTAAAACTGATGAAATATAAAGCAATAATTGTGTTGCTTATAAACAAATGAAAATAGTAAAATAAGCTATCAAGTAATAAATTTCGATAGAAAAAAAATGTCCGAGAAGCATATTAATTTTAAAATTGTATGCGCGTAAACTATGAAACGCTCATTTTGGCATATCAATGTCAGCTAAACCCTTCCAAGCACTGACATGCTTTGGCAATTAATACGGTGGGTGGTAAAGAACAAGACACACAGGAAGGCTCGGTACTTCCAGAGGAGGCTGCTGCAACACTTTCATCCCTCTCAAACACCCCTTCACTGTTCGCTTTCATCTTTTAATTTCCTGTTCCGCCCTGCTTAGTGCACCGTAGCGTACATCGCAGCGGCCTGCTACGATCTCTCCCCCGGCTACAGTTCTAAAACATCAACTGTATTATTTTTGATATTATCACTCTCGCTCAAGAGGGCACAGGAATGCACGTAATTTGATTAGCGTCATGCTTAATTTAAAAATCAAAGTAAATTGCTAAATCTGTCCTTTCATATTGTAATTTAATTAATATATTATTTTATTGAGGGTTAAGGCGTTAACACTGTGCAATTTCATTGTTAATTAGGAAGGAGAATTTGTAACACTGTTTTATACTTTTTAATAAATATTTTTACAGCCTTAAATATTTTTACACAACATGTTTCGGGTGTAACATATTTCATTCCCATATATTTAGCTAATTAGCTAATATTAAAGAAATACTTATATAGTAAACAAAATATTATGACTAATCCTTCTTCTTCTTTTAGATCTTTGGACTGTTCCTGTAACCAGGCTGGCCTCTATTGGGAGGTCCCTATCCCTCAATCTCTTTGGCGGTCTTACGGACGGTAGCCAGCAGGGATTTGATGCACCACAGGGTGTGGGATTCTAGAGGAATCCATCTTCTGCACGTGCGCATTCCAGTATATTCTGCGTTGTCTGCCCCATCTCACGACATCTTTCACCTTGCAGATATCGTGGAAAGCCGTGTTCCTCACCCTATCTCGAAGAGTCATTCCTGCTATCACTCTCAGCGTCCGCATCTCTACCACCCGCATTTTAACCTTTTTTCTTGTGGTATCCGCTCTGGTCTCAATACAATATGTCAGTATAGACCTTACGCAGGTTTTGTATATTCTGACCTTATGTTATATACTCGTAGATCAAGAGATAGTATAACACTCACATTACCATTGCCTGGAATCGAACCCAGAATTATATACTGTTTATAAAACAATCTGGCATCTAAGGATTATCCGTTTACTTGTTGTCCTCATCGGTTGAGGTTTCGAAGATCGCTGCAGTCTCTATCATCAGAGTAGTATCTAGTATATTACTTTTTACTGAAGATGGAAAATGCAGCATAGTAAAAACATCGTTTGAAGAGGACACCAAAATACATATATCCCAGATAACCTATTTCTTACTACGAGTATAATGAAAATCTGCGCACTTATAAATGTTTTATTAAATGAAAATCTACAAATACAAAAATGAAATAAAATCTTACCGACAATAGATATAATTGTAGTTATAATAATGTTTTTCAAGAATTTGTATCTTAAGAGTTGAAACACGATTCAATAATTACAAAAAAAAACAGCGTAGTATTAATTATTCAGATTAATTTTACATTTTAAAAGAAAATGAATTGAGGAATTTATTTAAAAACACTTGAAGAACCATTCGTTTCTAAGGAAAATAAGTATCGCCGTAAGGAAATGAACTTAATAAATTATTCACTTACAATATTTGAGAGCAAGAATGTTTCTTGATATCCAGTTGAATTCAGAGTTTACCATGAATACTAAAACATTTCCAAGGTAGTCGAGTAATATCATTGAACAAGGAGGGTTGGGTTTGTATTTCTTGCTCTGTTGCACTTGTAAAGAAAATTTTCTATTAGCGTTAATGCCATCAGTTTCAATTATTTCTACCGAAAAACATTTTGAATCGTTTTGTGTTGTATGCATTCTAAAAATTAGAATGGTATCAATTCAACAGGGTGGTGGTTTAGAGGATAGAACGCTTGCCTCCTAATCTAGGGGACTTGGGGTCGAGCCTGGACACGACCAGATTCCTTCTTCATATTAATGAGCTATTTCCTGCTCATATTGAAGATTGTAAAATAAATTCTAATATCATTGATTTAAATCTTTGATGATAGTCTTTTTTTAAAAATAAAAATAAAATGGATTCATAATTGTATTCAGTGTGTTTATTTGTTTCTTGAACAATAATGTAAAACAACAACAAAAAATCATCGTAGAAGTTCAATATTAATAAAGATTTTTTGTAAATTAAAAAAAACTGTATTTAGTTACAATCTAAAAATGTTGGTGTCTTCGACTGATTTCGGGAGCTAAAAAGCTAACAATGTACGCAGCTAACCATTCACCAGAAAATAAGAGCGAGCTGTCGAAACCGGTCGAAGACGCAAAAATTTGTGAATTTTTAACTAAATATATAATACACTAAAAATAAATGTAAAACTACTTATTCAATCATTAATACAAATGAGAACATTTTCTAGAAGTTTTATTATATTTTATGGGAATGACATGTTTCGCCTTGATAAGTACTCGTCAAATTTGATTATGCCTTTACAAGGTATAAAGTATTCAGATAATTTTGAAGAAAAAAAACTGCGTTATTTAATTAATACGGATGAAAACGTCTAGAAGAAAACATACGTTTTTATTCGTATTATTTTTTTACAATGAAGTTACATCATTGTTCAAGAAACAATAAATAAATAACGAGACGAGAAAAATGAGTTAAGGAAACCTGTCAGAAATATTATTATAAGATAAAAAATGGAATTAAAAAAATATTTTTAATTTTCAATTGATCAATTATTTTAACAAATTTAAACATAAACACAAATTATAACAAACGTAAACAAAATTAATGAAGTCTAGAAAACATGCAATAAACGCAAGTACAACTTCTTTAATTTTTATTATTTTGTATATATCATTAGCAGCTGAGCATAAAATTCGTACAAGCATCTTCCACTAGGAATTCAAACGTAAAGTAAATTGTTTGACACAGTTAATTCCGAACTGCTATACTTCGACATCTGAACTCAACTTTGTTTCATTTATATAGCTAGTTTCGTAATCTTTAATGTATTCGTAACTCCAAAGGATGTCAAAGTTTAAGGCTATTATTCATATAAATGGTAGAACTCTTTACACGTTTAATGGATAATTTACGTTAGTTTCGTCAAAATTACAATTATTCGCCAGTAGACTTCTTTGAAGCTAGGAAAAGGTTAACCAAATACATACCTGCAGTAATGTGCAAACTAACATTAATAAACCTATTTATGAAAATGATCATAAGACCATGACATTATTTATACGACTTCTACATTATTACTCAGAAATGTATTAATTTAAAAGCATCGAAACACACATTTACATTGTTAGACTTTAGCTACATTGCTAGAACATACTTGAGGGTATTATTTGCAAACCCGGCAAACTCCACCAACAATCAAAAGTGAGATATGAATTGGGTCTTATTCATAATACATTTGCACACAATTTTTATTGATTTTCAGTTTCAAATTCGGCTTCATTCTGAAGAATTTTGCTATTAAAATATAGGGTTTGTTGCAAACATGGCAACCTCCACTTGAGTGTTGCAAGTCTGGTAAACTTCAAAATGAAATTCATTATTTTACTTTAATTATCAACATAATGATAATTATTTCATGGCTGATTACTTTTAAAATACTAACTGGTTGAGATGAAAAAAATAAATATCGTAAAAAAGCGCATTTTATTAGCGTATCAGTTTTTTGCGATTTACTCAAAACATCTAATGATGGAGTTTGCCAGGTTTGCAACTAATACCCTCACTTGTTCCATATTATTCCAACGATTTTGGCAGGAATATGAATACCTTAATCATTTATAATGTGGAAAAATCAATCCCGTGCCTCAGATCGACGTCAATAAATAAATACTGGCATCTGCATTAGAATATATAATATAGAGTGTTTTTTTAGAGGTTTTGTTTTTAAACTGGCAACATTGTTCCTACGAGAATATTTTTTTTATTTTAAAACAATGTTTCTGACGGCGGTTTATACTATATAAGACCAAAAAATATTATTAAAAAAATATTTTCAATAGTTATCATTGATCAATTATTTTAACAAATAATTAATAAAAAAGCAAGAATAAAGTAATAATAAAATAAAAGCAAAATTTTATCAAATACATTATGTATGTGTAAAAAATATTTCGAGTAATGGTTTAATATTACATATAAACACGTCTGTTTTATTATTGTCATATGAGGCGGCAGAATTCTAAAACTCTAAAATTTAGATGTTTGACCCTTATTTTACGAAACCTGCTTTTACTCAAAATAGGTGGTAAATTATTTTTATTCTAAGAAGGTACAGGGATTTCTTAGGCACGAGTTCCTACTTTGTTGGATTATGTTTACCGTGGAGCCGTACAATATTTACCTTTTGATATAATCTACAATAATTGTTCCCGAAGTTAATCCAAGAAATGAGATAAAATTATTATATGTTTACACGGGAAAAGCCGAAACGCGTTTAATTTGACGTTTCTTCATACAAGTTTCTTAATATAAATTCATTAAATTTTGTGAATACGCGGCGAGGTGTTGGCGGGAAGGGGGTAATTAAAATGGTTATTATGTAAAGTGAGGTGAATTAGGAGTCTCTTTATTACCCGGTTTAGTATAAGTCGCGAGGTATTTACATAAGTATCAGCGAGGATCTGCATGCCTCAATATTTCTTACGCCTGAAGAACACTCGTAAAGCTATGTAGATACTTCTGATCCACCTGCTTATTACTAGAGAAGTGCGAAGCATCACTTGTACAAATGATTGACATTACTGACAGAATTTTATTTATATATACGAGAATATAGATATACTACGATATTGACCTCTATAGATGCAGCTATAGAGAATTTTAAATGACCGAATGATAAGAGTTACAAATGGTTGAAGAGTTATATTTCAGTTCATATTATTTTATGTTTCAATTCAGTGTTTTATATATTTACTTTGGCTTTCGCATTTTAAAATCTGTTTACCATTTAAACCCTTTTAGCCTAAGTTGTAACGGAGTAAATATTTATTATACGTATTATTATTAATGAGCCATACTTCAATTTTCAATAGTTTATTTATTTTTTACTGCCTTAGACAGGTGAAACGTAATATTCCCATAAGATAAACTGAAACTTCTTGAAAGGCAAACATTTTCATTGATATTAATTCATTATAACATAATTAATTAAAACGAATTAAAACGTAAGTTTTCTAGAAGTTTTAATATATTCTATGGATATGTTTCGCCTTACTAAGGTATTATTAAATAATAAGTCAAAACATGTCATTCCAATTCTACATAATTAAACTTCTAGAAAACAAACGTTTTCATTAGTGTTAATAAGAAATTTTACATCATCGTTCAAGAAAAAATAAATAATATATTGACCATCTTGAATTTGTGAATATCCTTTGGAATAAATGAAGACATATGCATACACTAATGTACGTATACATACATTAAAACATCAATTAGAAATACATTTTTAATTATTTTACATCATTTCCCATTTTGATATTAACCAGAACGGTAAAACCTATTTATCACACTTATAATACATAATGCTGCTTCTAGAAATCAGACGTTTTTATAAAAATTAAATATTATTTGTGTAGTATAACATCATTGATAAAGAAACGATGAATAACTTTAGTATTGTTGTTTTCTCAAACAATTTAAATATCTTAAAGCCACCCGTTTTACTAGCCAGCCTTTACACGGACATCTTGCGTTTGAAACAATTTTCAAAACGATTTAAAAGTGGATTTTATCTCTTAAATAAGTTGATCATTAAAACTAACGATTTACGCCTACATCCGAAACAAATTGCTAATTTTCGCTATAGAATACCCTTTTGAACTTCGCGGAGGAAGTCGTATTATTTTCACGCCAAAGAAAAAATCCCACGGCGGAATTCCTTTGTTAGAATTTCGCCTAAAAATGTCTAATAAATATAAACATCTTCCGTAATAACATAAATGGAAAACGTCAACATCAACGGAGGCGATGTAGGAAAAGAAATTAGCGTAAATATCCCGAGACTATGGCATATTGTGTGCGATTTTTCTCAAAACAACGGCGTTTCCATTAGCAGTTTCGTTTAATGGAGCATGCCGTGGGTCCTAAGATTACCGAGAATGTATGGAGGAAACTAAAGGGTGAAAATTACGGTTAATATTAAATGTAAATGTATCATAATCGTGTGCCGGCGCGGGGAGATGCGCCTCGCGCGGCTTAGAACTTCGGGTAGGATCATCAATTTGTTTCCACGGAGTAAAACACGTGAAATATTTCTACGCCCCTGCAAGGGTGCGCTCTCTGCTGTGTAAATACCTTTTGTTGAAGAACACATTTATACGATTACTATAATGTTGTAATAATATGGCTGACGGATTGATATAATAGAACGTTATGATTATGAAATGGTTATTATTTTACAAAGGAATCAAAAGTGATCAGTGTATTTCTTATAATATAAAGAACAAATAGTATTACCTAAAAACAAAGATAGCGTTACTATAAAGAACATGACGAGAGTTACAGGGATGTTTCTAACTCGCTCATTGCTCACTGCTACGTACCATTAAGTAGGCCTTATTTGCGAGTGGAAACGGGTTCGCAGCAAATAGGATAATAATCAATATAAATGTGAAATTCATTATTTTTTTTTAATATGCCATTAACAACACGCAATTTTAAATTATGCATATTTACTTTATTTAAGTATAACATTATTGAGGTTTAATAAACGGATATTTTGGAAATATCTACAATTTATCAATGAGTTAGATAGAGGTTCTGCGATGCGGCAAATGGTTGAGCTATGATGACTGTTACATCATTTTATTTTACTAATATTAAAATAAAATAAACATCAGATAAAAAAAACAATTATTATTATATTTTGTCTCTTGAATATTGGATCTATTATCTCGAGAGAATGGATCCAGCAAGAATTACTAAGATCATGATGCACGAGAATGCAGAGGGCCGTCGACCACCAGGAAGGCCACCAAAGAGATGGAGAGAAGGCTGGTCATTTCACAGGAAGAAAGTTGATATCCTGCAAAAACAGATCGCAAGATCTACAACCAGAAGAAAAACAAAAATAATAATAAAAATTATGTAAACCAACTCCAATTATATTATTTTTGAAAACGTCCGTTTTCAAGATGTTTCATTTTATTTTATTTTCCATCGGTGCTATATTAGCTAAGATTAAATCTGCTTTGCATTTGATTCTCGCCATATTTCACAATATCACAGCAGCAATAAATATATCACTCACATATATCAAATTATAAACAACGTCTTGAAATCCAAAGCTCTTCAATCCAAAATATTTTGTTAATTAGTTTGTATTCCTGAATTTTTTGGTAATAAATCAATCAAATTCCTTTCCTAAATTAATATTGTTTAGTTATCATCAAAATCGCAACATGTAAAATAGAAATATATATTTTACAATTATTTCCCATTAAGCCCGCATCCTCATTCCGTAACGGCCAACTCCACAATGTGGCAATAGCAAAGTTGGCTGAAAACAAAATGGTTACAATTTGCTTAATGGAAAACTGCGTCTCGGGATTTGCGCCGCATTCAGACTGATCAGCCCATCCGCCGGAGGGTTAACAATGCTGCTGCGGAAAAACCGCACTCGGATGTTTTTTTTTTAAACAATGTTATTTAAACAATGGATTGAAAATAAAATTTGTGTTTGAGTTGCACTGAAATGCTTTCACACATCTTCATTGCGCGGTGAAATGTGGGTTTTGGGTTTTGGTTTATGAATGTGCCAGTTTAATTTTGTGGTTAGGAAAATGTGCCGTATTTAAAATTGAGCGTTAACAAAAGTTGATATAATTACGAGTAATTCAAAACAATTAGAGCCGACCGTGCATATTACGTGATATGGTAAAATGCTTTATATAATTTATCTGCAGTTTTCAGGTTGTGAATTTTTCTTCATTATTATTTGATGATATAGTTATTAATATTCTCATCGATCCATAATTATTCAATGTATTTGTGAAGTTATCATATAACTTATATGAATGCATGTGTGCTGATTAATCATACATTTAAATTTAGTAGAACACACCAAAATGGGAGTTCAAAAGGGTAGTATGGGCTACGATAGGGTATGCTTTGCTGGAAAGTATGCCTCTACAAAATGTCGTAAGGCGCCATGTTGCATTTACAACAGCAACACTACTATCAAATTCAACTCTCTGGGGTCCACGAGAGGTCTTTAAAGACCCCGCGAACCCCGGGCAATGTGGCACATATTACTTAGTGCCATAGCAGATAGAGAGAGGATGAATGGCGAGCTTCCAGCGACATAAAACTGGATACACCCAGCTAAGGGAAGGTAGCCCTGACAGAAAATCCTCCAGAGAAGGCAAGGGGATACCGCTCTGGATAATTTTCCCCAGGTCATCACCAAGGGTGAAAGTTAACGTTAGGGAGACCTGATAGAACACAGAAAGAAGAAGAACACGCCAAAACAAATGTGAGATATATTTAAAAAAACAAATCAATCGGTGGTGCGGCTCAACAAAATTTTGTTTTCGTTATATTGTGTTTTGTGATAAATATATCTGAATTTTCAACCATCAAGAGAAACAAGGTATGCAAACCTATATCACCAGATACATTAACGATCTCAAAAAATTCGATCGAAGATGATTCTCTGGCATACGGATACACCTAATATACTAGAGACTATATTCATTGACACTAATTTGAGTGTAATTAAAATTTTAATTTAAAGTTCTAGTAGTATTATTACCCAAGCATATTTTTGTTTTAGAACAATTGAAAATAAAATCACACGTTCATACCTTACGACGAAGTTTTAACTGAATTTTGAAACCAGTACAATTATACGCCATATTAAAATTGTTCAAGTTATTAACTCGTAAAGGTAAGTATTCTGCGGGGAATATTAGGCTTATCCAATGACAAGTTTTCCCTTTGAAAACTCCATAACAACTTTATTAAATTGGATTGAAAGTTTTTCTTCCAGACAAATAATAATGTGCAACTACTTTCTCGTGATTTTGTGGGCACGAAGAGCTTTTCAAATGGTCTCAGAGCTTTTTTTTAATTCATTCCGCTTGACGAACTTATAATAATAGCTATTAAAAATACCACCCTATATTTCAACGAATATATATATATATTTTTTATAATTTTAATTTTTCTTTTTAATGTATTTATATTCAGAGGCAGGTATCTGGTTAGCTAATCTTTAACATAGAAATTTAATTTGATTTTAAAATTTTCATATGAAGCATTCACTAATTAATACAATTTAAAAAAACGGTTTTCTAAAAGTTAAAGTATATTTTATAATAATGACACGTTTTGTCTAGTAAAAGTGTTGATTGTAAGACAAAACTTACATTAAAAAAATTTAAACTACATAGACATGTTTCGGACAACCAGTCCTTCTTCAGTGATTATAAAATTGTTTGCATGATCTGACAGATGTTTTAAAGATTTCTTTTGGAACGTTTATGCTTTTGTTATAACAAATATTATGATTCAATTTAAAATAATAATTTTATGTTTTTATTGGGGTTCAAGTAATTACGTACAACAAAGGAAATAAATCAAAGATTGGACTTGACGTTAAATTTATTTGATTATTTATAATATTTTCTTTATTTTTAATTGCTTTTTTAATTTCTAAAATTTCGAGATTGTTATACCATTCATTAAATCAAAAATAAATTTGTAGTATGCATTCGTTTTCTGATATTTTGTGCGGGTAATCTATTGTATATTGATTCCTACCAAAAGTAAACGAGATGATCTGGTAATAAAGAGAAACTGTTTATTTGACAGTGTGTAATGGGCAGATAAGTAAATAAACCCGATTATGTCAGGGTCACCCCTCGAATCCGCAGCGTTCGGCATTGGCGTTCCCGTTTGGGTGCCAAGGGCCGAGCTGATACCAATAATAATTGGGATTCGACTTGAGATCTCTATACGAAACCGGTGTTCCGATAATAATGGCCACAATATCAGATCTGCTGAGTGGAGCTGACTAGACCGTTTGCACTTTGGAGTGTCAAATGTTAGAAGATTCGCCAAATAGATTTTATCGTGGATAGCGCGGAGAACAGACAGCGTATTATCTAATGTACGAGTACCTGAATAAGCGCCACTTAGATCTTATGCGGGTTCTTGGTATAGAACGAAATCATGAAAGGAATTTTCAATTTGAAGATAAACAGGTTTCTTCCTACTTCATTGACAAACATTTTTATTGAATTATAGTGTTATACATATTAAGAGATGCACCGAAAAAATTAATTTTCGTTGTTAATTTTTCATTTTACTTATATTAAGATATCTGAAATATCAAGCATTTACTAAGATATGATATTTATAATAATATATGAATAAATACCTAATACATTTATTAAAATTTGAGCACCGAAGAAGGACCAAAACGTGTCTGCAAATGAAAAAATAATGTGTTGTGAAAATACAAATCATTGTTCTATTTATTAAAAAATAACGAAGCTTTGAATATTCAAGTAAACCTCGAAAGTAAAAATAACTGTAATTCTTAATGGATTAGAACGCAGTTTTTTTTCTCTATTTTCATGGGTTAATATATCTTTCAACATCAATATTCTCTAATTTTCGCAAGAGATACATATATTTTTTTGTGCCGATCTAAGTGGAGATAAATAAATTAATATAACTGTCTAATAAATTTTAATAAAAAAGTGATAATAACACCGTTTGATTATCAAAAACGGTATGACTGAGCATGAAGTTAATGGTAGTGTAATATACGAGTATGTTGAAATAATGAAAGATGTAGGAAGATAAATACAGTCAAAGGAAGTATAGAACTGCAGTTTAATACGTAATACCCCCCTTATAAGAATTCTGATGTCCGCGCTTTTCTATAGGCTTTTCTAAGAAGGAAATGGGATACCATACACGCTTTTTTTCTTCCTTGGTTGATGAAAAAGGGTGTTATATCAGCACATGTGATTATCTTTCTTTTCTATGAGGGGTAGTTTATCATTGGAGACGTACCGCAAAAAGGGGCGATGTTCAGCGAATGAGGTGATGGGAAGACATTTGTCGGGAATAAGGACAATTATTTTGAATCCAGATAAAAACGTTATTGTTGAATAACTGATTCATAGTTAAATAAGTGCATAGCATTATAATTTACTTAGGAAATTGAAAAACTTTGTTTAATCCACTATTTAATAAAAAATATTTAAAAAACACGACATGTTTCGGAGGATACCTCCATCTTCAGGTGTAAAAATATAATAAAAACTTAACAAAGAAAGACTAATGACAAACGCATTTAAAATTCGATACAATAATTCAATTAACCTGTGCTATTTGTAATAAGTAGGTACTAACAATTATTTTTTAACAGTAAGAACTAATAAATAATATTAAATAATAATAATACATGATGATAATATAAAAAAATATATAAAAGTTGTAATTTAGAAAAAGCATACATTTGAAAAAACATAATTTATAAATAAATTAATAAATGATTAATTTGCATTTGATTAGAAATGGGAGATTAAATGTAGACAAAGTATTTAAGGAGAAATGAGTATGGTAAGTAGGAGGAGTAAGCATTATTCATTTTAGGCAATCGATAGTAATTTATCTACGGCTGTGGCTGTCTTCTAATTAGTGAGTCAAAAACAGTAATGGCCCAACGGATGAACGCGTTTAAACATCAAATATTATTTAGTTGTTTCTGTAAACTTTTGATAGAATCCTTGTAAAGCAACATGTGTTGAAAGGTAACACGTCAAATGTCAAGTCACATGAATATTGAATAATGTTAATAATTTATTAAACATGTAAATTTAAATGAAACACTCCAAATTCATAAAAGATTGTAACATACTCGTATATCGTAGATAGCCGAGTTAAAGGTCACTTCTACAATAGAATTTTCACGTAGGAGTCTTCATTATAACGTAACATTCACTCAAGGATGATGAATTACGTAATCCTCGAAATGGAGCGAACAAAATAAAGGTGACGCTTAGAGGTCTGAAAAATACTTTCTGCGGTCTTACCTTCCACAGCCAGTATCATCTTACTAAAGCTAAGCTCGTTTTTACGAAACCGCTACCAACTCGGCGTAATAAGCTGCCTGCGCGTTAACAAGCCACACATTATATTCGCCAAACTTTCTCAAAGTTGCTGGCAGAGCAGAAAAAAGATTAGAGTTTAATGACAGTCTGTTTTGAGACAAAACAATCTTCGCAGTACCGTCGTAACGGGGTAGATTAGTTTCAGGAACATCTCGACGAGCTTGAAACAAATTTATTAAATTAATATCAAAGCGTAGCCTGGGAAAATTGGAAAAAATCTTAAGCTATTCAATATTTCAGAATTTGTTTAAAAAATTAACTAATATCTAAAGCAGAAAGTCGATTTGCATTATTTTCTTTGTAATCAAATTCCGAACTCTATAAAAATATTACACTAATCAAACTCTCACAGACACACTTTATTTTGATTTCATACGTAAAATATTTGTTTGTTTTTTTGTTTGGAATTTTGATTGTTTACTCATTAAAAAAATATGAAAGGTTTGGTCGTTTAAATTTATTAGTCTGAGTTCAATGTAAATAATTTAAACAAATAAAATAGATTTCATCATAACTAATATTTCGTTTTATTCGAAGTGTTATTTAAGAAAAACGGTTTTGAGGGCTCGCTGCCATCTTTTGAAGAAAGATAATCATCCAGCGAGCTGCCGAAACCGGTCAAAACTAAAGAACAAGTGGAAGAAAACAAAATATTTACTATAAAGAAATTCATTCTTATTTTCACTATGTTTAACACTAAAACCATATCTTAAAATTAATAGTATTATAATTTAAAATATGTTATGATCTCAAATATAAGAAGAAAAACAAACCAAGAAGTAATGTACATGTATTGTTTTGTATCCAAGTCTTCTAAATCAGGAACTAAACGTTCTACTCCATCGATACCATACGGTTTGTTTTATCAATTTATTAAATGATGATTTATAAAGTACATGAAAAACGTATCTCTCAATTTGGCCAGATTATTGATAATAATGCAGAGGGTAGAACTTCAAATAGTATAATATAAAATTGAGTTCGGTCTAGAAATAACTTTTTTATTTATAGGTTTTTGTTCTAATAAATAATTTGATTAAAAAGCGGGAAGCTCTTCTCTTTATATGTATTCATATTCCCAGAATACGTAAGTTATTAAATCCATGCACTATTGCCTGAGCAACGAAAATTGACGGTAAATAATATCAGATAATTTAAAATCAACGACCTTTGTGGAAAAGTAGGAAGAACTAAGACAGTCACATCCAAGAAATTGGGTTCGATTCCCGGCGATGGCAATGTGATTCTCACATTGTCTTTGGTCTGGTGTAGAATTCCCGTGAAAATAAAATAGGTATAAATTAGCTACCTACCACATGTCATGAGAATCAATATAAAAGTAAAAACATATTGTATAAAGTAATCGGATGTATACAATACGACCCGTTGTGTAAAAAATCGCTTATTAAAGAGAGATTTGTTTTTACGGATGTGGTGTTTGATCATTAATGCTCTAATTTGGAAACGTGTCATCTGTGTAAACAACTAATAAAAAATCATTAAGCTGGATTATATCTGGATTAGATTTTCTGGAAGATTTTTGATTAAAATATAATTGTACTTCCGTACGATGCACTACATTTGTGGAGTGGCATTATTAAATATAATTTTAAAGTACTTTTACTTAATTTTACACCACAACATTTTTGTCAAAACTATTTGGTTTAGAAAGAAGAAGAAGCAGATTGTAAAAAAAAAAACATATCGGTGTATATTGTTCACTTCAATTGGCTAGTTCTCGGCTATCCCCTCAGAAATTCCAGCTCGCTGGGCGGGACAGAGCCGAAGTTTCCCATCTCGCCTTGTATCAGATCTTCCGTATCTTGGCTCCTTACAAAACTTTCCTGTATTCCAGTAATGAGTTTCGTCGCGGCCCGATTTAAAGTTTCAATGATAAATATTGCCTTTTAATTGAATTCTTTTTCTCCGCTTTAAGACTGGAGTTTGTAGCGGGGCGCATAAGGAAGTTGGATTTATTGACGAATTCATCGAATTTCCATACAAAAGAAAATAACTTCATTATCTTTTTGCCTCTGCGTACATTTTTATTTTGTTTTTTCTCATTAACATTAAATTTTCTTAGCAAATACAATTATAAAAAAACTGTTTTTTATTTATTTATTTTAATCTAAACAATATTGATTGAATTATATAAACGAAGAAAAATAAATTTGTTCCAATGACAATTTGAATAAATTCTTCAATAATATTTTTAAGTTTTTGCTGGTGTTGGATTGTTTTAAGTGCCTAATTACAGTAAATAAAAAAAAAAAACAGTGGATATCGTAGAATAAAAATTAATTAAACACAAATGTCTGGATCGTCCAGCTGACGACAAGTGCACCATCTAAAATAACAATATGTGTTAAATTATTTTTCTTTGTTATTTTATTTTATATCATTGTATTTCAGATAATTTGTTTTAGATTTATTATGTAGACGTTGAACGATCGAAGTGTGCGCGGGAGATGCCTTTTGGTGGCGATGAGGTTCGCAACCCATCACACCGCGTCTCTCGCGATGGCGAAAAGAGAAGGATCGAGTGCCGCATCGATTAATGTGTGGCAGTCCATTCTTTCTGCCTACCCTTTCGGGGAAACGGCGTGATGGTTAGTTAGTTAGTTAGTTAAAAAAATAAAAAAATGAAAGGGCTGCACTACTTACGTTTTATATAGCGGATATTGTTAAATTATGTTTTTTTATATAAACGTCATGACTAAACAATTTAATAAATTAACAGTTAATAATAAATATTAATTTTTAGCTTCAATAGTATTTTAATTAAATAAATTAATAAATTATCTTATATTAGCATGTTAGTTTTATAAAGTGTGACAGTCCATTCTTTCTGCCTACCCTTTCGGGGAGATGGCGTGATGGTTAGTTAGTTAGTTAGTTTTATATTATGACCTTATTTTATAAAAAAAGCATATTTTATTATCTTGCAGTCGACACTGTTGATATTTTTATTTGAAATAAAAATGAGGATAAAAAAAAAAAACTAACATCACACTTAAACTACAGATAAAATCATTTATTCAGTTTATAAATTTAAATGTTGACTTTTGAATTTTCTAGTCAGAATTCATAGTGAATAAACAAAAATCTCTGTTAATTTATTCCGGGTTGTTTCCATTTGTTTTTATCGATTTTACCGGTTTCGGAACGTCGCTACCAGACAATAGCCGCCAGCCATTGAAACCTGTCATAACTAGAATAGCATGTGGAATAAAAGTTAACAAACAATATTTTTAGATTAGTTTATTTTTTTCGTGCTTTATTATGTCAGAACAAAATTTAAAAAAAAATTGAATGACACAAAATTTCTACACACAGTTAACAATAGCAATAAATTAAACACACACAAAATTTAGAAATTCTCAAGTCGGTGAAATTGGGTGAAAACATAATAAATAATCAGATTCCTCCTTTTACTCCTTTCTCCTTAAATACTTTGTCTACATTTAATCTCCCAAGCTCCCATTCCCAATCAAATGCAAATTAATCATTTAATAATTTCTGTATAAATTATACAATATCTTTTCAAATGTATGTTGTTTCTAAATTACAATCATGTATTATTATTATTTAATATTATCTATTAGTTATAATTGTTAAAAAAAATATTATTAGTACTTATAACAAATAGCCCAGGTTAATGTCTAAATATGAATTATTGTATCAAATTTTAAATGCGTTTTTATATTTGTCTTTCTTTGTTTTGTTTTTATTATATTTTTACACCTCAAGATGGAGGAATCCTCAGAAACATGTCAAATTTTTAAAATATTTTTTTAATATATTGTGAATGAAGCAAAGTTATTTCAATTTCCAAAGTTTAAAAAAATATATTTTGGAAAGTTTTTAACATTTAAATTTTGTGGTTAAATTCGAATTGTGAAATTCTGATTTTTTTACATAATAAATGAATTATAATATTGTGTGAAATAACAACATCCCTACAACAAAAATAGCGGGTCGTGGTAGCGACATTCTGCTATCACTGGCTGCGTGTGGGAGGGTGATGGATGAGGTGTCTGGGGACCGCTGGAAATGAGAGATCGGCTCTCGACTAGGATGTACGGAACGGCCGTGACAAGGAGCGCTTATCAGAGATGGATTAAAAGATGAACTGATAAAATGGTTATTTTGTTTCTACATTTCGTTTTCTTTTTTTTAACACAACGTCCTTATTCTTGCATATCATCAATCATCGTGGTATACCCACGGAGGTCGAGGTGGACACAATTCATAGCGAGAATAATAAAAAATGATATATCCCGGTTTTCTTAAATCTGACATATATTTTTAAAATATGCCTTATTCAAAACCCAAGTAAATATGAATATTGTTATTTTTAATTCCGTAAGAGATTGTATCTAAAAAGCGGTGTATGTATGTGTTTATATATATTATGTGATATTGTTTTAAAAGTTATCATAAATAATTACACCCAATAAATATTATGGTGAGAGTTACCTAAATATTTTTTTTTACTTACAAGACGTTCGAGATTTATTGACGGTTAAGGTATTTGTTTTGTAAAACTTCTTCTTCTTCTTCTTCTTCTTCTTCTCCTTACAGACATTTAGTCTGTTCTTGAAATCAGGCTGGCCTCTCTTGGGAGGTTGACTCCCAACTATCTCTTCATTTCTTCGGCGGTCTTCCGGGGGGACAGCAGCCGGCAGGAATCTGATGCACCACAGCGTGTGGGATTCTGGTGGTATGCATCCACTGCACGTGCTCATTCCAGTATCTTTTGCGTTGTCTGCCCCATCTCACGACATTCCCCACCTTGCAGATCTCGCTGATAGCCGTGTTCCTCACCCTATCTTGAATAGTCCTTTCTGCTATCATCCTCAGCGTCCTCATCTCTGCCACCCGTACATTAATAAGCCTTCGTTCTTGTGGTATCCGCTCTGGTCTCAATGGTATATATCAGTATAGTCCTTATTTTAGGCCTTAGTAAAACCCCATTATTAATTTATAATAGTATGCACGATTTGTAAGTGGTTTTACTTGGATATAATTTATATAAATTATAAAAACAGTGACAAATTTGTATCGCCTTGCGATGGGATTCTCAAACTTAACGTTCAGTTTGAGGAGAAATAAATAAAATTATAAACGTATTTTTGTAAGAAAGATAAATTGTTCAACCCACTTGTATCAAGCAGATTTAATATAATAAAACTTTCTTGTGCCAAGTTAGTGCAGTTGCACTGCCAACTTTTAATTTTCTATTATGCCTATTGTTAAATCTTAAAGCCATCCCTGGTAAATAGTCCTTATTGTGAGACACTAATAGAACTTCTCGGTAGCGGGGAAGAGGGGGCTCACTGAGACGAGGGTGGACCGGAGGTATTAACAAAGTTAACTTGGAAACTCTCGGATAGTAAGTGAATAGTGCATGCTACTGTACGCCCAACTCGGAGGAGACAAAATGTATGTATTCACATTGTTGTTAATTCCGTCGCTGAGTTATAATGTTTCTAACAATATTTTACTTACTATTTTTAAAACTTCCGCTGTGTGAACACAAGTTTCATTCAAGATTTAAAAATACTAAATGAGCAAACGAAAATCTTCTTTATTCGATGCCATTTTAAAACATCCGGTCTCTTTCGTAAAACTTGTTTAAGATAATAACACTTGATCACCGGTCGTTGAGATATATTATATTTTTGTTTAGAATGTATACAAATACTTGTAGACAAATATTGGATTTAACCCATTGCGGGTTAATCATTTGAGGATTAATTGTATCTCAATAGAGAAGAAGATGTACATTGTTTGATATATGGCGCTAGTGTAGATTGAACTAAAAAATGTGAAGTTTTTCTCATCATAGTAGCATATATACATCTTAAAAAAAATTGTAAGATGTGGTGGTCGTAAGAAGGGCGGAATGAGGAATGTTGTATTACATAAAGCGATCGCTCTACCCAACCAATGACAGGTCATAAGTCCTGTAAACGCCTTGACCACCATTTTCTGTTTCCAAAAACAATTTACACTTTCGTCTCTATTGAGATACAATTAATCCTTAAATATATTATATTATTTGTTTAAACTTTTCGCCTGGTCATATTGGGTGTGCCAGGTAGGTTCAAAATTAATTGTACAAAAATATAAATAACAAAGAAATAATGATATAAAACGGATTGCATAGAATAAATTTTGATAAAAGTCTTGGGGCTAGAACAATTTGCTCCCGATCTTAGACATATAATTTTTATTTGTTGATATATACCACTCAGTTAGTGGTTACCCATTTTAAACCTGTAGATATCAAATTATAGAACATTGTGTATTTAACCTCGGTGCATGGTTATTATAATTGATGCCAAATAGTTTCGCTTGTACCCAAGCTTCATCAGGGTGAAATAATAGCAGGAAGTTATTATATCGCCCCGATGAAGTTTTATTATTTAATATCTATATTTTTTAATTTATTCGTGTTATTATAAGGAAATAACATGAAGTTATAATCGCTACAATATGAAGTTAGTTTAAAGTAGAGAGTATGTATATTGTATTATCATATTAGTATTTCCCAACATCAGAAGATGTACGGCCTAAAGTCATTCCAAAATGAAATAAACATAGCCGACAAAATTCTTACGATCTTAGAGAGATAAACCCTACTGATCGACATTCTCCTTCATAAATATTTCTTACAAAAGCGGTTTAACAGCTTTTAGGACGGCATTTCCTAGATACCTTTCGAATTTACGCGATGCGAGCTTATTTTTATTGCCCGTACCCTCATTTGAAGTTCGTGAGGATTCCTAACAGACGGGGGTCCGTGTTACCCCTTCTGACCATGAAGGCGACCCGCCGCACTAATCCCAGATTTGGTCCAGGGAGATGATGATGGGCTTACGGAACCTAAGGAATACACTCCCGGGAGGGGAGCGCGCCCAGTACAAACACCTCGAGACTGACTTACTATCCGAATGTGAAATGTCCGCTCGTAATCCGAGCTTAGAATTTAAGATATCTTAGTAGCCGCACTGAGTCCAGGGGATTGCGGGCTTTCTCCTTTCATCTGAGTGATAAAGTGCAGTGTGAATGGACGGATTTTTATGATTTATATCAAAGTATGAGGAAACGGCTCACGTGTTGAACGTAATCACGAAACGCAGCCCCATTGAGAAGATATGTGCAGTAAGTAATACCGCATAACGTCATACTCACCTTTATTATAATATTTAAAAATATATTAAAATAACAATAGATTAAGTGCATTTTCGTGCCGTCAATTTTATAAAAAATATTATTATTGGTTTAAAAAATATATATTTTTGACGCAAAGAGCAACATTCCAAATTTTTTAATTCCTTATATCTTCAAAAAGAGTTGAAATAAAATATAAACTGGATTTTAAAATAATCTCTTCATTATAGAAGGATGATCCTATCACAAAAGACGCTTGAGTCTACAGTAATTGAAAGAAGAAGAATATATCAATAATTAAAAATATGTCGTTAATATGTATTTATACCAAAATACGATTTGATTAATTGACTTTTTAATTTGGAATATTACTATTTATTGAATGTCCATGAAATTTTCACGACTGCTGCTTCATCAACCGATGTTGGCATCATCAGGTGTTAGGAACAACATTTGTAGCATCTGATGATGCAAACATCGATTGCCGTGACAGCTGTCGCAACAATTTAATTGGAATTAAATTGATAATTTATAATATTGTAACAGTGTTATCAAATAAACAGTTAATTATGTTAAGTATGTTTGCCAAAAAAATGAATGATTTTGTAAATATTTGTCTTAGGCAAGTGGCGTATCGACGAATTTTTATGAATTAAAACACTGTTTTTTTCCACTTTTGAGTTTATCTTTCTCGACGTGTTTCGAAGGCTTATAACTTCATCATCGGGGGAACGATATAAAAGTAAATATATAACGAGATAAAAGTTTATATCGTTCTCCCAATGATGAAGGTGTAAGTCTTCGAAACATGTCGAGAAAAATAAACCCAAAAGTGGAAAAAAATAGTGTTTTAATTCATAAAAATTCGTCGTTATGGAATTCCACAGTGTTAACGCCTTAAGTTTATCTAAAATTAAGTGGCATGTTGTTAATTTGAAATAGCAGGAAAAGACGATTTTGTATGTTTTTTTAAAGGTTTGATTTAACACTGACAAAAATGCAAACGTTTTATTTTAATATCGCTTTACATTATTTGTTCTCACGGGAAAAGAGGTTACCTTTATTACAGTGAGCGGAGCAATGCTAAGAATAATAAAACGTTCACCGTAGAATAATAAGATGTTCACGGTAGAATAAAAAATCGAAAAGGTGGCCAAGGTGACACGGTCATGTGGAAGGTATGAATAATAATACGAATAAAAAACTATATGTATTCAAAACCAAACACGTACGAACCTTTCATTTATTTATTATTTATCGCACGGTGATTCAAAATGTGATATGTAAACACTGTCGGGTAAAGATTTACATGTTATGTATTCTTGTATAAATACACGTGAAAATTCTATGTTAATGAATAATATTTTTAATCAAATAATAGGGTTTACGTGTAAATCTAAGATTGCATAAAACTACGAGATGATCTGTAAATAAATAAATAAATCATTATTACAAACATTGAGTTTTATTTAATTTGTTCTTCTAGTTCCGACCGGTGATACAGCTCGCTGTCACCTTTATGTTATTTTTGGTATAATATATTATCCAATAAATGCGATTAACCAATATTAAACAGAATTATTGATTTGTTTTCATATTCGTTTTCAACAAATTCGAAAATAAGGACGTATCACCTTCACATTTTTTTATTGATTTTTGTTCTAAAATTATTACTATTGGCTTGGAAATATTATTAAAAATTATTGTTTTGAATTGTGTTATGATTTTACATACGTGTACATAAAATATTATTAATTATTTATTGATAATCATTAGGAATTTATAAAGATATGTTTAATTTGTATCTTAATAATTTAGAATTTATTTTATGAATAAAAACACAATATTTTTTATTAAAGTTTGTTTGATCAAGAGTGGAACAATCAGTGTTTTAATTCAATAAATATGTCATTATGGAATTTCATTGACTTAACGCTTCAATATATGAAAAATAAATAATTAATAATTTGTAAAATGTAAAATTCAGTCAAAACATGACATAATTTTTTTTTCTGTATAATATTATATTGAAATGTGTTTAAAAATAATAAAAATTATTTAAAAAAAACATTTATAAAATATGGTGGGTGTTCGTATTCATCCCCCAACATTAGCATTTAATTGTTTTCCTTAAAATTTCAAGCATGAGTTAACTGATAATGCTCAATATGAAGTATTTGTATTCTAACTATTTAATGTATATCATATAGTAATAGATTGGATTTAAAAATGGAAATTCAGAGTTTCAGTAATCATGAAAAACACTATACGAGTAGTGAACTATTATAACATAATCACTTACAAAATAAATTTTATGTTATAGTCAATTTTAGAGAAGTGTTTACTTTTTAAACCATAATAACGGTAAGGTGAATAAATCTAGATACAAATAACCGTTATGTGATGTCATAGTCATAGCTCGAAAATTGAGACACGAATCTTTAGGACTTCCGAATTCTTCAAAGATAAGTGACGCCCATCACAAGAGAATACAATAAATTACCTGCTCTTTAATCTCCGAAAGTATTATCTCTCTTTCATCTCACTGTCTTTCAAGTCCGGTGATTTATATTAAGCCGTTGTTATTTTGTTTAACAATATACGAGTAATTACTATAAATCATACACAAAGGTGCTTAGTAATATTTCTCCTGACATGTAAGTTTTTAGTAACAATTTTTAATGAATTATGTACCGTCACTGAATTTCTACAGATTTTAATAACGATTAGATGAATAATATGAATGAATTACAAGATAAAAAATATATTCTGGATATACGTAACATTCAGATGCACTTATTCAAACAAAAACTTGTTTGGTTTGTATACAAAGATGTGAATTAAGCATAGAATACATTAGAAAAATCGTATAATGGATAGAAAACTAAAAATATAAAATAATATTTAAAAATATTGTAGTGTTTGATTAATATTAGAAAAAATGTTGATCAATCGTCACGAAACAAGTGAATATGAAGTAAAAAGTGAATGAAAAAAGTTAAAAAATATAAATTTTTAATTGTATCTCAATAGAGACGAAGACGTAAACTGGAAACTGAACATGGATGATCAAGGTGTTTACAGGACTTATGACCTGTCATTGGTTGGGTTAAGCGCACGCTTTATGTAATTACAACATTCCCCATTCCACTTTTGTTATTGTGATCATGCATGACAAATTTTTGGAAGATGTATATATACTTCAAAATCCATATTTATCTTCAAGGTTAATTCTTGAAAAAATTCACAAGTGCAACCAAATCTACATAGATGGCTGACTGAAACTGACACGTGAAGATAAATATGGATTTTGAAGTATATATACATCTTCCAAAAATTTGTCATGCATGATCACAATAACAAAGGTGGAATGGGGAATTTTGTAATTAAATAAAGCGTGTGCTTAACCCAACCAATGACAGGTCATAAGTCCTGTAAACACCTTGATCATCCATGTTCAGTTTCCAGTTTACGTCTTCGTCTCTATTGAGATACAATTAAAAATTTGAATTAACCACCCTTTGGTGTAAATCCAGGATTTCGTATACAGGTATAAGTATACATTCACAAATATTTGTTCTTAAAAAATATATTTTGTACATTGTTGTAACCACGGATTTTTTTGTGGTACTTGCTCTTAGTATTTTCTATGTAATTAAATTTAACTAAGCGGTTTTCTTTTCTTTTTAAGTATTTTTCCTTGAGACGATAACACTGTTTTATATAAAATAATAAAATACTTTTATTTATCAAAACATTGCTAAGAGTTAATTTAATTTAATAAGTAAATTAACTTCAATATCTTTATTTTCATTACAACGATATTGAGTTAATTATTTTATTCTTTCATATAAAGTATTTTGGTGTGACATTTTTATAAATAAACAAAACACTTAAATATTTAAGTTCTTTTTTAATCTATTTATTTTTTCTTCGAAACGTGTCAACACATCAGTAGAACTAGCAGGTTGTGTTCAATATAAATATAATGACTCATGTTGTCTGTTTTGCATATTTTTTATAATATAGTATAGGCTAAAAATATCAAAAAACAAACTTTATCTTTTCATATTAACTATTTCATCCGGAACATTTAAAAAATATTTTTATACTCGAAAATATTGTGATTATTTCTAAAGTCGACCACCACGCAATGAACATAAATATTAACGTATTATTACACGAACATTAAACAAAAAAATTGTATACTTATTATTCTTCGAAAATAGTGTGATTACTTCGAAAGTAGACCACACAAATAATACAAAAATATACCATAGTATTATTATGTGAATGTTAAAAAAGATATACTTTTTATGCATCGAAAATAGTTTGATTATTTCGATAGCAGATCGCACAATTAACCCAAAAAAGTATTATTATGTGAATAGTAAAATCGAAATTAATACTACGAAAAGATTGTGATCATTTCGATAGTCGACCACACAATTAACAAAAATATACGTATTTTTCTGTGAATATTCAACCATCACTTTTCTTAACCCCAAGTGATATTACTAGGAGCGTACATTATTTAATAGAGCCCTCGTATTCGATTTGACTGCCTCCTTATTCCCGTGACCAAGTTTTGATTTACTTTGTATGGTCTATTTGCGGTGTTTACCCTAAACCAGGTAAGGGTTGCAGGCTTGGCCTTTCCACCCTCGCACGGGGACCTGGAGCTAAATAATGCCACTCGTATGATAAATGGGTATATGAAAATGTAGTTAATTAATATATAACGATAAGCTGAACATAATGTGCTTGTACAATATTTGAATAAATCTGTATACATTGTGAATATTTTAACAAACAATATACGAGTACATAAGACACAAACAAAATTTAAAAATTTGGAGCTTTTTAATATACAACATAAATTCAGGGCAGGATATTTCAAATTGCAAAGGTGCCAATTGGTATTAAACATAAAGGCCAATAACTGTGCAAAAGTGCAAATGATCGAATAATATGGTATAGATCAAACGTCACAATAAAGGTGCCACACGTGGTAGGTATACGGCATCTGTAACAATAAACCGTTTTTGTATTTTTTTCTTTGTTTTATATTATATTTAAACTAATTAGCACCTTTGCAATAACCAGCCTTCAATTGTTTTAAGTTAATAAAATAAATATTACTTAGATTATTAGAATTTTGTCGTTGATAGACATTTTTAATTGATAATATTTTTATAATCTGCATTTAAAATTAACAATGTTTCATTTTTTTACTTTGTACACAATACTAACTTTATTAAAAATATAAAATGAAAAAACAAACATGTTTTGGACACAGAAGCTCTTCATCAGTGATATATATGTCTGTGTCCGAAACACGTTTGTTTTTTAATATAAATTTTTAAATAAATTTGGTGTTGTGTACAAAGTCAAAAAAAAGAAACATTGTTCAATGAATCCGCAACACAAAGTAATGGCGAATATGGAAGAAATACATTTAAAGTAATCACAGTAAAAATCGTTTTTTTTTAGTTGAATTTATTAGTATGAACGTATTAGTTGAACGTATTAACAACGTTTTCATATTTCGTGTTAATCTCCAGAGAATTCTTTAGAGGATGCAACCATAAAAGTTAACCGTCTCGAGTGAGAATAAATAATTGAGGCGACAATACAAAGCGTGACTTTACGTGTCCCAAACGCGCTGCTGCGGCGAGATGAGGCGGGGTTCCCGAAAGCTTTCCAGGCGACCTCTGTAAGCCCCAAAGCCCTATGGGAAGCTGCGGTATGGGCCGCGCTAAGAATGGGGTCCCTGAGCGCCAGTTGCGGTCCAAATATTCCGCCAATGGGCCCCCGACGCCCCCGAGTGACGGAAATAATGAACGATTTTGGGCTTCCTAGCAAAAGTAACATAAATTTATATTAGGACCCGGGTTTTGTTAAGAGTCTCCGTTTCTAATTATTCTGTACACTTTAAGCAATGTTTTCGGATAAACAGATTTGTTGAGCTTTGATTACAACATAATTTCAAACTTGGATTACACTAACTCTAAAGATTTATACGGAAGGATAATAAAGAGTTACATTTGAATAATCAAAGAAAGATCCTGTATGAACGATTTTATACTGAAATTATTATTGTCATTCAAATGCATAACATAATGATATTTTTGATTATTAAACATATGAAATCTCTTAGGAAATTGAAAATAGCTTTGTTTAATCCACAAAATATTTAAAAATACGACATATTTCGGAGGATACATCCATCTTCAGGTGTAAAAATATAATATTATATTTTTACACCTGAAGATGGAGGAATTCTCCGAAACATGTCGTGTTTTTTAATATTTTGTGGATAAAACAACAAAATAGAATGCTTCTATGGAATTCCACAGTGTTAATGCCTTAGCGGTCAATATAAAATCTCTGTTAACGCAATCGAATCTGTCAGCGCAATGAAGAAACCACAAAAATAATTTTTCATTTTATGTAACAAGATATTGATATATAAAAATAAAATGATACGCAAGAATCAAGAAAAACGAATGCAATATAAGTCATTTAATTTTTGATAAACTTAAGGCTTTAACACTGTGAAATTACATAATGACGAATTTTACACAAACGAGCATTTTACGAAAAGTTTTTGTTCTACGTGCAAGTAATTAAATTCCCTTCATTAACTGACATTCAATTGGATTAGTTCTAAACCTCATCATTCGTTCCGGAGCCAGGGCATACCTGCCGCGTGCTTTGGATCTGTTAACTTCGAGAAGGGATAAACACTATGTAAGGAACGTACTTGTACATGGTTAGCAGCACAGTGGCTGAAGTTATGTACCAATATTCCCGTACACCAATATCGATACAAGGAGGGGGTGGGCGCTTCATAAATGTATCACCCCGCATACAAGGGATGTCTGTGCCAAATTCGATCAGTTGCAATATGTTACCATCTTCGCTAGAGATCTGATAAAGGATACTTTGTTTCGTGTGCTGGTTATGGTGCGATATTTGAAAGAATCACATAAGCATTACATTTATTAATATAACGGTACGATCTGAAGGGAAATTTGAGGCACTTGATGGGCAAAAAATACAAGCGTATTATTAAGGACCAAAAAAGTTTATGTTATCGTAATACATTTTCTAATATTAAGAATTTTGCTTTTTGTTGAAAAGAGTAGTTTTTTAGATTTTAATATTTTAAGTTTTTACCTTAAAAATATGGCGTTATCATTTTGAGCTTCACAATATTGTTCACAAATAGTTAAATAACACCAAATTATAAAATAAACAATCAAATGGCATTAAATTAAAATGGCTTCAATTATTTTGAATAAGTAAATAATATCTGATGATGTAAGGTTCGATAAGAATATGTGTATTTTGAAACTAGATTCATAAATAGTAAAAAAATGAATTACCACAAATAAAATTTTAAAAACTCTTGTTATGAATATTTAAATATTCATAACAATTTAGATTACATAAATAATAATATCAGATTTTCAAGAAAGTCCATTTTTTCGTTCCTTCTTTGCGCCCTTGAGATGAGTAATTCATAAAAATGGCGCTTTATAAATTATCCAATTTATTATTATTATATACGAGTATTATATATTATATCGGTTCGTTATGCAATTTACAGTTTTTTAAAATTGGTTTCGTTGCGCTTTTTGAAAATAGTTAATAACTAATAATTTTTAATAACTAATAAAGTATAAGAGATTCAGTACATTCCAATGAAAAATGTTTTCTGAATTCATCGGACGGAACACGGTACATTTATAAATATTTGTAGCAATTTAACCCAAGCAACGCACGTTTCCGCCAATCAACTGCTCCCAATGGCCTGTCACAGACGAGGAAATGCACTTATCACATTTTCACCGTAAAACGGCTCTTAAAACTATTCCACGCTACGGCCGACCTTTCAGCGCGCCGGATAACGACGCATTATAAATAGCGCCGCGACGCCGACGCCTCGCGGAGGAAATGGGCGATGGAAGGTGACGCCGAAGAGAATGTCTCGCGGTGTCTGTCACGGCGTCCCGTTGTTTTGGACAGATGTTTTGGACGACCATTATGTTAACATGACAGCCGGACAGATATTTCGAGACAAGCGATTCGGACGAACAAAAGATGCAAAAAACACAACTTCTCGGGTGTCGCATTTCTGGCTGCTGCACGAATTGTGTAAGATTGCTATACATTTCGTAACCTGCCCTGAGAATTGACAGAATCCTAAAAATTTCATTCCGTCGTCGACAAATTAAATATAGCATTTGATGACATTCTTTTTAGGTTTTCACAATAAAGTGTTGTATTTTTAATTCGCCGAATTTTTTCACGTATGATATTATTTCGTTTAAGAATGAACAAAAAAAAAACTTTTATTATTTTCACATTTTTTTATTATATTTAAAAAATGAGGACTTATTGTATACTTGCCAACTTGTTTCAGGTATATCGTTTGAAATGTATGTATGAAAAATTATAGCATAAATATAGGGGAAATAAAGCTTTGATATCTATAAATTTTTAATTTATACGAAAAAGTTCAATAAATATGATACTGCTGCATTAATTTCTTAGTTAATTATTTCTAGGTTTAAAAAAATTCCACTATGTCCATGTGAATTTGTGTCATTCTAAAAATTACAAATTATATTTTTATATGTTTAAAGTTATTTATTTGTGCAATCTGTTATTTTTTTTATTGCGTATATGGTTATTCATAGAATAAGTTGTATTTTTTAATAAACACATAAATAACTGTTATACCACAGGTCGTTCGAACCCAAGTACTGCATACAATTTGTTTTTAGCTATCATCGTATTGATTCTCGTGACATGTGATATAGACATGCATATAAATAATATTAATTTGATAAAGAGTTTAACTATACATCATTATTCAAGAAACTATATACTGCAAAAGCAAATAAAAGTTCATTCACATAGTGATGAAAAGAGCATAACTAACTAACTAACTAACCATCACGCCGTCTCCTCCAAGGGGTAGGCAGAAAGAATGGACTGCCACACTTTTCTTTCCTGACATATTTCTCTCGTTTCCTCAACATTCATACATCGTGTCATGCACGCGTGTCGATTTCTTTGACTCCTCACATGGCCGACATTCAATGTTTGATTTATTTGATCGTGCCACGTTTTCCTCGGTCTTCCTCTATTTCTGGTTCCATTTACATCATTAACATATATATTTTTTGCCATTCTTTCTTCATCATTCTTTCCATATGCCCAAACCATCTTAATGATCCTTTCATTATTTTGTTCATGACACCATCATTCGCACCGCATTCACTTCTTATATTTTCATTCGACACTCTATCGTACACAGAGTATCTACACATTTGTCTAAGAGATCTCATCTCGACTGTATTTATTCTTCTTTCGTCCTTCATTTGCCAGTTCCATGCTTCGCTTCCATACATAAGGGTCGGTAGAAGAACACCATTGTGCATTAACTGATATAATACTCCTTGTATAATCTTCATAAAATATTTATTTAGTTTTGTTCCATGGACGTTTTCTGATCCATGAGAAGTAGACGTTAGACCAGAAGATGGCAGCGAGGTGCCAAAACCGGCCGGAATAAGCAGAAAAAGTGGAATAAAACTAAATATAAATATGAAAATTATCATATTTCAAAATTAATACCATAATGTGTGATCCTTTATTCAATAACTTTCCATATATTAATATTTTTTACTAAACTTCTAATATTAAATGAGTTAGTTTTTCAAATAAATTGATAACATTTCAAATATACCTTACACATAAGGTTAGATGTCAATTTGACAAACGTTACATATTTATTGTTTCTTGAACAATTATGTAAAACTTCATATTAAATAATTAATACGAATGAAAACGTCTATTGAATATATTTTCTGTGAAAGACATCTTTCGTCTGTCTAACACATTTGATTATTAAGACTTTTGATAAGGCCTTAGACAGGCGAAATAATTCATTTACATAAAATATAATAAAACTTCTGAAAACAGATGTTTGAATTCGTATCTATTGAAGTTACCAACCATCACATTATATATATGATAGAAATATTGGCCGCTTCACTGATATTTTCTGACATACCTATCTCAGTTCTTTAACATTTATACGTCGTGTTTTGCACGCTCGTCGATTCCCCGACTCCTCACGTATTAATTATTTAATATGGATGAACGTGTTTGCATTTAAGTAAAGGCAAGGGAGATGGTTTCCCTTAATCGTTCGAGGTAATTTTAATGTACATAAATGTATGAACAAAGTAAATTACCATGTTTTAATCCGCGTCTCATCAAATATCCAATCAAATCGCAAATATGTAGGTAAGTATAATTTCGGACTCCCTACCTGTTCTGTTTACCTTAACCCTAGGGGGACTTAGGATTCCCTCCCTTCCTGGACCCAGAGAGTCCCCATCTGCTTGGAATGCATCCGAAGTGTCGTGGGTTTAACCTCCCCGGCGAGGTGGGTTATGGGATTAGGTGGTCAATATATTGCGCCTGAATATATAATTTGTGTCTGCTTTGTTTGTCAGGAAACACGTGTTTACAGACAATGGCAGGCACTCTGAGTATTTAGGAACTTTGAGTTGGGTGATGAAGTTAATTAAACTATTAATTTTGTAGTTTGGCTGCTCGAATTCGAGAGAAAATGTTAAGGCTTTTTGTGAAATAATGGAGTTCAACGGTTCACGAATTTTTCATTATATAACCAAGCTTTAATTTTGTTTCACTTGGTGAATAAAGAAACACGTAGACATTTCATATGCGTAAGTATTATAGAATAAATAAATTAATAAATTATATTCTTAGGGTTAACGGTACGGCTATACTAAAATCAAAATCATCGATCGCTGACAAGACACTGAGAGATCGCGTGAGGAACATTCGAATAAGAGAGATATGTGGGGTTGAGGATATTTTAATATGGAGCAGACAGCAAAGAAAGGACTGGTACGATCATGTTCAAATAATGGACATCACCAGATTACCCTAATTGCACTACAAAATCAGCCTTATGGGACTCGTCCTCGTGGAAGACCTCCTAAAAGATGGAAGGATAGCTGGAAGTCTACCTCACAGGAAGAGCAACACTCTGGAGAACAGACCACATAGGTTCACAACAAGAAAGAATAAAAAGAAGAGCTTTTCGCTAAAATAAACGAGAAAATTGCGATTAAAAGGGTATAATTGACAAATTATTTGTTGTAAAAACGATTAAGTTATTTAAAAAAAAATTAATTACTATAAGAAAATATCTTGCGGACACATTTAACAATATAATATAGTGAAAATAAATAAAAAATGCAGAGTTCAGATTCAATATTATTAGATTTTGTGAATATTTGTTGATAATTTACTTTACACTTTTTTTTTCAAATTTGTATGCCTGATATCTGGAGTAACTCGTTCTTGAGTTTTTTTTTAAATACAATCATTATAAACATTACAAGAAAATAAAGAACAGCAAAAAAGAAGTTGTATTTCTATTAAATATATTGTGTTATCGCGTTATTTTTGATAAGAATCGTAGTATTGTTATGTTAATGCATATAAAGTTTATTATTTAAATGTATTTACCTAACAGCATTCGTCGTCGTTTCTGGAAAATTCCCTGGAGGAGAAGCAAACAGGGCGACTGGCGATCCGGAACAACAGCATTTCTAGAAACAAAATAATAATCTAGTTAGTTTTGAATGTATGTATTATGTACACGTACAATAAATACACGCGTAAAATTATATAAAATTAAGGAAGAGTTTCACATAGAAGAAACAATAAAACAATTGGAAATCCTTTCCTCGTTGTTACGCCTCATTTGCAATACATAGTTCTTTTGTAATTCTACATTTGAAATCTGTATATTGAATAATTTTATTTGTTTGTATAAAAATACAGTGATACAAGTTAGATTGAAATATTTTTTTAAATATAAATCAAATTTGTTTTTAAGGTTAAAAGTGGTATTATATTATAAACACGCATTTAAAACTATTCTTATCCTTTTGTGACATTATTCGATAATATTGTACAAGATGCAGTCCTATTGAATAAAAAGATTTCTTGAAAGAAGCATAAATATTGTTTATTGAAATTTTAAGCAGAAGATACTTTTGAAGAGACCACGTGGACCGCATGGAGAATACAAGATTGTAAAAAAAAAAAAAATGACAACCCAAGAAGCAAGAGATAACCAGGGAAGGCCGCCAAAGAGAAGGAAAAAGATGGCTAGACATCATCATCTAAGGACAGCTCACCGTCATAAACAGGTCATACGATTTAAACTAAGAGGAAGAAGATGAAGAAGAAATTTCTCGATAGGAGTTCATTGTTAACTACGAAAATAATATGTATAATTCTTAAACAGTTTTATTTCAATTGCTCTTTGGTGTCAACCGGTATCGGCACCTTGCTAGATCAGATGATGCTTTTTCTTTCCAATTTATATATTTCTTCAAAATTGACTTGTATTTTTAATACGGTTTTAAAAGGGTTAACGGCAGAAGATGAAAACGGAAATGTTCCCCGACAAATTTTTTTGATGTCTGAGCATTTGAATCACCTCCAACCGCGGAGAATTTCGGTCGAGAGCGAATTTTTCACACTCCTCGCATCTCCCGAAGAAAGACTTCAAAGCAAATTACGCCGAGTCGCAATTACAATTTATGGCGCCCCCGATTGTTCCCCTTTTACAGTTTTTAAGGAAAGTTCCTTTAATTAAATTAGTCTTGGGTTCAAATTAGCGTCCGTTTACTCTATTGATGAATGCAAATTCCCTGAAACAAAAATGTAAAAAGAGAAATGCAAATTTGTGAATGTTAATTAAAAATAGAATGCTTAAACCAACATCTTAGTTGTAAGTAAACCGAAATCATTAATAATGTTGTTTTCTACAGATGTGTTTACAAAAAAAAACGAGTGACACTCGTTCTTTCAAGGCGATGTTCTCTTATGCATTTTTAAAATAACATTTTTAAGTCGATGGTGTACTATGAGCTATGGGTGATTTATTTCCTTAAAAATTCCATTGCCGAAAAAGTGTCTGAAAATCCTGACTAAGAAACATGAATTTATTTAACCTTTTCAATATTTTTTTATATTTATAATTATTTATATGAATCACTCTTTACATTATTACATTGCAAGACAAATCGATGTAAAGGGTAAAGCTGTCGTATTGATTCTCTTGACATGATGGCAATCTATCGCCATTATATTGTCGCGTGAATTCTACACCAGACCAATGAAGGGGTGACAATAACACTGTTATCCCCGGGAATCAAACCCAGGACCTTTGGTTTAGCAGTCGTAACCCTTGCCATTCGACCACAAAGATCATATAAACCTAATAAGTGAATTTATTATTTCTTGAACAATGATGTAAAACTCAATATTAAATAATGAATACGAATGAAAACATCAGTTTTCTAGAAGTTTTATTATATTTCATGGGAATGACATGTTTCGCCCTTCTAAGGCATTATCAATTTGATAATGCCTTAGAAAGGCGAAGCATATCATTCCCATAAAATCTAATAAATGAATGTTGACAATTCCTTCGTGACTAATTGATATGAATTGGTAAACTGTTAAACTACGGAGGAAAAAAAACTACGTTTTAATTCAGATCATTTCATGAGAAAATGTAATAATATTGTAGTGTACCATTCAGTTTTCGATAGTATTATGATTATGTTTTAAGCGTTCATTCAGATGCCTTGGTGATAATAAAAGTCACTGTAAAAATGACATAAAAAACGAGTTGGTAAATCTTACACCGGAACGAGAAACACATTAAAACTTTTGTTTTATTAGCATTATGGCATCATAAACACAATATTATTACAAAATTTTCCCCGGTCTCTTAATAAAACGTTCCAAATTCCGAATTTAAAAGCAAAAGCTAATTTAAAACGTCTGTAGAATCACAAACGTGTATTGTTTTATTCGGAAAGTTGTGCGATACGCCAATCAGAAGCAGATGGTCGTAGATGAAATTTATCGCTCGTTTTTACAGATCAACTACCACTCAACCCAGGACCGAATTCTTTTTCCACTTGGGCCAATGCATATCGAAAGAATTCCGACTCACTCCACGTTGGTATGGTTTTAAGATTGAATCTAATATTTTCTTATAAAGTGGGATTTCATAATATGTATTTTTTTTTAAATAAAACTGTGTAGATTAACCCAATATATGTGGATGTTTTTAATTATGAGTAATAATCATGTATAATAGTTTTTATTTATGCAATTATCGTCAATTCATTAAAATTTAAAATTACGATGCCAGCGAACCTGGCGAAACCGGTCGCTGTTTAAATAAAGACAAAAGTGGAATTAGTTAAAAAAACATCGTTTTATTTAATTATTATATGAAGATTATTATTATGACTAACAAGCTAACTAACCATCACGCCGTCTCCCCAGAGGGGTAGGCAGAATGAATGGAACGCCACACTGTTCTGTCCTGACATGCTTCTCTCGATTCCTCTACATTCATACATCTTGTCATGCACGCACATCGATTTCGCCGACTCCTCGCGTGAACGACATTCAATATTTGATTGATTTGATCGTGCCACGTTTTCCTCGGCCTTCCTCTATGTCTAGCTTCGTTCACGCCGTTTATATATATTTTCTTTACCATTCTGTCTTCACTCATTCTTTCCATGTGTCCAAACCATCTTAGTGACCCTTTCCTTATTTTGTTCATAACACTTTCATTCGCACCACATTCACTTCTTATACTTGCATTTGTCACTCTATCATATACAGATTTGCCACACATTCATCTTAGAGATCTCATTTATACTGCATTATTATTATGGAGAGATTTAAAGCTGCAAACTTGGTATTGGTGGTCTACTTTTTTAATTTGAACATTAAAAGCATTCAAGCCTCTCATAAGAAGTCAGTATTACGGTCAAAATTATAAGAATCGCTTTGTTGGTTTTGACATTTGGAATACATGGATGAAGAAAGAATGGTTAAAAATGTATACTTTAACAATGTGAATGGAGTATAAAGTCGAGGGAAACCGAGCAATACATTGCGTGACAAATTTTAAAGATTGGCTGTGATAAAAGTGAAAGAATCGACATGCATGCATGAGTCGCAGTATAAATGTGGATGATGCGAGAGTTTGTCAGGATAAAATAGTATGGAGGTCCTATCTCTCAAACATTGTTTGTTAATAAATATTTAATTATAAAGCAAATTTAGATTTAAGATCATTAAAACGAAACGATATTTTGATGATAAATCTTATGATAGTAAATCCGAAGAATCTGGAATCTTCACTTTATTCAAAATTACTAACTAACCACCATATTCTTCCGATTTCAGGGAAGACCGATACTTTTTATAAACATGATCCTCTATCTTAATAAATGGCTTTTGACTCCTTCACATTCATATGAAATTGCATACTTGTATGTCGAGTTTTCTAATATCCATCATCTCTAATACAAAAATTTGATAATTTTTTTTTCAGATAAGATTTAAACAGATTTCAATTCATAATGACTTTTAGAGTTTTGACTCCAATTTTCCTGAATTAAGTTTTTGTGTTTAATATTGAAATGAAATATGATTTGATAATAAACTGTTAATATTTAATCACAATTTCCCTGTATTAATAATATAAATAAAATTATTCATAATAGTAAAAAAATTCATTTTATTTTTAATATCTTAATAAAATCATGCCCAAACTTTAATGAAACCTTGCCAATGAATAAAAAAAACAGATGCCAAACGTGAATACGGATGCGTCAATTCGAATACTCCAGAAGTTGGAATAAGAAAGAAGAGATAAAATACACCCACACAAGAAAATAAAATGTATTTTGGAAAACTACTTATTTTAGGAAGGGATAATCGATATAGAAAAGTGGACGTTTAAATAAAAATAAACATAATAAATTCAAGTGTATTTTAGTAAACAACATTTTAGAATTAAACAAGAATAAACACAAAAATGCTTTCAAAGGACAGACACCAAAAAAGTGACAATCAATTTACTTATATTATTATAATTTTGATTGTTAATTTTAGAATTTATTTCCTATCAACTTAAATTATTTATATATATGCATATAAATAATATAAGTTAATCAATAATCAAAATTATAATAAAAATATATTTTATGCTATAGATTCACATTAAAATATATATTTTTAAATATTGTATTATATTATATTTTCATAAAACTTTATAACACACTTCAGATGCATGTTTCGTATAGTTTCTATCTTCTTCAGCGCAAATATTTGAACACTTATTAATAAATCTATTAAAAATGTGAAAATCTGTTCTCTGAAGAAGAATGAGAACCATCTGAAACAAACATGAATATTTCGTGTTCTAAAGTTTTGGAGTTTGTTGCAGACGTTTCGGGTAATGAAACTATGAGTCGTGTATAATATATTCCCAAGATCCCAAAAAATATTTGTTGTTTCTTGAACAATGTTGTAAATTTCCATATTAAATAAATAATATGAATGGAAAAGTCTGTCTTGTAGGAGTTTTATTATACTCGTAATATATTTTAGTTGGAATAACAAATGCATTTTATAATGCCTTAGGCAGAAAGGCGAAACGTGTCTTTCTATCTAAATTATAATAAAACTTCTAGAAGACGTTCTCATTCATATTAATTATCCCAAAAAAAACATATTTAATCTATCGTGATTATCATAGATAACATATAATTTTATAGCTGTAGATGTATTAAGTCATCAATAATCATTTATATCGCACCTAAATTATATGAAATAACTTGTCATAATCAATTTTACCTAGTTCATTGGATTGTTTGATTATTTTTGTGGAAAAGGAAGCTTTTATTATATTTGAGTTCTCGAATGCCGGTAACTGGTAACGGATCGTTATTTATTAAACTCTGTCTGTATTAAGTACTGACAAAACACTCATGTTATGATTTTGTATTTTTTCTTTGAATAATTTTACAAAACAATCTATTTCATAAAAAAATTCCAAATTTATTCTAGTGGTTTCAAAGCGAAAACATTTTTCTTTCAACATTTAAGATTATTTTATTTAATTATTCATGGTACATGTTCGTCTTGCACAACAGAGGTCTGCTGTGTGGGTGTTTGTTGTAAAAATTGAGGATTTTGTAGCTATTTTTAGTTTGTATAAAATATACCAAAACAGCCTTTCGTATCACACCTGTAGGGCAAGACGATTTTTCCTGAACGTCGCTTACGAAACAAGTGAAATTTCGGAGTATTACCAAATTGAAAGTTTTAGGTTGGTCGTGACGGGACTTAAAATGTGCAAAATGTTATTAAGAAACTTAGTATTCTGTAGGGAATTAACAGACAGTGCTGCTATACTAAGAACCATTTCGTGACGATAATTTGAGCAGATCCAAACAGTTGCTCATATTTATGGCGAAAACTTTAAACTAAGAATAGAACAATAACAAAAGATATTTTGTTTAACTTTTGACACCTTTAACTAATTTAAATGATTAAATTTTAAACACTGTTATTAGGTATCACAATTTATTTTTACGAGTGTGTCGCGATAGCTGTTTCGCCAACCTATGTTGGCATCATCATGTGTTACAAACAAGTGTTGTTTGTATCACTCGATGATGCCAACATCGGTTGGCGTAACAGTTATCGCGTCCCTACAAAAATGAACAATATATGTTTTTTAATATAAATGAAAACGTCTGTCTTCTAGGAGTTTTGTTGAATTTTAAATGGAATGACATGTTTCGCCCTTCTAAGGCATTATCATTCACAAACATTTGATAATGTCATAGAAGGGCGTAACATGTCATTTCATATAAAATTCAGTAAAACTCTTAGAAGAAAGATGTTTTCAGTTATATTAATTATTTAATATAGAGTTTTATATCATTGTTCAAGAAACAATAAATAATAAAAATTGTAATATCATAACAGTGTTATAAATTTGTAATACATAATTAAAGTCTTTCAAATTTCAACATTTAATAACGTTGATGTATTAAAGTGTTTCGGCTAAAACATGTTCTTAAAAATATGTATAGTTTTATAGAAAATTCAAAACATTTCAATAAAATTTTATAAAGCATTACAATTCAGTATTAATAAGTTATTAATTCATGAACTATCAAATACTTCATATTTTCTATGGCTCGACAAAATGTACATTGTTTAATACCAGTAATTACACTAATTTCACTGAGTATTTAGTTATGGAATAGAATTCAAGCGAAAAATTCGTTCATTTTCACAGATGGGACCTGAGGTGGGTAATTGATTTGTGGTTTGCCTCCCACACGAACACCGGGTACTTTCATACAATATAACACATACTAATATATTATGTAGTTGGTAAACACGGTAAAGTTGTTTGGTGATCGAAATTGTATACCGCGCTACTTCACAAATTAAGAAAGTATTATAGCTACCGATAGTAATTATATAATAACTTTTTTTATCAATTCACTTATGTGTGGTAAATTTGTATATGATAGAGGGTCAAATGCTAATATAACAAATGAATGCAGTGAGAATGAATAAAATGATCATTAAGATGATTTGGACACATGAAAATAATGAACGGAGAAACAATGGTAAAATAGTAGGTATATGTAAACGACGTAAACGGAAAGAAAAACGTAGAGAAAAACGTTGCACTATCAAATCAATAAAAAACTGTATGTCGGCCACGTGACAAGTCGTAGAAAGCCGTTTGCATGCATGACACGATCTTTTTGCCTACCTCTTCGGGGAGACGTCGTGATGGTTAGCTAGTCTTTCATGACAGGAAATGTATTAAAAAAACATTTCCTGTCATGAAATAAATAAATTCTTTCTCTGACCAATGTTATTTATGAATCAATTGTGTATTTTCTTTTGCTGTTGTATTGCTATGTGTTTCTTTTGCTGTTGTATTGGGGAGATGTCGTGATGGTTAGCTAGTCTTTCATGACAGGAAATGTATTAAAAAAACATTTCCTGTCATGAAATAAATAAATTCTTTCTCTGACATATGTTATTTATGAATCAATTGTGTATTTTCTTTTGCTGTTGTATTGCTATGTGTGTACGGCGGAACATCGAGGGAGAGTAGCGTAGCTTAAATGTGGTCTGGGTCCCCCTTGGTTGCAAATATACATACATTATTTTTTTTAACGTAGGTCTCGTATGGACGGGGGACGGGCCTAGGGAGTGCACGAGTGAAGTTGACAAAAGGCGCCGCTGTGCCTATAACAGCTTCGAGTAAGCGGAGGGAGCCCTCCATGGCTCGGCCATATTTTAGTCATTCATGAATTCTTAACATAATATCTCAACTAACAAAATATTTTCAACTATTAGTTATCATAGATTGTTAAACCTTAAATCACCTTAAAGAATCAAAGAATTTGCATTCCTCGTTTAAATACTTTTTAGAAGCTTTTAAGTCGCATTAAGCACGGTATCGCGTAACGCCTCTGCTAAGCGCATGCGATATTGTAGGTATATTGTATCAGTCCACAATTAGAATAACAACTGTAAACTTGACGAGCAAAACATCCGAAAGCTTTCACGCTGTGGACGATCTATTATTTTCTCTTTTCTACGCACGTCCTTAAGGCCGATGAAGAGAGACGGGAAGGTCCAGAAATTCAAATATATCTCTGCTATTGTTGGCAATCAAAGCGGTGTCACACATTTATAACAAGAAGCCAACGCGAATAATCTTCCTCGTCTGATAAAACAGCTCTGTTGTTATTTTAAATAAGCAAATGAACAACTTGCTGATTTTTTTACGGTTCCGGATGACTGCTGTGTGATTTGTTTGGAATTTTGACGCATTTCGTATTTTTCTAGCACACACCCGAACAAAGTAACGTCATAGAATCGCTATTACATAATTGGTATCATGTGTTGTTAATACAAACGGATAACGCAATAAACGTAATTAAATAAACCTATAAAGATTCCTAATACATTACCAATCCGTAGCGTTATCCCGCTGCATTCCTCTCGGGGAAGCTGGGTACCAAAAGTCTACAGATAAGGTGGACTCTCAACGGTTCTCACAAATCCATTTCTTCAGATTTATCAAGGAATTCCCTGAGAACTCCGTCATCTTGGAAGGTAACCTATCTTTATGCTCCGGATGGTAATCTTCGACAACATCAGCACAGACTGTTTTATCGTCCAACATGCAGAACCAACCTGCCTCTGGTGATGCCGGTGGGGAGAGCAATCAAACTGCTGTTCGTGGCGTCTTTCATAATAATATTATATATAAATATGTTTTAGCTGTTATTTAATCATTACTATATTTGACCTGTTCTCAATATATGCCTAAAACTTTAACATTTGTTTTTAATATCTCCAAGAAATAAACTAATTTGATTTGAAAAGTAGATTTTCTTTTTCTTATCCAATGCGTTTTATCGGTCAAGTCAACCCTTGATAAATTAGTTTTATTTAGTTAATTCTAAATAATTATCAAGGCACGCTTCGTTTTTTAAGCTTTGAAGATCGGTAAATGTTTGCCTGCTTTCATTGTAAAAAACTGTTTGTTGTGAAAATACGTCCACAAAAAGAAAATTCTATTATCGTCCTTCCTTTTATTGTGAAACTTTTCTTTATACAAAACCAGTTGTTGTTGATATAATTGAAAAGACGTTCCGACAATTGAATGAATAAAGAAAAACGTTATTCGTAAAGAATACATTATTTACACAACGTTACAAACCATTCTAGAACGCTTTTTAAACCGATCAATAAATAAATAAATAAACTTTGTAAGTTTGCAAGTACATAATAATATAGAATATATAATTTTGCGTCAGACATTATTTTTCTAATCGACAACTCAACAGTAATGAACTTTTTTATCCTGGTAAAATATATAAAGTTTTCTTGTGTGTTTAGGGATTTTTAACATTATTTGTATTATTTCAACTTTAGGAATATGTTATTTAAGAAAATATTTAAAAATTAAAAATAAAAGAGCACATGAGATGTTCTATAGTAATATATTTTACGAATACGCAAAAAATCTTCTTCTTCTTTTTGTCGTCACACCTCCGTGGTGCATATGGCCTCAAGGAACCTTCTCCACCCGACTCTATCGCATGCCTGATGCCTAACATCATCCCAAGTGAGGGCTGCTGCCTTAACCTCGTCCTGCAGGTCTCTTCTCCAGGTGGCTCTAGGTCTGCCTCGCTTCCTCTTTCCCCCCATAGGGGACCAGTCTAGTGCGCCCTGAGCGATGCAGGCTGGGTTCCGTCTCAGAGTGTGACCGATCCACTGCCATTTGCGTCTGGCGATTTGTTCTCTAATTGGCTTTTCGCCTGCCATGGTCCAGAGAATCGCATTTGACACTGTTTGGGGCCAATAGATTTTTAATATTGAGTGAAATTGTTCAATAAAGATAATGGCATTGAAACTGTACATGTTATTAATCGAAATATAACAATGAATAATCTTGAAATTTAAAAAAATAAAATAAAAATAAATACTATATTATATACAATCAAATCAATTCTACTTCAAGTCCAATAATTGGTTTATTTCCTTTGTCGCAAGATTAATACCTGGACCCCAATAAGAACACAAAAATATTATTTAAGATTAATTTTTAAAAAAATGTTACAATTAATGCATTAAACGTTCGAAAATTTTAACATCTTACAAAACTGACCACATTCATGAATAATTAGTTCAAATATTTATTTTGAATACCCTGAGGAATTCTGTCTCCCGATACATGTTTTTTTTCTACCTTAAATAAAGTGTTAGTTAATAAAATATTGTTCAATTACGAATTCACTACAGACAGTAGTGGTAAATATATTATATATAGAATAGATAAGGATATTTACCAATCAGTGCAGTGGTTGTTCTTTCAACATAACTAAAAAAAACACAAAGCAATTAAAACAAACTTTGTTTTTGCAACAAGTCTTAAACCCCATAAAATCTCAGAACGGCGATGCATCGTAACCGTTTTACTCGGAATGTTTTGGACCACCTCTCGTCTCTCATTAGCAGCAATGTAAAGACCAGGGGCTTAATTAACTCAGGCACGTGCTGCGAATGAACACTAATCGAGGATCCTTTCCTTCTAACCGCCGGATATCCGACTCGGTGAACGACTGTTCGATGCCGGACTCGAGAATACTTGATTACGTAAAAATGTGAGCCAACTTCGTCTATAAGGAGTTAAATCGAAATGCTTGAAGCTTTTAATTGCTTTCTCCGTTATTACAAAACGCCTGTTTATAAATTCTAACTGAACATATAAGTAGATATAAAGATTGTATATTTTATAACTAACTAACCATCACGCCGTTTCCCCGAAGAGGTAGACAGAGAGGATGGATCGCCACATTGTTCTGTCCTGACATAACTCTCGCGCCTCTTCTACATTCACACATCATGACATGCACGCTTGTCGATTGTTCCTACTTCGAACATGGCCGCCTTTCAGTAATTGATTAATTTGGTCATGCCATTTCTTCCTTGGCCTTCCTCGACTTCTTATTCCATTCACACTACTTGTATATATCTTTTTAACCATTCTTCCCTCATCTATTCGTTCCATATGTCTAAATCATCTTAGTGACCCCTTCTTGATTTCATTTATCACGCATTTATCCGCTTAACATTCCTTTCTTACTTTATCATTAGACATTCTATCATATAATGTTTTTTCCGCACATCCTTCTTCCTGACCTCATTTCTACGGCATTTATCCTACTTTCATCTTTCTTCTGCCAACTTCAAGCTTCACTTCCATACATAAGGGTCGGCACTAGAACTTTATTGTGCTCTGCCATCTTTGCTTCAGTCGATATATTTCTATTTGCGGTAATGACTTTGAGTGCACCATTAATTTTGTTTCCAGCTCCAACTCTTCTTCCGATGTCTCTCTCCATGTTTCCATCTCTTGTAAACATGTTTTTCAGGTAGATGCCACATGTGCCATTGCACCTAATATTTTATAATATAATTCATTTTATGTTTTTAACTACTAACTAACCATCACAGAAATAATTTTGTATTTTGAACATTTTAGAGTTATTAATAAAAAAAATTGGTAGGCGCAAATAAGAAAAGAGAAGAAAACAAAGCTTTTTTATATGGAGTACTCACTTTGTGTTTATAACAATAAAAAAAATCATGAAATTTTGTTACATTATTTGTGATAGACTTGTGTTTTTTTTTAAAGACTAACTCCAAGTCTCCTTTTTACTTACTCCACTTTTACAATCTTCAATGTCGTACGAACGTTTTTACAATCTTCGGGAGGAGTCACATTGAGAGACAAGGTGCGCAACAAATATGTAAGAGGAAGTTTCCAGGTAGCCCCTATAAAACAAAAGTTGTCAGAAACAAGGCTCCGGTGATCACGTGATGATGAGACCTCACGTCCATGTCGTGAAAAAGTGTATTTCCGTGACTAGTAGGAGAGGAAGAGGAAGGCCCCCAGCTACCTGGCTGATGAATGTGCAGAGGGGAATGTGCAGGTCCGAGGCCTTAAAAGGAGGAAGCTGCCTACGAAAAAAATACCTGGCAGAAGCCGACCCAGAGTAACGGGAAGAGACGAGGGGAAAGAAGAAGAATCTTGAATGTGAGCAGAAAATAGCTCATTATTAAGAAGAAGGAATCCAGTTGTGTCCAGGCCCTGTCTTCTGGATTAGAAGCCAAGCGTTCTGTCCCCTAGACCACCACCTAATGTTATAATACATTTGAGTGGGGAATTATCAAACATGATAAATATTATATAGATATCATTTTATAATGCCATCACAGGGCAAAGCAAGATATTCCCATATAATACAATTAATATTCTATAAAACAGATATTTTCATAAATAATTAATCCTCAATTGTAAGTAGAATTTTTTTAAGTATCTATCTGTTCTAGAAATTACTTGGATTATTTGGATCATATTTTTATTTTCATTTAGTTTAATTACATATTTAATATGTTGAAAACATTTGATAAAATCCGAGCAATGCGAAATATATCACTCTTTCTAAGAGAACAAAAATTTTCATTGAAATGAAATATGTAATATGTATTAATATATAACTGTTCAAGAAACAGTAAATGAGTTTTAGTTATGTCATATTACAAACTTGCGTCATCTGAAGGGTGACTGACAGTAACTAAAAATCACAGTAAGTATATTATTTTTAAAAACTCCTCATTAAAACTGATTAATACCTGGGACACAATATTCGATCGGGCCGAGATAACCAAACCGCAGAGCTAAAAAGAAGAATTGGACTAAGCTGGGCAGCTTTCAGTAACATGAGTCATATCCTTAAAAACCGGGAAATACCGATCAACCTGAAACGAAAAGTCTATGAAGCCTGCGTTCTGCCGATTGGTACTAATGGTCTTGAAACTGTTACATTTTCCAAACAAAGTGCCGAGAAACTACAAGTGACCCAAAGAGCCATGGAAAGAGCCATGTTAGGAAGAAGCCTAAGAGACAGAGTCAGAAACAAAGGTCACTGACATCATCCACCGGGTGGCGAGTCTAAAATGGCAATGGGCAGGTCACGTAGCCAGAAGCTCAGATGAAAAGTGGACAAGAAGACTGCTGACTTGGAGACCGTGGACGACAAAAAGAAGTGCAGGGCGACCGCAACTACGGTGGAAGGAAGATCTGAACAGACACGTCGGAATAACCTGGATACAGTCTGCACAGGACAAAGTGACATGGAAACGAATGAAGGAGGCCTTTGTCCAGGAGTGGGCGGGAATAGGCTGAGGAAGAAGAAGAGAAGAAGAAGAATTGTATGAAAAAGTTCAGTATGTTGAGTTATTCCTGTTCAAAAAGAAAAAAACTGTGTTTTTGGCATTAGTAGGTAAAATAATATATTTCAATTTGTATTAAAACATTTTTACAACCGACACAGCTTATAATTGAATTCGCTATGAAAATAATAATTAATATTGTGGAGATTACTTTTACGACTTGGATGATGTCTGACTTATTGACGACAAGCATCCCTGTTAATCACTTTTAATAAGTACCTATGGTATTTTACGATGGCTATAAATCGTTAGGCGAAAGAAATGTGACAATAACTCAAATTGAGTTGTAATTTGAAAGTACATTGTTAATGGCTTACATCAGACCATATTAAAAGGATCTGATGTTAATAGGAGATGATGTTGTAATAATATATTATACAAATTAATTATTTCTATTCAAAATAAACAGTATATATACAATGAAAAGCGGAGTGGAAAGAGATATTGAAAGAAGATTTAGATAATAATAATAATAAATTGGATGATTTATAGAGCGCCATTTTTATGAATTAATCATCTCAAGGGCGTTGTAGCTCCATTTTATGAACTAGTTAAAGATAAACATTAAAGTTAAAATAAATATTTTTATTAAGAATAAATATTTCGTTAAAAATAAACATTAAGTTTAAAATTAACATTTTGTTAAAAATAAACATTTTGTTAAAAATAATTTTTTTGCTAAAAATAAACATTTTTGCTAAAAATAAACATTTTGTTAGAGTACGCAAAGTTAATAGTACACAATAAGTTGTCGTTGCGAACAAAAAATATACAAAAAGCTTAGATGTCAATGGTGTTTTTGCACTGATAAAGTGAAGCATGAAACTAGCAAAAGAAGGAGGAATTTAGAATAAATCGAGTACAAATGAAGTTTCTTAGACGAATCTATGATAGTAAAAAAAAATTACGATAGAACCTCAAATGCAAATTTAAGTGAATTAAACCGTTAAAAAATAATCAAAAGACTCAGATGGTTTGAACACATGAAAAGAAGGCGTAAAATAATAATTGTAAAGGAAGTATACGTTATTGATGTAAACGGGAGGGAAATAAAGGAAGACAATTAAAATGTGGCATGATCAAATCAACGAAATATTAAATGACGGTCAGATGAAGAGTTGGAAAAATCGACGCGCGTGCACGACACGATGTATGAATATCGAAGTAGTGAAAAAAAGCATGTCAGAAAAGAACTGATCGTTAGTTTTTTATTTAATAGAAAACAAAAGTTCATTAAAATGATGCAATCAGAGGATTAATATTAATCAAAAGTCAGTTTTCTAAAAGTTTTATTATATTTTATGGGAATGACATGTTTCGCCCTTCTAAGGCATGATCATTTGATAATGTCTTAGAAGGGCGAAACTACTAGAAAACTGACGTTTTTATTTGTATTAATTATGGAATTTTACATCATTGTTCAAGAAACAATAAACAATCAGAGGATTTTGATTTTTCTGATACAATATTTACGTTGTATTAACAAGTTTAAAAATATGTAGATGTTTATGTATGTTTGCCAGATTAGCAAAGCTTACTATTTCAATCCGCTTAGAAGAAAACCGTTCGCATAACACGAATGCGTCTTTAATAAATAATAGACGCAATAAATGCGTTCATTCATAGTGTCTTACGAGCCCATTTTTATACACAACGCCTCAATCAATAGGAGTGAAAGACAACATTTACACAAAGATCGCAAACTTCAAAGGCGGGATCGGGACGGTATTTGTGTCACGCACAAGCATAAAATAACAAGCTTCAGAATTTCGTAGTAAAATTCAGACTTAGAAGTAAATTACATGCTCCAGTATCGACTGAAACACTCAGCCAGGGCCGGCTGGGGGATTCGCATATCCTTTCAAATTTAATAAATAAGCCGCACGGTCGCTTGACTAATACGTATCCCCTCGGGGGAGACCGGATCACCATTGGGCTGGAAGGATAGTATTAAAAAGCAAATAGACCCCAAAGAAGGTATTTTAATATGCGGGTAAATTTATTTTAACGTCGGTTAAGCTTTGCATATGCCGCGATATTAAAAATGGCAAAGCATAAAAGTTAGATTAATATATTTAATTTTTTATTCTGATGTTTCTAATACTAATAATATTTATTCTCTACAGATTTCAGCGGTTTAACTTCATATTTATCGTTATCATTCAATGATATTTATGTTATTTGGGTAGTCATGAGTCTTGTTTTTTTCTCACAAAGCAACTTGAAAAATATTTAATTAAAACGAATGAAAACGTCAGTTTTCTAGAAGTTTTATTATATTTTATGGGAATGACATGTTTCGCCCTTCCAAGGCATTATCAAATGATACATAAATATACAAAATACATAAATTCAAGAAACAATAAATAATAATATATTTAATCATTTGTCTAAAGAAAACGTGGTTTTTATTTTGTATAATTTACTGGCTTGTGTTAATATACTTCGACAACACATTGATTAATGTACGAGTATAGGTACAAGGCAGTTAGCTCTTTAGAAATGGTAGTATTGGTGTTTTTGTTAATACATTATTGTATTAACAAAAACACCAGCATTAGAGAAACATTGATATTAGAGCCCATTCGCAGAAACATCACTATTTGAGGCAGAACAGGAACAACCGATATCGCCGAAAGAATAGCAGCGTTAAAATGGCGCTGGGTGGGTCATGATGTTAACAGCTCTGACGATAGATTGACCAATCGTCTCCTTTGATGTCGTCCTAGAACTGCGACCCGAAGCCCAAGACGTCCCCAACTTCGATGGTGTGATACACTAGAGAGACTGCCCAAGATCGATAGTATATTCGGGAGCACAGCACAGGGATATACAGCACTATATCCGGGAGTGGCTAGCTGCGGGCTGATGATGATGAGGCATTAATATTATTATTTTTATTATTAATATTATCATTATTTTGTTGTAAAATTCCTTACATCATTACAGCCCGAGCCAAATCGATATAAAGGGTGAAAAAAAAGAATATCAAAGGAAATATACATAAAACATTATAAATAGGAATATGCCAGTTATTTCCTTGTTGCCTTTATCGTAAGGGTATTCACGAATTCGTCATAATTGCATCCAAAGAGGTTTATCTCTTTTGCAACCTCATTTAAAAGACGAATCGCTTTCAATACAGGAGAACTTCGAAGGGCCTGTGTGCGGCAACTTGGGGCATAAAATAATATATGCCCCCTTCTTCTTCTTCTTTGCTAGCCTTCTTCCCTCTACTGCTGGATAAAGGCCTCTTCCCGATATATGCCCCCTTGCTCTGCTATAACTATGGGGAACGTATATGTTTAGTTCTCTCAGTATTCCTGGATTGTAAATACCTCTGGATAAGAGTTTAAAAAAATGCTTACCCAGAAAGATCATTCTCTCATGAGTGTTGAGAGAGAAATAGTGAGGAGTACAAAAAAGGATAATAGTTATACTCTCTGAGGTATAAATATCTTAAAAATCGTTTCTGGATCTTTATTGGTCACATCTAATATAAAAGATATTGGTCACAAAAATCAGCATGTTCAGCAAATTGAAAATAAAAAGCAATGTTCTTGACTATAAACCGACAGATTCGACAAAAACTGAACCAATTGCAACGAAATTTTCACTGATTTTTAATATTACTTTTAAATTTAATACGAACCAAGTTATAATGCATATTTAAAATACGAATTAATGCCAAGACGTTACAGTCTATATTGGGTTGAATTGACAGTTTATTTTTTTATGTCAGAATTGTATGTGTTTTCAAGCAATTCTTTAATGGATTTTATTGTTAAACATCGTATATTTGGAGAAATTCGTTGTTGGGTGGCATAAATGAATTGATAACGAACTTTAAATGTCTTTGTTTAATTAGGATTGTGGGATTCGCCAGTTTATAATATTTAGCAGCCGACAAGATGTCTTAACTCGCCGATACGGGCCTGTCAGCGGCAGTGGGTATTCCCCGCAGGAGCCGCCGACCGTAAGAGAGACTTTTCCGTTACGCCGCCCTTTGTACGAAATACTCGGATATTGATCTTTTCGAGTTCAAGGAGTTGATTTATTTACATATTAACAGTTCAACGGAAATGAAAACAAAATAATTCCAATTCACATTTATGAATCGTCTTTATACCAAATGTAAATACATACATCGCCTTACTTGTCATTAATTCATTACGTATTATGGTTTATGAATATTCCAACCATTGATAAGCTTAATGCATATTACAATCGTACAGTAATTTATTCATAGACGTACATTACATTTTGTGTGTAGTACAAACTAATCGTCAGTTGCGACACGAAAGTACAAACAATGAAATAGAGAATTAAACTCTTATCATACTGACAAGTAGATCATATGAATTACTTGATAAAGTATAAAACAATTCAATCAAGCATACAAAAAAATATGCATTGAACACACAACATGTAAAACATTTTTTGTAAAACATATTGTATTATATCTTCTTATGTTTCAATCCTGGGATTGGTTTGCAGCAAAGTTTATTATTATCTTTGTTGGTTCTTGGGATGCCACTTAGGCCTTTTTGATGTGGTAGTTTCCCGTTGCTTTCCACAGTTTTTGTTTATTACAGAATATATACTGCATACGAGGCTACAAAAAATAAAGCAATTTTTCCTTATCTTGTTGATGGGTTAGAATGGAAAACGATTCCTATCCTGATTTTAAATCTGGTATTTTCTGATAACACAAATAAAATACTCAAAGTACTAATAATATTGATGAAAACATCTGCTTTCAAGAAGTTTTATATGAATTACATGTTTCACCTTGCTAAAGTAAGGTACTCGTATCATCAATGATTACTTTAGCATTAGTTTGCGAAATATTTCCAGATGTTTTCATCAATACTAATTATTATGTCATCTTACATCAACAATAACTATTGGGTGTTTCGGAAAATTCGGTCGGTTTTTTGTACGAAAATCGCATTTATTTGAAAGGTAAAATAAATAAAAACACATCAATCAAAATATTGTCCATCGTTAGCCACTACATGATCAACCTGAAACGAAAAGTCTATGAAGCCTGCGTTCTGCCAGTTGGTACTTATTGTATTGAAACTGTTACATTGACCAGAAAAAGTGCCGAGAAACAACGAGTGACCCATGGAAAGGGCCATGTTAGGAATAAGCCTAAGAGACAGAGTCAGAAACGATTCGGTGAGAGAAAAAACAAAGGTCACTGACATCATTCACCGGGCGATTCTAAAATTGCAATGGGCGGGTCACATAGCCAGAAGCTCAGTTGAAAGATGGACAAGAAGACTGCTGACTGAAGAGAGGAGCAGGGCGACCGCAGCTGCGGTGGAAGGATGATCTAAACAGACAAGTCGGAATAACCTGGATGCGGTCTGTACAGGACAGGATTGCGATGTGAGGTCGAGCGTTGTCGTGTTGAAGAATCAGCTTGCTGTGTCTGTTGTCCCATTCCGGTCGTTTTTCAACCAGTGCCTGTTTTGATTGCAATAGTTGTCATTAGTAGACTTCCCCCGATTTGATTTCATATGATACGATAGAGAAACGACGTTCTGTTTTGCCTAGCAAACAGTAATTCGCACGTCAAAAATCGCCATTCAACGTCTCTTGGTTTCAGGCCAGGTGTCAACCAATTGCCTTGCTTTTGGATCATTCCCATGCTCGTTAAACGTTTACTCACTGTTGACATACTACATTTGATGACTTAAAGCAGCCAGATCCCTCTGTTGTAAAACGGACCGAACATTCCAAAACTTCTAATACTTTGAGTACTCTTTGTTCATAAAAATTTTGTTTGTACAAACATATTATGTTAAAAACCATTAGTTTAATGTAACGGACACAAAATATTTCACATATTACAAAAATTAAACAAGAAAATCCATTTTCAGATATTTCGTAGAATAATAATTTTGAATGGGTATATTAAAAAGAAAATGAAAGGAAAATAAGGAGGGGCTAGTCAATGGAAAAGAAAAGCAATCATATGCATGTTTTTAAAATGAGTGTACATATATTCGAAAAATTCGAATACTTTTTTTCTTATTTCGTTATTTGAATTCGATTCCATTATTTACGTTTATAATATGAAAACCAATCCATCCAAATGTAAAATATAGGATAATATTATGTTAACTTAATGTATTATGTCAAAAACATATATGTTTTTAATAACTGGGTTAGGTAAATTAAACAAGTTCAAATACACTTTTTGTAAACTTAAGGTAGAATATTGGAAATTGAGTTTAAACTTGTTTAATAATGTTTTAAGCATTAATATGTTCTAACTTAGTCGCATTAAAGCAACGCTTAATATCAAAACAATTTTATAAAATCTTTCATTATATGAATCACAATATATATTTATATATTTTTCGTTATCAGACTTCCTAAAAGCGAACCACCGAAGGAATAACAGCGATAGAGAATGCTGGGAAAAGACTGCAGAAGACAGAAGACAGACAAGTGCAGAATTACGGTATATAAAGGCGCACTGAAGTACAGGGCAGAGACGACGCCAAAGAGAAGAGGATGAGAAGAAAGAAGAGACCATCTGCCAATGTCTTCCCCTACACTAGATGCCCCAGAGTGTGTGAGTCCAAAATTGGGCTATTTAGCCACACGAGAACCCACAAACGTGAAGGACAGTATTCCTCGGATACTAGTGTGTTAAAGTATGTAAAATTAACAGTAACAGTACTAAGGTGGAGAGATAAAATACAGAATTGAGGCAGCAAGAGCTACGTTTAATAAAATGAAATCACTCTTCTGCAATGATAACATAAACTTGAAACTCCGCCAGAGAATGATCAAATGCTATGTGTGGTCTGTTTTATTGTATGGATGTGAAACGTGGACCTTGAAAGTCAACTCAATGAATAGACTGGAAGTATTTGAAATATGGCTCTATCGCCGAATGCTCAGAATTCCCTGGACAGACATGGTTACCAATACCGAAGTCCTAAGGCGAGCTAGAGTTGACAGGGAACTGTTATCAACTATCAAGGTTCAAAAGATTTCACATCTGGGTCATATACTGCGTAGGGAAAAGTACCACCAGGAGACAAATGTCCTGGCTGCGAAACGTGGGAGAGTGAACCGGCATCCGAAATGTGGAGGACCTGTTGCGAGCGGCCCAGGACAAGGACAGGTTCGCCGAGGTGATCGCCAACGTTGGGGAAGCCCGACAGGCCACTTGAATAAGAAGAAGAAATTAACAGTCTAACAGCTTTCAATTTGTAAATAAATTTAGTCAAAGTTAGGAAAAATGTCGTTTAGTCTTTGGAAGTGATATTTCTTAACCGTTTTAGTGCTAAGCAATTTTTGCAAAAAATGTGTCAATTGCTTTACATATATTGATTAATTAAGAGGAAAAATAACAGTGTCAAATGAAACACTTTAATTTACACAAATATCAATCAATTTTAATAATTCTTTAATGAGCACCAAAAACTCACTGAAACTCGCAGCGTTTTTGCGCTGCGTCGCAATTTTCGATACAAACGATCGCAGCGCTTTTGCGCCGTGTAGCATTCTAACGGTTAAGGAAAATGCTTAAAAAAAATTCAAAAAAAATCTCATTAAACACATCTCATCTTGTCTTTGCGTGTCTCACATTAACACGTCGTTTTGCAAACAAAAAAGAAGTCATCATTCCTAGTAACGAAGCATCCAAGCATTTGGAGTATGAAGCATGATGTGACATGTGTGCTGTGTACCCACATATTTTATTTCCAGTTCTCAGAGCCGGGCCGAGTGAGTGACAGACGAACTAATGAGTTACATTAAATGCGTCTACGAGAACGCAATCTTAATTCGTTTATGTATTTTTTTGTACTCAAACCATTTACGCATAAGAACACATCTATCATCTCTTAAATGCTTAATAAATCACGACCATTCTGGTACAAAAGCGACATTTTAACTCGTGTTTCGTTTACATACATGAACTTTATTACGAATCAGCTTGTAAATCGCGTAATGTAACCACGGCGAACAATATTTATTACAGAGCTGTCATTAAAATGATGTCAGAACACCAGAAATAATGTATTGCTCAATTCGTTTACTCGAGTACCATAATTATGTATTATGTTCAGCAAACAAAGTTACAAGCATGAAAAAAGCTTTGTTAAGTTGTTTGGCGACAAACGTAAATACATAACTTTTATAGCTCTTGTATATGGAGACGGAAATTATACGAGTAGATATATATATCCAACATACATGTACATTCGAGTACATTAATTTTGTGAATTATAAGGAAATTACTCCAATTTTTTTCTCCCTATATTCTTAGTTAAACTATTTTGAATAAGATAAATCATAATTTCTGGAATAAATAAAACATAAGTTTTTGTTTTATTTTCTTCTCAAGTGCAATATGAGTATTGCACGTCAATTAAACTTAATTGTATTTGTCATTCAAAAGTCTAGATATGATTTAATTTTAGCTAATATGAACTAATTTAATTATATTTTTAAGAACATAAATTTGTTAAAAGCGATAAAATTTTTAAACTTTGTAATAGATAGACCACCAACACATATCATGGAGTCCTCGCGAGGCTATTCCGTTATGCTGGAGAGGGTTCAGAAAAAAAAATCTGAGGTATCTCTACATGAGGGAGTATGGTAGTTATCCGTGGCTCTATCCCAAGGCATTTCTTTTGGAAATTCTTGGAACCAATTCTCTACAGCTTCGAAGAGATTGACATCCAATAACCCATTTCTTTCGATTAATCAGAGGATACTTCGAAAACTCGGCCGTACTGGAGGATGTTGGTCTTTTTGTCCCCGATAGATATCTCCGACAGCGACAGTACAGATTGTTTTATCTACTGGCCGCCAGAAGCAATCTGCCTCTGGTGACACCGGTAGGAAGAGCAATTAGTCTGCTGAACGCGGTCTCTTCGGAGATCGTCATCTTTTATATTAGTGAAAGTACGTTCAGGGACAAATACTCTTGACTTTAGAAAGTATATTGTCTTCCTAATTTCGATCCATCACTAATGCGTTCCTGGTATTATGTTGTATGCATATAATATTTGACCATTACTCAATAGATGCCTTAAACATTTATGCTGTTTATAATGTCTTTTGAGTAAATAAACTGATTTGATTTGATCACGATTTTCTGATGTAAGAAAAATTAAAGAATATGTACTACATGTAACATATATATAGGTCGCATATAAATATCTTCATATTATGTATACAACTTACTTAGACAAGCATAAGTTGAGGTTAAATAAAACTGAAACATGTAACAATAAACTGATTCATATTCTACAAGTTAAGCTAAAATTTGTATTGTTAAATAAGAATAATGGATTATTTTAAATTACAAACCGTTATTATAAATGAAATTGTTAGGTGCACTTATTCTGTCACTTTTTCACTGTCCGCAATTTTACAAGCGGAGTTTTCTTATTGCTTGTTTTACAAAGCTATGTTTCATTGGCAACGTTAACTGCTGGTGAAGAATCCGTTGGGTACAAAAATGTGTTGTAGAGTCGTGAGTAGCGAAGATTTTGTCCGGAGAAATATATGGGGCACACCCATTTACTGTAAGCCTGTTTCTCCTTACGAAGCTTGTCATCGTGTCGGTGATCCTCGGAATAGTCTGGACCACTCCCTTTGCAAGTCAAGCCCCGGCGCGGGTATGTGTGCACTGGATACTCTTCGAATCAAATGAGCACCGAAATTCCTATTTTGAATCAGGCGTCGCCAACAATTCAATTATTTAATTTTATATTCCACATGTCAATATTGGATAATGCCTTAGTAAGGCGAAACATGTCATTACCAATAAAATATTATAAAACTTCTAGAAAACAGATGATTTCATTGGTATTCATTAATGAATAATAAATCACTATGTATTCTATAATATTTAACCACAAAAAGGGTAACAAAGTGAATGGAGCTTTAAAAATAGTTATTGGAAACAAGAATTTATCAATGAAAGCGAAAATTGCCGTCCACAATGGAGTTCTAGTCCCAACCCTAATGTATGGAAGGGAAGCTTTGAACTGGCAGAAGAAAGATGAGAGCAGAATAAATGCGGTAGAGAAAGGGTCTTTAAGACGTATGTGTGATAGAACGATGTACGACAGAATTTCAAATGCTGATATTAGAAAGGAATGTAGAGCGAAATAAGGTGTTATGAACAAAATTATGAAAGGATCGCTGCGTTGGTTCGGACATATGGAGCGCATGGGGAAGAAATAATGCATAAAAAAGTATATGTATATGGAGTATGGAATCGAGGTAGAGCGAGGAAAACGTGGCATGACCAAATTAATCAAATTTTAAAGGTTGGTCATGTCAGAAGCCGGAAGAATTGACGTGCGTGTATGACTCTCTGTATGAATGTGGAGGAAGCTAGAGAAGTATGTCAGGATAGAGTAGTGTGGCGGTCTATTCTCTCTGCCTACCCTAGTTAGGCTTGCTAACTAGTTAGGCGTGTACCAAGGTTTATCAGGGCAATAGCTTAACTAAAAAGTTATTATTGTGTAATTACTATAAAGCATTTATATCTATGGTATAAGTTTAAAATGTCTTACAATAAAGTGAGTGCTTCGTATGAAAATTTAATAAATCAACTCTTAAGCTTCGGTAAATTCAAATAAATGTATAATTTGCACGCTGTTTGTTGTTTATTTCGGGAAGAAGATTGTGGTCACAATGCAGAATGCATTTAAATATGTGCGATGCGAGAATTTGTATTATTTTAAATCCCAAATGAGAAAAGACTTCGGGTCCAGTGGTCCTCATCATTCCAGGCAATCTCCTCTATCGTAACATTCCACCGCCCGTACGAGCGTGCAGAGCCTTTGTTCAGGGGCGGTTAATAATAATAATATGTTAATCAGATTCCAGACTCCAGACTCTTGGAAGCGAAACGGTCTCTCCCGATCCACAGAATGAAAAGATAAATATGATTACTTCATATTATTCAAAATCCCTTCCCTGTTCCAACCTTCCAACTGGCAGCAAAAATATTTCGACGAAGGCATAAAAACTTTTTTGTATCAGCGAAGAAAAGATAAATTTTCTTATTTTCGTTTGCGGAATAAAAAAACGAAACAAAAACCCTTTTTCTAGAAGATTTTTTTGTTTTGTTACATCTTGAAATTGTATTTGGCGAATGTCGAAAAATGTATGGAAGCGAAGCATGGAACTGGCAAAAGAAGGATGAAAGTAGAATAAATGCAGTAGAAATGAGATCTCTTAGAGGAATGTGTGGATACTCTGTGTATGATAGAGTGTCGAATGAAAATATAAGAAGTGAATGCGGTGCGAATGATGGTGTCATGAACAAAATAATGAAAGGATCATTAAGATGGTTTGGACATATGGAAAGAATGAATGAAGAAAGAATGGTAAAAAAATTATATGGTAATGATGTAAATGAAACCAGGAATAGAGGAAGACCGAGGAAAACGTGGCACGATCAAATAAATCAAATATTGAATGTCGGCCATGTGAGGAGTCAGAGAAATCGACGCGCGTGCATGACACGATGTATGAATGTTGAGGAAGCGAGAGAAATATGTCAGGAAAGAAAAGTGTGGCAGTCCATTATTTCTGCCTACCCCTTCGGGGAGACGGCGTGATGGTTAGTTAGTTAGTTAGTTTTTTTCGAAAAATGTAATATTGTGAATAAATTTTGGATATTAAAACTTTTTTTTCTTTGTATATCGATATTCAAAAATTTTGTAGGATTTATTATTGTATGTCTTGAAATCATTTTCCATTGTCATGCAATCATTTTAACATGTCAAGAATCTTATTATTAACGATCGTTTAGTGGACATATTTAATAATCTTTTTTTCTCGTAGGTCTGTGTAGTGTCATAATGGGAATGCATAAATAATCATAATAATATGACGCCTCTCTCTGACATTAAATTGCTCATTAAAAATCTCAACATGACGCCATGACGGACGGACCATTATGATGGCTAAACAATATTCATTACGTGTAACTTTGTACTAAAGTTATTGTGAAAGTTTTTTGGACTGGTGTTTTAGTATCAAATATTTTTTTTAAATATACGAGATTTGGAGAGTTAATAATAAACAGTTGATCTTTTGTGTTATTCTTCAACCGAGACAATTTACAACTTTACTCTTAGATTTAACCCAAATTTCTAAACGAGGACCTCTTATCGCAGCGACTTCGAATTAATTTAAACCCAGTGGATATACTTCTTAGAAGGGAAGCAGGGATTTAAAAGTTTTAATGTTAACTAAGCAGCGCGATTAATTTTAGGCGTAGCGACGACACTCCCTTCGGGATTATGGCCAAAACGGATACCTTAAGCGAACGTAGTTCCATGCAATATTCAGGCAATTTGCAAAAAGCAGTAAAGTAACTTTTCTATATTAATTTATGCGTAGCTAGTAAAAAGAACCTTTTAATGTTGGCTTTATTTACCTTACATAGTTTGAAGAATGTTTGCTGTCGTATATGAGACAAATGCCGTTGTTCATAAGCTTAAAATGTGTTACTATGATCGCATGTCTTACTAAGTTCCCTGCGTATCCTATTTTAGAGAATATATTGTATAATCAGCTACTCTGATTAAATCTTAAATAAATTTACTTATATTTATATAGGAGTTGATTTATACTTTTAGACAGTAAAGACTGACAAGTTTATGTACTAAAAACTTTTAGGGTTTATTCTACTAACCGTGACTTTAATAAACATATTACCGTAGTAAGCATTAATAAGAACAAAATGGTAGGAACGCATATTATATAAGTCTGTTTAGAGGATAAGTCTTAAAAGTTTTGAAGAAGTATCTAGCACAACTCTGAATGCGTGATTACCCAGTTATTTTACTTATAAAATGCCTAAAGAATTATATTAAAAACATAATTTAGAATAACTACGTTTGTTGATTAAAACAACGTAGAAAGATATAAATATTATATTTGAATGACGTGAAGTTATAGGATGTGTCCATAGAGTAAATGCTCCTAGTAAAAAGGCAAAAAAATTACGATATGAAGTTTTATAGCAATTGAGAAAATTTGTTACAAATTTATTTTACTCAGTATTCAACCGCATCTGTTTTAAAATTATATTATATTATACATGTTAAATATATAGAAGTAAAATGGTCTAAATATTTCCTGTCGAATATATTATAAAATTCATCTAATTTTTTATAATATATGATTTTATCTCATCCTTGATATTCTCGAACAATATTTTTTTAGGAAGAACAAGTCTTGGATATTCATTACTTGTTTTTTTTTAATATAAGAAACATAATTTTTTTAAAACAATATTCAAAATTGAGTTTTTGGTCCACTGATTCTTTCAAAATATTAATTAATACAATATACTATTTTTTTACCTGCTACTTATGAACTCGTGAATGCGAATTTTTTATATCATTATAAATTTATATTATTACATTATTTTATATCATTATAATTAATACACCACCAGAACCACCTCTGGTGACACCGGTGGGAAGAGCAATTAGTCTGCTGAACGCGGTCTCCTCGGAGATTGACGTCTTTTATATTAGTGAAGGTACGTTCAGGGGACAAATACTCTTGACTTAAGAAAGTAACTTGTCTTCGTAATGTCGAACCATCTCTAATGCGTTCCTGGTACTTTGTTGTATTTTTATAATATTTTACCTGTACTCAATAGATTCCATAAACATTTTCCTGTTTGTAATGTCTTTTGAGTTAATAAACTGATTTGATTTGATTTTATCATTTGAAATAATATTTAAATGAAATTTAATACACATTGTATAATATGTTTTTATTTCAATAATACAAATTATTTGTCTCTTTCCGCCTGTATATATTTTTGTGTATCTCAATATATGTTCTTTATCTTTTACTTTATACTATAACAACAAGTTTTATTATTAATGTTCATAGTTCGGAATGAATGTTTTTGTTTTAGAAACCGGTCAGGATTACCAGAATAAAAATAAATTGCTATTATAATGAACAAATAAATAGATATAACAGCCAATCCTGGAGACCCCATACAAGAATAGCCCATCCCAGGTAAATATGACATAAGCAAGGAAGTAGAAGAAGGGTTATTATAAAGAAAGCGATAACATTGTTAACCCAGTTTTCCTATGAAATGAAATTTATTTTAAATCTTTTCCAGGTTACCTGATCACCAAGTAGCTGGTCTCCCTGACCTAGAAGGAGCTCAGATTTCCTGCCAATTGTTTCATCACAATGTGCTATTTGCGTAAAACAACCGAAGCGCGAGATTAGTGAAACAATAAAATCGTTCATCGCCGAAATAAACTGGTTACTTTATTCAATTTTGGCCACAATGGCCGTTTTTGTTTTACTTTCGTAAAACGGACAGATTAAGTGCGCTTTAAGACAATTAATTAATTAAGAATGTTGTTTGTACGGAACATTTCATTAGATCAATATGTTTGACAAAAGATATAAAAGGTTTTCGAATAACCATCTTAAGCTTACGTGTGAACTTTAAGAATGGCAACAGCTATAACTGCCACACCAAAGGCCCCGGGTTCGATTTCCTGCGAGGACACTGTGATTGTCAGTTTTTTGACAATAACAATCACACTTCGCAGTTGTGGCAGTCATAGCTCTTGCCACAACGAAGGTCGTCAACTCGTGTGCCTTTTTAACGCTTTTCTGGTTAACTGCATTAATGACGGTTGCAATCAACTAGTAAGTGAAGTATATTGAAAAAATATATAATGGACTTACAATAAGTAAGATTCAAGATTTTCATTTCGCGGAATAAGTTGCTTTGTATAAAAATACAACCATTTTCTGTTCTTTTATCAAGGAATCTTTGCTACACTCTGAAATTGATTAAACACAATTTAAAATGCAAATTCGTTAGCTTAAACGTAAACTTCAGAGTAGCAAAAGCTAAAAAAAGACAGATATAAAATGCATGTCGGAAGTTTATAATTAACATTCGTTCTAAGGAACCTTTGAGGATTGACGGGTCCGTAAAGCGAATCGCTGGCGCTGATTACACCCTCGCCCGGCTTCAGCGAAATGTGATAAATTCTCACTAAAGACACGTACTTCTGTGTTTCCTATTTTTATATGCGAGCAACGCTCTGGGATCTTAACACTTTGAATACTCGTACATTCCAAAATCCCCAAGATTTTTTTTTTATTAATTAATAAAGATTCTCAATTTCCTTTATTTTTACAGTTACTTTGTGTTGTGGGTTCATATTTGAATAACTTTTAAAAAACGTATTTTCATAATTTATAATAGTAAACACGATTGTTTAGTTCTCTCAAACTTTTTTGAGTGAGTTTGAGTTTGAGAAGTTTTTTGATTGAGTTTGAGTTTGAGAATGCCCTCGCAAGGCGAAACAAAATTGTTACAATTTATAACTAACTAACTAACCATCACGCCGTCTCCCCGAAGGGGTAGGCAGAAAGAATGGACTGCCACACAAAATTTATATAATTCCTATAAACTATATCCAAGTAAAACCACTAAACAATCGTGTTAACTACAATATTATAAATTAATAATGGAGTTTTACAAAATTAATACCTCAACGGGTTCGGGCTATGATTCTTAGAAAGAATCATAGCCCGAAATAAAGTAAATTGTAATAAAGATTTCAATTAAGTGTTTTGAAAATACAATGTTTTTCAAAAGTAATTCTTATTAATTTCAATGCACAGAACAACGTTTCATTGCCCCTGTCTGTACTCATCTTATATATTATCTGATAATAGGAATATTAAATTTCCTTTAAAAAATGTAATGGTTTATATACCTACCGAAATAATATAATAAAACAACGCGTAAAGATATGGATAATATTCGTATTGAAACCAATTACCAAATAAAAGAAATAAAAAAAGGCGGAATGGGGAATGTTGTTAAACATAAAGCGATCGCTCAACCCAACCAATGACAGGTCATAAGTCCTGTAAGCGCCTCGGCCATCACATTCTGTTCCCAGAAAACAATTTACATCTTCGTCTCTATTGAGATACAATTAATGCTAATAAAAATATATATAATAATAAAAATCATGATTTTAAAAAAAGAACTCAACTATGTTGTAGTTATAAAAAATAGCTCGTTATGATTAAATCTCTCGCCAATAATACTTACAATTAATCCTATGTCTTTGATATAATTATGTGTTCCCAGAAAACAATTTACATCTTCGTCTCTATTGAGATACAATTAATGCTAATAAAAAAATATATAATAATAAAAATCATGATTTTAAAAAAAGAACTCAACTATGTTGTAGTTATAAAAAATAGCTCGTTATGATGAAATCTTTCGCCAATAATACTTACAAATAATCCTATGTCTTTGATATTAATGTGTTCCCAGAAAACAATTTACATCTTCGTCTCTATTGAGATACAATTAATGCTAATAAAAAAATATATAATAATAAAAATCATGATTTTAAAAAAAGAACTCAACTATGTTGTAGTTATAAAAAATAGCTCGTTATGATGAAATCTTTCGCCAATAATACTTACAAATAATCCTATGTCTTTGATATTAATGTAAAAAACTGAAAATAAGACATTGTTTTATTGTCCGAATAGTAAATATAGGTACATTAATGATACTGTGGAGTAATTTGGGGAGTTACAACATCGCATAAGCGAATTATGCTCATCTTGATGTTCTCTTTACCTTATCGCTATGCATCTGTCAGGAAAAGTGATATTCTAGACATTTCTCCGAATTATTTTCTACAGGTGCGAGTTCATCTTACCCAAGTTTCTCTAACTCTAAAACATTTCTCATACATTCTTCATTTTAAATTATTTTTTCCAGTAATTGATTCGAATGGGTTAGTTAACAGCTGAGATAACACGAAGGTGCACAATTATAAGAGTACTTTCTCGCCTCTACTTTATGCTCACAACAGGCAGTAGACATAAATTAGAGCACCCCGGACGACGGTAAGATGATTTCGTAATTTAAATTGCGCCATTTTACTTCGCGGATCACGTTGTGCCAAACATAAAATGTCTTCTCGGATTTACGAAAGGCGGCTTTATTTATTCATTAGTAACGATGTGGCATAAGATCGGCATTTCCTTGTTGACGCGGGTTTATGTTAGTATTTTAAAGGAACATTTATATGTTTAGGCAAGGTACATAGGTACCTTATTACATAATAGTTTGTCGCACTCTTAAATGTTTCTAATACTATAAAGAATAATAGCCCCTATCCTTAGACTCAAATCATGCCTATTTTATTTTACCTGAGTAAGGATTTTTTTTTTGTTAAAATGCTTTCAATGATGAGATATACACAAAGCGTATGCAAATGCAAAATAATTATATATTTCGCTATATTTAAAATACATCATTTATCTATAATAGTTGACATAACATAGATAACTATAAGATTCAATCCGAAACATAATAATGAAGAGTTCAAAATATTTTTTCTTCTTCTTCTTCCTCAGCCCATTCCTGTCCACTCCTGGACAAAAGCCTCCTCCATTTGCTTCCATGTCATTCTGTCCTGTGCAGACTGCATCCAGGTTATTCCGACGTGTCTGTTTAGATCATCCTTCCACCGTAGTTGCGGTCGCCCTGCATTTCTCTTCGCCGTCCACGGTCTCCAAGTTAGCAGTCTTCTTGTCCACTTTTCATCTGGGCTTCTGGCTACGTGACCCGCCCATTGCCATTTTAAAGTCGCCACCCGGTGGATGATGTCAGTGACCTTTGTTTTATCTCTCACCGTATCGTTTCTGACTCTGTCTCTTAGGCTTATTCCTAACATGGCTCTTTCCATGGCTCTTTGGGTCACTCGTAGTTTCTTGGCACTTTTTTTGTACAATGTAACAATTTCAAGACCATAAGTACCAACTGGCAGAACGCAGGCTTCGTAGACTTTTTGTTTCAGGTTGATCGGATATATTTTTTTACATAATTAAAAAACTAACTAACTAACTAACCGTTACGCCGTCTCTCCGGAGAGGTAGGCTGAAATAATGGAACGCCACACTGTTCTGTCCTGACATACTTCTCTCGTTTCCTCTACATTCATAGATCTTATCATGCACGCACGTCGATTTCTCCGACTCCTCACGTGACCGATATTTAATATTTGATTGATTTGGTCGTGCCACGTTTTCCTCGGTCTTCCTCTATTAGAAATAGAGGAAGACCGAGGAAGACGAGAATGTGTCCCAAATATGCCATATTTCTAGACTTTACATCAGACAACAATTCTCTTCCTGGCTCTATGTAGCACCTCATTGTTGGTGATCATATCAGTCCATGAGATCCGCAACATTCTGCGATGGAGCCACATTTCAAGTACTTCTATGTGTTTTATTGTGTTCACTTTGAGGGTCCAGGTCTCCGCTCCGTATAGTAATTTGGACCAAATGTATCACTTGACCATCCTCTGTCTCAATTTTATGTTGATGTTGTCATTGCAGAAGAATGGTCTCATATTATTGAACGCGGCACTCGCAATCTCTTTTCGGTATCGATGTTGTCTGCTATAATACTGCCAAGATATTCAAATAAGTACTCTTTCTATACTGGCACCATTTAGAGCAAGACTTGCTTCAGCGCAGTTCTATCGGTTAAATACCATGAACTTTGTTTTACTGATGTTAATGTTTGATCCAAGCCTTACACCTGCGTCATTGATTCTATTGATTGACGAGTATAGTTCACTTTATTTTTCTGCATTTTAAATATATAATTTATCTACAATATAATAGTATACATAACATAAATAACAGTGAACACGTGTATAGATACGTTACGATCTATAAAATAACTTTTTACTGGAGGTTAAAGAAAATTTACGCTATAATTGCAAAGACCACACAAATTTCTAGTTTGGCACACAAACTACAAAACTCAATAAATGAGTTTGCTCGAAAACTTTTCAATTACGTCGAAATACTACGATTGTGAACACCGTTCAAGAACTTTTACGCACTCCATTATGATGTTCATTAATGGAAAAATACCATTTGAGTTGAATTTAAAAATATCCCTTACAAATGATGTTGTAATAAAGAAAGTATATAAACTCTACTTTTGTAAAAAAAAATATTTACACAAGTTTTTACTTTAAAACTTTCTATACACTACGTTTTAAGTGGGAATTATTACGTTATTTGGGTTAAGATGTAATCTCCGCCGAACGTAAATACTTATAAGTTTCACAATGTCAGTACAACTGCGGGTCGGCAGCGTAACTTATTAAAAGCTCGTAAGAAACCCCAACAGCGACCGGTCAAAGAATCAACACTGAACTTTTCCGCGCTACAAAAATTCTTACAGCAGTAATTTGCATGTGGAATGAAGTAACCGTTGACCGGAAAACGGAGCCAAAAAACATTGCGACCCTTAATAAAGCTAACGCGCTCGGTGGAATTTGCGAATTGAGGTACGAAAAGAGCGGATTTTAACTTGAAACGCTTGCTTTCCTTAATAATTTAGAGTAATTAATCTTTCTAATTGCCGCCTTTCTCGGACAGGACCAGAAGGAGCAAGAAGTAACACGACGACTGCTATTTAGTTTCGTAATATATAGCTACAAACAGGATTATATTTCGGTATTATAAATCTAAAAGCAAACAAAATACTTGCAATGCAAATTTTCAACATTGGTATACATTTTTTTTTGCTATCCATCTAGGCTACCTAACATTGTGTTACACGGCCAACCCCAAGGAGACAATCAAATATATGGATCAACAGCTGTTAATCACAAGTCAGTGCTCCACCGCACCACTACAGCATGCACCAAAAGTGGAAAGACTGGAAGAATGAAAGAGAGGTAATGGGTGCCTTAGCTAGTCGCAACCCAAGGAGACTTTACCAGCCAGAGAATCTTGAAAACCCTGAATCGACTGCGTATACGCGTTGGCAGACCCAGGGATAACTTGGCAGGATGGGGGCTTCTTCGTGGTGAATGGACATACTATACATGCAGCGCGTAGCAATCTATGCTATACTCGTATATAACGTAGTACACGAGCTGTCCAGTCACCTGCACCGAAGAGGACCTGGCTATAACAGCTTCGGGTAAGTGGAGGGAGCCCTCTATGACTCGGCCATTAAACAATTAAAAAAAGGACATAGCTAGAACATCCAGAAGCCCGACCCGGCTAGCGGACTTCAGAGCTAATGAAATGTAGACCCTACTACCATTGACACGAGAAAGAAGAAGCTGGGAATCGACATTGCAAGAGACCAATGTCTCTTATGAAACAATCCACAAGACCTTCATTAAGAAAAACAAGAAAAAGATAATAAATAATAGATTATTATGGTATAGATGTCCAGCATAATTTTACTACTTGTTTGCAATTTATCAATTACCAAACATTATAATAACAATAAAGTGATCTTAAAAAAGATCACGATGTTTATTATGATTAAATGTAAAATATATTGATTTCTCATTTACATCAAACATTAGTTCTTTGTTGATTTGACTAAGGCTAAATTAACCTTAAATATTGGCTAGCACTATATTATAATATTTCTTTTAGTTTAATCAAACGGCTTGTTACGTGAGCAGATATTAAAGTAAAATAACCATATTATTACTTCCAAAATAATTATAACCTCCCATAGCAATTATCATATGTCTGTTTTCGTATTCTGAAACCCCCCGAGAGGTGGTTAGAAATAAAAGGGTTTTAATTCAAAAGGATTTCAGCATATAATCCCACGAATAAAACCTTTATAGGAATGGAGAAGCGGCCTACAATTGGTTAGGATACCGAGGGATAGTAATTCTTGAAATTCTAACAAAGAGCGGTGCTTCGGATAAAAATGTGTGTCGTGTAGGAATGTTATTGCGCCGACGGTACGCGTAAACGAAATTTCAGACTGCAGACATCCGTGAATGGGTCCCCAGGTAAGCGTTAACTTGTTTGTTAGTCATAAAAAGACACAAAAACCTCACAATAAACCTTTTAGGCCTTCAAATTGGAGCGAAATTTTCACAGGGAAATTTCACGCAAAATTCTCGTAGAGTTTCATGTGTGATGTATTATTATGGGGCACAGTGTTTTTGTATGGAGCATTGTTAGCACGAAATAGGATCCGAACTTGCGCTTGAGTTATTGTCTTTGCAAAAGTTTGCCGAAAAGTTGCCGCACGTACTTGCCTCACCCATGTTTACTACTTAATATCAAACAAACGCTCCAAGATAAAAAAAAAAATAACCTCGTATATAATGAATAGGCACAAAATGTCTTTATTTATTTCTAAATGTTTATATTCAAACATTTTGATGATTGTGTTAAGTAATGAGAATCAGTCAATCCACTGATATCAACAAAAATAACTTCAAATTTGAGACCGTGGAACAGTTCACGTAGTAAGGCTCCTGGTTAGCAAAAAAAATTATGTCAGCGAAGAGATTAGAGTGCCCATTCTTCTTCACTATCTTCAAAAATGATATTAGGAAGGTGATAAACTTCTCGCGATTCCTTTTATTTGCCGATGATCTGAACTTATTAGTTTATTAAAATGTTATGCTACCTATAACTAGAGCATTGAGATCTGTGTACCAAAGACACACAATGAACAATCAGCATCTAGCACATATATCTACGATGAGAGATCTCGGGATCATATATGAGAGTAGGCTGACTTTCGTGCACATATCGAGAGGATTTGTGACATTGCACAGAGGATATTGGGCTTCATCGTTCGGACCGGAAGAGTTTTCAGAGATGCCAATGTGCTCAGAGTCCTATACAACGCGTTGGTTTGGAGCAGACTCGAAAGCGGTTCTGTGATGTGGAGTCCTCACGAGGCGAGATATTCCGTAAAGTTGGAGAGGGATCAGAAAAAAAATCTGAAGAATCTCTACATGAGGGAGTATGGTAGTTATCCGTAGCTCTATCCCACGGCATATCTTTTGGGAATCCTCGGGACTAATTTTTTGCAGTTTCGAAGAGATGGCCATCTCATAACCCATTTTTTTAGATTAATCAGGGGATATTTCGAGAACTCGGCCGTGCTGGGGGGTGTTGGTCTTTTTGTCCCAGATAGATATCTCCAACAGCGATAGCACAGATTGTATTACCTACCGGCCGCCAGAACCAATCTGCCTCTGGTAACACCGGTGGGAGGAGCAATTAGATCTCCTCGGAGATCGACGTCTATCATATAAGTGAAGGTGCGTTCAGGGGACAAATACTCTTGACTTTAGAAAGTATCTTGTCTTCTTAATGTCGAGCCATCTCTAATGCGTTCCTGGTATTACGTTGTATGTATGTATATAATATTTCACCTGTACTCAATAGATGCCTTAAACATTTATGCTATTTGTAATGTCTTTTGAGTAAATAAACTGATTTGATTTGATTTAATAAGAGTGGCGGGAGATGATATCATAAGAGTGGCGAGGGATAGAATGTTATGAATATCGGGAAGGAAGACCTATGTCCTACACCGGACAATTAATGGCTGATACTGTTTTTTATTTACTCGAAACTGCTAAAACCGTTAATAAATTTCGTTATGAAAATAAATCAAAGTGTTTTATTGTACAATATTTACAAATTCCTAAATCAAAGATTTCCCCACTTAACATTAGTTGTATAAAATCTGAAATATGAAGATAAAAAAAATTACTCATCACGATATCTCTCCGACTGGGGAGGCAGAAATAATGGACCGCTACATTGTTCTTTCCTTGACATACTTTTCTCGACACATCAACATTCATACGTCGTATCATGTACGCACGTCGATTACTCCGACTCCTCACGTGGCCAACATTCAATATGTGATTGATTTGATCGTGCCATATTTTCCTTGGTCTTTTTCTTTATTTAGTTTCGTTTACCCCACCCGCCCATCATTTGTAAACATACTTACTAAATATGCAAATACATCCACTTGCTCCAGATTTTCACCATTCATTATGTTATTATCATTACCTCAAACTTTAAAACATTCATCATCAAATTATAAATATCATATGCATACCTCATACATACACCAGGACTTGTAGTTCATGTTTATTGTCTGCAAGTAGGACAGCGTTATCCTCATACAATAGAAAGCTTCCTGACTTACTTGAAGATATTATACTAAAAATCGTAAAGAGTGCTTAATTAAATAGTTTTAAGATTGAAACTTTAGTTTTAACTTTGAAAACAGTGACGCTCTAGTAAATAGGCCATATTAACCTAAATAAACGGTGCAATGCACGTGGAACCAAAATATATAAACCGATTAACCCTTTTAGTAAAAGCATGTATAATGTCTCTTTCTAAACATAACCTATTATGCAAAGTACCGGCTCTCATTTATACGAAACATTTTTAAAGTTGGGTTAACAAGACTCAACAAGCGGCTTAATTAAATATTTATTTGTGTTTTCACTTACACGTACTCGTATCTTGATAGTTTCCCTAAAGAATTCATGTGCCTTTACATTGAAAGAGTTTGCGGCCTGGAATAGTACTCAATGGGGAAATTTCACAACAATACCCGCGGGATTTTCAACACATACGAGTATACGGTACAACTATTGAACCAGAACAACATGTAAATAGATATTTAGTTCAATACTTTCACGCCGTTTTAAATAGCACAAATAATCATACCTCTTTTATAAAGTTGATTTTAATGCGTTAAGTAAATATGTATTGAATAGATAAATATATTTTTTTATAAAACTGTTAATGTTCCTGCATGATGTATTGGAATGAATGGTCGAGGGATCAATTTACAGAGGACGACCTCGCCAGGAGTACCTAGACCAGATTTGTCGAGATATGGGCTGCACCTTCTAAGCGGAGTTGAACAGAGTTGCCGAGGACCAAGCGGAGTGGAAGAGGAGATGCATCGCTTTGCTGCAGACCAATCTTTATATTGAGACCGGAGAAGAAGAATATAACCGTTCCCAAAGATTCAGAAAATACTTTCAGTGTATATTTTTTTTATCCAGTTAAATACAATATTAGCCATCATTGAGTATGTTTTAACCGTCATTGATAATATATTTATTGAGTATGTTAAAATCCGACATTTTGATGGTGTTTAAAAAATAGATGTATTCACCACTCGCTACATTTAATAAAACCATGTTAAGCCGAAATATGTCACTCCCATAAAATACCACTAAAAAACATCATCATTAAAATATTTTACATGAAGTCTTCAGGAGTATTCCGGATTACATCATTGAAGAAACAATAACTGACTACGTTTATATTCAAGGATGCCTCAAAAAGAGCCCCTGTAACGGAAATAGCTAGGGAGGGTCGTCTGCAATTGTATGGTCATGTACGTAAAATAAGCGAAGACCACATCATTTAAATTGCTCTACAACCAGACGCAGGAAAGAGTTAATTCGGCAACTTAGAAGTTAACCGTCAAAACGACATGAAATTATTTCAAATCGACAGCGGTATGAGCCAAGACCAAGAAGTCTTGTGTTCAATTAGGAGCGTGGTCACTACATAAATGTAAAATGACTAGGAGAGAAGTAGTTATTAAAAAAATAAAGAATTTAGATTAACGCAAACTGATCAATTTTTTTTAATTAAATTAATAAATCCAAAGATTTTTTTGCCTTGTGATTTCTGGGATCTTGGGTATATTCAACATGTCTCCATAGACCGACGTTTCAAAAAGATCGTTGCAGACTCCGTCTTCAGGGTAGTTATATATGTATATGTGGGTAATGTATGCTTTACTCCTTCTTCGCTGTACCGTGTCGCCGGCAGTATGATAATGATAAAAAAATATCCGCGCTAGTTCTCCATATGCCTCACGGATGGCGATACGTCACTTCCAGGCGGCGACGTATTACCGGCAGTATGAGAGTGAGATAGACATACTTTAATATAGATTTTATTGCCTTTCGTAAAGCCCCAACAAAACCTTAATATAATTCATATTCATTAAAATATGACATAAATGGATAATATTTGGTAATAACGAACGCGTAGGAACCAAATGTAAAATTAAGTACCTGAATAAAATCTCGATTATTTTTTGCCATAAGTCAAAATTGTATTTGCGTACACCGAACAGACCGTAATCCCCAAAACAATAAATTCGATTACACCAGATGTGAGTTAATCTGACAATTCGCGGTGAGAATATCCCTCACGGGGCCAGGGGAATCATATTATCCTTTTTTTGTATAAAACAAGCGAATCCCTCTAATATCTCATCTATCACCGATAATGGGGTTGTTGGTCGGCGGCGGGGCGAGGGGTTATATAAATCTTTGGTAATTAATATGGATGTAAAGGATCCGTATATGCCCCGAACACCCCTCCCCGCCGCCCACTAAGGCAGTTTTTTAAATGTCGGCATTTGGGGAGCTTACCGCTTTTTTAGGGAAGTGGCAATCTGTTATGAGAATGAAATGTAATTTCCTAATTAATTAATTAACACACCCTACACAATAGAACATTCAGGATCCAGTGTGTTGTATTGTACTATGATTAATTTGATAATGGCGTTACTACACTTTTTATTCGGAACGTATTTTTTAAGTACTTTTTGGATTTTGGCAAATTAAAATAACGTTGAGGGTGTACACCATTTAATGAAAGAATCATTTTGTAGTATTTACCCTAACCATAAACTTATTTGCCATAAATAATTACACATATTTATCAAATATAAGTATATATATACGTGTAAATAAAAATACATTATTTTTTGATAAATTTTACAATGTGAAACCTAATTAACTAACTATCTAAGCATCACGCCGTCTCCCCGAAGGGGTAGGCAGAAATAATGGACTGCTACAATTTAACCGATGCGGCACTCCATCGTTCTCTTTTTGCCCCCGCGGGAGACGCGGTGTGATGGGTTGCGAACCTCATCGCCACCAATAGGCATCTCCCGCGCACACTTCGATCTTCCAACGTCCACAAAATAAATTTGAACTAAAAAATACAAAAAATAAAAATAAAATTAAAAAATACTATAGTTATGAACATCATTTGAAATTGTTTTTAAATGTGCGTGCATGACATGATTAATGAATGTTGAGGAATCGAGAGAAGCGTGATAAGAAAGAACAGTGTGGCTGTCCATTCGGCCTGCCTGAGACGGAGTTTTAGTCATTAACAAAATATATTTAAAAAAAAATTCTTTGACAAAAATGTAAAACGCCAGATTAAATATTTAATAAAATTGAAAACATATGAATGTGAAACTAATTTGTTTTCAATAAATTTAAACACTCTTTATTCACTTTCGAATATTTTTTTCTGGGAATCTTCACCATGAGAACAATATAAACTAGTTTATAGAGAGAGAAAAACTTAAAAGTGAGAAAAGAGCAGTGTTTTTATTTTCTATATAAAATGTACGGTGATATAATTGATGATATAACAATCGATTAACAATGCAACAAATGCTGCCATCAGAGTGATTTCAAACTACTCCTCCGTTTATTCCATGTTTTTTTTACGATTGTTTGATTTCTATAACAAGTCGTAATTTTGCGAAAAACTGTTTTGCTGTTATATAATTCATCGTCATTATTCAACACGATATGAAGATAAATTGAGAAAAATGTGACTGGATTAAAACAATCATCAAACTTTAAATGTCGGTCCCGTGTCAGGTTGAATGAATTGAACATTTTGAATGTATAAAAATACTTGTAGACATACTGGATTTTACCCATTGTTAATCATTTTTAAGGATTAATTATATCTCAATAGAGACGAAGATATAAATTGTTTATTTATTTTTTTGGAAACAGAATATGGTGGTAGAGGCGTTTACAGGACTTATGATATGTCATTGGTTGGGTTAAGCGATCGCTTTATGTTAACAACATTCCCCATAGATGGCGTTAGTGTAGATTGTACTAAAAAAAACGTGTTTCCCAACATAGTAGCATATATACATCTTTCAAAAATTTGTCAGACGTGGTGATCGAAAAAAGGGCGGAATGGGGAATGTTGTTAACATAAAGCGATCGTTTAGCCCAACCAATGACAGGTCATAAGTTCTGTAAACGCCTCGACCACCATATTCTGTTTCCAAAAAAAAAAAAACAATTAACATCTTCGTCTCTATTGAGATACAATTAATCCTTATGAATGAATTGACATGAGTGAATGTTGTGGAGTTATCTATATAAAAAAAGAACAGTGTGGCGGTCCATCTTTTCTACCTTATTTTTCGAAGAGACGTTTCTAAAATAAAGCTGGCCTTCATTTAATGGACATTAATAACATCTCCTTCGCAAATAGTTGTGAAAAAAAGCGGAGTATTTAATTTTTCTGATACAAATTTGAAAATTGACTTCAAACATTAATATCAAAATAAAACGTTTTCTGCATAAGGAGCCAAATATTATGTCAATATAAAAGCCACAAATGGTTTTATTTTCATATAATTGATTTATTTTAATTTATACATTATTTGAAAAAAAATTGATTGTTCTTCTACCGACCCTTATGTATGGAAGCGAAGCATAGAACTGGCAAAAGAAGGATGAAAGTAGAATAAATTCAGTAGAAATGTTTGTTCTCTTAGACGAATGTGTGATACTCTGTGTATGATAGAGTGTCGAATGAAAATATAATAAGTGAATGCGGTGCGAATGATGGTGTCATGAACAAAATAATAAAAGGATCATTAAGATGGTTTGGACATATGGAAAGAATGAATGAAGAAAGAATAGTAAAAAAATGATATGTTAATGATGTAAATGGAACCAGAAAAAGAGGAAGACCGAGGAAAAAGTGGCACGATCAAATAAATCAAATATTGAATGTCGGCCATGTGAGGAGTCAGAGAAATCGACGCGCGTGCATGACACGATGTATGAATGTTGAGGAAGCGAGAGAAATATGTCAGGAAAGAAAAGTGTGGCAGTCCATTCTTTCTGCCTACCCTTTCGGGGAGACGGCGTGATGGTTAGTTAGTTAGTTTTTTTTTAGTTTTTTCATGCAGACTCATCCATATCGTTTAAAAAAAATAAGAAAAAAAATAGGAATTTTTATCTCAATTAGTATATAAGAGATGGACGATTTCTGAGTTTTGTCATTTTAACGAGAAATTAATGAGAAAAAAATAATATGTCAACATTTTTAGCTTATGACACAACGTGTAGATGTTTTTAGCGGTGAACATTATTTGGAAAATCCTGTATACACACACTATAATAAAACACGTTGAAAGCGTGCCAGACATTGTTTTTGTTTACAGTGTCCATTTCTCACAGGGTGCCTACAAATTAATTTCGCACACTTCTTTGTTATCATCCCTCGGAGGCTGCCATTATTTAGAGTCGCTTCTGTCGCGCTGCTTTCGGTACAAAGGAGAAGGTTTAAGATTGATGGCAAATGCACTTGAAGGAAATTAAGAGATTTTTTTACACCCTTCATTTGCTTTACTACGAAATATTCTAGAAGCTATTAATGAATTTCTGCAATATCGAACAATGTTTTACGACTATAATAAATACCCCCTTACATCATTTTTACATCGGTTGAACAATCTCAACGCGTTAGTTAATATATTTTTAAATTTAATGTTTATTTTTAAGCATTAAAAAGCGACAATTTGTGATGAAAAATAAAACTAAACGAGATTGAAGTGCACCTGTGTGGCAATTTGGTGCATCAATTAATCATGGATCCTTTATTTCTTGAATTTGTGTATATATCACATATTCATTAAAGTCTCATATTTAATATGAAAATTATTTAAATTGTTACATACAAAACGTTCGTGTATAATATATTGTACAATACATTTTTATAAAAGAAGAAATGTTAAGAATCGATTGATATAAAAATGTTTTAATTTTCAACAAAAAAATTTGACTACGAATGCTCCCTTTTATTCATTAATTAATTTTGTCAGGTGATGTTGTCCTTTAGCCCCCCTTTCTTATGTTTTATTAATTTAAACCTTTCTTCCCTTTAATGTATATTTTCTTTAATGTATTTAAACCACGTTAGTCACTAATAAATAAAATTTAGAAGTGGTGAATGAATATGTGTACCTTAGTCATCTGTTGACTTTTTGAAGAGGGGGTCGAGTCAGGAGAATTATAGGAAAAATACAGCTCGGTTGGTCTGCATTCGGAAGACTGGGCATCTTCTTTAAGTCGGACATGCCACAGAATTTAAAAACAAAAGTGCTGGAGCAGTGTGTGTTACCTGTGATGACCTATGGATACGAGGCATAGAATATATTGTGCGAACAGCGAGAAGGGTCTGGAGAACACTGGCGAGAGACCGAGAGCGATGGCGTGGGGGTGGAGGGGCTTACGTCTAGCAGTAGATAGAGACAAGCTGATGAAGTCATTTATTCATTTTAGATTCAACGCATTCATTTAAATGAATCTTCTGACTAATAGAAGATCAGCCATTGTGGCTATTCTTCTTACCTCTTTTGAATACATTGTTAGAAATGTGATTTGGTGGTTGTTATATGCTGGGGCGAGACGTGTGGCCCGTCCTTGATTAATTCTATCATAAATCATTAAAATATTTCAATGTCTTTATTCATTCACTCATCAGTTTCAAATAAGGCATTCTGGTGATTCAAAAACTCTTTTGTATAAAAAATTCTCTCTTTATTACCCCTGTGTATCCAGTAATGTGTAGGTTAGTTTTTAAACTAGGCAAACCCATAGCAAAGTTTTCAGTGCGGATCACCAAATGTTCGGAGGTAATTTGAAACTAAAATTCCAGCTAAACTGGCACAGCATGTACCAGAATTTAATAACAGCCGCTTTTGCTATGAATTTTCACCCAAAAAATAAACCGGCGGATATGATATTTAAGTCATATTGGACAAACGATATAAAAGCACAGTTTGGTGTTGTGCACAGATTACAGGTTAAACACAAATAATATTTCTGTACAAGAATTTTTTTTTTTTGCGTAAAGCTAATTTTATGTAACCAAGCTCTTTCATTGAGTCATTGAGGAATCATTTATCAAATAGTTATTAATATTTTGTAAGTGACAAAAATATGGTTAATTCATATTATATTTCAATAATTTTATTTGTATATCCTCCTTTGTCATATTATTTATTAAAATTAGTCTGTTGAAAATGCTACCTAAGAATCTACAAAATAATCGTGTATATATTTTTTTGTCTTACATTCGAAGTAGAGGATTAGGGAAGGACCATTGCTTGATGCTAAGAGCTACGCTGCAATAACGTACGGCATACCATCGCAATACTACACCGCATATTTTGCGCTAGGTTACGTGATTCTCCATTGAAAAAAAATTAAGTAGCTTGGTACATAGCGAGGCCCTTCGTGGAGCCAAGCACCTCAAATCACGCGCTAAAATAATTGTGATAAAATAAAACAAAAACGATGAAAAATTTTCATCAGCAAAGGGAAATGGATCGTTAACAGTAGAGCAAACAGGAACCTATTAATAACTAGAGAATTTAACGTCAACAAGATAGGAATTTAAAATTCATAGAAACTCTTCCGTACAATTAATCACTGTTCTACAAGACCATTCTTTAAATAGTTAGTGAGGTACTTAATTCTTAGTACAAACACCCGACGAGACAGACGACACATGACAATTTGTAAAGCGGAAACACCTATACGCGCACGACAGTGTGCTTAAGAATAACATGTCTCCCGGATCATTTTTCATGATTCCTCTCAACGGGACTACAGACGTGACTTTACATAAATTTGCGATTACTTCAGCATTAGTTGCAAACAAAAAACTGTTATGAATCCAAATACTCTTATATGGTAAAATGATAAATAAATAATACACGGATGTAGAAAATTGGAGCATTACTTTGGTGGTATTCATATGTGGTTTTACCTAAGTCTTCTAAAGAACACCAAGCCTTCTCACATCGTTGCAAATTTATATTTTGGATTAACCTCACATTAAAATGATAAAATTACAAATATAAACGTTTCTGTGCTACACTGAAAAAGCTTGTTTAATCACTTGTCTAATATTAAAAAAAAAATAGAACCTTACAGAAAATAGAATAAATTTAATCATATTTCGTACGTGTATGACAAGATGTATGAATTTTGAGAAAGCAAGATAAGTATGTCAGGAAAGGACAGAAATGCCATCTTTCTGCCTACCACTTCGGGGAGACGGCGTGATGGTTAGTTAGAATCATATTAATTATTATCTAGTTCAGTTATCTGAAATGAAGTAACGGGAAAATTTATGTGCGATAAATTTCAGTACATTCATAGGATATGGTACGTGACTAGAAGCAGTGTCATTCCTTTTTTTTAAAGATAATAAAAACAAGTATATTTATGTTAACGTTACAATGGCATTAATCAGCTAGTAATGTTATAATTCCATATTAAATACTTAAAACGAATGAAAACGTCAATGAAATAATTTGAGAATAAAGTAGCAAGGCGATATAACATATATGTCATTCCCATAAAATATAATATAACTTCTAGAAAACAGACGTTTTCATTTATATTCATTATCTTCGAATGTGGTTAGATAAAATATATTAATTTTAATTTATATTATCTAATAAAATTTTGATTGTAAGTAGGTACTCGAATGTATTAACCCTTTTTGCCTGACGTGTTAACCGTCGCGTTGCCATGTGGTAAATTGAGTTTCCACTGCCAATTTAAAGTTGATTTTCTTAAAACCTATGGACCCTAATATTATAAAAAAAATTGTAATCCTCCATTGAAGTGTTCTCAATATTTCGTAATAAAAAAAAAAGCAAAAAATTACTTCCTTCATCCCAAAAAAAATATTTTCTAAGACTGCCCTCACCTTCATTCGTGTTAAGGTAGAATTTGTTTTGCTAATATTTACAACTTTATCAAAAGTGACAAATACTTACTCGCTGTTTTGAACGTATTATAAATTATATCTTTGACCTTTTCAATAGGTACGTAATAATACCGACTGGATGAAAACGCAGCACGTAAGTTAATAATATCAGAACTGTGAAAATATTAACACTTTACCAAAAGGGACAAATATTAATACGTACTCGTTGTCTTGAACGTACTATACATTTTGCCTAGGTGCCTTTATCATCGCCCCGCCGGCCCGGCGCTCAGACAAGTTTCGACCCGACCCGACCCGATGTCCCAGTCGCCCGTATGCTATGACGCATTACATATCAGAAATCGCATGGTTCCAGAAAAAAATTAATAATGATATGTTTTTCAAATAATCCATGTATGTTATAGATATCGATCTATTCCTAATGAAATTCCCTACAAGATGACATAAATTAAATTTTGATTCATCTAGTCATATGCTTGATATTTAGATAAAGTTAGCGGTAAACTGAACTTACCACATGGGAGCAAGCGTTTTGTTTTGAACACGGTACTTTAAGGGTTAATGTGTGTACAATGCGTCGAAAAAATATTCCAACATGAGTTTGGACGCAAATTTAAGCTGTTCCGGATCGAGTAGCCGTCACCAGAAGACACCCGAAATAGCTCGCGGACGATAACAGGCGAGCGTGTTTTGTTTCTGGCCCCTTGTTACTGAAAAGTCAGTGTTAATTAATGAATGTGCGATGCGATCATTAATATTATGTGGGCAAGGCATCGCTCAAGCTGCGGGTTAGCTCCGCATCCCAACTTGTGTCCGGAATTAAGCGAGAAGTCAATACAGCGTACTCAATACGTAGAAAAGTGACTTTAAATATATCAACAGTAGTTAATCACGTGTAAAGTGTTTTATCCTTTCGTGACGGACACGTTATTTTATTTATTTTAGTTTACACAAGTAGAGAGATAAATAAAAATTGAGCTACGAGTATGATAGGTCCTTTATCAATTATACGCTCTTGATGGAATTATTTATACTTTAATGAACGTATGTGGCAATGGTATGCATTAAGATAAGGATTTGAAGTGTACTTCGGTCACTACTCAACGTTTAAAATGTCTTTATACTCCAAAAAATTAAATGAATTGTTTAAAAAGCACCTAATAAAATTTCATATTTTAATATTATATTCATTTTTAGAAAAGCTTTCGTATAAAGCTCTTTATTTGTGCTATGACAAAATTTTTTTAATTTATAATCTTTGTGTACTTGATTTTTACACCAATATATTTTGTTTCATCAAACCAACCGGTTTCGCCCCTTATTTAATTAACTGATGAACTCAGACAAAGGTCCGGCGGGAGTGAAACCGGTTGGTTCGATTAAACAAAATAAAGTGGTGTAAAAATAAAGAACACAAGTGTTATAAATACATATATTGTTAAATATTTAATATTGACGTAAGCAAATTTCAATGAAATAGTTGGTTTTCAGCTTGTTTCTTCGAATTTTATATTCAATAAGATTTTCATTTACAAATTTCATCATTCTTCTTTCTCTACCCATGTCCTATCTGGACCTGCCGGCGTTAATTATCAATTGTGAGATATCCTCACAGCTGTCCAAAATAGCTCGCCCACAGCTTTCAATCCGGTCCAATCGCTAATGTCTAAGAGTTAAGATATTCGAGTAAAGCATGTGCCAAATCTCATTCATAACCTCATACACTGCATTCTGTACGAATAAATATATATATATTTTTTTTTTTTTGCTTTTCTGCCTAATTTTTTTAATTATAAATACATAGGGTATTTTAGTTGTTGCTACAATGATTGCTTTTCTAATTTAGTTGATTTATTTCAACTATATTCGGAGATATTGAACCACCATTAAACGGCAGTAGAAAAATGTTAATGTATTATATATTTATTATATTACAAAGTTTAAAAAATATATTTATCAACTCGTACTTGTATTTGTCTAAACCATGGCAGTCTTCAATTCTTTCAAAATTATGTTCATAATATTTTCTTCCGCTCAACATTATTTTCTGATATCAGTATTTGAAATTCTATGATACGAGTACATTGTTTATAAGATAATCAAATGATTTGACCGAAATCTCTTAAAAAAAATCATTTTAAATAATAATTCAATAAAATATATTTTTTTACTTTCACTTTCATTTTTATTTCGACAGCGACCGATTTCGCCAGGCTTGCTGGCATCGATAGACTGGTCATGACCAGTTTATTTGGCTTTCATCTTTCTGGCAGTTCCATGCGTCGTTTCCCTACATAATGGTTGAAAGTTCTGTAAGCCAGAAGATCCAAGTCCAAGTATATAATTATATTATATCTAATTACTTTTTGCTAGCCACCTTGTCAAATCTCATCATTATTTTCGATTGAATAGAAAGAGGATTCTACAATAAAAAAATATAAAGTATTTTTGAATGTTCAATGATTCATGCTTTTAAGTATATTAAGTTTATAATACGAGTATGTCAAATAAAAGTGGCTATTTAATTTTGCAACTAGTAACTAGATAACTGACTTACATTGAAACTAGTTGCCACAAGGTAATCAGAAGGTGATGACTACGCTAAAATTAGTATAATTGGGTTATTTATAAATATAATATAATTCAATAAGTTTACGTTGAACAACATACAGTATACAAATGATTCAATTGTTTTGTGTATATTAAAAATGAAGTGTTATCTAGGTTTTCCCAATTCGATATTTCTAGATTTGTCGGATAGTGAATATCTGTCTCCCAGCCGCTATTCGATTGGTGTGAAAAAATAAATAAATTCCGATTCCGGGATTCAAATTCAAATAAAGAATGGCGGTCATTTTTCACCGTTTCAGTTCGATCGGAATTTATTGAATGGGGAAATTGAAGCATATCCGAAACGGCACGCGGTGGTCTAAATTTGAAATTGATTTATAGTTTATTAAAACTGGCTTTACGATAATTAAAGTCGCATCTAGAAATACATTTAGGACATACGATATGGTTTGATCATTAGTATTTAATGATTAAAAAAAAAAATTATGATAATATTCATCTACTCTGAAGTAAAACGTATTTATTGTTTCGTGAATAATGATATAAAAATCTGTATTAAACATTTAATATTGAACGTTCGGCTTCTGAAAGTTTTAGACATGTTTTGCCTTTTCAAAGTATTAATAAAAAGTTCAAAATGTCATATATATCTAAAGAAATATCCTCTCCCTTGACCATGATGTTTTTTTTAATAGCATTTTAATGGCATCATATATATCGTTTACAGTTGGCACAAACAAGTGCATTAAGGGTTAAAAAAAATCAGATATATAGAAAAACGCAAACATATTTTGCATTGGAAAAAATACATTAATATTAATATTTTCTTTGTAAGAAAACCCTTTGTTTAGGAAGCATGAAGCGTTTCTTGCGTGATTTCAATTGAAAAATGAATTAGATTTGGAAAAAAAATCGTGCTATCATGCAATGGTATAATCAAGGACTCCTTAATTAAGAAGGGTTAGAACTATAATTACCATAATACAATCGTTGTTTTGTTTAAAAAATATTCATTGTGTGATAACAAAACGATTTTTAAAACTTCCCAAATCGATGCGTAATCTAATGAAATAAGTGAATTTAATCCTTTCATATACATATTTTTAGCCCCTTCTTATATTCTATACACAACAAAAAATCAAATATTGTAATAGATTTATAATGAAATTTGTCAAAATAAGCGACAGGAATATTGATTCTAGACCGAATCTCTCTCAATTCAATTAATAGACCATTTATTATAACATATGAATTTCAATTGTGTTTTTTTGAGAATTTTTTAAAATAAGTTTAAAAAAAAATTCTTCCAAATAATAAACAAAAATTCAGTAATTGCATTGCTACAAATGTTTATTTAAAAAATGATAAAAATTTTGAACACTTTAATAGAAGTTCGATTTTAATCAAGTTACATTTAAATATTTTAAAAGCAACAAAATGCATTTAAATATTTCAAAAGCATCAACACATGAGCAAAATATAAAAATCGGTTAAAATAAATTTCAAAAATGAGCGATACAAATAATGATGACATTCATGTTGTAAATCAAATAAAGATTTATTTTATCTTTTACTATTTTAGAGATTATTTTTATAAATATTTATAACTTCAATGATCATTTTGAATCGGCAAACAAAAAAGCGTTTTTTCCTAAAAATTAAATAAATGTATATCTAAAACTAACAAGACTCGAAAACATGCATAAAAACTGTTTTTTTATTTTACAAATGTTCATATTATATGTTTATGAACTCTGAATTTCACATCTGGGCGTTAATGGGTCAATCAAACGATTCTCAGTAAAAGCCGAATAATATCAGACAATTGCCTCCGAATATTTAAAATTTGAATATCCAAATGTAATTGTTGCTAATGATATGGTCACGCAAAACCCGCATTAGACCGAAACATATAAATAAAAGATTATTTTCCGATTTCCAATTCTCTCTTTCTTAAAATTTACATATTGCCGAAAGATTTAATTCAAATTACAAATCCAAAATGGCAGACTTTAAGGTTATCTCCACACAAAGGAGTGGTAATTACAATTTAAATTGAGTTCACAAATGTATAATTCACAACCCCGAGTTAAAAATGTCTGTAGACTTAATTTGGTCATGTAATCGGTTTTGGCTGGATTACTTGAATTGTGTTTTACATAACTTCTTAATATTTATTTAAACAGAAGTTGGTGCGATTTAAATAGTGGTGATTTAGGTATAAAACGCGAATAGATTAATAAAGAAAATAAATCTTCTAATTTCAATTTAAAATACAACATATGAATCGTACAAAATTAAACAGAAAAATGGAATATCAGATAATATAAGAAAAATTGCCATCATATTATAATAGTTTGGAAACGCTACAATACAGCAATTTGGAGCATAAAATAATTTATAAGTTTCTTGCTTTATTGAAGTTATGGAGCACGTAAGAATTTAATTCCCTACGTTATTTTTCTGAGAGTACGAATATCATTGAATAAAAAATGTTTACCATCGGGGAACTTAATGTTTGCAATTAAATATTTTGTTTTCGCTTTTTAAATATATGGGATTATAAATATCTACTCGTATATTAAAATTAAAACTGTTAATTTAATTAAAAGACATTACAAACAGCATATATGTTTAATGCATCTATTGAGTACAGGTAAACTATTATATACATGCATACAACATAATACCGGGAACGCATTAGAGATGGTTCGACATTAGGAAGACAAGATACTTTCTAAAGACAAGAGTATTTGCTTCTGAACGTACCTTCACTAATATGAAAGACCTCGATCTCCGAGGAGACCATGTTCAGCAGACAATTGCTCTTCCCACCGGTGTCACCAGAGGCAGATTGGTTCTGGCGGCCGGTAGGTAAAACAATATGTGCTGTCGCTGTCGGAGATATCTATCAGGGACAAAAAGACCAACACCCTCCAGCATGGCCGAGTTCTCGAAATATCCCCTGATTAATCTAAAGAAATAGGTTATGAGATGCCCATATCTTCGAAGCTGTAGAAGATTTGTTCCAAGCATTCACAAATGCAATGGATAGGGGGCGGTGGCGGGCTTTGGGAGAGGCCTACATTCAGCAGTGGATGACAGATGGCTGATGATGATTCACAAAAGAAATGCCATGGGATAGAGCCAAAGATAACTACCATACTCCCTCATGTAGTGATACCTCAGAATTTTTTTCTGAACCCTCTCCAGTATAACGGAATATCTCGCTTCGTGAGGACTCCATATTACAGAACCACTTGCGATTTTGCTGCAATATTGACGTACGTTGTCTAGAAATGTGATTATATTTTTGTCCAGTCACATAATTCATCTTACTTTGGAATTTTCAAACATCATTTGATTATGGCATTGTAATATGAAACATTTTAACAATATAGAAAACTCAATATGAAACTCCATATTAAATAATTAATATGAATGAAAATGTTAGTTTTTTAGAAGAATTATTCAATTTAATATAAATGAAATGTTTTATATTTGAGAGTGCCTTCCCAAGGCGAAACAAGTCGTTTTCATTATTAAAAAAAAAATTGTATTCATTTAATTTGGAGTAATATACGAGTACATCCGAATCAAAATATAAATGGCTGTATTGGAATCATACATTTCTATTACCGTTATTTAAAAGTAAACCCAATCTAAGATTAATAATAGAATGATTTCAATTGATAGAATAAGTTCAAGGTATGTAGGTGTGATCTTTAGTATTACGGTACCCACCAAAGTTAGAACAAAGGCACGGATAACATATATGGTGCTATTAATGTGAATAATTGAGTGATAATGAACATGGTACCTGGGTACCGTGACCAAGGCTAATTACAGCTGATAGGGCGGGAACACGCCATATCAAGGCGTTCAATACCCATCATTAATTCAAGTGATTCTTTCAATTGTTCCCACACAGCCGTTGTAATATCAGTTTAGCGTTAATGCTCTCCTCATTCATGCCAATTCATCATGAAAGTTTCTTTTGAAAAATCTTTGTGAGCATTTTAAATAATAAAGCTCTTATTGGACTTGGATCTTCGAGAATGTTCAGTTCTTGTGAATATTCCTTTTACGCCTATTTGAAACATTTTTAAAAATGTGATTTGGTGGTTGGTTTAAGCGGGGGCTTGATGCGTGGCCCAGAGTGGTCCTGCGAAAGCTAAAAAGGAAGAGGGTAGGTATATGCTAAAGTTCTATTTCTCCTCAGCCAGGGCTGCATTAAAATATCAGTAAAAGTTAGCAATGTACCTGAGGAGTCAGAGAAATCGAGGTTCGTGCATGACACAATGTATGAATGTTGAGGAAGCGTGAGAAGTATGTAAGAAAAGAACAGTGTGGTGGTCCATTCCTTCTGTCTACCCCTTCGAAGAGACGGCGTTATGGTTAGTTAGTATAGTCGGTTCAGTGTTTTAATCAATTAACTATAGAGTAGAACCCGTGTCACGCAAGCAGAATTGTATATATCATACACACGACCATACTTATCAAATATATCGTTTTAAAACTTACGTTGACTGCTTTCCCTTAAACCTTTTCTGCTGCACGAATATTCTTCATGATTAAATAATGGTAAAAGACGAACAAAGCGCAAAGTTTAATTTGCGTATGAAATGAATGAAATAATTCAATAATGACTCTCTTGAAACGAAAGTCATGTTCTTTGTAAGCAAAATAAAAAACAAATTGTTATTAATGACTCTCCCCTTGCATTCCTCTTTACACCCCCGCCCCACCGACTCCGCTTTCTGCTCACTAATCCTAATTAATTGCCCACACATGGTAGACATAGAGCCACTGTACGTAAAAGATCCCCAAATCCCCTTAGAAACTCATAACAGTTTTTTCTACAAAATATTTTTATTATGATAATGTGTTTGAAAAGATTTTACAAGGGTTGGTATTGTGTATGTTTTTTAAAAAACATTTATATGTTATGCAGACCAACATAAGCTGACAAACAGTAGCTTTGTAATCATTTGTAAGATAAATTTAAAAGAGATTTTTTTTACGTAAATGAATATATAAAATATGAAGGTTTAATGTTTTATTCGAGTTTATTTACTCGATGCCGGTTATGTCAACATCTCAAACATCAGTTCGTCAAGTCAGTGATGTTGATAAAATCGATGACAACGATTGAAAAAAACTAATTAATTTAAATATCGAATTTTGTAAAGGTGAAATTTCAGATTGTATAATTAGTCAGATTGTAAACCAAACTCATAATTCTAGCACTATTTAAATAAAAAGGCTTGGGAATTTTTAATAAATTATTTGTTATCAATCGTTTACTCGTATTAAATCGAAATTTTGGGAATACTCTGTGTACACTTTATAATTATATTTTTTCATCAACTTTTCTTCCAAAAGGCATCATAGTACTTAAAACAAAACCAGGATTATAACCCCGCGGCTTAAGCTTTAAAAATTTGCAAACATAATATTATTTCCTCTAATATAATATATACAAGACGGACTACTATCACTAGATATCAGTTATAAATAATTTAATAATTAATTAATCGTACATTATACATTACAAACTGTGCAGTAATAATCCTAATTGTATATCGTGGGTACCACCCTAGGTATAGAGAAGGATACCTAACAGAGATATTAGCAAAAGCTGCAATTAAGTCGACTTTATGAGATTGAGTAGGCAAAGAAGACGATTTTGAAGAATCCACATCAAGCGGATAATAGACCCAGCGAGACTCCAGAGGGACATCGACCTCAGGACTACCATCAAAGAGATAAAGAAAATATTGAAAGTCTTCATCAGAGGACCAAGATAATTATAATGTCTAAACATAATTATAATTTCGCAAGATTTACAGAAAGAAGGACATAAAACATATGAACGTGGAGAATGCTAGAAAGGCAATTGAGAATCGTTGTAGTCTCTCCTCTCTGCCTACACCTTCGGAGACATGGTAAATAGTGTTTCAATTTATGTACGACTAAATTTATGTGCTCAGAACTTCAATAGAATTATTCTTCGGATGAAATTTAAATAATAATCGCGCTGAAGGTACGACCTGAAAATAGTTATGACGTCAATTTTTTTCATTAATAACGTCCCTTCGTGACCTGAAGCCAGCTCTCGGTTTTAAAAGGCACCGTTATGACTAATGTAAATGCCCGAAAACACCCCATTATGCGTGTGATTGAACATGAATTGTTTTGATTAATGCGAATTACTGAGGTATTGTTTCGAATTCACGATAACATTTCCAACTATTACGCCTGGAGGTAGGATACATAAGGAGCAATATGTTTTTAATGTATAATACAAGGGATTGAATATTTAATATTGATAAATACATTCGTTTTCGAGAGTATTTAATATTTTTTATTTGACTGATATGATTGGCTTTTAAGTATCAAATTATAACGGAAATTAAAAAAAAATTAAAAATATTTATATGATAAATAATATAGACTTTTTAATCACTTTAAAATATATGTGTATACCTATACAAAGGCATGAGCATTGCGGAAATTAAAAATTAAAGGATTTTTAATATTCTAAGTTTTTTTTTGTTTATGTATGTGAGTTAATGATAATTATTTCGCCATTTTTACCGCTAAGTACATATTATAAAATATAATATGTACATCGACAGGAAAATGTGGTTTTTATCTTTCCGTCTATAAAAAAGATACGATTGCAAAAATCAAATATGTGTTTTGAATAAAATCATTCGAGGTGTATATTAACCGTGATAATATTTTTAAACGGGGCAACCATTCTAGAATTTATTATTCTGAACTTGTGTTTCATACAAGCGACTACATCCGTTTCTTGGATCCCCCAAGTTGGACAAACCAGTGAATCGGCCAGAAAGCCACTTCAAGATTAAAAACAATAGCGCTTTTTTCACATAGGATTTTATTATAGAAATGAATTTTATTTTAAAGTATTTATTTAAATACGAGTATATACCTAAGCTTTATCTGTATTGATAATTCGAAAAATTAGTTGCCTTTATTAACATTTAATTCTAGGCTTTCTTTAAGTTATACTATATTTCTTGCATCCTAACTCAACAAAAAAGATAATAATAAAGATAATAAGAGAATAAATTTTAGATGTACTATTTTTTAATGTATTTATATATTTCTCAGTGTCTTTTAATCCAAACACAGTGTTTTTTCACAAAAGTGTATTTTTTTACATGAAATTGGGAAAACAGTTATTTCTTTCTTAAAACTCGGCATATTAAATCCCACAATGCTAATGTATTTTTAAATAATAATAAAACAAAGAGTAAAGATTTAAAAAGAACATTATGTGACATGTTATTTTTATTTTGTTATTTTATTTTATATCATTGTACGAGTATTTTATATAATTTGTTTAAGATTTATTTTGTAGACGTTGGACGATCGAAGTGTGCGCAAGAGATGCCTATTGGTGGCAATGATGTTCGCAACCCATCACACTGCGTCCCCTGCGGGGTCGAAAAGAGAAGGGTGCCGCATCGGTTAAAGTGTGGCAGTCCAATCTTTCTACCTACCCCTTCGGAGAGACGGCGTGATGGTTAATTAGTTGATTAAGTTGCATTTTTATGTGTTTAAGGATATAGGTACCTATTAACGCAATATAATTTAAATGTCTATTTAATAATTATATATTTTAATTTAATAAATTAAATAAACTACTTAAATATTTTGTTTTTAATGCCGCCTTTTTTTAACTATACCAATCGGAATTATAATATCAGACGCGATTTTTGAACTGGTTTAACAAAGATATTATTTAAATAAGTATATTCATATTAGTTAAAAATTTGTTTCGCCTTGCGAGGACATTCTCAAACGACTAGGTTTAGTTTAAGAATGTCCGCAATCGTAAGGCGAAACAATTTTGTAATTAATGTTTATATAATTTATATATCACAGGATCACAGAGGAATTTTAAGAAATATTACACCATAAATTAAGCACTTCATTGGAAAATATTTGCGAGTATAAAACAAGAATAAAACCCTTTTCATAAACAATTCAACTTCAATATTTTGAATAAGTTTTCTCCCAAATAATATTATATTTTAAGAAGACCAATTTCTGATGACCTTGACATAGCAACGATCAAAACGAAAACGTTTTTAGTTTCAGTATAAAAATTAATTTACTGTTGAAAAATAAATCCGAGAGATACTTTAATTGCATTTCAGATAATAGTATCTTCACTTTTTAAGCACCCTCGTAACGGTAGCTTTAATTTGTATAATTTTTTTGTTAATCTAAGCGCAATCTGATACACTTTACAATTGCTTGATTTGTTTCTTAAAATGGTATCTTTGTTTTCTTTTATTATTTTATCCTGAATTATTTTTATTCTGTCTGACATTGAAAAAGGCCCAATGTTAATTATTTGCTTTAAAACGCACCACGCAATCCACAGTATCTCTTAGTCTTAATCGAAATTCAAAAATATAATAGGTACCGACAATTTTTCGATCTAATAAAAAAAAATCCATATTGGATCTTATAATGGTAAAAATTATGTACAGTAGTCAGGTAACATGAAATCTTACAACGAAAATAAATAAAGTGTTACCTTAAATGTATATAATTTTTTAGTAGACATACTCGTATAACTAAAAAGAAAGCTGGATCATAGTTAACAGACAAATCGCAAGATAGTGTAATGATTTTATTGAAATCTCTGGATGGAAGTCATTTTAAATAATAATGTAATAAATTTGTGTTTTTTTATAAAAACTTTCACTTTTGTGTTTATTTAGACAGCGACCGGTTTCGCCAATTTGGCGAAACCGGTCGCTGTCGAAATCGCAAGGCTTACACAGTACGGATGATAAAGATTTGATTCTGGACATATTTTTAATTCAGGAAGTTTTTTGTTAACAATCATCTCATCATATTGATGAATATTTGTAAATACAACTGTTTAAATGCCTTTCCGAGGCTGTTATAATATAACAATCAATAAATGTGTTAAATAAAATTAAAATATAAGATATAACATAATCCAGTATGCACAACTGATCCTGTTAGTTCATTTCAAAGTCTTATTTGAGTCGTGTAAGCTAAGCTAAGCTGTTTTATATGGTTTTATTTAATTACGGTTCTGATGAGTTTTTTTATGAATTAAAACACTGTTTTTTCCACTATTAAGTTTATTTTTTCTCGACATGTTTCGAAGGATTACACCTTTATCAGCGAGAGAACGATATAAATGGAAAATGTCGTGGAAAATTAAACTCCGAAGTGGAAAAAAGAAGTGTTTTAATTCCTAAAAAAAATCGTCATTATGAAATTCCACAATGTTAACGCCTTAAGTTTATCTAAAATTACGGTTCTGTTTATTTTGTTTCACTATATCATTATTTAAATGATATTAAAACGTTATCAAAGTATAATATTGTATATTTTGAGAATATTTTTGCAAGGCGAAAATATCAACCGTAAGATTATTTGAAATGATCCTGTTCATAGTAAGTTATACATAAATGTTCAAATAAAATTTAACCAACAATGTACTACAAGGATTGAAACTCTTGGTGATCTTTAAAAAGTACTATTAGATTAGAGATTTCATTTTTAGAGGCGGCGAAACTTATATTTAAGTATGGTCCCCCCATTAAAACGATAAATATGTTTAACAATGTTTCGTGACAGTTTAAAATTTATGTAAATATTTATGAATTATTTAAAACTTTTATTGAAAAGAACTCTAGTACCTTTTAGTGCGCAACTCCCACAACGATTCATTCAAAGGGCCTCCTCTTCCACAGAAACAATGGGTGGTCCTCGGCTTACCTGCAAGAAATAAAATAAAATATGTAAGTGATTGAATATTATACGCTTCTTAATAAATTCATCCGAAACATTTACATACTAGAATTCACAAATACACAGGTTGACTTTTGTTTGAAAAGAATCGATTTGTATGACAAATAAATCGGCGATCTCTTCTGGAATGAATGGAAAACAAATTTCTCAACATAAACATGTCAAATGAATTGGATTCGTTGGGTGAAATAAATTAGTTTCTCAACAATGATTTGTACATCAACTTACACACAAAGGCGTGTTTACAAATGACTCAAAAATTGTTTGTTGAATAAAATGCTTCCAAGAAATGCTTTTATTGCGATTACGTTTTATGTACACTCGGGAGATTGTTAATATTGGTTTTATTTATAAGTAACCTACACAGAAAGCGCTTTTGAATGTACGTTTATTGCTATAAGAATACATTTGAATGTAACTTATAATGTGAATTCATTCATAAAACACATAAATTTGGAAATATTAATAAAAGTTTAAATATTTATGCTATTTAAAAAAAACAAGTTTAATGATGTAATACAGTTACCTTTAGCTATTATACCTTAATTTAAATGTGGAATTGAAAAGTAGCACTAGGATAATTGTTTCGCGACGGGTAAGCACAAAAGGCAAATGTATTAATTCATTTTTTCGCTAATCTTAAAATTTTATAAAGCATAAATATACAAAACGTCAATTATGCGTTATTCGACTTTGTGTCATTAAAAAAAATATACTAAAAAAAACATCATCATTTCATCGCAATAACAATGGGATATCTATGATTAATTTGAATACATGTTTATGTTATGGTTTTGATCAACTTAGGGATATTATTCATAATAGATAATTACCATTAAAATAAGACATTGACTGGTAAATGTTTGCCGGACGCCGATAGGTTTTGGAAACTATGCTTTAATTCGAAATTGCTACATAAATGATGATAATAAAAAAATGGTCCGTCATGAATTGTTTTACAAACTTGGGATATTTAGTATTCTTTTGTAAACAATATTTTTACGATTATTTCATAATTAAATACACATTTTTTCTTTTTTTTTTCTTTTGAGTATAATCGATATGTTTCTAAGATATCAAATCTTCATCATCGGGAGAACGTATCTTCGAAACATAAAACATTATTTCAATTCATAAAAAAATACATTCGTGTATTCAACAGGATTAACGCATTAAGTTTATCAAAAAAAAATTGTTTTAATCAATAAACATAAAACGTTAACCTCTAATTTTTTTTTTCGTTATTATTTTTATTGACAGATCAACTCACTTTAACACATGACGCTATCTGGAGTTATTCAAATTCATATTTACTCGTATACCAAAGCACATGGTTTGATATCATTAAACTTTAGGGCGATCGCGTTTATGCCTGACTATTAAATCCTAGAATACCCCAACTTAATACTTAAATAAGTAATGAAAATTTATTTTTAATTACACCCGCGCGAGGGTCATGACAGATCGCTCAGCATCCACACGTTGTTATAATTTATGTCCCGTTTTATAGCTGGGAATTATTCCTTACGTGCTGCTCCCGGCCCTTCTAGGATTAGAGGAACACCATTCAGTCCCCCGCCGAAGGAGCAATCTCGTTAAGGACTATTTGTGCCCAGAAAGAATTTAGAAAATCGCGTTTGAGGGAATTCAAAGGATCCGTCACTATTTCGGCAGGAGTTCGAGATCAGGAGGAAAAGAACAAAGGGCGAAAATAAATCTTGCTCTCCGGAATAATGTGTTTTCGTTGCTTTGTGGGAAATTTTATATTCTAAAAATACAACAAAGGAAATTGTAATCATAAAATTAAAGCTCCTGAACAATTCATCAATCAAATCTTGAGAAGTCAATATTTGGAATGGAAGAAAGAACCCAATCGAGAGAGTATGTACATTTTAAGAATTTTTCGGTGTAATGGAAAAACTTTCTGTTTGCTTTAAGTAATGTATAATACAATATAACGAGAAAATAAAACAATTTATTTCTGCTTAATTTTTTTTCTCCATTTTTTTCATTGCTATTGACCTACGTCTCTATTCCCAGAGAGTACTCCTCCCGTGAGGTAGATTCCCAGCTGTCATTTCATCTTTTGAGAGGTTTTCCACGAGGACGAGTGCCTTGAGGGTGATTATGTAGTGCAATATTGGGGAGTCTGGTGGTGTCCATTCTTTGTACATTATCGTACTAGTCCCTCCTTTGCTGTCTACTCCATATTATTATGTCCTTAGCCTCACATAAATTTATTATTCTGATGTTCCTTACGATCTCTTAGTGACGAACCTGCTATCAGCTATTGAATTTATAAAAGGTGGTACATAAAAATAATGCATTTTTAAATAACAATTGAAAAATGTTGAACCAAATATGTATTCTCTCAACTCAATAAGATCAACAAACCGTTCATTTATAAAAGATGATTATGATTTTCTCCAATTACTTTTTAGTCACCATTTTATTTCGTAAATTATCTATTAAGATAGAAATGTTCTACATAAATTCAAATGACACAAACGCGAGTTTGTTTATAAATTGGGTTGCTAGATCTTCTGTCTGACAATTACGCGAGATCGGGTCAAATTAATCATTCTTCTCTCTGGCTCTACAGTCCTGGGTGGACCTCGGATGCCTCTAAAAAGTTTCTCCAGTCGACCCTATCCTGAGCTCTCGACTTCCACTCCTCAGGACTAACTCCCAACAATTGCAGGTCCTTCAGAACATCCTCAAACCAACGGACCCGCGGTTTCCCCACGCTGCGTCTTCCCTCCGGTCTTGTAAATGTCAACTGTGCTGGTGTTGACAGTTTCTAAGCCGTTAGAGTTTAATAAATTTGACCACGTCCGGTTGATTGTATAGTTCGTATAGTTCAGAGTTATGCCGGCGTTGCCATATATTATTCTCGGAGAATAATTAATAGGGTCAAATTAATATGTATTTATTTTTTATAAACTACGATTTTGTCTTCTTCAATTAGTTTCCATCTAAGATCTGATTTAACCGTTGTTAAAAATACCTCACAAATCGGTTTGTGAGATAGTTTTCAACTTTATCTCATCTATGGTATGTTGTCAAAACGTTGTTCTTTAAAACATTGGAACGAGTAAAAAGGCGCATGAAGTCAGGTAAATATGCAGGCTGTTACAGAACTACTGTAATGTTTTTGGTAAAAAATGAACGAATAAGTAGTGAAGTGTGAATCGACGCACTATCGTGAACAAAATCATATAATAATCAGTCAAAATTTCTAGTAACTTATGACAGATATTGTCACACAACAGTCGTATAACATCTATATCTCACTATTGATTGAACAACCTCTTAGAAAAAAATTACGATACACTATACCTTAGTATAATAATAAAATAAAAATGGTGGATTATTTTTATCAAACCTCCAGTATAAATTTCTGCACTAATGGTATATTATTGTACGTATAATTTCACAGTAGAATATCAGTAGAAGCGGTTCAATGAAAATCAACATGCCAAGTTTACCCGTATGCTAAAGTAAGGATACAAAGAATAGAAATAGTCATAAAATGTTCGAACTGCTTCTCATTCGGCGGTGTTCGTTAGCATTTCAATATTTACCCTTATCTCGTAACTTTCGTTATTCTAACAAGTCATTTCCTTTGAAGAGGGGACGCACATGGCAGCCGTGACAAATTCCGTACAAATAGTGCAGAACGAGATACAGACACGTGTTCCACCTCATCTCCTGCACCAACCGAGTCGTGGAGATTTATTTTTACAGCTTATCCTGTATTATTCAAGAAATACGAGCTTTTTCGGTACCGAGAGACATTCGGGATTAAAAATGCAGTATGGCATGTAAGCCTTAATGGCGACGGTGTCTCTATCTCACAGTTTCAAATTACGTGCCACCTCGGTAAAGTTGATGTACATCTGTTAGTACTTTAGAAATAAGAGGTGTTAAAATATTGTTTTTTTTACGTGGCGCCGCACAATACGGGAAATACATTTATTTTAAGCTAAAATAAATAAAAACAAGTACCTCTTTACACGTTTTATATTACATACATACGTATTTACAATGAATTTTATACATAAACGTATATGTTTACGTTGTTTGTGGGTATTTATGAAAATACAATAACAATTTGAATGTTCGTATTAGGTTTTTTCACAGTTGTAGTTAGCATAGAGGATATATTATAATACTATTTTTTTTATTTATCCATTACTTTAATGTATATATGTAGCTTGAAGATTCCTTGAGGCCCTATGCACTACGGAGGTGTGACAGGACAAAAAGAAGAAGAAGAAGATATATGTACTACATATACAATGTATTATATGTTTTGTTTGTTAACTGCCTAAATTAAAGCACTGTTATTATTCCCAACTTCATTGCTACAATAATTTGTTTGTATTTGCTTAAAATGTTTGTATTTATCAATGACTAATTATACTAATTAATGTTGCACTCTATAGAAATTAAATTTTCCTAGTGCAATTTTTGGTGATAATGATGATTTACCAACATCCGTCGGCGAAACAGCTGTCACATAAATAAATAAATAAGCTGATTTGAAACAGTGTTGGTTTCAAATTAAAAAGTTGATAATATTATAATATTATTATAATATTATTTAGAGGAAAACATGGCATGACCAAATTAATCAAATTTTAAAGGTTGGTCATGTTAGAAGTCGGAGGAATCGACGTGCGTGTATGACTCGTTATATGAATGTGGAGGAAGCTAGAGAGGTTTGCCAGGATAGAGTAGTGTGGCGGTCCATTCTCTCTGCCTACCCCTGCGGGGAAACGGCGTGATGGTTTGTTGTTGTTGTTGTTTAATATTTCAAAGGGTTAAATTTTAAAGTTAATAATATTTATAAAGTATAATATTATAATATTTCCGCCAAATTTATGCATTATATGTTTAACTTAATTAATATATTAATGTTTATATTTATTAATAGAGGAAGACCGAGGAAAACGTTGCACGACCAAATAAATCAAATATTGAATGTTGGCCAAGTGAGGAGTCAGAGAAATCGACGCGCGTGCATGACACGATGTATGAATGAAGCGAGAGAAATATGTCAGGAAAGAAAAGTGTGGCAGTCTATTCTTTCTGCCTATCCCTTCGGGGAGACTGCGTGATGGTTATTTATTTAGTAGGTTAGTTAGTTAGTTAGTTATGTTTATATAATTCCAAGCATTTCGCTACAAAATAATTAACATTTAAATATTTATTTATTTTTAATTTGAATCTTTGTAAAACTTGTGAAGCAATTTCATGTCAATCGAAAATCTCCAGACTAAAGCTCTTGCATTGGGAATATTCAAATTTTGACGACTCGACGCCAGGTTCATTATATAATTCATACGGTTCAGAACTGTATCGGCAAAGTTCCTCTCCATACTCTGATGCTGTCTACCATGATAAGAGAAAATATCCATCCGAATTTCGTGTGATGAATCATTCGGTATTTTAAAAAAACCAATGAAATTTTCAAAATAAACTTATCGAGAAATAAACACAAAAACAAATTTGTTGAATACATAAGGAGAATAATGTTGTAAGCTTAAGTATAGAAATTAAAATAAAATAAATAAGTAACTTTGGCTCCTTCGTGAATATTGCTCATGAAGAACGCGATCAGATCAATGTTTTTTTTTTAATTGAGAATCTTCTTCTTCTTCTAATTTATGCAGGATATCAACTTTCTTCCTGTGATGAAGACGACCAGCCTTCTCTACATCTCTTTGGTGGTCGTCCTGGTGGTCGATGGCCCTCTGGAGTCTCGTGCATCACGATCTTAGGAATTCTTGATGGATCCATTCTCTGTATGTGGTCCCTCCAGAATCGTTTTCTCTGTCTACTCATTTTTGCTGGTTCTTGGGATGATGGAAATTTCCCGTTACTTTCCACATTTGTATACAACCGGTTATTTGAACCAGATATCACTTTTTTTAAGCTGTTGATCCTCACGACATGCGATAGGTAGCTAATCTATCGCCATTTTATTATCACGTCAATTCTACACCAGTACAAATACAATGTGGCAATCACACTGCCATCTCCGGGAATCGATCCCGGGACTTACGGTATGGCAGTCATCAAATATAATAATAAAAACAATAAATAATAATGAAATAAACTGATATTTTTTAAATACTTCCACTTTTGTATTTATTCCGACAGCGACCGGTTTCGCCAGGCTCGATGGCATCGCCAGACTGGTCTGACAGTCACTGTCGAAATATAGACAAAAGTGGAAGTACTTAAAAAAACATAGTTTTGTTTCTTTATTATTTCAAATTAACTTCCAAGAGATTATTTTAAAAGCGATAGAACCTTATTTGGTCAGTTAAAAATTTAACCATCAAATCTGATTAAAAAAACTCGGATTTGGTGCTTTTAATTAAGAAAAAAAAAGTGTTTTTTTACAAATATAACTATATTCCATAGAACCCTTACAACGATACACAATAATTCATTCATGAAACATTCAAAAATGTTCTTCATCAAGTTTCGTTGTATTTAGAGAATTCGAAGGATTTAATTTTGGAACATGTACGTTCGGTATGTAAATGAATATGGGTAGAGCTTCACTAACTAACATTCGTTACGGGACATGTGTGCAGACGGTGTAGACGTGTGCTGTCCGGATTGGTGCTCCTATGGGTACGAGCCGGGACCGGGTAGGTGTGGGTAATGCAGGCGGTAAGCCGGAAATGAACACGTCAGCTATACAAATGGAATAGTGATCGCGTCATTATGGATGCTCTGTGTGATTGATACATTTCCCGCTTATTCGTAACATGAAAAAATTGTACCAGACGCGGATTACAGATTTCCTACTCAATATAAAAAAAATCCTTAAAAAACGTTTCTTGTAAATTATGTTATTAACTAACTTACTAACCATAACGCCGTCTCTCCGGAGGAGTGGGCAGAAAGAATGGAACGCCACACTATTCTGTCCTGACATACTTCTCTCGATTCCTTTAGATTCGAACATCTTGTCATGCACGCACGTCGATTTCTCCGAGTCCTCTAGGGGGCCAAAATTTTATATTTGATTGATTTGATCGTGCCACGTTTTCCTCGGCCTTTCTCTATTTCTAGCTTCACTCACGCCGTTTACATATACCATTTTCACCATTCTGTCTTCACTCATTCTTTCCATGTGTCCAAACCATCTTAATGATCCTTTCATTATTTTGTTCATTCGCACCGCATTCACTTCTTATACTTGCATTTGATACTCTTATCATGTACAGATGCAATTTATGTGATTTACAATTATAACAACGCGCTTTTAAAATACTTTTACAATTCCACGTATAACCAGATAAAAACAGACTGGAGACCGTTGAAATATGGTGATATGGAAGAATTTTTGGATCTTTCTTGAGAGACCTCATCACAAATGACGAGTTTCTTAATAGAATCGAAGGAAGAAGACAACTTAACAAATCAATTTCAGCCTAGCGATCCCAATGAATCTGCCGTATTATGCGCCATGAGGGTGTCCTGCATGACACAATAAAGGGGGTGGTTGAAGGGACAAATTAGAGAGGGCGCCCCCAATGGGAATATCTTAAACAGGTGTGCGATGACATGAACTCCATTTCATATGATGAATTGAGGAGGGCTACAGAAAACCGAGCGCAGTGTATGACGAGACTGAAAACTTTGCTGCAAGCCAATTCCTAAAATTGAAAGAAAAAAGGAACACAGAAGGGTTCCCACCACATACCCGAGGCTGTTATAGGGCGCAGCGGCACCCTTTCGTCAGCCTCGCTCGTACACTTTCTAGGCCTGTCCCCGTCCATCCGGGACATACAAACGACCATACCATGTTGAATGCACCGGTTCGCGTCCTAAAATTGAAAGTGCAAAGAATAAGGATAGCCATTTTATGGTATAATGTAACATTGCCTAAACTAAGCCCAGCTTCAAATATGGCCATGGAAAGAGCCATGTTTGAAATAACTTAAAGGACAGAACTAGAAATGAAGTTATTTTTTTTATTATTTGTATTTAAATAAAATAAAATAAAAACACTGCACTTTGTTTTTCACCACTTTTTATTTTAATTGCCTGCTAGTTTCGCTTGTACCCAAGCTTCCTCAGGGCTTCGTAATAACAGAACAACAACACAGATTTACATGTATCATAATATACATACATGTAAATCTGTGTTGTTGTTCTGTTATTACGAAGCCCTGGGAAAGCTTGGGTACAAGCGAAACTAGTAAGCAATTAAAATAACCGCATAGTGGTGAAAAACAATTGCAGTGTTTTTATTTTATTTTATTTTATTTTTAATACAAATAATAATAAAAAATTAAAATGTTTTACCACAAATTGAATGCTTCACACGCAAAAATATATATATTTCACTAAGAACCAATGTGACTACGGTGGATCTGAGGACAAGCTTACATAATAATCCATAAATGCATAAAAATTTCAAGGTTCATATTTTCTAATAATCTAATTTGAAATACAACTGACGATTATATTCACTAATCCAGGTTTATGTAGATACAATAACACAAAAAAACATTTGCATATTCATAAATGTAACTTGTTAAATATACGCTTTTAATGTTATGCATACATCTAACATGAAATTTGATTTGTTTATATGTTGAATACGAGTCGTCCATTCTAAATACGAACATCAATCACAAGCAAACGATGGGAATACTAAGTCTAGCATTCTTCAATTATTATTGGAGATGTTCCTCAATTAGAAATCCTTCACTTCAACTCAATGTCACTGTCTAAAAGAGAGGATATTGTCTAGACTCGGGACGACACGACCAATTTGAATTTACTATCTATCAAATCATGCATAATAGAGGGCTTTCAAAATTTCAAGTAGATAACAAAAAAATTTCGGCACATTATTAATTGAATAATGTAAATAGATAAAGTATTTGTTTTTATAAAGGTGTTTTCCAAAATTTTAAAGTGCAAAAATTACTACAATATTACATGTATCTAACATTTAATATAAAATTACCCTAAAATTGGTTATATTAACATTTTTGTTTAAACAGTTTTTTTTTAATATGGCAGGGAAAACATGTCGATCCCATAAAATGTATCATATCAAAACTTCTAGAAAACTGATGTTTATACATATTCAATATTAAATACCATTTATTGTTTCTTGAATGTTAATGTAAAACTCCCGATTAAAATATTTAACATTGAAGAAAATGATCGTTTTCTAAAAAAAAAATACATTAAAAAAAGTGAGTGACACGTTTTGCCGTACAAGGGCATAATTATAAATTTACACGTTTCGCCCCAAAAGCATTTAATTGGATTTGGACTTGAATCTTCTACCAAACGGAGGCTCAGCTCTTGTTACTTTTCCTCTTAGTCTGATGAGAACAACAAACAGCAGCCTTCTACCAACTTCCCGATGTCCCTCCACTTTACCCATTAATATCAGTCGAAGGAGGTGGTATTTTTCTCCCCTTAGCACAATGACCCCAAAAATGAGACCTTTCTTATTTTCACAGTTGACAATATCTCTCTATTGGCTCTGGCTCTCTGTAGTACGTCTGCATTACTGACCCTATCGGTCCACTGTATACGGAGCATTCTGCGGTATATCCACATCTCGAGCGCTTCCAACCGGTTCATTACATTCACTTTCAGAGTCCAGGTTTCGCAGCCATATAGTAGAACATACCATACCTGTATATAACATTTAATCATTATTTGTCGGAGTTTAAAAAGTATCGTTGCAAAAGAATGTTCTCATTTTATTAAATGCAGCTCGTGCAACTCATTTAATTAATTTTAATACATTATAACAAAGTGAGAATTATTTTAATAACTGTAGACGTATGTTATGTTTTGAAAAGTTGTATCAAAATACGATAGCGGAAGCGAGAAATATCTACGAGAATACGAGCGCTTTATCGCACTGCCTGTGGCGTGATGGTGTGTGTTTTAATAGCGTACATTCTAACTTTTATTATGATTCTTTACTTACAAATACTGGGTTAGGGTGCTAGGGAGGGAGCTAGGAACCGATTAATGACGATATCCTCAGGCGAAGAACAGGACACAATAAATCGTAACTGCGTTCCGAACCGTATACTGAAGCGATAAAAGTATTGTCGGCGATATACGAGAGATTAATTTACCCCATTCCGTTTTCTGGTGGCTACGATGGGAGTTAGCCATTTGTCAATTTAGGAACAAAATTGTTGCTTTAATTACGTCAATTGTGCGTTTAATTGCTCGGTATTTATTCTTTAAACAGATTCTTACAATTAGCAGAGGCCTTTTAATTAACTTGATTGAACCGGCGATTTATCCTTGAAAGTTCTTAATTACGATTTGAAGTCGTATTTCCCCAAACAGCGGAAATAAAATTTCGCATTGTGCTTTTCGATCGTAAAGTTTACAGTTCATTTCAGCAACGTTTCTTGGAATGTTTTCATTCTCATATTTCTTTGAAATTGATCGTATAATTAGCAAACTTTTTGTAAAGAATTATAAGAGGTGATTTGAATAACTTTATTATAATGAATAAATAAATAAATAAGTATTGTATTCACACAGTACTTAATATTAACAATGAAGGAGCTTCAACGTGTGGTACAACAACAATACTCGGTGTCCTAGAAATGACAAAAAGTCGGCCAAATCATACACTACAATGGCAAAATTTTAGGGTGATCCCTTTAGAACTTGCATGCAATAGGCACGAAGAAGAAGGAGAAGAACACCTTAATACTTTTCACAGACATGCGTCGGATACTTCTCATCGTGCTTTGGTGTACAAATGATAACAATAGAAAAGAACAAAATAGTTACTTCATACAAAATGAAAAAGAGCGAAGTTAAATCTATACGTAAGGTGATTGTTATTTAATTCACGTGTTAAATTAAACTGGTATTTAGGTAAACAAATAACCTTTTTTGGTATAAGAATAAATAGCGTAATTTTAATTTAAACATAAAAGATGTCCTTTAAATTATATTATTTTATCGTTTTTTCAATAAAGAACCTCATATTTTTTCGAAACCTCTTATAAAGAACCTCATATTAAAAAAAAACTTTAAAATGAACCAATACATTTTCAATAAGCAAACAACCCATTGAAATCAGCATTACACTTAAGAGGATTTTGTATCATACTATTGCTAAAACCTACACACCGAAGAAGGATTTGAACCACTCGAAACATGTATGTGAAGTCCATACACGTAAAAACCATCGATCATTAAATTCTTGATTACAAAGTTTTGTTAACTTTTTTTAAAATAAAGGGTCGTCAATCAAGCTATATCCGAAAAAACTTAATTAATATCATAAAACACAATAAGCGTTGGTTGATCTTCAAGTGCACGTTAGGTAAAATGATTTAAATTCTAAACGTTTTCCTGCATATTTCTTATCTAAGATGATTGTTTCTACTACTTTCTCACGACTGCTTAGGATAGGTAAGTAGTATCCCAATGGTTATTAACGTGACTAGAATAGATATAAAACAGATAGGTGAAACAGGTACATATATTTCAAAGACACGATTAACATGCCGAGTTAAAAGTCATTTAAATGCGTATAATACTAGTAGAATTGTATGATTTTTTTTAAATTCCTGTGATTAAGATGCAATTAAGATTTGGTGGTTCCAAAGATTTGTTTTTTTAATAAGATTCAATTTAAGAAAATAATTATAAAACTCAGCGAAATTTTATATACAAAATTTTATAAACAGTAAAAAACATCATGAGAACTGGAAAAAAATATGAAGATCTGGCAAATGAAGAGAAATTGCCAGGAACAAGAGCCAATGCCACACCAAGACACCACACCACACGCCAAAAAGAAAAAGCAGAATAAATATCACGAGAATGCAGGGCAAACGCCACAATTACAAAAAACGCGCTTAGAATGAGTGAAGACATTCAGGAACATATCTGGAAAGAAACCGCTTAACCGTACAAAGAATGAAAGAATAAGGGAAATTTGCAAGGTCGAAGATAATCTAGACTCCCTCACGTAGTCCTGGACGGTCAACCTCAACCAGACGATTCTGGATCAGATCACCAAAGATTTGGATCAACACCTGGGAATCAACCTCGTAAGATGCCAATCTTCTCTCTCTTAAGAAACGCGCCACAAGGCCTACATCAAAAAGAAAAAAAAGAAGTAATAAATATAAAAGGAACTTATAGGAAATATGATATTAAATAAAAAGTTCCTAATGTTTTGTATAATAAATATTTAAAAACTATAAAGTTGTGCATGGAAAAAAACCATTACAAATTTGAATCAAATTTTTCATAGCATTAAAAATCATGTAATATACAGTTTAGTAGAAGATTGTGATAAACCGTATACTCTTCCAATAAAATAAAACGTTTCATTCTTTGACGACGCTGTTTAATCGCCCAAGAACAAGCCTTATCTTAAGCACGCGTTATTCAACGACAAAGCGTAACCCGAAATCAGCGAAGAGTGAAATAAATAAGCATTATTAGACCACCTGGGTGGAACCCTCCTTTACGAATGTAAACTCTTGTAGCGCTCATTAGAGAACGCGATCACGTGCCCGGAATCCGCATAAATCTCCAGTGCTCATCGCGTCATCGGTCCTCCCGCGGCCCGTCACTGCGGCTCCTCTCCTCATTGCGGATTCTGCGGGCGGGGCTGCAATCTGTTTGCCGGCGGATGTGCGGGCCACAGACGATTTCGCGAAAGATGCCCCCAAATGCGAAAGGCCCGTCACGAGATCATTGAGCTTTATTGAAGTTTGAAGTTTTAAACTCCAAGAATTACCCGAATTTATCTGCTCGATTCGCGGAAAACTACAAACTTTCGAACATTTCTTAATTTTTTATTGAAATATTTGTTTTTTTAAAACTAAACGAGAACAAGGTGCAATATTTTTCAGCAAACAAATTGAAACTGCGAAGAAAAATATTATTTGAAAAAAATAAATATATTATTTGCCAGACGTTGGCAATCACTTCTAAAAGGCTTATCTGATTTTTTTCCTTGTATACAACAGGTCGTTTGAATCCAATTACTGTATACAAATTTATTTTAGGAATTATATTGATTCTCATGACCTAATCTATCGCCATTTTATTGTCATGTGATTTCTATAACATACCAAAGAAAGCATGACAATCACATTGCCATCGCCGGGAATCGAACCCGAGACTTTCATTATGGAAGTCAGAGCTCTTACCACTCTGCCACGAAGGTCGACAAGGTCTTGCACTGCCCGGAACAACCCAATTCTATAAAATTGGGCAAATACTTATATGCATACATATATAAATGTACAAAAAATTGTTTTGTATACTGTTAAAACCATTCGTTTTCTTCTCAGGTCTTTAATGTATTAAAAATCAAATTATCGTCTAAACAATCCAGCGTATAATACATGGCCTAAGTTATCTCATATCCACCGTTTTTATCTACTTTTATTGTTCATTTGTTTAATTAAAATCAATAAATAACAATAAGAATTTTAGAATTCCAGTGCCTTTATGGCCATTACAATGCCTTTTATTTATCAAAACTCATAATGGCGTCTGAAAATTTCTATAATAAACTTATTACATTCTATCCTTCGCGTTATGCACGAGATCGCTTTAAGTCAATTCATGTAAAATGCGATTTTGGAAACATTACCCTGTAAAAATAAATCAGCAAACGCGGCAATAGTCACTCCATGGAATTGTAATTCGGTTCACCGTTTACCTGCGATTGTTAATTTGTATTCAAGACCCCGCTGTCTCCGGCACGGGTCTTTACGCAATTCGAGGGGTAACTTTAACCCTGCTACTTGACCGGTCTAACAAATGCGAAGGAATAGAAAACCCGTATAAAATTATTCAATTTACTTAGCGGTTCGATTGGACTCACCACGCGTTTAGTAACATGTATTATATGAACAAAGGTTAACTTTTCGTCATACATGTCAGCTTCGATATTATTTTGTTCTGATAAAATCTTTGTAAATAAAAGGCAATGATCTTGGCTATGAGAACGATATACTCGGCAGTTATTACTTAACCGATTGTGACGAAATTTTCACTGTTTATTAATATATCTCAAAAAACGTTTAAATATTATAATAATATTGATACTGATCGAGATATAATATAATGTTAGAGTTACGTGTAAACCGATTAAAAAATAACAAGCGTAAAACAATATTGAATGATCAACTGATGCACGTACCTACACTCACCACTCCTATATCCATTGTAAACAATAATTTTCAATTCTAATAATTATTTAACTAATTATGGAAATTCCCAGACACCAGTAACCGGGCCACTAGACATTTGAAATATTTAAACTTAACTAATCCAAACACAAAAAAATACATTATATAGAATCATTCCGAGAATTAGTCACCCTTGTTATTGCTTTTTAATTATGTAGTTAACAAACTAACCCAAAACACAATAAATTTACATAATATGGAATCATTTTTAAAATTAGTAACCTATGTAAGTGCTTTTTAGTTGAAAATTTTTTTTTCTTCAAATTTTCGTGATTTTTCGGATATTTATGTGTATTTGTTCCTATGACATAGGAACAAATACACATAAAAATTCGAAAATTTGACATATGATATATTATTGTAACACCTGATAATATCAACATAGGTTGATGAAACAGCTGTCGCGTAAAATAAAATACAATTGTGATACAAAAAACAAAGTAATTTAGTTTAACAGTTTAATTAAGAAGTATTTAAAATAAATCATATCAGTAATCGAAATTTCTTATTATCTGAATAAATAAAAATACGTAATTTTATTTTTTTAAGTAAATATACTCAACTTGTTATTTCTAAAAAGGTTTTCTATCTACCAAAAAAAAATCGTAAAACATAAGTACTCATCAAATTATACAAAGCTTTCAAAATATTATAAAACCCCAATCGATTTGCTCAGAAGCTTTAATAAATCACAAAAAAAATCTAAGTTTTTGTGTCCATAATCTCGAAGCGAGAAAAATAATATTTATTATTAAGCCAAGTGGGAGGCAGGTCTTCGCTAAACGGGTTATACCGGAGAGATCTTTTGTTTGGAACGATTAAATCGTAGCGAAGCATTAAAGATCCTTGGGGAACCATTTTAATAGGATAAGGTTGGACTCTTATATTTTCTGAATGATGGAGACGGCTTAGTACGGGCAAGTTACAGTCTAGTGATTTTGGTTGGTTTACCACAGAATACCCAATGCTTCATTTTTGTTCGAATCATTTTTTGAACACTTTGTGAATTAAAATAGGTTTGATTATAATGAACTAAGCATCGCGCGATTTATTTATAATACCTTAAGATGATAATCTATAAACAAACCTACTGGCAATTATAAGTTTTATAAAAGGTTTGTTATTTCATCCGTCTTTAACACAATATTTCATTTCTACGATATTAAACTAAGCACTATAAATTCCAAAGAGACCTAAAATCCATGGATATTCAATATACTCAAAAATTTGATCAAAAATAGCTCATTTATTACATAAGATAAATCCGCCAGGGGGCTGCCTGTGTGGCAAAGGCCTCTCAATGATAAACGCTAACATTTTTTTGCTGATATTTTGTGCTATTATAAAAGTAAAAAAATATTTTGCAAAGCTAGGGCATTATCAAATATAATTTTGCGAAGCTCAAAGCACTGAGCTCAAATAATCTCATCAAATTTCAAGAAAATATACGTATATATTAAATACGGAATGTTTCTTGAACTATGATGTAAAATAGCATATTAAATAATTAATACGTATGAAAATGTCTGTTTTATTATACAAAAGTTTTATTATAATTCATTAGAATGACATTAATGGCGTAGAAAGGCGAAACATGTTATTCCCAAAAAAGAGAATAACATGTCGGTGGGAAGAGCAATTAGTCTGCTGAATGCGGTCTGCTCGGAGATCGACGTCTTTCATGTTAGTGAAAGTATGTTCAGGGGACAAATACTCTTGACTTTGGAAAGTATTTTGTCTTCCTAATGTCGAACCATCACTAATGCGTTCCTGGTATTATGTTGTATGTTTATAATATTTTACCTGTACCCAATTGATGCCTTAAATATTTATGCTGTTTGTAATGTCTTTTGAGTAAATAAACTGATTTGATTTGATTAAAAAATAATAAAAATTTTTAGAAAGCAGATGTTTTCATTCATTAATAATCTATTATTTTACAGAAGCAACAATGAACTAATATATATGGTGAGCTTTATATAATATATACTTTTTATTTATATCCACAGCAAAAAAAAATGTTTTTTACATTATTAATCGAATCGCCTTCTACGAACTTTATTATAAAACGACATGGAATAAAAAATGTACACCCAAATAAACGACACGCGTGAAACACTGTTCCACTAAAATATGAAGCGATCAGAAGGACATTTTCGTTTCCTGATGCGTGTGGTAGCGATTCTGTTCCATCCCCTCTACCCGGGGGTGAGTTTCATCCCCTAGGAACATCCTGATCCCTTGTCCTCATCAGAAGGGAGGGGAGTACGCCTCCCTACCTCACCGGGTGGTCCAGAAGGTATATTGAAAGGAAAGTCAAAATACTGACGGGGGGTAAATGAAGCATAATTTTCTGAGCAAATTATGAATAATTAAATACGATTTTAATGTTATTCGTCCTGTAATGCTTTAGATCCTATATAATTGTTCCCTGCCAATTGCAACCGGTGAATAAATAATTATTTCCAAAAGCAGTGCCTGCTTTGAATAAATATTTAATATCCTACTGCTCTCAATCATAAAAATACGTTATAACTTTTTCTCCGAACGGAAATATTATTTTGATTGTAGTTTATAATTAGACTCGTATTGTAAACTGATATTTTTAAATTAAAAAAATATTTCAAATATACATTCGATTTTGTACTATATCGATTTTTTACCACTATTTCTGAAAATCTCAATTTAAATAAAATAAATTGTGATAATTTACCATTTTCCAAATCCTCACGTTCAAATATTTTAAATATTAAATAAGCGGAGAAAAATCTAAGAATTATTTAAGGATACAATAGAATAGAATAGAATATTCTAAAAGTTCATTTACTTCCTATTACATTATTAATTTGTGTTTTGTCACACCTGTATGGTGTATTGGGCTACGATAAATCTAAGATTTCAGAAATCGTATTTATTTATTTAGAAACATATATTTTTTTTTCATTCGTACTCTCAACAGTTAAGAGAAATACATTTTTCTTTCCATCACATTTTGGAAGTAGAGCGGGGAGAAAATAGGGTGAAATCGGAAACAAGGTAAAAGCAGTTAGTCTTATATTATATTTGTGAATATTTCTCGTATCAAATATTCACGTATCCGTTGTCAAAACATATATTTAGATATTAACTGAGATCAGCAAACAGATAAAGATTTGTATTTTATCGAACATCCCTACATGATATAGTAATATATAATGTTGATTTGACATGAATTCGCTTACATTAGACATTAAAAATATATATTTATAGTGATTGTTTTATCTCATTTATTTTTGGGGTTAATAAAAATATTTGAAATAACGCACGATGCTTCCGTTTTCTCTATATACTTCCGAATAAACTGTATTTACGATATTTTCATATGATCTGAATTATAATTTTTTTGATTGAGCATTTTATATGCATGAATATGTGATACAAGGAAAATGAAAATGTGTAAAACTTTTTAACGATGTTCATGAAGCTTTTAAAAACGTTTCATGTATTTTTTTTTCCTTAGCTCTCCTCTACTATTCCCCTTTCTCCTACCTATCCAGGTTTCTAGGTAGTTTTAGCCACCACGCTGCCTGAATATGTAAAAGCGTCCCCTTGCCTTTGTTTCTGAATGCAGAATGAATACCAAATCGATCACTTTTTCAGTATTACTTACGGCCACTGATAAATTCAGCCATTTTATAAATTCATTCTCATCTGGGAGTCTCTTGAACTGGGATTATCTGATAACCGAACCCTCGGATAAAGGGATAAAATATTTAGGAATCGATTCATGACAATTTATTATTCCTGCCTATTATGATGTACGATATTTTGTACCGCAGGCGCAGGTACGTCAGAACTTGGGTTTTACGAAAAAAATCAGAGACCATCTGCCATGGACGATTGACCAATAAATTATCTTTTTTTTTAATCAATTTAATAATGTATATATTCTGAGTACGACTAACAATCATTTTATAAAAAACACATATTTTTGCAATGATACCGTTATATGTTAATAACTGTATCTCCGAGTAATTGAAATATATGCAGAATAGAGGCAGCACGTGCAGCATTCAATAAAATGAGAAAGGATTTCTGCGACGATTATCTTAAATTTAAATAAGTATTTGAAAAAATGACAATTGACAATTGGCAACAAAACATTCTTCTCTCTACTACCAGTGCTCAAATCAAGAAACGTACACTGGAAACCCAAAATCATCATGTATAAAACAATCATCCAAACAGTAGTGACCTATGGGTGTGAGGCGTGCACAATGACAGCGAAATCCACAGAGCGACTGGATACTTTTGAGAGAAGGGTGCTGCGCAGAATTCTAGGACCTGTGAATGACGGCGAAGGCTGGAGAATGCGGCATAATGACGAGCTGTACTATATTTACAAACCTTCCGGTCTCTCCACACAGGTCAGACTGAATAGACTGAAATGGGCCGGTCACATGCAGAGGATGCCGTCATCGCGAACCCCAAAAAGATTGCTGGAGTGGCACCCAGGTGGTACAAGACCAATTGGACGACCAAGGCTGCGATGGGAGGATGAAGTTGGGAGAGATGGGGCGAAATTGTTAAGAGTGTCAGATTGGAGGGTCGAAGCCGAAGATAGGAGAAGTTGGAGGCGAAGAATACTGAAGGCTAAGGCTCGATATGGGCTGTAGGGCCATCGAAGAAGAAGATTTGAAAAAATGACGTGTTTTAACATTATTTTTTGAACTTTTTTCGTTAACACGACTCGGATTGTACACATTCTTCTTCATTGTAAAAAATTGAACAATATATTGATTAGACAAAATGGTTACTATATATGATATAATATATACTAAATTAAAGGTTAAGTCTAGAGGTAAAAGTAATATTTATTTATTCTATTAGGATTGTGTAGGGCAATGAGAATATTTCAAAGATTGGTCGTATCGTGAAACATATTTTCATAAAGTTTTTCAGTTTTATAACCATAACAAAAAGGGATTGAAGATACAATAGATATCCTGTTGTTTTTTTTACTTTAGAATATACCTATCATTAATAATTTTCAACGTGCTACTGTTTTTCATACTGTAAAGTCATAAGAGTGAAAAATATAAATTAAATTTTTATTTTTTATTTAAAGCTTGTAGAAACATTTAAATTAAAGTTAAATTATTTTCAAATCCATTGAAAAGCATAGATTTTCATTTCTAATGTCATTTTTGTTACCTAAAATTTGTTTTGTTGTCTCTGTGTGTTTATATACTGTATTCGCTATTTGTAACCCTCAATAATAAAAAACAAAAAATAAAAATAAATTTAATATTTTTGAATCCTAAATTTATATTTTCCGTGGTTAATTTATATTTAATTGATAATTTAACATGGCTCCGTATTTTCTTTAGAGCATTTCGGTTCAATAATTTATTAATTCCAATCCAAATCGGTCATAGAGTTCAAGACCTTCGAAAAAAAAACTTTTGTATTTGCGGAAGCCAATTAAAACTTTCTTTATGTTTACGTTTTGTAAGCTAATCTGTAAGCTGTACAAGCAAAAATATATATTCACTTTTTAAGCATTAAGAAAAAAACTTTTATAGGCTGAGCTTCTTTTCCTTTAACTGGAATTCAGTTAGCAACATCCTTACATAATATTTTAGCCGCGGCTTTGATCCGGAATTCGAAATTTAAAAATTCATTCAATACAACTCTGGAATTACGTCCTTTAGCAATACTTAAAAATATAATTATGTATGTTCTCTTCAGAGCGTTAAACTAACATTATAACAACCTTTCCGTATTCTCGATAGCCCGCAAGTATTTAAAAAAAGAGATAATGGGTATAAAATATGATGTATCTATGATCAACTATGGAGTCGTACGCTTTTGTTTGAAACCCTTTTCGGAAATAATCACGTGTCGTGTAAACTGAAACAATAGCCCCTTGCCGCCTAAAAAGTGGCCATTAAAATGAGAAAACAAAAGAACTCGTATAGCGCTTCGTGGAAGAGAACGATTTTTTAAATTCTAAAATTGTATTCAATCCGCGGCGGAATCTCGATTGGTCTTCCATGCATCGTGTCTTATTGCAGGAAGCTTTACGTCACATCCTAACAAAACAGCACCGGAATGAACTGCAAAGCTAGAGGAAAGAGAGACCGGGGAAGAAATGCAATAAAATCTCCAGAAATTTGTTTCTGATTATATCAATAGAGAGGGCTATCACTAAGAATATATAACTAAAATATATAAGTGACACATCAGAAGTCCTTGATATTAATGATTCACTGATAACTATATCAATTGGTTTCTGTATTTACTAAATCTTCACCGAGACTGATGAAGATGTAGCTAGTTGTGATTGATTATATTTTTTAGAGATATCCACCATATAATGCTTAAGTTGCAAATGCACAATTATTTCATATGAGGTGACTACTAATAATTATATGAGAATAAAAAAAACTATATCACTTGTGTTTTGTCAAATATACCAGACACAACAGTCATTGTTAAAGTGGAAATAACGATATGTATGATTTTTTACTATCAATTTATATTACAAAACGGCGATTTTGCAAACCAATATATACGCAATTTAATATCAAACAATCTCCATCATTATATAATTTTCTGTTGGCACTTTCGCTTTAGGCCTTGAATTTATATTTGAAAAATATGAGAAAACATTATATTATATTATCATTACATTTTTAAAATACATGTTTCGGATGGTTTCATCCTTCATCGGTATACAAATTAAAACATATTTTTACCAAAATTAAAAAACGTAGGTACTTTGCAACAGGACGTGAACTACCCGAAACATTTGTAATAAGATGTAAAAACTGAGATTACTGTATTTTTTTTCTTAATGTTAAAATAATTTCATTTTATTTTTAAAAATATAACCAATTGTAATTAAAAAACATAACCAAATGTTTATTTAAAAATTGCAAATGAAGACGAATTTTTTTCTTACAAAAATCTCTTGATAGAAGTTCTTTTAAATGAATTATTAAATAAAACGATGCTTTTTTTTTAAATTATAATATAATACATTCACTTTTGTCTTTAATTTGACATCGACAGACTGGTCGAAAAACATAGTTTTATTTATTTATTGTTTAAGATCAAAAATTACTAATATGAGTTTTTGATCCCAATTGGTAAAATATGAAGGACAATAACAGTGCAAAGGTGCTTGTATAGTTAAGTGTAGTTCAACTTTTAACCTAAAGATGTCACGAATGCTCGTTGCAATAATGGTAAGTTCGATTTTTCTGTATTTTATGTTATTATTCCTAATGTTTAAAATTACCTAACTAACTAACTAACTAACCATCCACCCTCTTCCCAAAGATGTAGACAGGAATAATGGACAGTTAAACTGTTCTTTTCTGACATACTTCTTTTACTTCCCCAACATTTGTACATCGTGTCAAGCACGCACCTGGATTTCTCCGACTCGTCAAGTGGTCGACATTCAATATTGGATTTATTTGATCGTATTACGTTTTCCTTGGTCTTCTCCAATATCTAGTTCGGTTTACATCGTTAATATGTACGATTTTTTATGAATTAGAACACTGTTTTTTTTCCACTTTTGAGTTTATTTTTCCCGACATGTTTCGAAGGCATCTTACATCATCGGGAGAACGATATAAACTGAAGGTGTAAGCCTTTCCAAACATGTCAAAAAAAATAAACTCGAAAGTGGAAAAAACAGTGTTTTAATGCATACAAATTTATCATTATGGAATTCCAACAGTGTTAACGCCTTAAGTTTATCTAAAATCGTTCATATGTTCATTTTTTACCATTATTTCTTCTTTCATTCTTTCCCTGTATTGAATCTATCTTAATGGTCCTTTCATTATTTTGTTCATTATACTTTCATTCGTACTGTCTTCACATCTTATATATTCATTCAACACTATCATATACAGATTATCCATACATTTGCCCCTAGAGATTTCTTTAAAATTACCTCAAAGGTATCTTAATGGTTTATGGTCAAATTAACTATGAAGTTTCGTTCTATGTGAAATATATAACGAAACTGCATATTTTGAGAGTTTTTAGAAAAAAAAATTAAGTGCCTATTTTACTTAAACCATTCACATATAAAAGAAAAAAGCTAAACACTTTTGCATATATATCAATAACCAATCAATGATTGCTGATTTAATATACATACATATTTTATATCAAAAACCCTATGACCCGCCCTAGATCGAAGTAATCTCGTGTCCTTTGTTGACCGCCAGGGCCGGCGGAGTACATCCGGCCGAGGGCTAACACGATTGTATCCCGCACACAAAGACAATAAGCGAAATTGAGGAATATTGAGGTTGATTTGGTTTATTACTTCTCATCGGAAATTGAAAGGGTGATCTACAAGGGATATTTTCTGTAGTAGACCCATCGAATGTGGTTTAAATGTATTTGTGGAAATATCGTTGCGGCTTTATTTGATTTATTTATCGTGCCACGTTTTCCTCGGTCTTCCTCTATTTCTGGTTCCATTTACATCGTTAACACATAATTTTTTTACCATTCTTTCCATATGTCCAAACCATCTTAATGATCCTTTCATTATTTTGTTCATAACACCATCATTCCCAGCGCATTCACTTCTTATATTTTCATTCGACACTATCATACACAGAGTATTACTCATTCGTCTAAAAGATCTCATTTTTACTGCATTTATTCTACTTTCATCTTTCTTTTGCCAGTTCCATGCTTCGCTTCCATACATAAGGTATAGTAGAAGAACACCATTGTGCACTGCCATTCTAGCTTTTTTGGATAAGTTTTTGTTTGCGATGACAACTTTAAGTGCACCATTCACTTTGTTGCCTGCCCCAACCCTTCTTACAATATTGAATTTCGACCATGTGAGGAGTCAGAGAAATCGACACGCGTGCATGACACGATGTATACTCATCGTTGAGGAAGCGAGAGAAATATGTCAGGAAAGAAAAATGTGTCAGTCCAATCTTTCTGCCTACTCCTTCGGGGAGACGGCGTGATGGTTAGTTAGTTAGTTTATTTTTTTCCTTGCGGCTGGTAACGAAATTGACTGAATACGTAATTGATTAAAAACACATTAGAAATACTATGAACTAAATATTACAAATAGCTGATATTACAAATAGGTAAACATGATGGCAACAACGTGAATAGTGCAATTATATGTAAGTTATCATCGCAAACAAAGGTCTATCCAAAAAAGTTTAAGGTGCCAGTGCACAGTGGTGTTCTTGTACCGACGCTTATGTATGAAAGAAAGACATGGTACTGGCAAAATAAGGATAAAAGAAGATTTAGTGCAGAAGAAATGAGATCTCTTAGAAGATGTGTGGTTTATCTGTAGATGATATCAAATGCAAATATTATAAGTAGCAATGCAGTGCGAATAAAAGTGTTATAAATAAAATAACAAAGAGTCATTAAGATTGATCAACACATTTAAAGAGATAATGGAGAAAGAATTGTAAAGAACTTATATGTAAATGACGTAAACGGAACTAGAAATAGAAGAAGACAAAAGAAAACGTGGCATAATCAAATCAATTAAATATTAAATATCGGCAACGTGAGAACTCGGAGAAATCGACTGTGTGCGTGACAAGATTTATGAATGATGAGAAACGAGAGAAGCATTGGCTATTCACTATTTCTGCCTACCCTTTCGGAGAGACAGCGTGACTGTTAGTTAGTAATTTTAACATTATTGATGCGATATATTGTAAGAGCCCATAAGTATACAAACATTACTTACTCATTTATTGTTTGTTGCACAATGTTGCGAAACTCCATAAAATGTTTTAAATAAACTGAATTAGCACCGTGAAATTCCATAATTATGACATATTTATGGGCTGAAGCACTATTCACATCACGGTTGAATATGTTTTCTAGGCACATGTCGACATATTAAATCTTCTTCGTCGGGAGATCTAAATAAACAAAGCAAAATATAATTTGACAGATTGCAAGGGACAGAAAATAACAAAAGAATAATGAATAAACACATAATGTTCGAAAATTAAACTTTTTTAAAGGTGAGTGATTTTTAAACTCTAGGTAAGTCTGAAAGAATTGATTTGGATTCATTTTTTCAAAGAAGAAAATAAGTTTAAAAAACAAATTACCTTATCGATACTTAACGATACGTACGATAATTGGTCAAAGCAAATTAATTTCCAAATAGAACTACAACATTTTTTTTGTATGATGTGTTAAATGACGTTTGCCCACTGACGCCATTTTGTTGCTCAATCATTAAAATATTACACATATATTTCAAAGGTTGTGAAATAATATGGAGTTCGTCGGCAAGTCGGTGAAACAACGTCTGTGACAAATATTCATTTAAACCAAGTTTAAAGCAAACCCTTGCAAAATTGAGAAGTGTTATTGTATAATATAATGTGACAAACAGGTGTGACATAATGACTGGATATCCGGGGGGTAGAAGAATTGGAAGGCCCATGCTGAGGTGGGAAGATGAAATGAGGAGGAATGCGGCATAGCTTCTGGTGCTTCAGGAGCTGAATGCAGAGGTTGAAGCAGGCCAAGGCTCGATTTGGGCGTAACGCCATTGAAGAAGAAGACATCATTCATCACCGTTATCATAGAAGTTATTAAGTAAAATATTTGGAACCAAATAGTACGTATTGGTTTGAATTAGGTAAGCAAAAATATTATCACAATTTATTATAGTTATTTTTAATATTGTCACATAGTTCCGCTGATTTTAACATTTTATTTTTATTTTGGTTTTAATGATCCTAATTTATTATATTTTAGCTGACGTAAATACCCATATTCAGCAGTGAAAAAATAAATGCTTTAACTCATATTTATAAACGCACATTAAAGTTTGCTTAGTTTTTTTTTTTATAAACAGGTCGTTTGAACCCAATTGTACACAAATTGTTTTTAGCTTTTATATCAATTTTCATGACATATAATAGGTAGCAAATCTATTGCCATTTTACTGTCACGTGAATTCTACACCAGATCAATGACAATTTTACAATCACACTACCATCTCCGGGAATCGAACCCGCGACCATCGGTATGGCAATCAGAGCTCTTACCACTCTGCCACGAAAGTTGACATAATATTTATGAAATATTTAATATTTAATATTAAGTACTTAATATTTATAAAAACGTTCTTTAAGTTTTATAAGATTTTTTTAAGTGAGATCTTTCGCCTTGTAAAAACATTATAATCCCTAAACATGGCGAAATAGGTATATTACTCCCATTTAAAAACAATTAACCTTCTTTCGTCTTTTAAAGTCCTATCTTACATAATTTTATCGCACAGTTTTTATGGTGACTTATTAAAGCCACATTTATTCTAATGCATCCATATTTTGCCTGCTTCAAGCTTTATTTCTACGGGATAAGGGAATTCTTCGTACATAGATGATTATATTTTAACACCTGCTGATTTCAGCTCAACAGCCACCTGGCTAGGATCAAGACCGCGCAGAGCAGAGCAAAGCAATCAAGACCACGCGTCAAGACCAGCTGGAGTATCTCTGTGAAGGCACAGACAGCATCTAGTGTTCTGGCTGATCTAGCAGAGAACTGCTGGGAGCGAATGGCGCAGGATCGAGGAGTTAAAAATGATACCATCAAAGAGGCTCAAACTTTTCAAAAGTTATGCAGCATGTGAAGTAAGTACCTCCAAACATATTTTTTAAATAAATATAATCCTAAGACCTGAATCCCTGTAGTGCGTCTGGCTAGATTTTCAGTCCGAAATTATATTCTAATGAGACAATTTTTTTTAAATTCAAATTCAAATTAATTTATTTCTCTCAAAGACATAACATATAATTATGTTGGTAGTTTAAGGCTTATTTTTGAAAATAACTAAAAATACCAGGAATGCATTCGAGAAATGATTCGACTTACTGTAAATGTAGCCAGCCGAACATTAAGAGTTAAAGATAACAACAACAACAACAAACCACCACGACGTTTCCCCGCAGGGGTAGGCAGAGAGAATAGACCGCCACACTGCTCTATCCTGACATGCCTCTCTAGCTTCCTCCACATTCATACAGCGAGTCATACACGCACGACGATCCGGCTTCTAACATGACCAATCTTTAAATTTTGATTCATTTGGTCATGCCATGTTTTCCCCGGTCTATCTCGACTCCGTACTCCATTTACATCGTTAACGTATACTTTTTTTAACCATTCTTTCTTCACCCATGCGCTTCATATGTCCGAACCAACGCAGCGATCCTTTCATAATTTTGTTCATAATACCTTATTTCGCTCTACACTCCTTTCTAATATCAGCATTTGAGATTCTACCACACATACATCTTGGGGACCTCATCTCTACCGCATTTATTCTGCTCTCAACTTTCTTCTGCTAGTTCCATGCCTCGCTTCCATACCGAAGGTCCCGTGTTCGATTCCCGGCAATCGACATGGCAGTGTGATTGTCACATTGTCTTTGGTCTGGTGTAGAATTTGAGTGATAATAAAATGGCGATAGTTTTTCTACCTATCACATGTCATGAGAATAATCAATATAATAGCTAAAAATAATGTGTACAGTAATTGGGTTCAAACGACCTGTTGTATGCAAGAAAAAAAAAATAATAAGGGTTGGCACCAGAACTCCACTGTGAACGGCCGTTTTCGCTTTCATTGATAAATTCTTGTTTCCAAAAGTGCAAGTTAAAGATAACCAAGAATAAGGCCAAATTTCTTGCTAAGATAATGTAAAAATTAAACAGGTTGGTGATATAAGCAATCAGTGGTTAAAACAAAATATTAGCAGGTACAAGTAAAGATATACAAGTATCTATTAAGAATGACTTTCAGTCTAATGTTTTGTATGAAACGTTTATTTGGATATGTTTTACGAGCGAAACATGTTTATATGCAGAATAATTTGTAGGTGAAGCCCGCTTCTTTTTTAATAGTACAATGTTTATGGTTTCCGAGAGAGCCCGCCCTTTAGTAGTTCCACAAAACGTGATTCGGCCATTGTAGTGGAGTCGTTAACATAACCATAATACGCCGCGAACAATAAACCGAGTGGGACTAATTTATTAATGGCCTATTCGTTTTGGTACTTGTTTTTATTCAGCCCCCGTGACGCACGAATCAAAATGCTCGCCACGTCGGACCTCGACACTAGCCAGCTACTAAATGCCTCTATAAATAAATGTGCATCGTCGACGGCATTGGACCATCTCAACAGCTTAATCGTAAGAACGCATCGTAAAAGTGCACCTTTCTATAAAATCGATGAATTAACTATCTCGAAGCTTGATTTCTGGGGATCGAATCGCACGCGGCTCTCCGTTTGATGGCGTTTGATCACGCTTTGAAGTTTGCGTCGGAAGGCTTTCGTTTGTCTTTTGGTGTCTTCTAAATTTGATGATATTGTCTGTGAGGATCTCGCTAATTTTGTTACCTGGTAAGGTTCACTCGAGTGGCGATTAATGTGTGGAAGGGTTTACCCAAGACGATCATACTTGATTACATGCACATTGCCTAATAAAACCATATTTTATGATTAACTACTTTCATTTGCTATTAGATTTGTTGAACATACAGATGTCTTTCAATTTTTTTGTTGTATTTAGGATGACACTTGGGCCTTTAATGTGGTAGTTTCCCGTTTCTTTCCACATTTATATATAGCAGGTTATTTGAACGACAACAAGTTAGATTGACGACTTACTAGGCAGAGTGACAAGAACTACGACTGCCACAACGAAGTTACCGGGATTGATTCTCGGCGATGGCACTGTGATTGTCACTCTCTTTGGCCTGGTGTAGAATTCACGTGACAATCAAAAGACGATAGATTAGCAACCTATCACATGTCCTTAGAATCAATCACTAAAAAGTTGTCATATATTATACTTTTTTTGCCATTCCTATTTTTGTGTGCCTAAACCATATTAATGACCCTTTATTCATAACACTTTCAATATTACTGGATTTGTTTCTAATATTTTCATTTGACACTCATACGAGTATACAGATTTACCACATACTTTCATCCTTCACTTCCATACATAAGGGTCGGTACGAGGACACCATGTTGAATATTGTTTAAGAAAAACAATTAGATAAGTAATTTTTTTTATTGTTTCTTCAATAATAATTTATAGTAGATACGTTTTCTAGAAGATTAAATTATATGGTGCTGGAATATTTCCTTTGGTAAGACATTGTCAAATATTTGATAATGCCTTAGCAAGGCGATTCCCATGAAATATAAAAAAAAATCTATGAAACAAACATTTTCATTCATATTAATTAATAATACACGGTTCTTACAATAGTATTCGGTGACGTTGTACCGTTAAAATAATTTTAAATAATATTAGTAAAACATGTTATACGTGATAGGAAATGCATCTATCTGTCACCATAAAAATTGTTGCTGTTTAGTTTGCAAGTCCAGGCGTTTTATACCAGTTAATAAAAATATTAATTTGGGTTATTGTTACTTAATACTTTTCAATTCTTTCTCGTTCTGCGCTACCTCTCAAATCCATTTTGTGAAGATGCGACTTATCTAAAAAATATTTTAAAATGTATCGTGTATATGAAATACCAAACTAGAATCAAGATAAGCTAAATAAAGAAAACTTTCGCAGTATGTAATAAAATATGAGTTATAGCAAGATTAATATAAGACTATAAACATATTTATATTTCTCTTCTGGATTGAATAATTCAAAAGGCAAATATGACAACAATTCTCAAGGGAGCAGAAGAGCTTCTAGCGTATGTAATTTTAAGCTGTTAATATTAAATATTCTTTCCATAAGCAACCGTTTCATAACAAGATTTTTTTAGTGTAAAATAAGTAGGCTAGGGATAGTCAACATAAATCACGAGATGTTTATCGGGGCTTTAATTATTTGAATATCTCACGCTCCCGCTACTGAGCCGTTGGCTGCTAGAAGCTGCGTAAGGGACAGTTAAAAAATTACCGGAATGATATAGTATCTACAAGCAAAGGCAACTCGTGACATTGTCTTGTGATCTCATGAATAAAATATTGTGATCAGCGACAAGAAAAGACATATTTTTTTTTTAAATTTATTAGATATATCGTGTCTCATAATTTATGTTGTTTCTGTTGGTGATGTTGCGAGTTTCAAAAAGAGCAAAATGGAAAAAGTTTTGATTTGAAACAATGGAATTACGAAAAATTTTCTTAGTATCCAATTATTAACGATATCAATTCCTCCAATTCACATTTTAATTATAAAAAAATAACTTTATTGAATTATAAATCTTCCAGAAAACGTACTTTTTCGAATGTTTAATATTAAGAGAGTATTTCATTATATGATTGTATTATACTTTTAATTCAATGGCCAATTCTCGAATTTTTTATTTGAAGTTGAATATAAACTTTGATTCAGTAACAAAACAAACCATTATTTTCTCTGATCACTGAGAAATTGGAGTGACAATTATTAATATAAGAAATACTTCGGATTCAAATTGGCGAGACTGATTTGATTAATAGCATAAAAATTGGCTACGAGTTTCCTCATTCATTTCGTGAAAATATTTTTCCCGAATATCTAATTATAATGACAAAGAAAAAAAGGAAATATATAATTTAATAAGCTTTTGTTCAGTCGGCCATTTTTATTGACTGCCATCTGTTGCCCGCTGGTGATTCATTAACTTTTCACAAAAAGAAATCAAAGGCACATAACGAGAGGAAATAAACACACTAAAGGGGGATTTAATAAAAACGTAGCTTAACTGAAATTTCATTTCTCTCGTTCTAATGAAATCTGGCTGTATAAAGTCGTCTCAGTCGCTTTATTTAGTAGACGAAAAGGCACGCCGCCATATTTCTTTCGGCTGTCAAACTGGATGTTTGTAATTAATAACTCAAAGCGGCAGGGGTCGAGAGCTTTAAATATGGCCGCTTTAATTAAACACACCCAAGTGTGGCGAGCGGCGGGCGATGTGTTATTTGTGCACTTGGTCTGTCATAATATAAAAAATGCCGCAGCATCCATCAGCTGCACACGAGCATCATGCACCCGAGGAATGTTCGCCGCTTGCGTCCACGTCACAAGGCGGAAGCTCTTACAGTGTTTTGATTGCATATTGATACAATTTGTTATATGCGAGCATTCATCACGCATCGCAGCAAAGATAATTAAAATTAAATTAAATATGTTTTCATTCCAAATACGACACTGAAGTTCTTTATCAGGGTTGATGAATTATTATTTTACATATTTTGCTAATATCTCGATATTATCGTTTTTAAAATTGTAATTGATACTATATTTAATAAACTTTATTGAAGAAACTGCAATATAACTGAATGTTTAATAATATCTTAAGGGAATGATATGTGTAACCTTACTATGGCAATATCAAATGTAAATAATAATCACATTCGTTACTGCTTTAGAAAGGCAAAACTGGTAACTCTCTTAATATATTTTTTAAAATTGTCAAAAACGTTTCAGTTTAAAAAAACATATTTTGCATTTACTTGTGTTTCTCAACAAAACTTTATGTTTTTAAAGCTCTTTGATTGAGTTTTATAACGTTGCTCAAGCGATATATTAAAATTAATTTCATTAAATTCCCTTAAAGAACTAAAACAATGTAAATTGAAGGCTGGTTATTAGTTATTACAAAATTGCTAAGTTGTTTAAACATAAAACAGAAAAAAAAATCAAAAACTGTTTATTGTTCCGTATGGCATGTACCACGGGTGGCATGGCTTTAGGGTGACGACTGAACTACACTATATTATTCAATCATTTAACACCTGTTCACAGTTATTCGCTTTTATGTTTAACACCAATTGCGATCAAAAACTGACTTTTGACATTTTTAATACTTGGCACCTTTGTAATGTCCAGCTCTCAATTCATAAATGTTAATCGCACTTTAAATTTCTGCTATTTTATGATTACAAGTAAAATCCGTAATAGTATATTGAAATCCTATAAAAAAATCTCGGTTTTACTTCCGCTCTATACAGTCCAACTGCTACGAGCGATATTTGATCCTCCGACGTTCACAGTAAACGTACAAATAGCCTGCATAAAAGAATCATATATTCCTTACAAAACCAATATGAAAATACAGTTTGCAATCAAAATGCGAGATGAAAAACTTCTCTACCTAAATGCAAAATTGATGCCGCAGATCCGCTACCCCAAAGCGTTCAGACTGTCACATAATCCGAATATATGAAACAGGGTGGGTTGGCCGCCCCTGGGCGTGCGTGTCCCCGCCGGGTAATGGGGTAATTCGACCCGAGAATGTCTTTATTCCGCAGTATAAATAAAGGCGAACGACTTTTTGTGACTGTGACTAAATTGGTTATTTGTTTTTAATGGCGCGGGCAGCCGAACATACGCCGCCGCCGCCAATGGATGTTTGACAAACAAAATCTTTCGATTGAAGTTACAAGTGCGGTTTTGCTTTATTACGCCTTTTATTGCTAATTTCTTTCACATTGTCACAGAATTTTACTAAATGTGCTGGAACAAGAGATTTCGAATGTTCTCCAATTCAAATATTTCCGAACGTTCTTAAAGTTGGGACTTGGACTTTGACTTGGATCTTCTGGCTTACAGAGGTTCAGCTCATGTGGCTATTCCTCTCACGTCTGATGGGAACATTGTTAGAAGGTGATTTGGTGGATTGTTAGTTTATGCGGGGGCATGATTTGTGTGGCCCGGAGTGTTCTTCTGAAGGAGGATCGATTTTGGGCGCTTGTGGCGGCTGGAGGTGTTTGGATCGTAATTTGAGAGGTATTTTATTGTGGGGTTAGGATGTGAAGGGAGTCCTTTGTAAAAACGTTCGGCAAGTTTTAGAATGAATTCATCTATCATCGGGATTCTCGATTCTAGGTGCAGTTGTGTGATCCTGGTCCATGAAGGTGCACCAAGCGATAAACGGATAGCCTAATTTTGCAGGATTTGGAGTTTTCGTATGTGACTCGAAGCTGCATTGCCCCAGATTGGGGCTGCATAAGTGAGAATGAAGAAGTTCATTTGTTTTTTTGCGTTATTATTATGACTGGAATCTATAGAAAAGTTTCTTGTATTTATATTCGATATGAATAATCAGCCAATGGGTATTCTTAGTTATTTAGGTTATAATAAGGATATTATAGCCCCCTTACTTTTCCCGAGATTATTATGGAATGCCATAAAAAGATTATTAATTTAGATAAAATAATAATTCAATAAAACGACCTTTTTGATTAACTACTCCCCTTATTGTTTTTATTTCGACAGCGATCGGTTTCGCCAAGCTAGCTAGCGTCGACAGACTGGTCATGATGACAGAAGGTCGTGAAGAGAAAAAAAACACAGTTTTTTGGCGATAGTTGTCAATCGTAAAAAATTAAATCGAAAATTATAATATGTAAAATCATATTTAATATATTTCAAAAACAATGAAATTAAAATTTTAAGATCAGCAGGTACAAATGCTCTTGACTTGATTTATTAGTCTAACGGATTACGGTAACTACCACAATCTCTTCAACAACGAATATATTATATGAAGAGCAACAGATATTATACAAATATAAAACCAACCTTTTCTTTCATAAGTAGGTCACAGGGATGGGGAAACATTTTTGTGAGAGTGCTTCACTAAAATATTTACGTTCTTCTCTATCAAATCGAATAGCTCTCGTTGATTTCCCATACAAAATATTTCCATACAATATAGAAGAAAGGATTAAGTACCTACTTACATATTTACTTTTAAAATATGGTTTTAGATTATACTGATTTATGTACCGAAGAATTTGGTTTGATTTTGAATTTGTTTTTGTAAACAACAAATTATTTGAACGAAATTACAGTATACATATTTTTAGCAAAATTTTCATGACATATAATAAGTACTCATATCTATAGTCCATCGCCATTTTTATTGTCACGTGAGTTCTAACAGACAAAAGACAACAAGGTTTTTTTTCCACACAGATATCGTTATTTAAAAACACATTAGGAGTTTAGGAGTTTATACACATTTTAATTTAATAATCGCACAATAAACATTATTTTTTGTAGTGAGAAATAATTGGATCTTGATTAAAAATAACAGATACCAGCTAAAAACCAATCGAAATTCTTCTTCTTCTTTCCCTTTGACATTTCCCATCATCTGAGGTTGGCCCTCCTCGTACGAAAACGCCAAACTTTCCTATTTTGACTCTTCACTCAGTTCTAGCGTTGGAGCTCCTTTTCCATGTTGGCCCGCCATATTGCCATTGGGCGACTACTTCTTCTTGGTTTTATGGGAATGCTGAGGCCTTTTGGGACAATGTGTTCGCTTAAAGCTACTTAAGGCAACCTTAAAGCTACCCCTCACGTATTCGTTCCTTACGTGGTCCAGCCTTGTGACGCCTCCAGCCCACCTCAACATTTTCATCTCGGCAGCGTGGACTCGACTTTCGTGAACTTTTTTTGTTGGTCCAGAACTCTGCTCTATATAGCATGGCGGGCCTCACTGCAGTCTTGTAGACTCCGGCCTTAGTCCTAATTGGAATTTTTTGATCACACAGGACACCAGATAGAGACCTCCACTTGAGCCAGGCGGTGTTTGTCCTGTTTTTGACATCAGTGTCTACGTTGGCGTCCGCAGTAAGGACCGACCCGTCCTTAGGTGGACCGAAAGTAAATTAAAAACCAATCGAAAGTAAATGTCATAATTAAGTAAGCCAAACTAAAATGAATTTTTAATGTAATTTCAAAACACAAAACGAATACCTATCGTAAAAGACGCTACCTGGTGTTTAAGTACCAGTACCCGTATTAACGACCACTAAATTAGAACACAGAATGCCAGAAACTGTATTACGAATGTTTCAAATAGTAAAATTAACGAGCAATCAATAAAAGCCGATAACCGCTCCAAATATAGCCCTGGGGTACAAAGATTAACCCTCGTGCGCATGGTGGGTACCGGGGTAACTTATGCTAAGCTAAAATTCCGGTATCTTAAAGTATCTGAAATGCGTTTTTTTCCCTTGCACTTTTACTACCTTTCTACACATTTAATTTTTTTTAAATTGGTGAAGACTAGGTATTTCCGAAGCTTTGTTTACAAAACAAAAAAATCGTTATTTAAACACTACTAATTTGATTTTAAAAATATAATTTAATTATTTTTATAGGTAGAATATTTTTATTTGTCCTATATCATATATGATAATATTACAAAGTTAATGTTTTTCATAACTCATACAACAACAACTACAACAAACCATCACGCCGTTTCCCCGCAAGGGTAGGCAGAGAGAATGGACAGCCACACGATTCTATCCTGACTTACCTCTCTAGCTTCCTCCACATTCATACAGTGAGTCATACACGCACGTCGATTCTTTCCGGCTTCTGGCATGACCAACCTTTAAAATTTGATTAATTTGGTCATACCATGTTTTCCTCGGTCTGCCTCGACTCCTTACTCCATTTACATCGTTAATGTATACTTTTATAACCATTCTTTCTTCGCTCATGCGCTCCACATGTCCAAACCAACGCAACGATCCTTTCATAATTTTGTTCATAATACTTTCTTTCGCACTAAATTCGTTTCTAATAACAGCATTTGAGATTTTGTCGTACATCGTTTTATCTCTGGACCTCATTTCTACCGCATTTATTCTGCTCTCATCTTTCTTCTGCCAGTTCCATGCTTCGCTTCCATACATAAGGGTTGGGACCAGAGCTCCATTGTGAACGGCCATTTTCGCTTTCATTGATTAACTCTTGCCGGAAAAAATAAATAATTTTAAAATATTTTTTTGTTGGATGTTTTCAAAATGATAATATCATCGTTAGTTATTATTATCAGGATGCTGTTAATAGTTTTAGATAAAAATAATTTAACATGTTCCTTATATATGTAAAAAGATAATAAAGTCTTACATATTATATAAAATAACCCGAGTACGTTTACTAGGAAATTTAATCTTCGTACATTCGAGGGTTAACCCGCCGACAATAAAATAGCCTCAGAACGCTAACTTCGGTACTGCAATAAAGGAAAACTCCCTCTCGGGTACATTCCAAGCGTCGTTTGTAGGCCCGGCTCAATCGGAGTTACACTTGGAATGCAACTGAAAGCCCTCACGTCATCGAGTAAGATGGGCTACTCCCCTCAAGCGAATGCTAAGGGGGTAACTCTCAATTTGTACCAGAATGAAAGAAAACATATTTTAGGAATCCTATTTCACAGAACTCTGTGATTAAGTTAACAAAATTTAAGAGTGCAAATAAAATACGTTAAATTAAGTTACTAGTACAAAACATTCAAACGTAAGTTGCTTAATTTTCAATATTCGTACATTTGATGTTTTTAAATATGTCTGTAAAACTAAACTTAAAATATTTTTAATGAAGAAGGAATTTTTTTTTGTGTTTATACTAGTACGTACATTAACTTTGTAAAAATATGTTTGTAATTATCACAACAACAACAAACCATCACGCCGTTTCACAATAGGGGTAGGCAGAGAGAATGGACCGCCACAATACTCTATCCTGGCACACCTCTCTAGCTTCCTCCACATTCATAAAGCGAGGCATACACGTACGTTGATTCTTCCGACTTCTAACATTACCAACCTTTAAAATTTTATAAATTTGACCATGCCATGTTTTTTTCGATCTGCCTCGACTCCGTACTCCATTTACATGATTAACGTATACTTTCTTAATCATTCTTTCTCCATCCATGCGCTCCATATGTTCGAACCAACGCAGCGATCCTTTCATAATTTTGTTCATAATACCTTCTTCCACTCTTATTATATCAGCATTTGAGATTCTGTCATATGTCGTTCTATCACACATACGTCTAAAGGACCTCAACTCATCTGTAATTATCACCATACGCATATATAAGTGTAAACATATTAGAATGTGCTATAGTTAATTTTTATATATTTTTTATTTACATAAATAATTAATAAGTTGAAGGGGTGGGAAAAGCCTTGGAGAGATGGGAGCATGGCATATTGGTTGGTGGATCTAGGATTTGCAACTTGAGGTACGCATATGATACAACACTATTCGCGTCCTCGGAGAGTGAACTCCCTGAACCTATTCGAATAATCGAAAAGGAGATTGAGCTAGTGGGACTAAGGATCAACATGTCAATAGCAAAGATTATAAATAAATAGAGTTAACCAACTCACAAACGCTAGGAGATTGAAAATGAGTCTGTCAACCTGTGATCATTGATAACTGACCGGGGGGATACGAGATGAAAATTCGGTGCAGAACCCAAATGGCTAGAACTGCCATGACAAAGCTCACCAAAATATTGCAATACAAACATATATTCAACAAGACGAAGATGAGACTTAAACCTTATACTCCTTTATTTTTGCGAGTCTAGAAGGAATATTATAAAAATGAGTAAATACAGTATTTTTTTAAAGATTTTCTAAGTTTTGCTCTCATGTTTTATAATCGTAACAACCCGTTAAGATAGCTTGTTTTGCGTATAAACTATAATGTCAAATTTTGTAATAACAAGGATAAATTTTATGTACTGTTAGATAAAATATGAATATGTATTTTTTTATTGAACAATGATGTGATACTCCATATTAAATAATTGATACGAATAAAAAGCCAGTTTTCTGAATGTTTTATACTTTATGGGTTTAAAATAATGTGTTAAGCCATGTTACGGCATTGTCAAATGTTAATAGCGAGAATTAAATTTATGATAATTCCTTATCACGCAAAACATGTCATTCACTTAAAATACAATAAAAATTATAAAAAAACAAACCTTTACTTCCGTATTAATTATGTTCTGACTACATTACTCATTTCGCAAGGAAAATTCTAGAGTTTCTAACTACAGTTGAAATCTTGAATAAAGTATTTATTAAAAACTAACCAATCCTAGCATCACGCCGTCTCCCCGAAGCGGTAGACAGTAAGAATGGACCGCCACACTGTTCTCTATTGACTCACTTCTCTCTTGTCTCCCCTTTTCCTCTGACTTACCCCAAAGAAATGAAGAAAAGCGAATGTTAGAAAAAGTGTATATTAACGATGTGTACGGAACAAGAAATTAAGGAAGGCCGAGAAAAACGTGATACCATCAAATCAATCAATTTATCTGTACAATATAAAAATCGTTTAAGATAATTAATGTACGGGCAACTAGGTACTCGTAACATGCTAGACACAGAGACTCGAACGATCATAATATTAGAATAATAACGTACCAAAATGATAAAAGCGTGGCGATGCTGCTAATAATGAAAGCCACCGCACTCGCCCGAGATAAAGGTGAGTTAGTCGCTGAGGGCTATTCTCATAACGGCCACCAGAATTGCGGGACGCATTAATGTGCCCCCTCCCTTTATCCCGCCTGCTCCTGCTTCCTACCTCCTGTTCCCCTTTGCCCTGTACAGTCTGTTGCATTATTTGATAGTCAATGCAGTCTGAGTAAACATCACTTTTCCAAATTATATATAAAAAATAGCAAGCACTTAAAAGCTGAGGAGGTGATTTTAGAGATAAACGAAGAAAATACAAAAATAATAAAACAAACCATGAATGCAGCCCATTACCCACATAGAACTCTAAGATGGTGGAGGACTTCACTTACCTGGGCTCATACATGACAAAAGAAAACGAAGCTCACAGATAAATCGAAAGAAAAATTAAAATAGGCAACATAACATCTTTCTCTCTACTACTGGTGCTCAAGTCAAGAAGCGTACGCAGTAAAACCAAAATCACCATGTGTAAGACAATCATTCAAACATTGGTGACCTTTGAGCATGGACTATGTCAGTGAAGTCCGCAGAGCTCTTGGACACTTTTGAGAGAATGGTGTTGCGTAGAATCCTGGGTCCTGTGAATGATGGTGAAGTCTGAAGAATATGACATAATGTCGAGCTACACATATTAACAAAGCTCTCGGTTTCGTGAGACTGAACAGAATAAGATGGGCTGGTCATGTACAGAGGATGACGTTATCGCGAACACCACATATTCGCATCTTCTTGGATTAGGCCTTTTGGCCTGTTATTCACTGCATCGAGTTCCTTTTTTAGAAGTGGACTGACAACTTTCTTTTCATATCTTTGGAGGTCGCACCTGTAGTCTGTTTCCTCAAAGTTCTTTGCTGCTTTTACCGTCCTCAAATTTGTCATTATGGTTACATGATAATTTCAAAACCTTCTTCTCTACCGTCCCGTCTTTCTATATTCTCGATTTCGCATAACCTTCGAATATCCTTGTTTTTTATGTTATGATTGGAGTAATAAAATAATATTTTTTAAATTAATAATTGCATTACCTCATATTTCTATATTCTCGATTTCGCAAAACCTTCGAATATCCGTGTTTTTAATGTTAAGATTGGAGTAATAAAATAATATATTCAAAAATTATAATTTCATTGTTATTGTTTAATTATTTTTGCAGCTGCCTGTACCAACCCCCTTTCCGGGCGATCGCATCACTCCGCAGTTTGAAAGATTTATAAGAAGCGGGTGCACCGGGCCGCTGCAGCCGCCCATAAGAAAAGTGTGATGCCACGTGGCGTGGAGTAATGTGCATTCAACGGTCCAAGTTTTTTGCTCTTCAGACTTTCCTCGTAAATATGGTAATTTTAGTAAAATGTTACTATAAGAGCTTAACGATTTGAATAGGAAGAAATTTGAATTATGAACCAAACTTCTATAAATGCGGAAAAAATTAAGCTTTTAGTTATACGAAACGAACCGTCTGTTTTCTGCAAGTTTTATTATATTTAATGGGAATGACATGTATCCCCTTGCTAAGTCATTATCAAATATATAAATATATTTTATGAAGTAAACATTTGATCATGCCTTAGAAGGGCGAAACATGGCATTCCCATAACATATAGGTAAACTTGAAAATACATACTCGTATTTTCTCTTAGTATCTTAGCTGCTATCAGTTCGCAGTATTCTCAATGTGTTCACCTAGGAAATCCTAAAAAAAATGTTTGGTCATGACTGTGTCCGCCCTTGCTTCGTTGCCATACGTAATATATTATCTAATCTTAGTCTAATGCATGGCTAATTGATTTTCATCATACGCTTAATGGCTATATCTCTATATTATTATATTATATTAAATTGTGAAATTTAGAGCATCAGATATAACGGCTGCCTTGTTGAATTGGGGTTGTTTTTCATCATCTTATGTAAATTGTTTTTTTTTTTTTGACAAATATAGAAATATAATGATATATTTTTAAACAGTTTCTTTTCTGATTAAAATTATGTGTCAGTTCAAGTAAGCTAAAAATGGTAAATTTCATTTCAAACTTATACAATGGAAGTATGTAGATTCATACATATGTACAATATAAGTTTGTTTTCAAGATCAGTGATACGAAAGGTTCTTCGAAAACAATGTTTGGTGAATCTCATTATTTCTGTACTTCACACATCACAGTGCTCTGTTTAATTTATCATATTACTTAGTGAAAGAGTTTGATACAGCAGGCCCGTCAGCAGACTAAGGCACAAAATGCCCTTGCAAAGAGTAATGGCATAATCTCAAATAAGTAACAAAAAAAACGGGAAACCCGATGATATATAAATTAATTTAGATTTTTTTTACAAAGAACTCCCTTCACATTCCAACCCCACAATAAAATACTTCTCAAATTACGACCCAAATACCCCCAGCCGCCACAAGCGCCTAAAATCTATCCTCCTTCAAAGGGAGACTTCGGACCACTCAAATCAAGCCCACTCATAAACCATCAACAGACCAAATCTTCTTTTTAACGATTTTCCCATCAAAGGTAAGAGAAATAGCCACAAGAGCTAAATCTTTGTAAACCAGGAGATCCAATTCTTATACGGTCTCCTAATATTATAACCATGAATGCGATGATTTCAAATTTTGTAGAAATTTACGCGACTACTTAATATATCCTCTTTCTTTTGTAGTAGATTCAAGAATCTGTTTGTTCGTTACACAAAGGTCTCATGGGACGTCGATATCCAAGGCTATCTTTTCGCTGGCCATCCGAGATGGCGGCTACTTTCTATCTTATTATTTGCTACCACGGGTGGAAGTCTAAAGTTGTCCGTTTTCTCCATTTGATTGCACCGGAATAGTCTCATTTCTTGCTCCATCTTACAACATCTTCTTTTATTCTATTCCGTATGTCAAAATTGGATCGATAATTTTCTTCTTAAAACGTTATTAGTTTTCTACATGCATATGTTTTTTTTTCAGACAAAGTCTTTCGAACATCCTGATACAGCAACCGATCTGTTGGTTTGTTCGCGGACTTCACTATAGAGGTAATAAATATTATTTAATATATCTATTTTTATATTTTTATTTAAACACTATACACAAATAGAAACAATAGGTTAACATTAAATTGGCGTTGGTCTAGGGGACAAAGTGGTTGATTTCTGATTTAAGGAACTTAAGTTCAAACTTGGACCCAACCCGGTTCATTCTCCATTATAATTCAATATTTTAGCTGACATTGATTAAAATCTTTTGCGTTATACTTAAAAAAATATATACAAAGTTATTGTAATAAATGTAGCCTTCATTAAAATAACAGATTTTTAAAAGTATTTCACCATTGTAAAAGTATCACACCAACAAAACAACTAAAACAGCTTTATAATTAGATACAATAGTAGAATACGGTGAATATTTTACTTTATTTGAACGGTGTCAGCACTGTGGAAATCCACTGTCAATTTGGTTGGATAATTAAATTTTGAACGAAACCACTATTCATACGTATTTTTAAAAACAAAAATAATTAACACAATATGTGTCAGAGATGTACTACATATTCAGGTAACCTTTTGCCACACTTTTCTTTCCTGACATATTTCTGTCGCTTCCCTAACATTCTTAGATCGTGTCATGCATGCGCGTCGATTTCTCTGACTTCTCACGTAGCCGACATTCAATATTTGATTATTTGATATATTTGATTTATAAATTGAGTATTTCTTATAAATTGAGTATTTATTATAAATTGAGTTTTTCTTATAAATTTATTATTTCTTATAAATTGAGTATTTCTTATAAATTGAGTATTTCTTATAAATTGAGTAATATTCTTAATAAGTAATATTTTACTATTATTATGAATGTATGGAATATCTGGCCCTTGAAATCCTTGATCCGGCACAGTCCTCGGTAACCTTGGCGCGCGAAAACGTAGAAATGAATAATTTTGTTTGTACTGAAAAGTTCGCACAATAATATTGAATTACTCTTCTCACAGTTAATTAGGTAGTTCTCTCGATGAGGGTTCGCCATCAGTGCCTACGCGAATCCATTGTTTTTCCCGCGTTTTAAACAATTTTCGCTAGCTTTAACACAATCCTCCCCAATTTAACTCATTATCTCCTTTAACAAGAAACGTTGTATTATTTACCCTCTTAACTATATACCTCTACATATACAAGCCTCTTATGAGCTTTAATTAAGATATAATCGTAATATTATTTATTAAAGAACTTTATATCTGTAAAAACTGACCATATTCATGAAAATTTTGTTAAAATATTTATTATACTGATGAAGGGTTTCTGTATCCGAAGCGTGTTTGTTTTTTATTTTAATTATTCAATAAAGTTCGTGTTATGTACGAAGTTTAAAAAAGCATTGTTCAATAAATCCGCCACACAAAGTTATGGCGAATATAGAAGAAAAAATTGTATCTTAGTATGACAATTTCTCGGGAATAGGCAGATTGGTTGAGCCAAAGGGCAGCCCACGGACAAATTTTGGAGATCGAGCTTTCGCGGTGGCAGGTCTGCCCGCCTAGAATATGCTCCCTGCACGCCTCAGATGCACTGACAATCCGACTGATTTTAAAACTAACTTAAAACCCCACCTTTTCAAAATAGCACACAAAATATTATATAAACAACTATTATTCGATTGCTGGTGTCAGGTACAGCTCTCATGACTAAAACATTGTCAAAGCGCCCTTGAGGTGAGTTATTCACGAAAATGGCGCTATACAAATTAGCCTAATTATTATTATTATTATTATTATATAATTATACATAATTATCGATGGCCTTCGTGTCAGAGTGGCAACAGCTATGACTCACACATTGAAGGTCCCAAATTCGAATTCCTTCTATGAAATTTTGAAAAAAATCTCATTTTGTCTTTGGTCTAGTAAAACTACCTAAACTAAAACATGTTATGATATCAATAAGTTCAAATCTGTATACAGTAATTAGGTTCAAATAACCTGTTGTATACAAACATTACCTACTATTATTGTTGCACAAAAAGGCCCAAGTGGCATCCCGAGAACTAGCAAACATATGAGACTTATTGAACGCTAAGGCATTAACACTGGAATTCCATAGTAATATACTTAAGAAATTGAAAATAACTTTGTTTAATCCACTAATTATTAAAAAAATATTTAAAAACACAACATGTTTCGGAGGATACCTCCATTTTCAGGATGATGAAGATGGAGGTATCCTCAGAAACACGTCGTGTTTTGAAATATTTTTTTTAATAATTAGTGGATTAAACAAAGTTGTTTTCAATTTCTCTGAGACTCTATGAAAACCAATCCCTAGGATTGAAGCTTAATTAAAACTTATCATATTGTAAGGTAACTTGATTTCTGAAGTTGTTTTTTGTTGTATACGACCGACTAGAGGTATATATTCTAAACATATTGGTTATACATATACAGAACTAAAAGGTTTCGCTAAGTCCCAGCGCACACAGGGTAGGACCTATAGTGTCCCTTCGTCAAATTTGTAACATTCAATTAGTCTTGACATCTCAACGATCCTTATTGGATTTACATTAATTTAATATTCTAGCTAGGTACTTAATAACCTTACAAGATAAGGAGAGATTTTCTTTGCCTGATTTTGGAGGTACTGCCTGAATATGTAATTTAGATACGTAATTATTGCTCCGTATACCGTGGACCGATAGGGTCAGTAATGCAGACGTACTACAGAGAGCCCGAGCCAATGAGAGCTGTTTTCGAGTGTGAAAATTAGAAAGGTCTCATATTTGGGTCATGTGCTAAGGGGAGAAAAATACCACCTCCTTCGACTGATATTCATGGGTAAAGCGGGAGTTGGAAGAAGGCAGCTGTCCTGGCTGCGGAACATCAAAGAGTGGACAGGAATAACAAGAGTTCAGAACCTGTTGCAAGTGGCGCAGGATAGAGATGCCTTTGCTGCAGTGATCGCCATCGCCAACCTGACACAGCACCGAAAGAAGAATAATTATTTATTGAAAAATAAAATATCAAAAAAGGAATTTAACTACGAAACTCAATTTCTCTTAACTAACTAACCATCACGCCGTCTCTCCGAAGGGGTAGGCAGGAAGAATGGATCGCCACACTGTTATTTCCTTACATATTTCTCTCGCTTCCTCAACACGTATACATTTTGTCATACACGTCGATTTCTCCAACTCCTCATATGGCCGATGTTAACTATTTTATTTATATGATCGTGACACGTTTTCTTCGGTCTTCCTATATTTTTACTTCAGTTTACATCGTGAATATATATTTTCTTAACCATTCTTTCTTCTTTCATAATTTCCATGTGTCCAAACCATCTTAATGATCCTTTAATTTTTTTATTTATAACATTTGTTTTGTCGGTATAGTTCTTTATTTTGAATAACTAAGTTTTTAAGATGCTTTGAATAAAAGGTAGAATTAATTTTAAACTTAACAAGTATTATATTATTGTATCTTGTTTTTTCAGCTCTGATCTGTTGTTACAATTTGGCGTCTAAAGAAACGTTAATTTATTTTGTCTTTCTGTGAAAGAACAAATTATTTGAATTTGATACAGACGTTCTGAAAGTTGATTCACTAATTACAAGACAGGTAGATACGCAGGTATTTCATGTCAAATGAAAACTTGAGCAATTAAAAAAGAAAAATTACCAACTTCAAAACAGGTTTTAAGAGAGTATAATTCAAAACGTAAACATGAAACTGTTGAAAATTTGCGATGAAAAAAGTTTGTAATAAAAGCACATTGTCTCTAAAGTAGCGCACTAGATTATCGGGGAGTCTGGATCGAATTTCAATTTAGAAACTTACACAATTCCTCCTGATTCTTCTCATTTTTCTTCCAAAGTATCATTGTTTATCTTATGGCTGGGTGTCTTTTACCCGATCCTTTACTGAGACCATCTGGGACCGGGCGGCGGAGTGGCGGGGAAAGAGAGGGGTGAGGTACCAAAGGGCCCAGTTCTCCGCAGAAGAAACAGCTGTTACCCGTATAAATAAATAATTTCGAGATACATTTTCACTCCGAGTGCTACTGGGATGAAAAAAACCTTCTTTATCCAACACTTTTGGCTGGTTTTAAAACGATTTACGAGTTGACATGATGCGGAGTAATGCCTAATGCGAAATAAATATATTGAGGGCAAAATGAATAAATATTTGAACCTTTTAACAATTTTATTTATTTTTATTTCAGCAACCATTAATCAATCGAAAAAACTCTGCAAAAATAAATTATAATTTAGAATAATATGAACTTTTTTATATTATTAAATAAATCGATAATTACCAATTGATGTTTATTACATTCGCAAAGCGAGAGAAGTATATAATGAATGGTATGTTTCATGATCATGGATAAAATTTCAAACGACGGTCTTCAAAAATGTATCGCACCAGTGATCGTCAAACTGTAGCAAGCCAACCAGAAATGTATGTAGCGCGATGGCGTATTCGGTGTTCGTTAGTTGCCTTGTTTAGCATATCCCCCCGCTGCCTGTAGCCTTTGTACTTGGGAATGAATTTATTCCGTGGATTCAGTATCGGAAGCCAGTCCGGTAGGTGCTTGATATTTCCTATCGGAACGGAATGTTGGTCAATGTTTCCATCACATTAGTCCCAACTGAACACAAATATCCAGACTAGAATGGATTCCTAGCAAATGTGTAACCTATGAACACAAAAAGCCATTAATAAATGCTGACCTTAAAATAATCTGATAATTTTTTTATGGATTATTTAATTAAAATCTTAAAAATGTCTTCCTAATGTCGAATCATCTCTCATGTTATATTTTACCTGTACTCAATAGATGCCTTAAACATTTATGTTGTTTGTAATATCCGTTGAGTTAATAAATTGATTTGATTCGATTTGATATAATAATACAATTATTTGTATTGAACTAGTTTCGCTTGGACACAAGCTTCATCAGGGCATTAAAACAAATGTTGTTTTACTGCCCTGATAAAGCTTAGGTCCAAGCGAAACTATTGTAGTTGGCATCAATTATAATAACCATACCGTGGTAAAATACGAAGTGTTTTATTTTTTATATCTATAAGTTTAAAATGTCTGTGAAGTGAGTGTTTCATATAAAAATTTGATTATATCATTACTTCACAAAGTCTCTTATTATTTCTTATTTCTTATCTTCTTCTTATTTTTCATGTTCTTCCATCGGATGTTGGATAACATAATTACTATTTTTAGTTTTAATACAGCAGCTCTAAACAGAGATGTGCTGGACTTGGATCTGGTTTAGAGAGGTTCAGCTCTTGTGGCTTTAGTCTGATGGGAGCATTGGAAATGTGATTTTGTGTGTTGTTGGTTAATGCGGGGGTTTGATTTGTGTGGCCCGGAGTGTTCGCTAACTGAACCATTCTATAAGGTTTTCTAGCCTAGTTTTTCATTTGATTTTACATTGGATAATCAGTTGCAGCACTATGTATTTAACTAGCTAGCTAACTAACTAACCATCACGTCGTCATCCAGAAAAGGTATGTAAAAATAATGGATCACTTCACTGTTCTTTGCTGACATACTTCTCTCACTTCCTCAACATTCATATATCGTGGGATGCACGCATGTCGATTTCTTCGATTATTACCACGTTTACCGTGGTCTTTCTTAATATCTAGTTTCTCGTATTCGTTCCGTTGTATCGATTTGTACACTTTCTTCACATTATTAAAGTATTATTTATTTTACACATTCTTCCATTTGTGCAAACGACCGTTACGTTGCATTCAGTATTTTGTTCCTAATACTTTTGTTTACATCTCGTTATATATTTATTTCTTTGAGACTCGTCATATTGAACATAACGCCGAATTACTATTTCTACCGGTATCATCAACAGCAGGTTGATTATGCAAGGTGGGAGAAGAAGCTCGACCATTGAAATAATGTTTACGTAAAAAATAATTCATACTATCATTTGTTCGCCAAAATGAATTATCAGAAGTAAATAGACGTATTTGAAACCTTTTCTCCGAAGCTTAAGTAAATTGCCTTCAATTTCTTCAAGAAAATCGCGGACAGGTTTAACCAAGAATATACTCGGTACTTTCGTGTAGAGAATTCTCAAGAATTACTTTTGAATCATCTTCAAAAATATATAATACCTTGATTGTGTTCGCTCAACCCCTGGAAAAAATTGTGTATCTCTTCTTTTAAACTTTATTCCCATTTTCTGGGGGTCGCTCTTCTTTTTATGCAGATTTAACACTTTTGGTATTAGCTCTGGTACTTGCCCAAGTCGCGGGCGTTTAGTTTCTTTCTATTGCTGACCTACCATGTAACCAGTGAGTATCGTTTGCTTCTTTATTATGTTCGAATCCTGAACGTAGTTTTAAAAACATAGTCGCAGTATCAGCGCATCTCATGGTCAAATCGTCGGACCCGTGTATATTTCAGCTTTTCTTTTTCTTTTTAATGTAGGCTGTTTCTTAAGAGGGATTGGGCATTTGTGAGGTCGAGTCCCAGCTGTTGTACGTGTCTCTGTAGTGCGTCTGTACTGACCCTATCGGTCCACGGTATACGAAGTATTCTGCGGTATATCCACATCTCGAACGCTTTCAACCGGTTCATTACATTCACTTTCAGAGACCCGGTTTCGCAGCCATATAGTAGAACAGAACAAATATAACATTTAATTTTTCTTTGTCGGAGTTTCAAGTTAAGATTATCGTTGCAAAAGAATGTTCTTATTTTATCAAATGCAGCTCGTGCAACTTTTATAGATCCTTTTCTATTATTGGGGTAACTTTTATATTGCCACTGACTTGAATATTTCTAAAATGACCTATCCTTGTGATGCTCTGTATCTATTTTTGTATTTTCAACTAAGCAATGTGGACTTTACGTTCATGATTTTTCTTCACAGCCCAGCACTCTGTACAGTACAGCATGGCAGGAAATAATTATGTATGAATAAAAAAGTTCTAGTGTAATTTATTATGAATGTTAACGATGTTTCGTAGCGGTACTATGATTAGTTAATGCTGATGTGTCCAGGGCACGACACGTGACCGTATTTTATGAGAATTTGCGATGGAGATTCATTAATTAGAAAATGCGTTTAATTACTTTCTGTAGCCTCTGCAGGGATGGGTTGACACGCCAATTTCAATTAGGCTAATACAAGTTCGATGTTATTATTGGCTATTATAATTATGTTGCTGAATTCTCGTGCTAACAGTTGAAAATTAATTACATTTCGCAAGTGCCTACAAAACATAACTTTTACTGGAAATTAAAAAAATATACATATGCACAAAAAATACACAATTATAAAAAAAAATCATACATAGGGTGTTTTTTTAGAGGTATACAATACATATTCAAAATGAAAAAAAAACACATTAAAATAATGGTAATGTCTATGATATTGGCTTAATTTATGCCATTATTGTTTAAATATGATTTCGGGTATATGAGCGCCACGGCTAGCTCGAATGAAGCGCAATCGTGAAATCCAATTTTCGACAATTGTCGTCTTTGTGGATGCGTATTATCCACTAGAGTGTACGTGGTGCGAAAACAATCCATGGTCTTCCGAATAACTTGCTCGGATGAACGATTATGTCGACCATAAAATGGACGTAGTGCACGATAAGTTTGGCGAACCGAACCATGATTTTCAAAATAAATTTGCACAATTTGCAAGCGCTTTTCTGACGTCAGTCTATTCATGGTGAAATGCAAAACGTACTCATTACAAATCAAATGTCAACTGTCAAATTGACAGTCTGTAAAAACAATGTCATTAGTTTATAAACCAAACCTCTAAAAAAACACCCAATACAATACATATCCTCACCATTTTACTGTCTATTTACTAACCATTTCGGTTGATACCGATATTCACTAGCCAATATAATACTTCCATCCTTACTCAGGGCACCACATTACCAATTTAAAAAAATGGTATTTACCACATTGTATTCGTATAACAAATAAATTTGTGGTCAAAAACTAGAAAAAATATTTTTTCACAATATTCACACTTTCTGGTTTTATTATGACTAGTATAAAATTCTTTAAACCTGTAAATAGAATTGCTTGCGAAAGCAAATAATTTTTTTATGTACTGAAACCGATTTTTCTGTTTTATACCTATATTGATCACCAAAAGTGGATTTATTTATATACACCAACGATAAGGTGTTATTTAAAATTATATGGGTATGAAACGAAACTATAGAAATTAATACGAATGAAATCGTCTTTTTTTCTAGATGTTTTATTACAGTTTATGGGAATGACGTGTTTCGCCTTCGTAAGACATTATCAATATAATATAGTAAACATACGTTTTCATTCGTATTAATTATTTAATGTGGAATTTTACCTCATTGTTTAAGAAACAATAAATAAATTAATGTAATGTCAAAATAGATATACTAAGATAATTTATTTTAATGAGTGTAACCCTTACCATCACAGAGCTTAATCCGGATATCCTGTTCGAGTTATAAGAATCTTACTCTTAATAAAAAATAACTCACGAATATCATTTTATAAAATGCTAATATTAAGCTACGGATGAAAATATCTATTCTTATAAATAAAAGTACATCAATATTATATTTGCCGTAATAAACTGTTCAAATAAACCAATTCAAAAGATTTTTGTGTTCATATGTTGATAGCTTCTATTTTGATTTTTCCAAATTAATATAACTTGATTTATCTGTAAACACAAGTACACGTAAACATGATATAACCAATGGTACGATGTTAAGATATAATATAAGATATTAATTTTCTATCTTCCGGTTCATATAAACATAGCAAATAATTGTATTTCTTGTGTTTATTTAAAGACAAATGCTTCCATTCAGGTTTTGTCGCTTTGTTTATATTATAAGATGGGTCGACTCCGGGAGTAAGAGAATTTGAATGAGGATGGAATGGAAGGCACTTTTCGTTAAGCAAACAGTAAGGGTAAACTTTGATAAAAATGAATACAGTATTCGGATGGCCGCAGGCTGGAGCGCTATTGCCTAATGCCAACCAGTCAAAACAATCCCCCGGGCGCCTTTCCAAATAATATGCACAAATTCCCAACAATCAATTTTAGAACATACGTACGACCCAGAAAGAAGTTTATTTTTATTCTTTGTTTTGACTTTCTCGTCTTTATTTTCAAAAGGGAGTAAACCATCAGAGCTAATGGTGCGAAGTAAATTGTTTAGACGACTTGTTGGAAAATGTAATATTCACCAAAGGCTTTTCTCTTTACAAAAGGTTTCTCTGTAACACAAAAGAGAGGTGTAAGACAAACGGTGTTTGTATCGTGTGCCGCTTACTAAATTAAGTGTTTATGTACCTATCGCCTTCATTTATATTGAAATTTTCCGCTAATTTTATTCGCCTGATTTAAACGTATAGGCATTACTTTGTATTTGCAATGCTGTATCTGCGCTACACTTGTTTGGTAAACAAGGCGACAAAAAGATATAACAAAGCCATTTAAACTTTATTTATTGACTCCATTCAATAACACCTCTGGGGATAAAGAAGAGCGAAACAGAGTATCATAAAAGGACTAACTTTTCTTATAAAAGTAAACCGACAAAAGTAAACATAACATTATCTTATCCCAAACTACTTGGTACATCATCAAAGTCCAATTCATATTCATCATAATATCACGTTTCTTTCGAGTGGCCCATTTTGCTGAGAAAGTTTGTAGACATAAAGTTATTGAATACGCACATCGGGCCAACTAGGAAATTCGCCGATTTAAAAGTTTCCCGGTGGGTGGCGCGCGCCCTCTCTCGGCTCACCTCCACTCCACTCCAATACCGGGGCATAACTGCTGCTAAGCGTAGCAGAAAAGTGCTTTTCAAGGAAATGGGAGTAATGTAAACCCAAATAAATCTCGAGATTTGCATACGGTACGCTAACAATATACCTCATAAAGGATCAGGACTATATTTTATAGGAATATTAATACGGTTCGCTTCTCATCTTTCCTGGGTTTTGGTTAAACGTATTTTATACGTCATTTGTTAAGCTTTCAATTTGTTTCCTTGTAGTATGTTTCCACGAATGCCGCCAGTAGAAGAGAAGAAACTGTATTTTTATTACTGTTTTAGGATTCAGTAAAAGCTTTTGACTTTTAAAGTACCGTTTATGGCAAAAAAAACTGAAAGCTTTGAAAGACATTATTATTTATATGGAATCCGAAAATGTTTGAAAAGAACTTTGGATAATCGGTTCAATAAATTTAATAAAGTACTTTTATGAATTCAGTATTTTAATGTTTCGTCTATTTTTTAAATTGAATTTAAACCGTATTATTCGAGATTATGAAAAAATCTGTATTTATTTAAAACTGTTAATATTAGAATATTTAATGACATTGTATTTGAGATCATATAATATATTAATATTGTTTTTTTACAACACTTTATTGCACTATTGATCACAGATGCTCCTTTTTAGTGTAGAAATGTTATCATTAAAATATGACAAAATCGTTACTTAAATACTTAGGGAAGGAGGAAGGAGTCAGGTCTAGAGATAGGGGTTGTAATCATTTAAATTAGATTGTTAGACCATGGGAACATATCAATAATTGAACTTAAGTTTATTTGTTTATTTTTAAATTTTAATTGTTTTTTTTTTCTTTTGATAATTTCAATATATTTTCCTCGCTGCTTTAGCAGAGCAAGGGGACATATCTTATTTAATACCTCAAATTGCCGCACAGAGGCCCTTCGAAGTTCTTCTGTATTGAAAGCGATTCGTCTTTTAAAGGTGGTGGCAAAAGAGAAGGCAATTATAGCGAATTCGTGACCCCAACGATAAGAGCAACAAGGATAACTGGCATATTTATTTTTTATATGGTTCCATGTAGACGATCGAAGTATGCGCGGGAGAGGCCTATTGGTGGCGATGAGGTTCGCAACCCATCACACCGCGTCTTTTGAGGGGGCGAAAAAAGAAGGATGGAGTACCGCATCGGTTTGCCCCGTTTGGGGCGACTGCGTGATGGTTAGTTAGTTAGTTAGTTACATTAACATTTCTAAAAAACAGACGTTTTCATCGGTATTAATTATTTAATATTGAGTTTTACATTATGGTTCAAGGAACAATTTTTCTTCTGTGACATCATTCGTTGGTAAAATTTTGAATCCAGAATGAAATAGCTTTGTATTATGTGCGCACTCTTTTGATTGTTCCAAGTTCAAACATGCCGATAATGAATCACCAGATTATTCGCATCACTACAGGGGACACAATATTATCAGCCGGCGGCTCGCCTTAATCCCGTTTATCCATATCTCACTCTTTGTCAGTCTTCCCTGTCATAATGTCGGTCCACGGCACAGCCTGACGCTGCTTTGATCTAATTATGAGTGGCAGTTCTTTTGATATGACACGGAGATTAAAGGGAGAGTGATGTGACACAGTTGCGGTAGCGGAGGCTATTATTTTATCGGCCCCGCGACATCCTTCGCCCGGTGGTTATCAGGCGGGCATGATAGCGGGTAGGTAATGTTTCATTTTTACTGCTCAAAGAACATCATGCTTCCCCGATACGTTTGTGTTTATCAACCAGATAATGAATTTATTACGAGTTCCGTAACATGTCATAATTGAAAGGGGCGCAGTGGTATAAGGTAACAATTAAATGGGTAGGCGCTTTTAACGTCCTGAATACCTGACTCCAATGAATTTTATATTTTACTGAATTTATAACTAACTAACCTACTAACCATCACGCCATCTCCCCGAAAGGTTAGGCAGAAAGAATGGACTGTGACACTTTAATCGATGCGGCACTCCATCCTTCGCTTTTTGCCCCCGCGAGAGACGTGGTGTGATGGGTTGCGAACCTCATCGCCACCAATAAGCATCTCCCGCGCACACTTCGATCGTTCAACGTCTACATAATAAATCTAAAATAAATTATATAAAATACAATGATATAAAATAAAATAACAAATAACGAATAATTTAATAAATAAAAATTATTTAACACAATGTTATTTTGAGATAAATTAAGAAAACTTAATTTTGTTCTTACAATAAGAGGCAAAGGGAGTTTTTTTTTCCGATAGAATACAGAAATAAAACATCTACGCGATTGACGAAACCATATCGGTTTTCCCCTTGTACTGAAGACATAAAATTTATTGTTTCTTGAACCATGTTATAATAAAAAATATAAAATAAAATAAAAAAACTTTGTATTTAACCACGATATGGATATTATAATTGATGACTACTAGTTTCGCTTGGACCCAAGCTTCATCAGGGCAGTATAACATTTTTTGTGTTATTGGTATACCGCTTGTTGTACTGCTACTACTACTAACATTGTTATACTGCCCCGAAGCTTGGGTCCAAGTAAGACTAGTTAGCATCAATTATAATAACCATAACTCCTTTAATAAAATCCTTCAATAAATTTCATCATTTCTTTATCCGTGTTGCATTTTCATCAAATACCAATATTTTAAGATAATCAAATGATTTTACTGAAATCTCTTGATGGAAGTTCATTTTAAATAATAATTAAATAAAACGATGTTTTTTAACTACTTCCACTTTTGTCTTTATTTAGACAGCGACCGGTGTCCCCAGGCTCGCTGGCATAGACAGTCCCTGGACCCAGTCTGTCGATGCCAGCGAGCCTGGCGAAACCGGTCGCTGTCTAAATAAAGACAAAAGTGGAAGTAGTTAAAAAACATCGTTTTATTTAATTATTATAACCAATATTTTATATTCGATTTTTAAATGTTTTACCATGATCGTCTCTGAGATACAATTTCTGTGGCGTTAATTATATGGTTAAATAATATTTAACTGGTGCGGTTCGGTATAAGAACAGAATCGTATTCAATTTACCATAATGATTAAACGTAAGCCCTTTTCATATATTTTCAGATAATTACAATTTACACACTTATATAAACAGGTATTTTGATTACTAAAAATCATGTAAAATTAAATGGAAATGACCTGTGTCGCCTTGTTAAAGTACTGTTAAATGTTTCAATATTACATTTGATAATCCCGTACAAGGATAAATATGCTATTCTCTAAAAATAATAATAAAAAAATACAAAAAATTCAGTTAATGTACTTGAACAACAGTTGCATCATTTTAAATATATTTTGAATAGAGTTAAACATTTTTGTTTAAATAATAAAAAATACATCCGTTAGGATAACCAAAACTATACACCTAAACATAGTATCTCTTAACTATCCAATGCACTTAAGCTTATTCCTAAAAGCGTGTCGCAATAATCAGCGGAAATCTAGTTTTCCCAACTAAAATGGAAACATCCCTAAATGCGGAAATTCTCATTTTTCTCACATGCAACCCATTATTTTTTTCCGCGTCATTTCCCGTCGGGTATCTCGTCACGCGAACTTATCTACGGAAAGTTAACATTTTTGTTTGCCATTGTACAGAACTCTGCCGGGGCGAGCTTTGTTAGTTCGAAGACTAATATTCCCATTGCTACACTTCAAGAATAGTCGTCCACAATAATTCATTTTCACCGGTCAGACAGTCTAAGTTTAGTTAGGCACGTGTCTTCTTGCGGGACTCACTATCGTATATATGTACAACGAAATGAAATTCTGTCAAAAGTTGTTATAGTACCTACAAGGTGAAAAAGCAAATTTGTGTTTTCATAGACATTTCACCATTTTTTATTTAATCGAGTTAAAATGGGAGTATCGTGAGAGGACTCTTATTATTTATACCCCACTATTTATGACAAAAAAAGGAAAATTTGTGTTTTCATAGAAATTTCACCATTTTTTATTTAATCGAGTTAAAATGGGAGTATCGTGAGAGGACTCTTATTATTTATACCCCACTATTTATGACAAAAAAAGGAAAATTTGTGTTTTCATAGACATTTCACCATTTTTTATTTAATCGATTAAATATGGGAGTATCGTGAGAGGACTCTCATTATAGATACCCCACCATTTATGACGTGAGTTATTTGCCTGACACTATTTATGACGTGGGTTATTTTAAACACTATTTATGACACGAGTTATTTTAAACATTATTATAACCATTGCGTAGATTTTCACGGTTGGCAGCAATATGTTTGGTGTGTTTTTGGGTAACACCGTGTGATATCTCCTTCTCGACCGACGTTTCGGAGATCGTTGCAGTCTCCATCTTCAGGGTAACCTTACTTGCTAACTTACCCTACTTACCCTAACTTAACTTACCCTGAAGATGGAACTGCAACGATCTCCGAACCGTCGGTCGAGAATGAGATATCACACGGTGTTACCCAAAAACACACCAAACATTATTATAACCAGTAAATATACTTATTCTATAATAGTTTGTGAAAAATTATACATAAAATTACTTAAAACTAACTAAACTAAATAAATCGAACAAATAACAAATTACTGCAAGTAAAAATTACATTCAAATTTAAGTTTTTAAAGGTTAAATATAAACAGAAATGAATAAATATATAAATTCTCGGTTTGAAGCAGAAATACAGGGAGATTTTTGAAAATATCACGAAATAATTCATACAAAAAATGATAGAATGTGAGTTAGAAATTTAATATCATTTTAAATCTTCTTCACTAGTTTCAATCCCAAGGGATTGGTTTGCAGCAAAGTGTATAATTGCAGGTTCTTGGGATGCCACTTAGGCCTTTAATGTGGTAGTTTCCCGTTGCGTTCCACATCATTTTAAATAAATAACAGTATTATAATAGTGTTCCAAAGTAAACAGTTTAGAATATTATCATATTAAGTTAAAAATCATTGTTTTCTGAAATCTGATTAAGGTAATATAATTAAAGTGTTTTTTTTTTGTTTCATCTTTAAGGTGTTCCGGAAGTCTATTAAGTGCAGAAAATGTTACAAAAATTCTAGACAACGGTCGTTTTCATTAATTTAAAATATGGGTGTTTTTTTTTTGTCCTTTTCAAAAAATAATAAATGTTATGTTTGACATTTAAATAACTTACCTATATTTAAAAAATACGTAGAATTTCGAAACACCGTGTGAAATATGTAGAGAGCTAGTATTGATCAAAACGCGCATTGTACAGCCTAAGCTAATAATACATTCTTAAGTATTACCATCAATTTGTATTCCACGTATGGAGTCAAAAGTTTTCTCCTAAGATCCCCGAAGAAACGTTTGATTTTTTTATGAAATACTTGTACGTACAAATATCGCTGTATCAAAAAGTCTAAACACGTGTCAAAGCTGAGGCAAAAAATACTTTCTTTACTTCGGCGGAGTACTTTAACTTGTTCCAACTTCGATTGTTTACGGGGCTTTGAAACACAATACCGGCTTATTCTGTCGGGTTTGTAGAAACAATACAAACAGACTGATCTTTATAAAATCATCATCAGCCATTCAAAAAAGAGTAATTTATGTAAGGATTGCTTATTAATTAAGATCACGAACCAATTAAAATAATGAATATAACATGTATGAAAATGAACAAATAATTATTATAACATGTATGAATGTGAACAAATAATGATTATAACATGTATGAAAATGAACAAATAATGATTATGACATGTATTAAAGTGAAAAAATAATGATTATAACATGTATGAAAATGAACAAAAAAGATTATAACATGTATAAAAATGAACAAATAATGATTATAATATGTATGAAAATGAACAAATAATGATTATAAAATGTATGAAAATGAACAAATAATGATTATAACATGTATGAAAGTGAACAAATATTTTTTTAAGGATTAATTGTATCTCAATAGAGGCGAAGATGTAAATAGTTTTTTTTTTTGGAAACAGAATATGGTAGTCGAGGCTATTACAGGACTTATGACCTGTCATTGGTTGGGTTAAGCGATCACTTTATGTTAACAACATTCCCCATTCCTCACTTCTTACGACCACCACGTCTGACAATTTTTTGGAACTTGTATAATATATATGCTATTATGTTAAAACACTTCACATTTTTTAGGTCAATTTACACTAGCGCCATCTTTTAACATTATTTGTAAATGATTAACCCGCAATGGGTAAAATCCAGTGTTTGTCTACAAGTATTTGTATACATTAAAAAACAAATTGAACAAATTATAATTATGACATGTATGAAAGTGAAAAAATAATGATTATAACAGTTCTCCCAGTTCTCTTCCACACAGTCCACCCATTATTTTCTTGGTCTGCATCCTGGTCTCTTTTCGCGTGACACCCAATAGGACTTGATCTTCGGTGCGCTGCCCTCTGGAATTCTTACAACGAGGCTATCCCACCGTAGGCGTTGAGAGTCATAGAATCTCACCAATGTTTCTTGATGAACCAGTATAATATACCATAATTCATAAACTGTGTAATTTGGAACATAACAACAACAAACCATAGTAGGCAGAGAGAATGAACCCCCACATTAGTGTATCCTGACCCACCTCTCTATATTCCTTTACATTCATATAGCGAGTCATACACACAAGTCGATTCTTCCTACTTCTAACATGACCGCAGTGATCAAACCAACGCAGTCATCTTTTGATTTGTATTAATGTAACATTATCACAATTTATTTATTTAAAATTCTATAAAATTATCGATACAGCTGTTACACCAATTAATGTTGGCATCATCAGGTGTTATTGCATGAAAACTTCAATCCTATCATCAGATTTTTGTAACAATTGATGATGCCAACATTGGTTGGCGAAACAGCTGTGTCAACAATTTTATAGAGTTTAAATTAATACAATATGATATTATAACAGTGTTAAAAATATAAGAGTTAATATTGTTGAAGTATCATAGGGTTTCGGCTAAAACAATAAATTTTCTAATAAATAACACTATTTATTGAAAACTTATATATTGCTGATATCTTGTGGTGTTATATGAGTAAAATCACGATTTACACATATCATATTATACATAAAGGAAACAGTTTTATTAATATATGCTAATTATAATGTACATTTTTAAAATAAAAAACGAACAAATTAGAATTTATTGTACAATCGTAAGTGTAAGCAGAAATAAGAACTCATGATAATAAATAACAAATGTTTAGGATTGCAACCAAGTCCCCTGAATAAGGAGCCAAACGTTCGGTCCCATAGACTACCACCCACTTAAGTTTTTTTTAATTTTTATTATCTATTGAATACTTTTAAGTAAATAACGAGAATTATAAGTACCGAAACTAGTAAATATTTGTTTAAAAACAAAACCATTACAATTATAAAGATCTTTTAGAAATAAGCTAAATTTTTTGAATTACGGACACATGTTTAAACATAAAAAAATACTTATAGTAATTAAATGTTGTTTGAACAGAAGTTTTATTATATTTTATGGGAATAACATATTTCGCCTCATTTGATAATGCCTTAGCAAGGTGAAACATGCCATTCAGATAAAATATAATAAAAATTCTAGGAAATAGATGTTTTCCTTCGCATTAATTATAATCCTAGTTATTTTATCATCAATTTAATAATTATAATATTAGTTTACTTGTAAATTTGTTTTTAAACAACTTTATTGTTTTCTACAACCAACCGGTTTCGCTCCCGCCGGAGCTTCGCCAGGGTTACAAAATACCCTAGTGTCTTTTGTAACAATGACGAAGCTCCGGCGGGAGCGAAACCGGTAGGTTGTTGAAAATAATACAGAAGTGTGAATACAAATTTGAAAGTGTATTAATATTATCTTTAAATAATACCGCACCACAAATGAAGTTCTTCACACGGAAGTATAAATTCAATACGTCGCCATGTAATGAAACCACGTGTTTTTTCAATAAATGTGAGATGCTAAAAAATTGTCACTGCAAACTGAAATAACAGATGCTATTTGCTGACTCTCCAAAAAAACTATTTGCGTATTAATTAATTGTGATTGGAGCTTCCGATTGAAAGTCAATAAAACACAGTTTAAGCGTTTTCATAATACTCGCATTTCCAATTTGAATGCATTTTTTTTATTAATACCCATTCCGACTTTGCAATATTTTACATATTTTATGGTACATACAATATATGTTTATTTTATTATATATTTATTTCATTTGGATTTTTCCACAACAAACATTTATTTAGAACAATTTTTATACATATGATTTTCGTTTTAAAACAAATGTATTTGAGTACAACTAAACGTAAGTTTCAAATTAAATTGTCAATCGTTTAAATTTGCAATGAATATTTTCAATTATCAATTGCTTCTTAAACAATGACGTAAAACTCTCTCTTAAATATGAAATATTGATAAAAGCGTGTATTTTCTAATTATTTTTAAGTTTTTTTTATAAATATTTCATTTGACTGACATGATTCACTTTGCTTAAGCCTTATAACCAGTATATATAATACAAACAATTGATATTGGCTAAAAGGTATAAAATGTCATTCCTATAAAATATATTTAAATCTCTTAAACAAAAATATTTTCATTAATATGACGAAAATTGGTATTTCATTTGATAATTTTTCTTTCCGCCCGCTTTCGATTTTGTCATCTTGACTTGTCAAAGGCTCTGGCGAAACCGTTCAGAAAATTAATAATGAATGTAACCAATGTTTACTAAATATACGAGTACTTCAATCAAATTTATTTAATGAGATTATTTTATTTATTCTTATCACATTAAAGCAATATTTAATTAACGCATACTGTATTTAATTTTATGAAGAAAAAAAAATTGTTAATATATTAATATTGTATTATAATTTGACAATGAATAAATCTGTTAAGTATATTCTTAAACGCTTATAGTAAAAGGAATAAATATTTAGCTGGTTCGTACATTTAAGCGTATAGAGAGTTGTAGTGTAGAGCATGCAATATTCACGGAAGTAAAATTCATTACCTTTCGTCGTCCAAGAATGCGGGAGTCGGTCAGTCAGCTGAATAAGTCAGGAGGCGAGGCAGCAGGCAGCCTGACACAACTGAATTATTAATCCAAGCACCAAGAGTTTTTCCCGTATTTGCACAATCGATTCCGATTTCCCAACCATACACTCAATCACGGAAGTTGCAAAAAATAAAAACCAATTTTAAAATGTATATATACAAAACGTTTCGTTTATTAACACCGTGTGAATTGGTAGAGCTTAATTAAAATTTCATCTGAGCCGTATTTTGAATAAACAATGCGAGTAGTGTTTTTGATAACAGTATAATTTGTAGACACGATCGTACGTTTTCGGAGCGGAGAAGCGTAACCCAACCGTCCACACAGCTCGGCTGTCGAGCTTGCACTGGCTGTCGCTCCGCGCAAGCTTTCCTAAATATACCTACGAGCCTGAAACTGCGAGTATCCGTAGTCGCCTCTACGATTTCTGGCGATCTCCAGTCTAAGGGAGTGTAATGACAGGCGCGTAGACTTAACTTACTTTGCTCCGGTCTTCGTTAGCCTCCGCTTCCTTTTTAGTGGGAGTTTGATTTATTATATCTTTGTCGACTGTTGGAATTTTGAAGGTGGAAGACAAGCCCCGAAGCCAGCAGTCGTAGCGAGGCCAGATGCTTAAATGAGGTTTCGACTTCAAGTTTTCTTAACAACGTTTTTGGTTTTCGCTGCTTATTTTACATGATAGCTACCCGAATAAACTTTCTAGAGTTTTTCAACTTTTCTTACACTCATCCTTGAGAATATTTTACTTGTTCGAGTTGTCGACTAATTTTAAAATTAAATTTCAATGAATTAATCCAATATTTACGTATTTTTCATTATTCATTAAAGATAGATCACGTGACGTCCTTTATTAAATACAAAATTAAGCACATTAATAATGTGTTTGTTATATATGTAACGCGTTATCTTAAGTTTAACTTTTTCCAATTTTGGCATTATTTCGACAGCGATCGGTTTCGTCAGGCTCGCTGGCATCGACAGACTGGTCACCAGACCACCAGTCTGTTGTTGCCAGCGAGCCTGACAAAACCGGTCGCTGTCGAAATAATGACAAAAGTGGATGTAGAAGTTAAAACACATCGGTTTATTTAATTATTATTTAAAATGAACTTCCATCAAGAGATTTCAGTAAAATCATTTGATTATCATCATTATGATTTATTAATGAATTAAAACACTGTTTTTATTACACAATCGATTATATTCTACTCAGCATGCTTCCATGTTTATTTAGTTCTTCTGGTGATTGTGGCTTAATATCTTCAAAACTCGCCCAGAAAAAATTCATAAGGAGTATTTTATTTCAAACTAGCTATACCCGGCCTCGCGGTGCTATGGCTCAGTCTAGTTAAATACAAAATAATAAAAATAGCACACATTTATAATATGTTAAATTTCACAATAATTGTTAGTATACGATATTTTTGTTCTAAAAATAATCTCTTAAGCAATCGTTTTCTTTTCCGCAGTGAACCAAGCTTTTGTTTGTTAAAATAAAAGATATATTGGTTTTCAATTTATTTTATTTTAAATTCCTAATATTGTTACTTGCCTTTATATCATCGAAACATATAACTGAGTGTTTTTTTTGTTTTGTGTTGAAGTTCGCTTAAAATACTTCTGTACCTTCACCGAAGTAATATTTATTAATAAACAGTGAAATCTGTCAATTGGTTCCCGAGTCCATTGAGTTCAAAGAATAGAAGAAGAAGAGGACCCTTAATTTTTATATATTTCAAACTAACCATAATATTTATTATATTTAAGATATATAAAATCACCATTAGCACACTATGTTAAATAGTTTTTTTTGATACCGACGTTTCGGAGACGTGTGAAATAATATTTCTTTTTATGTAAAAGGTAATAAAATAATACTCTTTTTCTAGCAAATCTGATGTATGAAAAGATTTAAAAAAAACTAATTATTTGACAAAAAAAAATTTGCGAGGATTTTCCTGTGTTTTTTTTAGTCCGCTAAGAATACTAATGGCTTGAATTTGCATATAGAGTTGCATTTTTAAGCAATTTACTGAAGAACTAGCCCGCCAAAATGCTTAAAAGTTTTCGTTAAAAGAATGGTTACTAAATTACATCAAGCCTCGCCGGGGAATCTGCATCGTACCCCACCGCGGCGAGGGGCGCGGAACGTTATTCCTCCGCGATAGTTTTGAGCGAGGCGTGGGGTATGCAAATTTAAAAATGAACTTGTAATCTAATTTTTGCCTTTTTTCATAAGGATTTTACTTCCTCTTCAAAATGCGAAAAAATATTTTGAAAGCGATAACTTAAGATATTTATGAGTTTTTTTTTTGGTAGATCATTTCTTTACTTGTTTTATATACATATATAATATAATATGTTATTCTTCTTCTTCTTTTTCCTTGTTGTCAACCTATGTGGTCTGTTCTCCAGAGTATTACTCCTCCTGTGAAGTAGATTCCCAGCAGTCTTTCCATCTTTTAGGAGGTCTTCTACGAGGACGAGTCCCATGAGGCTGATTATGCAATGCAATATAGGGGAGTCTGGTGGTGTCCATTATTTGACCATGACCATACTAGTCCCTTTTTCGCAGTCTGCTCCATCTTATAATATCCTCAACCTCACATATCTTTCTTATTCTGGTGTTCTTCACGCGATCTCTCAGTATCTTGCCTGCTATCGTCCTCAGTGTCTTTATATCGGAAGTCCTCAAAACTTGTTTGGTCCTTACTGTGTCTCCCTTTGCTTCGACGCCATATGTTATTATCGGTCTTACGCATGTTTTATAAATGCTCATCTTACTCTTAATGGGCATGTCTTTGTTTTTCTATGTTGTGGATTTTAGAGCCCCAAAGATTGCATCTGCCTTGTTTACTTGGGCTTGTATTTCTTCCCGCAGATCAGTCCTCCCGCCAGGTCTATGCCTAGATACTTGAAGGTCCTGACCTGTTCTATGGGTTGATTTTCTATAACCAGGTTACATGTTTTGGAAGTGGTCATACGTTTAGTTTTTTCGATAGAGATCGTCATGTTGTATTTCTTACAGGCGAAATGTAGTCTGTCTAGCTAAAATATATTCATTTATTCATTTCAAGTGCATATAGATCTGTTAGCAATAGACGAAAAGATAAAATAAAACTTCTTATTTCTCTTGGTCTAGGATGTTCGACTTGTTTGTGAGGTGATGTATCCTGTTACTATTTAATAAAATATTAAAATATTTTTTTTATTATTAAGGATTTGTCAAGTGTTATAGATAAGTAGGCTTGATTCAGTCCTTAATATGAGACAAATTTCGATACTGAAGGGAAAAAAAAAGAAAATGTAATATTAGGTCCTTACATATGAAATTGGCGTTTTGCCGTACTGGCAACTTTGATCTCAAATATCTTCTCTTTGGTTAGGAATTCCAAATTCAAATTTATACAGCTATTTACTCAAGTATTTGTGTTTTGAAAATTATAATTCATTTGTTTTTTACTCAATTGTTTTTTTTCTTTGCGTCACTCAGTTTACAAAATGGAAAACTTGAAATATCGCGTTATTTAAGAGTACGAGTTCCACCGTGGCACCAGTGCTGCAGAAACGGCTCGAAGGATTAATGATGTGTATGGCGACGGTGCTGCAAAAGAAAACACAGTGCGTTTTTGGTTCCAACGTTTTCGTTCTGGAAATTTCGACCTGCAGAACAAGCCCCGTGGACGGCCGGAGACCAAAGTTGATAATGAAGAATTGAAGGCTATTGTGGAAGCGGATCCATTGCAAACCACGTCCGAGTTAGCTGCAGGCTGCGCTGTTAGTGATAAAACTGTTTTAATCGACTTAAAGCAAATTGGGAAGGTGAAAAAGCTTGAAAGGTGGGTACCTCACGAATTGAGTGAAGCAAATCAACAAACGCGCGTTGACTGCTGCGTTGCATTACTCAACCGGCACAATAATGAAGGGATTTTGAATCGAATCATTACCTGTGATGAAAAGTGGATCCTGTATGATAATCGGAAGCGCTCATCGCAATGGCTGAACCCTGCCAAACCAGCCAAACCACGCCCCAAGCGAAAATTGACTCCAAAAAAGTTACTTGTGAGCGTTTGGTGGACTAGTGCTGGTGTCGTTCACTACAGCTTTCTTAAATCTGGCCAGACGATTACGGCAGATGTCTATTGTCAGCAATTGCAAACCATGATGGAAAAGCTAGCTGCTAAACAACCGAGGCTGGTTAATCGCTCTAGGCCACTGCTGCTTCATGATAACGCTAGACCACACACTGCACAACAGACGGCTACCAAATTAGAAGAGTTTCAATTGGAATGTCTAAGACATCCACCGTACTCTCCGGACCTTGCCCCAACAGATTACTATTTTTTTCGAAATTTGGATAACTTCTTGCAAGGGAAAAAATTCAACTCCGATGGGGCAGTCCAAACCGACTTCAAAGATTTTATTGATTCCCGTCCGAATGGTTTTTTTAGTAAAGGGATCGATGAACTACCTATAATATGGCAAAAGTGCATAGATAGCAATGGTACATACTTTGATTAAATAAATATATTATATTTAAAAAAAATCAACTTTATGTTCCTCCCATACAAAACGCCAATTTCATATGTAAGGACCTAATATATATCGTTTTTTAATTGATCATACATCACCATCAAACCGAAAATTAAAAATGTATTACAAAGATTTTTTTATTATTATACAATGAACTTCTACCAATTAAATAATTGCGTAGATTTTCGCGGTTGTCAGCAATATGTTTTGGGTGATTTTGGGTAACAACGAATGATTTCTCCTTCTCGACTGACTTTTCATTACCACCACCACATTACCCTGAAGATGGAGACTGCAACGATCTCCGAAACGTCGTTCGAGAAGGAGAAATCACTTTACCCAAAATCATCCAAAACATATTTCTACCAATTAATTTCAATTAAAAACATTTATATGACTAGAGTACGTCATATTTTTAAACTTAAAAATAACAAATTAAATAACCGTTTCAAATCAAGAAATTACTTAATGATAGTTTTGGTATTGTTTTGGTAAAATCTCAAAGTAATTACTATAATATAATTTAAGATTATTTGTTGAGAAAATTACTTGTTTCGCGAGAATAAAATTGTGTCTTTTTTACATGAGATTTATCGAATTGTGATATAGAAGAGGTTGTTATTTTCGATATTTAAAAAAATCTTTGGAATATCACAATTAACCCTCTGAACAGAATATTCATTAGAAAAAAAGTCGACAATGGTAGTATATAATTGAACTCTGGATACATTACACATGCGCAAATCCTTGTCTAAGAATGCAAAGCCTTACCAGGTAATAAAATATCTTGGTGTCATTGAAGATTTCAAAATATTTATGCGCTTGTCTATCCATAAATAAGAACTATTCGAACTGTTTTTTGGTTAAAGGATTTATATCTGATGGGCTTGAAGAATAGAGAGGTGGAATCAAGGTATAATATATTTGTGTAAATATATATGCATGTATAATATATTTACAATGCAAAGAGCAAAGAAAGCATTAATGTTAACACTAGAAGGCAGGAGTCGAGCCCGGGATCTAGATACGGGGTAAGCCCACTTGACATCGCGTTTACAGCCACCAAGCAACGAAATAAATGTTTATTTTACTTTCAGCAGACGCGTATATATTTCAGGACCAAATTCTTCCACCGTTTTCAACGGGATAAATTACATTTCAAACAAAAATGTATATAAGGTCAGAGCTGTGAATAAAAAAAACAAGGGAAATGCAATATTTAAGTAAGCCATTAGACAACACAATAACTTGCTTTCGTTCATTTTTACAACTAGACTTTTATAGGTTGAAAGGAATTTTAATAATTATCATTTTAAATAATAATTATATAAAACGATGTTTTTTAAACTACTTTCACTTTAGTCTTTATTTCGTCAGCGACCGGTTTCGCTATGCTCGCTGGCATCGACAGACTGATAACAGTGTCACCAGTTGGTCGATACTAGCTATCGAAATAAAGACAAAAGTGGAAGTATAGGGTGTTTTTTTTAGAGGTTTGATTTTTAAACTGGCAAAATTGTTTCTACAGACGACCGTCAATTTAACAGTTGACAGTTGATTTATGATCAATACATTTTGCCATTTTACCATGAATTCACTGACAGAACAACGCTTGCAAATTGTGCAAATTTATTTTGAAAATCATAGTTCGGGTCGCCAAACTTATCGTGCACTACGGCCATTTTATGGTCGACATAATCATCCATCCGAGCAAGTTGTTTGGAAGACCATGGATCGTTTTCGCACCACGTTACACTCTAGTGGATAATACGCATCCCCAAATATATATCAGAAAATGTGCATGTGGTTTGTCAAACTTGAGATAAAAATGTTATATACGCTTACTAACTGATGCATTTCAATTTAATTTTTAGTCAGTTCTCTGTGATTGTGTATTCATTAGGTCAGAGCAATAAATCCAGCGGGCGGAACAGTTGAAACGAATAATTACTCGTCCCGGCCTTGCTTACTTTACAGTAGGTACTTTCGGATCTTTTCCGTTTTTAATTAGTTACATCATTGCGAACTCTTCCTTCATGATTCGAGCATTTCTTTTTTTGTTTAATTTTCCCTCGCGGGAGCGGCAGGGGGGTCGGGGGTGGAGTGGGCCAAAACTCAAAAAGCCCTCCACCGAATATGTTCCTTCTACTCGAAAAGTTTTTCTAACGAATTTTCCTTACAATCTTCAGGTACGTGAAAGTTGCATAATGAGATGAGATGTATCCATCGGATTATATAATAAAAACGTTAAGCAATTGCCTTAAAATATCCGTAAATAAAAGTATAAATTTCTTCTATGTTCGCCATACATTGTGTTGTAGATGTTTTATTTGTATTTTTATTTTTTATATACTTTGTATATACATCACTAAATTTAAAAAAAAATCAGACATGTTTCGGACAACCGATCCTTCCTCAGTAATATTATATTATGAAGATACATATTTAAAATATTATAAACTTGTTTACAAATATGATCAGTTTTGACAGATTTTATAAAATTTTAAATACGTATCTTTATAATATCACTGAGGAAGGACCGATTGTCCAAAACATGTCTGATAATTAAATTAAATTTTTTTGAAGTAAGTGTTGTATATACAAAGTATATAAAAAAAAGAAAAATCCAAATAAAAGTATACATATCTGCAAACATCAACTCATTTCCGAACATATTTTTTTTGCCATTAATCATTTATAAATGTTAACTAACTAGCCATCACGCCGTCTTCCCAAAGGGGTAGGCAGAAATAATGGACTGCCACCCTTTTCTTTCCTGAGATATTTCTCTCACTTCTTCAACATCCATACATCGTGTCATGCACGCGCTTCGATTTTTCTGTCTCCTCACGTAGTAGACATTCAATATTTGATTTATTTGATCGTCCCACGTTTTTCTCGGTCTTCCTCTATTTTGAGTTCCATTTACATTGTTAAAATATATTTTATTTACCATTATTTCTTCATTCATTATTTTCATGTGTCCAAGCCATTTTCATGATCCTTTCGTTATTTTACATTACAATACACATTCACTTCTTAAATTTTCATTCGACACTCTATGTATCATACACAGAGTATCCACACATATGTCTAAGAGATCTCATTTCTACTGCATTTATTCTACTTTTATCCTTCTTTTGCCAGTTCCGCGCTTCGCTTCCAAAAATATGGGTTGGTAGAAGAACACCATTGTGCACTGCCATTTTAGCTTTTTTGGATAGGTTTTGTTTTTTTTGTCAAGTACTTCCACTAAAGTGGGAGTAGTTGAAAAACATCGTTTTATTTAATTATTATTTAAAATGAACTTCAAAATTTATTATCTCAAATATTTGTATTTTTCCAATAACATCAAAAGCATCTAAACTTCTTTTAATTTGATATTTCAATAAAAATAAATATATTTATTCATAAAAAAGAATCTGTTATAATTTTCATAAAAAAAACATTTCTGATTATAATTTTACTAACCATTTTATCATTTTGACATGCTTTTATTATTGTTTCGAAATAAAATATAAAATTTTCACGAAAACTTGTTTTAATATTTGAACTAAAGTCAAGTAAACATTTTACTGTCCAATGAGATATGTAGGATATTACATTTATCGTTCTATAAAAGGTTAAAAGCAACACTAACTGGCAAAGAAGGAACAATCGTTATATCTATAATGTTGATTGTTTACATGACAATACTAGTGTGAATATTATAAAATAATATTCGTCGATAAGATTTTATAAGATAATATTGAATAATACACGTGCGAGGGTTAGAGTTAAATTTGTGAAATGATGGGAAGGTCGTACAACCCAAATCCGAGCGGCCGTCATAAACAAACCTCGGAGAGTAACATTCTGATCTACCGAGATTATAGCGAGATGCGAATAGGACACGATAGCACCTGCTTGCGCACTATAATTACTATAAACCCCAAAGGAATTACATTACCAGAGGGAACTTTTCGTAAACTTTGTATGAACAGGTTTGAAGCCATTCGATTAAATGTTTGTATTATTATTATTTTTAAATATAGGGTGTTCTTTTAGAGGTTTGGTTTTTAAATTGTTTCTACAGACTGTCCATTTGACAGTTGAGAGTTGATTTGTAGTCAGTACGTTTTGCCATTTTACCACAAATAGACTGACGTCAGAACAACGATTGCAAATTGTGCAAATTTATTTTGAAAATCATGGTTAGGTTGGCCAAACTTATCGTGCAATACGTCCATTTTACCGTCGACATTGGAAGACCGTGGATCGTTTTCACACCACGTACACTCTAGTGGATAATACGCATCCACAAAGCCGACAATTGTCGAAGATTGGATTTCACGATTGCGCTTCATTCGAGCTAGCCGTGGCGCTCATATGCCCGAAATCATATTTAAACAATAATGGCATAAAATTATCTAATAATCAAATTTGTCTGCAGAGTACACCTACTTTCATTTTACTCCCTTTACCAACCACAAAAACACAGAATTGAATAAGAAATAAATTACTTGCCAAGTCGAAATATGTCAGATGTACGAGTATTATCCGAAACTCCCTTCCCCACTCAATAGGAAAAAAAATATATAATAAAGAATAAATACAACAGTACAATATTGTATAAAATCAAGTACTTTCAATGCCATATTAATAAATATATAAAATCGTATTCAATTAATAACATATGGCGTTGAAGCAAGGGCAGACACAGTAAGGATCAAATAAGTTTTGAGGACTTCCGAGATGAAGACACTGAGGACGATAGCAGGCAAGACACTGAGAGATCGCGTGAGGAACACCAGAATTAGAGAGATATGTGAGGTTGAGGATAATATAAGATGGAGCCGACAGCAAAGAAGGGACTGGTACGATCATGTCCAAAGAATGCACACCACCAGACTCCCTTATATTGCACTACATATTCAGCCTCATAGGACTCGTCCTCGTGGAAGACTTCCTAAAAGATGGAAGGACACCTGGGAGTCTACCTTACAGGAGGAGCAACACTCTGAAATACAGACCACATAGGTCTACAACTAGGAAAAAGAAAAAAAAGCATTCAGTTAACAAAACTGATCTATGTTGTATTTAAATTTTAAGACTCTTCTGATATTCAGTGCAGTTTTTTTATTATCCCGCCAATAATATCACAAATTCAATATGAATACATACTGTATTTCTTCTATATTCGCCATAACTTTATGTTGTAGGTGTTTAATATTTATTTATTCATATACTAGTATATACTTTACTAGTATAGTATACAACACTCACTATATTAAAATAAAGAATATTTTTTTATTTTTTAATAAAGTGAGTATTGTAAACTAAGTATATAAAAAAAGAAACATTACGTGCTGTATTATTCAAATTATTATTATGATCAAATCATATAACGTACTTATGAAATTATCCTATCCTGATATAAATATTGATCGTCTGTGTCAGATTCAACTCTCATATTAAATGTGATTATTTTTAACTGGTTCATAAAATTAAGCATTGACTACAGTACCGTAGCAGAGATATTCATAAAAATTGCGCTCTATAAATCATCCAATTTATTATTATGTTAAATGAAACTAAGTTTTAGAATACTGGTGACACCCATTTGGTTTCAATTTTTTGCTTGAATACTCCTTGAAACGATATCGAAGCTCGTTGCTATAAACCTTTTAAGTCCCTCCGCATTGTTGCGCCGCACTAATGAGTTTTCTCTGTTGGTTTGGACCGGCGAATTCCGGCGAATAATTCATGCCTGTGCCGTGGCACCGCTCGCCTGCTCTCGTAACCCGAAATACTTCACCCACTGATGTTCAATTTTTCTAACACGAATTTAATGTTCTCGTTGCAATATGGTAATGGATGTTTCCAGAACTAACCAGTCTGTTCTGCTCAGTTATTCTTACAGCGCGTACAGTTAAGTTCATAATTCCAACTCTCGTATTTTAACCTATAATCAACTCTATAAAAAAAAAAAAACATTACTTTAAATTGTTACTTGAACAATGATATTAACTCCATACTAAAAAAATTAATGAGAGATATTGAAAGAAGGGTTGGGGCAGATAACAAAGTGAATGGTGCACTTAAAATTTTCATCCCAAATAAAAACATATCCAAAAAAGCTGAAATGGCAGTACACAATGGTGTTCTTGTACCGACACTTATGTGTGGAAGCGAAGAATAACTGGCAAAATAAGGATAAAAGTAGAATATATGTAATAGAAATTAGATCTCTTAAACGAATGTGTCGAAAAACTGCATATAATAAAGTGTCCAATGAAAATATAAGAAAAGAATGCGGTGCGAATGAAAGTGCTATGAACAAAATAATGAATGGAACATTAAGATGGTTTGTACACATAGAAAGAATGAATGAAGAAAGAATGGTAAAAAAAAATTATGTTAACGATATTAATGGAACTACATAGAAATAGAGAAAAACCGAAGAATACGTGGCACGATAAAATAAATCAAATATTGAATGTCAACCACGTGAGGAGTCGGAGAAATCGATGTACGATGTATGATGACGTTGTGGAAGCGAAGGTCGGCGATGGGAAAGAAAAGTTAATATGAATGAAAACGTCCATTTTCTAGATGTTTTGTTATAATTTACGAGAATGACATGTTTCGCCTGTCTAAGACATACATTTGATAATGCTCTACTTCAATTTTTTCCTCCAACTCCTGTCTTCAACCGCCGTCTTCCAATGTTTAGTTTTTAAAGGTGTGCTGCTTCTCTTTTACGTCGTCCTTGCAGTTATGACTATCTTAGGTACCCGCGCATTTGGCATTATTTGTATGTGTCCAGCCCATCTCAATCTCGGAAATCATATGTGTTTCATTCTAAAGCAGTTTAGTAAATCTTGACCTGTTCCGTTAAGAATATTGAGATAATCGATGCCTCGAAAGTGCTGTTGAAAATGTGGAGATGCTAGCTCGAGAGGGTAGGTGTCTGTTGCGTAGGAACGGTTTCATTTTGAAGAAATTATTTCGGCCCATTTCTATTCGTGTTCTTCTATCCTGACTGCAGTCCCATTCAGCATTCAGACAAAAGACTAGGTATTTGTATGGATCAATGCATTTAATTACAATATTAATGTAAAATATTTTTACATACGTAAAATATATTTTGCCAATAAAAAAACGTGGGAAACATAATAAAATATACTATAATATCAATGACTGCCAGTTTATTTCATAAAACTGCCAAACCAAACACACAAACAACTGATTACATGCTTTTTGAGCTGATTTAAGTTTATTCATCAGCAAGCTAATCATTGAGGAATGTATTTTATTATTATTTTAATTACCGTTTGATATGTGATTCAATGGGAACGTATCTTATATTCGTATGTCATAATTGCATGTAATTATTTTTTTACGACTAATTTACGGTGTTATAAAAACGATACTTATAATTTAACGATTTGAAATTTTGATAGTTTTTCCAGACATGATTTGATTTTTATGTGACTCCCATTCGTTTATTTATAACTGAAAAAAATCAAATCTACGGTAATTAATTAAACGATCGTGGACATCTACCTTACTATTTGAAAATGTATAACTTTCAACATATATTTTGTTGGTTTTACGTGTCATGGCAAAAAATGTTATATCATTTCTAAACAAACACTGTAAATATACTGAAATGAATATTTATCACCATTTGTTTCTCTTTTGCAATGAATTTCGATTGTTAAAATTAGTAATGTATTATCTTATGTACTCGTATAAATGTTTAAACAATAGTTTGTGTTTATAAATATACAGAATAAGGTACTTTAAGCACAAATGAATTATTATATCATTTTGATTTCAAAGTACACTTTTGTCACACCTAAAATTCTACTCGAAGAAAAGATAAAATATTATTTTAATGAAATAATATTTTTTTAATGACGAAATATTATTTTATGTACAGATCTCGCAATTATAATTAAACCCTATAAAAATTTTGTACATTAGTTTTTTCGCTCCTGTTATTGTTGGGAACTATTTTTTTTATTTTTTACTCATTTTAAATACAAAATGTAAATAGGTAAATTAAAATTAAATAATCATCTATAAAATATGCATATATTGTATTATAGAATATGTAAATAAATAATTTATTTTGATACAATTTCTTTTTTTCCAACTAAATGGACAGCCTTTATAATTTTTTTATTTTATTTTATTCCTATTATATCATCATCATCGAAGCCCCTTTTGTATTTAGGTGATAATAAATATTTAAATTAATGAAAACGAAACAAAAATTTATGCGAAATTTCTTTATTATTATGTATTAAGTGTGCTTCCACTTGTGTTTATGTTCGATCAATTTCAGCAGCTTGCTGCCATCTTCTGGTACCTACATCAACATTTATTTGGTTTGTAAAATAAATGATAGTGGTGGGGGTTAAACATTTTTTCCCCCTGATTCTAAATAATGTTTTACTGTTATTAAGTTTTAGTTGAAATGGTTCTATATAATGTAAATTTTGGGTTAGTTTGCTTACTTTGTAATTGAAAATCAATAATAAGGTGGCTAATTCTTGGGATTCCCAATACATAATAATAATAAAATTCTAAATATATAATAGTGAAGAAATTTGGAATTTTTTTTTTTCTGCTTTCGTTATTTGAATTTTGAATTAGCCTGTACGACATCGGGGAGTAATTAAAACCTTACAAGGAAATGAGCTTATTACTGTGAATTCTTAATTATTCGATGAGATGTATACCTACCACGCGTATATAAGTATGTGTGCGTGTTGGATACTCGGAGATGTTTGCGCGAGTGTTGAGATAATTTAGCCTTTTCATACACTTAAGAACGCGTTCGCGATATTAGGCACACGTAGCATATTTTCCCAAGTAATCCCACAGCATCCGTAATGCTCTCAAATTTTCGCGTGATATATGCGTGGAGATATACGGTGAGCGAAAACGCTTTTCCCATATCAAGCATTAAAGGTCTCTTCATGTTATACAAAGATCAGGTATTATTTTTTATTAAACTTTGAGCAAACGGTACCCTACATGCTTTATAAATATTAATAACCTACGGGGCCCTACTTACTTACACTCATGCATCATGACACGTGTTTCTAACTAGGATCAATCTGTTAGAGTACGTAAGGCTATATGTTGTTTTTGAAAATAAATCAAATTAAGAATAAATTACAGAATAAGAACTGGCGATTTTTTTTATGAATACCACTGTTTTTTCCACTTTTGAGTTTATTTTTATTGACATGTTTCGAAGGTTTTACACCTTCACTATAAATAAAGCCTTTGAAACGTGTCGAGAAAAATAATCTTAAACATGGAAAAACCGTGTGTTAATTGATTTAAAAAAATCTTCATTATGGAAGTTCACTAAGTTTACCTTAAATTAAAAACTAGAAGTCAGTACTTAAAAATAGGTCGTGAAAAAAAATAAGTCGTGTTTTCAAATAATAAAAAAATACCGTTTGTTATAATACCATAGAAACGTATTATAAAAGATTTACTTTTATTTGTTTGTTCTTCTTCTTCTTCTCCTTTTTGTTCCTCTCCTATCGGAGGTTGTAAAACCTCGTGGATATTTTTACTTTTGATACAGCAGTTATTTTGTTACAAATTTAAAATTCGTACACAGAACAAGGACCGAAACATATCAGTAATTAAAAAAACAAAGTTTCGTGATATTATAATATAAAGTGCGTTTCTATTTACTCAAATGTGATTCCACAAAACAAAATGAAGGCGAATATAGAACAAAAAGTTTTTATTTTAATTTTTTTAGTATATTAAAAAACGCTAAATTAAGTGAATAAAAAATACGAGTATATTTTTACTAAGAAAATTGAAAATAACTTTGTTTAATCCACAAAATATTAAAAAACACGACATGTCTCGGAGAATACCCTATCTTCAGGAGTAAAAATATAATTAAAAATGTAAAAATATTATATTTTTACACCTGAAGATTGAGCCTCCCAAACATGTCGTGTTTTTTAATATTGTTTTCATATCTTGTGGATTAAACAAAGTTATTTTCAATTTTCTATCTATAAAACGATGGAATTCCACAGTGCTAATGCCTTACCGTTCAATAATTTAAACAATATATTGTACATCTTTAAAAAACACATAATTCTATTATATATTTTCAAATAGTACTTTTTCGCCATTCTTCAAATACGATATTATATTTTGGATTATGAATCAAATATGAAATATAACCCGATTATTGTATTAAATATGTATCAAGGAAGCCAAATTCCCAAAATTTAGTTTTAATCTTTGTGACCTATTAGTATGTTGCTAAAAATATTATTGTATTATATATCCGAACTTAGCAAATTTCATTTAATTCCAGGTAATCAATCAAAACTGCGATCTCAATGGTCATACTCGTATAGCTCACTATTTCGACAGCTCCAAGGACTCTAGTTCTCAAAAAAAATTAATAGATTCCTCCCTCCTTTTTTCCGAATTCCCAAATGTGAGCTTGCTGGGATTGAACCTAAACCCTCTGAATCTGTAGCCGAACTTTGCTCTCGACGCTACTAAAGATTCCATAAACATCAGAAATGGTATTTGTTGATACTAATCCCTTGAGTTGCCAAATAAATAAATAAGGTTTCCAACCCAGGATAACCTTTTTTTATTCTATTATATTATATATAAAAACTAAAACCTATAAAAAAAAAGCTAAAATGGCAGTGCACAATGGTGTTCTTGTACCGACCCTTATGTATGGAAGCGAAGCATGGAACTGGCAAAATAAGGATGAAAGCTGTAGAAATACAGTATAAATGAGATCTCTTAGACGAATGTGTGGATACTCTGTGTATGATAGGGTGTCAAATGAAAGCGTAAGAAGTGAATGCGGTGCGAATGATGGTGTTGTGAACAGGGGTCATTAAGATGGTTTGGACACATGAAAAGAATGAGTGAAGAGAGAATGTTGAAGATGGTATATGTAAACGATGTGAACGGAACTAGAAATACGAGTAGAGGAAGGCCGAGGAAAACGTGGCACGATCAAATCAATCAAATATTGAATGTCGGCCACGTGAGGAGTCGGAGAAATCGACTGCATGCATGACAATATGTATGAATGTAGAGGAATCGAGAGACGTATCTCAGGACAGAACAGTATGGCAGTCCATTCTTTCTGTCTACCCTTCCGGGGAGACGGCGTGATGGTAAGTTAGTTAGTTATAAATAAATTAAGTAAATTGTTAAAATACGGTAAAACGAATTAAACGATATGATCTTGTATCTAACGTATACGGTATAATAAAACTGTTAGGTGTTTTTTCTTCTTATTTCGTAGGGTCACAACAAATAATACCATTAACTCATTGTTCGGTAGCTCTTCCCACCAAGGCAGACAACACAACGGCTCAGTATTTCTATAGGTACTTTGTTAGCTTCGTATCGTAGATCTGTTTATATCATACGATGTTCATTAGCGTCAGGACCTTTATTCTCCTTTTTCATCTCCTGCCCATTGTGTGCTCCTGGCGTGTAATCGGACAAGTCCTGAGAGGTGTTCCTCACCGGGGAGAAGTGCTTTCATTGTGAGATAAAGGTTATTTTATGCAACGGGAGTATGGCTAAATAAGAAAAAATCTCTCAAGTTCATTCTTGTTCGAAAACAATGGCATAAATATACAATGTATATATGTACGAGTATTTACATTCAAAGATGTACATTTGGTCATACAAGCATGTCACTTATGTATGAGTTTTATTAATTATTGTGGTTGACAATGTAAGATTTTTTAATATCTGTTTATTTGCTAATTAACAATTTGTGGTTTATTAAAATGTATATCAGTACTTCTTAATGGAATCAAAGCAAAATTAATAATACCCAAGTAGACTATTTGAATGGAAATAGACATATTATTTATTGTTTCTTGAACAATGACGTAAAATGAAGACGTCTGTCTTCTAGGAGTTTTATTATATTTTAGATGGGATGACATGTTTCGCTCTTCTAAGGTATTATCACTTTATAATGCCTCAGAAGGGCGAAACATAGCATTCATTCGTATTAAGAAAATATACTTCTTGGACAATTTAAGTATTATTTTTAATTTTCTTAATTTTTTTTATATTTTATTTTTAGATATAACATTCATACAAAATCACACAGGAAGGCCTAGAGATCGCCAAATGGATAATAATTTAGCTGATCTGGCTACGCTAGGCGAATCGGGCTGCTGGGAGCAAAAGGCGCAGGATCGAAGAGCTTGAACAAAAATCATCAAGAAGGCTAAAACTCTTGAGTTGTATGGCCGAAGGTAGTTAAGTGTCATTTTTATGTTGTTGAAGTAGTAGGGCAAATTAATTTATAATTTTTACTATTTTTGTAAATCTATAAATCTTGTACGATACACAACAACAACAATAACAACAAACCATCACGCCGTTTCCCCACAGGAGTAGGCAGAGAGAATGGACCGCCACACCACTCTATCCTGGCACACCTCCCGAGCTTACACACACGTCAATTCTTCCGACTTCTATCATGACCAACCTTTTGATTAATTTTGTGATGCCATGTTTTCCTCGGTCTGCCTCGACTCCGTACTCCATTTACATCGTTCACGTATACTTTCTTAACCATTCTTTCTCCATCCATGCGTTCCATATGTCCGAACCAACGCAGCGATCCTTTTATAATTTTGTTCATAATCCCTTTATCCGCTCTACATTCCTTTCTTATATCAGCATTTGAGATTCTGGTATATCGTTCTACCACACATACGTCTTAGGGACCTCATCTCTACCGCATTTATTCTGCTCTCATCCTTCTTCTGCCAGTTCCATGCTTCGCTTCCATGGGTTGGGACCGGAACTCCATTGTGAACGGCATTAGATGATATAAAATATTGAAATAACCTTGTCCTGTTTCACTTTAAAATATAATTATTTTTAGTACAATATACGGTTCGAAACAACTCTATAAACATCCATACGTTAGAGATCTGTTCGTAGAAGCTACAATCAATGACAAGAATCGGAGTATTACCGTATTCGTGGTTAATTCAATATCGAACATCTCGCAGACCCGCTTACACTGTTATTAACTACTATCCTACAAATACTTGTAATATAATTGAAGGAATACCTGATGGAATATGTCAGAGCGGGAGGCCAATAAGTTCATGATGTACGAGTACAATAATCGGGTTAAGGGGAAGGCAATTCTGATTTCATACAGGAATAAACTACAAGTATTAAAGAGAACAAAAATTATATGAAAAAATAACCATCGCATAATTTACAACAGCAGATATTAAATTTTTATTTATTTATTTATTTATTAAGGGTAACATACAGCGATATCAATAACATATATATAAAAGAAACATTTAGAATAATTAAAATAAGGCCAATTACATGCTACCACAAATTAAAAATAATAGTTAACAATCAACAAATGATAGTGAGAAACAAGATTGAAGTTAAACTAAGACAAAATAAGGTATACATAATATTTAAGAGTTAAAATACTTATAGTACTGGAAATAAAAAATAAAATTAAGATAAAATAAAATAAAAAGTAATATACGAGTATTATAATATCACGTTACATCGTGGTCATATCCGCGCCGAAATGTTGCACCGATCATTTTTTTTAAATTTCGCTCGCTCAAATGAAAGACGTCAATGTCTCCAAAATGCTTATTGTAGATATCACAGATTCGATACAGTGCCGCGCTCAGAGCGTAGTTTGTGCGATAAACAGGAAGGTGGAAAACTTGGCTTGCGGTGTGTCTCGTGCGAGACATGGGGGTATTAAGTAACAATTTGCTGAGAAGTCCAGAATTGTCAATTTTAAAGTGAATTATTTTATGAAGTAACATCATATCATGAAGAGTACGTCTATTTTCAAGAGAGTCCAAGGAGTGAAAAATTAGGGCAGATTTGTAATCAGAGAACGACTTGCACATTTTAAAATTAATATGTTTTATAAAAAAAATTTGTACTCTTTCAATGCGTTGGATATGTGCCGAATAATAAGGAGACCAAACGGGAGATACATATTCAAGGCGTATGAAATTAATATTATATTATAATATATTTTCTTCTACTTTGTGTTATAGATGTTTTATTTGTCTTTTTATTTTATATATAATACTCTTACTTTTTATAAACATCTTCTTCTTCTTCTTCTTCACTTTTGGTAGTCTCAGGAGTCTGTTATTTTAGGCGTGTCCTCTTGAGACTCCACTTTCTCTCCACCGTTTCGGGGGTCTTCCTGGTCGGCGTTGTCCGTTTGGCGTTCCATGGAGAGCTATGTATGGTATTCTATTTGAGCTCATTCTTTCTACATGTTGATGCCAGTATCGCGGTCTTTGACGTCCCCATCTGACCACATCTTTGACCTCGCAGATTTCTCGGATTGCTGTATTCCTAACTCGATCACGTAGGGTTTTGCCAGCTATAGCGCGGAGTGTTTTCATTTCGGTTGTCCTGAGCATGCTCTTTCTCTTGACAGGATATGTGAGGATTGGTCGCACACAGGTCTTATAAATGCGTACCTTGCTGTCAGTCCTCATGTCCTTTTTTCTCCATATGACATTTTTCAGGCAGCCTGCAACCGCTGCAGCCTTATCTACCTGTGACCTCTTATTCTCTGGGGAGATCATTAGAGCTGGTTACTTCGCTTTCTAGATATTCATTTACATCACTAACTTTAAATAAAATTTAAATAACATATCAGACATGTTTTGGACCGGTCCTTCTTCAGTGATACATATTATAAAAATACATATTTAAAATATTATAAAATTCTTTACAAATATGATGAGTTTTGACAGATGTTATATTATATTCTTATTGATGATTGAGGTATTAATTTTTAAAATTACAAATGAACTTAAGTTGTAAATTTATTTATCACTCATCATTAGTTCTAAGAAAAAATTAAAATTGTTTTATTTAACAACCCAAAATTTTTGATTATATACTCCTCCCCCCACCCTTAAGTTTTCTAAAATCAATATAAAAGTACACATTGTTTGGCTATTAGGTTCAGTTTAAGAATGCCCTTACAAGGCGAAACCAATTCGTTACAATTTATATGAATTATATCCAAGTAAAACCACTAAACAATCGTATTTACTATTTTAAATTATTCTTCTTCTTACTATTTATATTCTTCTTCTTCTTATAGAACGTTGTCAATTCTTCCAAAGTTGGCGATCGCTGTGGCGAATACTTTCTCGCCACAGTGATTACCTGGGAAGTGTTACTGGAGTATGTTCTTGGTGTCTTTTCCAAGGAATTTCTTGGAGTAACCTTCCCTTAGCACGCGCGTCTCGGTTTCGTGACTCCAAAGATACGCCATACGCTGCCTTCCTGTATGCTATGACCCTGAAGGTAAGGTTCACGAGTGATCACGAGGACTACTTTAGGAAGCCTGGGAGTCGGACTTACTTAGTCATGCTTTTGTCATGCAAAGTGGCATTCACGCCATTTTATATGTACATACCTTCTAGCAGGATGTGTCCCACCTTGCCACCTCCAGTCGTTTAAATCCCTATTTTAATATTATATTAGTATTTTTTAAATATTATTAAAATATTTTTAATTCATTTTACTTTAGCATTAAACTGGTGTCACTGTATTTCAGAAACATCTGAATAGCTGTGGACAGATTTAATAACTAGTTTTCTAGTTTTAAATAATACAATAATAATATTTTAATAACTTGAAATTATTATTGTTAACAATTCTAAAAAAAAAAATTAAATCTTTCTGTTTAACCCTAATACTTTGGTAATGACAGTACAACTATAACGCTTCTTTTATTATACTACTTATAACAATACTACTGTGTTAAATTTATCGAAAAAAAAAACAATTGAAGTGCTATGAAAGTTTAAAAATCGTTTAAGTTAAACGTCTGTCAATTTATTTGGAGAATCCAGTATTACCGAAATAGCGAAAACGAATGAAAATGTTCGCGGTTCTTATATTTGGGGATTTTTATTTTGCGGCAATCGACCTTTGTAGCTTTCACTGATTCCTTTAACAGGAATTTGCTGGCTGAGCGAATTTCTGCTCTTTTTGTCGTGAATGCGGAACAAAACAATCGTGTTCGCATATCTTCCTCCAATCTTATTTACCACTGATAGGGCTGAAACAGGTTTTGTTCAAAGAGTGTTCAGATAAGAAAAGAAACGAAAGGGAATGGTCCTAAAGGGTCTTCTTGCATTTCTACCCTCCCACCCCTCACCCCTGCACTCTCATGCATAATGTAAAGAGTAAGGGAGGCACCACGATCACTTTTGTTTTATTTTTAGACGATTTTCGCCATTTCTCCTTATCTTTTTCCTGCGGTTCATTTTGACCCTGATTTAACATTCCGTAGTAAGCGGAAACGCACCACTGTGAAATAAATAAGAATTTATGACTTCATCTTTATCAGTACCTCTGCTTTACAGCGCACAACAATACATATATAATGTTAGTCTTACAAAAATATTCCCTAAAAATATGCTGTTTTATCCAATTTCAAAAAAACGACGAAATTTTTTTTAAAAATTTAAATATCACCAGTCTTCTTTTTTTCTTCATCTTTCTAGCCAACTCTTCACTGCTGGATGTAGACTTCTTCAAACATTCTCAATTTTTCTCTACTCTGTGCTAATCACATCCGTCATCTTTCCCCGACTGGGAATATATCGTCAGCTCATATTTTCGGGGTCGACCAATGCTCCTTGTTCTCTTCCATTGTCTCCACGTCAAGATTCTGGGTGTCCATCTCTCTGATGCCTATCTGGCGACATGTCTTGCCCTTTTTCACTTCAGTTTGGCAACACGGTCCATCACATCGACAAACTTGTCCGGCGTTTGATTTCGGTATTGGGTATTTTATCCCTTTATCATACAAATGGCGCTCTATAAATTATCCAATTTATTATTATTATTATATATTATGCCAAGCAGTTGTCTCCCCATAGCCTATTGCTGTAATTCGTTTATTTATATTTATATTTAAAAAAAAAAAAAATTATATCATTGTATTTTATATTATTTGTTTTACATCTATTTTGTGTAGGTATGTTGGACGATCGACGAAGTGTGCGCGGGAGATTGATGGCTATGAGGTTTGCAACCCATCACACCGCGTCTCCTGCGGGGGCGAAAAGAGAAAGATGGAGTGCCGCATCGGTTAAAGTGTGGCAGTCTATTCTTTCTGCCTGCCTCTTCGGAAAACGGCGTGATGGTTTGTTAATTAGTTAGTTCGTTAGTTAATACCTTTAATTAGGCAAAACATGTCATTCCCATAAACTATAATACAAGCTTCTAAAAAACAGACCTTTTCATTAGAATTAATTTTTTAATATGGAGTTTTACATCACTGTTCAAGAAACAATAAATAATTAGAACACTCTTGAAAATACTTTTCTGTACGTATTTCGAAGTCATTTAATAAGCTAATTTTATTTACCAGAAATAAACCAGTATGCATTCAATACAAATTATAATGTAAACGTGGTTGTTTTTTTCGTTTAACGAAGATTTTTTATTAATATTATTGTTTCGCCTTTTGAGGACATTCTCAAACTAAACCTATTCGCCAAACATCGATTTAGTTTGAGAATGCATCCAATAGGCAAAATAAATTTGTCACGAATATTTATATTTTAATATAAATCTAAATCTCTGTAAAACCAATGAAACAATCTCATTTACAACGTAATTTATAATGGAGTTTTACAAAATAAAAAAACCGCAACCATACGCATTAAAAAAAACTTGCAGACTAACTAAACATCACGCCGTCGTCTCGAAGGGGTAGGCAGAAAGGATGGATCGCTACTCTTTCCTGACATACTTCTCTTGCTTCTACAATATTCACACATCGTGTCTTGCATACATGTCGATTTCTCCGACTCCTCACGTGGCCGACATTCAATATTTGATTTTTTTGATCGTGCCACGTTTTCCTTGGTCTTCCTTTAATTCTTGTAACATTTACATCATTAACAGATACTATTTTAATAAAATTTCTTCATTCATTTATTCTATGAATATGTCCAAAATACGAAAACAATAACATACAGATATTTTTCCATCATGGTTTGAAATAATTATCTCATAAAATATTGCAAGAATCTGATCTCTCGAGATACAAGGGATATCCGTCAGCCTAGAAACTAAATACTTCATTTAAGTTCTTTAATAATACCTGTATTAACTGGATTATTATCAGAACAAAAGGAGCCTTAGCGCGAGAAGAGAGTCTCACGTGAAACAACCCAATTATTCTGAGCTGAGGAAATCCGCGAGCTGCCTTAGTGCCACAATCAAATGTTTATCTTCACTTAAGTCCTCAGTATCTTCCCTAGAATTTAGGCATATAAATATACTTATGGGTACAACGGAAGTGTGTATTAAAAGCGAATTATATTATTTTATTATGCACGCTTCAAGGTTCTAGTACGTTTTCTTAACTAAAAATCCTGTGATTTTTTAAAATGAATTTTTATAGCTAGCTAACTAATCATCACGCCATCTCTTTGAAGAGGTAGGTGGAAAGAATGAACCGCCAAACATTGTTTTCTCTTGTCATACTACTGTCGGGGTTAAATGCATAACCCATATAAGCGGAATTCGACGCTGAACCAGCATATTTCATGATGAAATATATTACACGAATAACCGAAAACGCCTGACTCAGGACCTACTTATCAAAACTGATGAGTCGAGGGCCCAGATTTATTCAGTTTGGTCACTAGGTCACTAGAGCAGAGCATCGTGTGAAAATGGAAGCAAAGCATATAAAAGCGGTACATCCGACCACCATGGACAGTATTCCTTCTTGCGACTTTTAACCGACACGAGTCTACGCCGTCAAGTCTACGTACGAGAAACTTCCGACCCTCCTACCGAGCTACGCAACTATCTACACTGCAACGCCACGCAACTTCCGACGAGTCTTCGCTCCAGCTGACCGACGCTACTACCCAGTGAGCCGTCAGCCCCAGCTGCTATCGACGTCCAGGCGCACGCTCCATCACGAGTGCATAATACTGTTAACGTGGGATTACTTGTGACCTGCAATAAACGCTGAAACCTCCACTGCTTTTAACTCTCACCACATCCCCCAAATTGGTGACCCCGACGACGGCCTGTCATCCCCAAACTACTCTTGTTTCCTCAACATTCGAATATTGTGTCATGCAAGAACGTCGATTTCTCCGACTCCTCGCGTGGCCCACATTCAATTGAATGATTTCTTAGTATTGAATTTGTTTTTTTTTATTGTTTAAATTAATATTATTATAAAATATTGTTTATATTCATATTTATATATCAACCATTTTTTATATTCCCTGACGAAGCTTGGATCCTATTTCGCAAAACGGCATATTTAATAATTTTGAAATTTTCTTTTCAAATTATTTTAATACTCGTAGTTCACTTAATTTTGCATTATGTATACGGTAGACGTTCACCTCAAATTGTATTTATAGTACATAGAAAGTTATTTTGTTAAGGATTCTTCACTATCTAAATCACCGAATTTTTTTATTTAAGGGGGGTCATCATCCTGGAAAGTAAAACACCCGCCATATTTCCATCATTTGGCGGTCTTCCTGGCAGGCGATGTCCCACTCTGTGGGAAGTGGGCAACCATATGGCAAATTCTTGCATTGACTATCCTATCTACATGGTCTCTCAATGGTAAGTTCAACATTTTCGTATATTTAGATATTGTATTACGATGAAATAACAATAGTCATTAAATAAAAAAAAATAGAAATGTTATTATATTTTATATCAATGACATTTTTTGCCTATCTGGGCATTATCAAATGTAGCAAAAATCAAATAGTTGTTGTTTATATACACAATTAAAGGAGTAGAATACGGTAATTAAGGAAATCGATGTGGCCCAATACATTGTCGCAAACGGTTGAGGGATGCATCTTAGTAAACAGGAAAGTATTAATTAGAGCTATTATAGTTAATTTTATGAATATGTAATAAATACTTAATGACGTTGTTTATGAATTAATAGTAATTAATTATGCACTAAGCATATAAACAAATTATATTTTCATCGAGATACCAAAAGTTCTCACACTGCAAATGTCTTCCTTATACATGTACTTGACAAAAGAGCGAGCATCCCTATACCCGTACTTTTGTGGGAGTCATTAATATTGGTTAGAGGCTCATTTGAAACAAGCGAGTTAAAGAGAAGTGGTTTAACTGACAGCATGTTAAGTCATTCCGTTTCATACAATATATCCATCACATCTTCCGAGCACGCGGTAACGCCCGATTGTCTGTTCCCTGATGAGTGAAATGGCTTTCTTTAGTTGGTCAGCCCCTACGCCGTTTTTGTTCCTTCGTAACCCTTCCCAGTAATGCTGACCGGCGGAAAAAATGAGGAAGATTAATTATGTGTGGAAATGTAAGACTGGCTGAAATTCTGCCCGCCCGAGGTAAGGCTCACTAATGGAAATGTTAAAAGAAACATAAGGACCGAAAAAATGCGACCCGCGCCCGAACGGGAGCGAAAAACGAATAACCGTTAGACGTTATCTGTATGAATTTATTAGTCTTATGTTTTCTACGAGTAAAACAATTAGTTCGTATTATAGTCTTTGTAGAAAATAGATCTTCTTTCAATGATGCCTTTATCTTTCATATTATAAAACAACGAGACAAGGAAAGTTGCTACAACATACGCATGTATGAATAAAAATTTTGATGATAACATAAAAAATAATAACGTAACTGAAAAAAATTCAAACTCATAGATATAAAATAAAAAAACACTTCGTATTTAACCATGATATGGTTTGTTGCCAACTAGATTTTCGGAATTTTTTTAAACCGGGATAATTAAAGAATATGGGGATTTTATTAAGTGTGCATTCAATATAGTTGACATAATTTTTTATTTAAAAATATTTAATACTCACAAAGTTGTTAGCGTTGCGGAGTCTTAAAAAAAAATTCTCTCTCCATGGTCGCATCGATTTCTCTCAAAAGTGGTTATCTGAAAAAACAAAATCAATGTTCATTATAATTTGTATAAATGTAGTTATCATTAAGCGTAGCCGTTTTTTTATTATGATTTTTCACAACGAATGGCGACGGATTGAAATTTTTTCTCTTCTTTGCCCTTTTTTGTATACAAGCAGTCTTAAAAAATAGTAGAAATCAAAATTATGCTAAACGATAGCAATTGAAAATAAAAATAAAAAGAGATGAAAATCGGTTGATAAATGCTTGAGTTATCGATGCGATCAGTTAAAAAAAAAATTTAGAAAAACTCGTTTAAAGTTTTTAGTCCACTTTTCTTACTATAAAATCATGAATCTTTAAAAATACGATTATTTATACTTACATCAAACTATCGAGTCCTGCACCATATGATGGTTCTTCCATTTTATTTCTAGTGGTGTCCTTGACTTATCAAATTTTTTATTGACCCTTCACATTCGATTCTCAGCAGCTTTCACCCAGTTAGTGTCGCGGTCGGCGCAAGAACAGTCGGTTTTCCTACTCTCACCAAAATGACTGAAACTCACATGTTTCCGAATGTATAAACTTTAAATTAAAACAACAACAAAATCACACAATTACAGTGGCTATTCCCCTTAATAATGTCAAACCACAAGTTAAGTGCTTCATACGAGAGCATAAAATAATACAGATTCTGAATTATCGTTCAGTATTAAAAATCCTTCATACATTCACAAAGTCAAATGTTCTATACCATATTGTGGCCGCAATCGTAAGCAAAAACATCATAATGAAAAAGTTGACGCACATTTTTATCCGACGGATAAACTTTTTGTTAAGCTTTGTTCTTAGTTGATTACGGTTTTCCTTTTGTTACACACTGCTTTTAAAAATGATGGATGATTTTAAACTCCTGAAATTTCCCACGGAAACTTTGATAAAAACAATTACATAGCAAAAAAAGTTATTGCGGCCGACTCGGAGCGGGTACCGTCAATCTATTACCGTCTTCCCGGTTGAAAAATTACGTTAAAGATTTGACATAGCGGTGTCATTAACAGCCCCGCCGAGACGTAATTAAACGGGATATAAGGCCAAATTTACTTAATCATTCATTACCCCAACGGATGGCTTCACAGATTCAGTTTTAACTTTTAAAATTTTACTTCTGCGTAGCTACGTAGAAAAAAACAGGGCATATGTGTGAATTATTATTATTATTTTTTTTTTTTCATTTGAAATTTTATAAACGTCAAAGCTTTCTCTACGATGTTTTTATAAATAATTTCTTTTTTGCATATTTATTGTTTCTTGAACAATTGTGAAAAATTATATATTAAATCATTATTTTAAATTACGAGTTCTAATTTTAGTAGCTTCATTATATTTACATTTGATTATATCTTAGCAAGGTAAATATGTTTAAAAAAAAATTAAACTTCCATTAACACACGTTTTAATCAATAATAATTTTCTTTAAGGTTTCACAGAATGTACAATAATCTATAATATATATTGATTTGATGTTTACGCTTATGATAATTACAAAAGCTGCCAATCAGCTTTACCATAGTATATACTTCTTATATTTAAGACTAAAAATAAATTTATTATTTAACTAACTTACATGTTTCCGTGTATGCATTCAAAGTGGTCGACTCATTTTCGCATGTAAGAAGATAATCGTATTAATGTTTCTTTTTTCTGAACTAGGAAGTATTCAAGTAAAAAACATCCTTAGAAACAAAACACTCTCGCGGTAGATTAGCCATTTTTTTGAGGAGAAGAAATCTTCAGAAAGACAGCCGCTGGTTTTCTTTTTCAGTGATAGTGAGGGATTTTTACCCACTAAAACCCCTCCTCGGGGTCTGCCCCGTCGGGTTGGGCGTTAGGCACGTAGCTCAGTAGTTTATGGCAGACCTTTGAAGCCATTGTAGACTTTATCCACTGTAGTCAGGGGAGGAGACTTCTGCCAGGCCTTCTCCTCCTCTTCCTTTCTTAGGAGAACGCTTTTGCAAATTCTGACCATGCCCAGCATTCACTGGACTAAAGCATAGTCGAGATTATATTCTCGGGGCAAAGGTCGATCGCTCCAAGGTTCGCTCTCAGCCGGTCTCTTTCCTCTGATCATGTCGTGCAAGAAAATACTGTGTAGGCGTCGTCGTCATTTCTCCGCAGCTTCGGCACGTGGTCGTCGTCTCCTTTCCGATTTTCGCTAGGTATACTGTGAAGCAGCCGTGTCCGGTCGGTAGCTGGGTTAAATGGAAGCTTAGTCCTCAATGAGCCGATGCGTCCACATACCCTTTTCCGATCCGTCCCATCTGGCTTGCCACGCCAATAACGTGGCCTCTTTAGCCGGTTTTAGGGCAAGGCCGCCGTGGGTTGCTCGTCTCTCTCGAGCCAGTAGGTCTATCGGCGGTATGCAGTGACCGCTAAGACAGCGTCCTCGGAAACCGTGCTAGCCGTAGGCTGCCGTCGGCTGCAGCTACGCGTAGCGCACTACTGCGTTGTACTCTCGCCAGGTTGACCCTGGCTTTCTCCATGCTCATGGCCTACGATGGAAGTAAAACCTTACCTAATCTAACCTAACCTAGCACATATGAGAATCAGTATCTTAAAAATGTATAAATAAATTGGGTTAAAATAACCTGTTGTATTAAAAATGTAGAAAGCAAATAGAAACTACCATATTAAAGACCAGTGTGGTATCCCGAGAACAAGCAAAGATTTCAGACCTGTCTGTAAACCAATCCCTAGGGTTAAAACTTGAATAAAAATTCAACAAACTTTTTTTACGGCAATAAATTACTTATAATTGCATGCAATGCTTTAAAGTAAAAGTTAAGGGCGTCTTTAAATTATGTTTGATTAGGGTAAATAGGCATCGATGTCCAATGTTTACTCGCCTACCCTCCAATTAGATGGAAGTGGAGTGAAAGAATGACGATATTGCTAATTCTTTCACGAACTTCGGCGTTTCGGTATTTCCCCGCTTCCATACGTTTTATTGGAAATCTAAAGTACGTCATCAGGAGTCCGTCGCAGGTTTAATTAATTAGATGCAAGTATTTCTGCTCGGTGTTTCACAGGCGCATACTTTAACAGAAGTTCATAGATCCCTGCATACTTAAAGTGTTCTTGTATATAAGTAAAGCTATTTAATTTCTTCTGTATTCACCGTCACTTTGTTTTGGCAATTCATCAAACTTTATTATGATATGGAGTGAAGATCTCGTAAAGATAGAAGAGGGAGAGCCTCCACACAAGAAATGTGGGGGAGGCCAATGTCCAACAGTGGACGACATCGGCTGCATAAGGAATTTTGTCACAATCATTCACTTTAAAATAGTAATGTTTCGGATGATTGTCTACTATCCTCAATGTTATAAGATTAAGATTTGAATAGTTTAGTTTATCGAAACACGTTGTTAATCGAAACACGTTGTTTTTAAAACATAATAAATCGTTATGATATGAATTTTTATATCTTCTATTCTGGTTTCAATCCTGGGAATTTGTCTAGCAAAGATCTGCATCTCGTTCTCCGTTCCATTTGTTCCTCCGCAGCCATCTTCAGCTCCACGTATGAGGCGCTGCACATTCTCTCACAAATTTGTTTAAGCTACTCCCATCGAGGGCGTCCTCTGCAGTTTGTCCTCAGAATTTTATATACGAGCATACTCGTAATTTTCCAAATAGGTATACAGTCAATATGTTTGTATCCAATTATTTTTTGAATAAATTAAAGTAAAATGATTGGTTATAATTTGCAATAATCAAGTTAATACACCCCATGCAGTGAATAATAACTAAATGGTATTCACACAAATGCTACATAATGAAAATGTAACATTTATTTGGCTCATTTTCGATAATAAATTTAAAGGTGTTTTTATATATTATACTATAATAATATAATATATACCTGTATGATGAATTTGTTCCGACTAATACGTTATTATTATTTTTTTCATATTTTAAACTGCGTATACAATACATAATATTATTTTGTATGATAACTTATATCAAACAATGTGTTATGTTTCATTCATTCACCACCCTACGTATTTGAACGTACGAGATACGTTCGCTTTTAATGTACCATTCTGCGCTATCCCGTATCACGTACGCGATTGAGAAAAAGTAATGTACCTAAAATGAACAACTGTTAGAGATATGCGCTTGTGCCAACAACACTTGAGTACAAGTCATCATAAATATGATAGTTTTACAAGGGGCAGGCGAAGTGTGCGGCCGAGTATTTGACGTTTCGTAATTTAAAAAAATAAAATTAATATATAATTCAATTTCATTAATAAAAAAACTGCTTTTTTTGCACGTTTCTCGGAAAATTACCTGAAAGTAGGGCGGTTAAAGAAGGCTTACAAAATTCCTAGAAAACATTATACCAAAATCATATAGCCGAAAACTTTAAAGATCAATACGTACATTTATTTTTCAATTTTAATTATTTATATAAAAATCATAAACGTAGAAGGAATTTATTTGATAAACATTTAAAAAAAAACATAAAATGTTTAGTGAAGAATATGTATATACCTGTATGTACAATTCACAAAGAGTGAATCCTGCAATCTATTCCAGTTTAAAAGTCACATTTAAACTAAACCAACGACATTTCATATCAGATTTCGCACAACATAACAAGAACTGAGACGAATTCACGCCATTTAACTTTATTTGGCTCTCGTGAAAATATTTTAGACTCGATATACAATTTGTTTCTTCCCAACGCCATCAGTCACAGGGTCAAAGTTTTAACTTTTGAAAAAAGTTCCTTTAAAGATAATTTGCGGATTTATAACTGGCCGTTCTTTCTTTTATTGCGTCCCACATTTCTTATTTCCTCTGTCAAATGTTTCTGCATTGCCGGCACGTCACCAATATTTAGTATTTTATATATTTACTAAGCCACTCATAACTCATAATAATATAAGGGTGCCACATTCAAAGTGGAAATAATCGACGTGCGTGCATGTTACGATGTATGATGATGCAAAGAAATCTTAAGAGCTTGAACAAAGCAATATGGTGGTCCATCCTATCTGCCTGCCCCTCCAAAGGAACGGCATTCAATTCAATTTTTTCAATTTCAATTTTTTAAAATAGCGTATCATAAATAATTCACATTATTATTTTGTATCTTCTTATTCTGCATTATTTTCAGACTGTTCTGATCTTTCTCAGAGCCTATTCCTGGGATGTATTATAGATATTGAGATAGCTGTCGCGCCATCGATTGGATGGTCTTCCTGGAGTTTTTGCCTCTTTGGTAATCGCTCTTTCAGAGCACGCTCTCTGGGTACGTATATTAATACCAAAAAAAGTGTTATTTAATCTTAAATTAAGATTGACAGTGAATGTCTTTATGTATACACATATTTATAAACCAATCAATTGTAATGATATCATTATTTTTAGTGGTAACTATGATAAAACATGTTTTGGTAATTCTTATATACTCATATCTCGTAATATAATATAATACCTATATATTTTATTATGATAAAAAACTGATTGTCTGCGGGAAGAGTATTAGTAGCCGTAAGGGCTGGTAGTGACCAGCGAGAAGGGTAAAAATACCTCTTCCGAGGACTCTGCGTAAACTTAATTAATATTTTTTTATACCATACAATTTTAATTTTTACCAAGAATATTTTTTTATATTATACAATTTTAGTCACATATTTTTACACATTTTAATGTTTACATAAAATTAAATGTTATGAAAAAAATTCACTTTCAAGCTATGCGTATAAATTAGGGTGCAAATCAACTAAGAGATTTTTTTTTAATCATTGACAATTGCGATTGTTCGTTTGTCAATAAAAATTGTAATTTCTTTATACGCTATGTTTATACAACACTTACATTAATGTAAGTGTTGTATAAACGAACTGTATAAAAAAATAAGAGAAATAAAGCATCTACAACACAAAGTATGGCGAATATAGAAGAAATTGTATTTCTCTTTAAAATGTAAAAATTCAAAATAAATATTTAACAATTATCTTGTTATTAAAAAATGTTTAATTACAATTTAATTCTAATTATCTTCTTCAAGCCCAATCTTATCTACCCGAGTAATAAACATTAAACTCGGTCACAATTTAGACAATTTTTCACTCAATGTGGTTCCGACGATTAGCTTTAACGAGTCGCCCCTGCGCTTATCCGCACATCTCCTGGGCTTCCTCAAAAAAGGTTTTCGCAGGCCGTTCCAGGGGGCGCGGCAGTCGGCCAATTTCGTTTCATCTTATCTTTCTTTCAGCCTCCGCCCCTACCGCCTACCCTGACTACATATAGGGTCATACCTAGACTTTTATAAAAAATAATCGCACTCATTTTCTACTATTGGAAAATATAAAGAGAAACGATATAGATATGCCGACATAATATTAAATCAATAATAATAATGAAACAAAACTACGTTTTTTAATAACTACTTCTACTTTTGTCTTTATTTCGACAGCGACCGGTTTCGTTAGGATGGCTGGCATCGACAATGAAAGTAATTATTAAAAACATTTTCTTCTTCTTCTTATTCTTAGTGTAGGCCTAGTGGCCTGTTTCGAGCCTAGAGGAATTAGCCTCCTGCGAAGTCGACTCCCAGCTGTTGATCCATCTCTTTGGTGGTCTGCCCGGGGGTTGGGTACCATGGGGCTAGCCTTGTAACACAATGAATGGGAGTCTGGATGGATCCATTCTCCTTACGTGTGCATACTAGTATCTTATCCTTTGCCTTCCCCACCTAAAGACATCCTCGACCTCGCATATCTCCTTTATCCGTGTATTCCTTGCCCTCCCTTGCAGTGTCTTGCTAGATATATTTCTGAGCCACAATACATTTCTGACACTCTGAGCGCGTTTTTTGTGATTGTAGTGTCCGCCCTGCACTTAATCACATTTATCATGATAGGTCGCACACAAGTCTTAGAAATTCTCACATTGCTGCTGATCTTCGTGGTTTTTCCAAATTGAATTCTTCAAGCATCCTGAAATGACCGCAGCCTTTTTTATTTGCCCCACCAATTCACATGGTAGATCCGTTTTCCCACACAGGTTCACACCCAGATATCAAAATTTTTCGACCTGTTCCACTGAAAACACCCCCATAGACACGCTACATCCCACCTGGCGTCGAGAGAATACCATACTCTTGGTCTTTCAAAATTAAAAACATCGCATTATTTAATTATTATTTAGAATAAACTTCAATCAAAATATTTTATTAATATCAGTATGCTGGACCTCTTCGTACATATGTTGTTCCATTTGTATGTCTTGAAGGGGATGTTGTTCGCGTGCGCTAACCGTATATTTTGTTTATTGTTTCTTGAACAATTATGTAAAACTCCATATTAAATTTTATAGAATTGACATGTTTCGCCCTTCTAAGGCATTATCAAATGTTATCAAATTTGATAATGCCTTAGAAGGACGAAACATGTCATTCCCATAAAATATAATAAAACTTCTAAAAAATTGACGTTTTTATTCGTATTAATCATATATTTTGTTTTTGAGGCATTTATTTGAAGGCCGAATTTCTCCGCTTCTCTTTTCAGAACTGTACCTTTTTTATATCTAGTTTTACATAACATTTTTTTTAATTAGTCTATTTTCTTATGTTTTACATTCCAAAAAAAAAAAATAAAAAAAATCGATTCACAGCCACCTTAGTGCTGTTAAAAATATAAAAATATCAATAAAACTAACTAAAACTAACTAACTAACCATCACGCCGTCTCCCCGAAGGGGTAGGCAGAAAGAATGGTCTGCCACACTTTTCTTTCCTGACATATTTATCTTGATTCCTCAACATTCATACATCGTGTCATGCACGCGCGTCGATTTCTCTGACTCCTCACATGGCCGACATTCAATATTTGATTTATTTGATCGTGCCACGTTTTCCTCGGTCTTCCTCTATTTCTGGTTCCATTTACATCATTAACATATAATTTTTTTACCATTCTTTCTTCATTCATTCTTTCAATATGTCCAAACAATCTTAATGATCCTTTCATTATTTTGTTCATGACACCATCATTCGCACCGCATTCACTTCTTGTATTTTCATTCGGCACTCTATCATACAGAGTATCCACACATTCTTCGAAGAGATCTCATTTCAACTGCATTTATTCTACTTTCATCCTTCTTTTGCCAGTTCCATGCTTCGCTTCCATACATAAGGGTCGGTAGAAGAACACCATTGTATGGACACATTAACCAACACATATATCAATAAACTCAAACCAAAACTATTTTAATCAACCTTGGACTAACGTCAAACCTACATTATCACTGGCAGAAGTGAAATTTTAATAATATTTTTATTTGTCTTGTCCCCAGAACCATCGAAGTCGTTTGTGGAATTAACCTCATTTGGTGGTCACGGTGTTGGACTTTCCCAGAGATTCCGAAAAAATCCCAAGTTCGCCGGCGGGCTCAAGCTAACTCAACAAAAATTCAGTCGAATTTTTGAGATGTAAGTAATTAGATTTCATTTATACTTTATATAACCAGAGTTGCTTGGTCAAGCTTACTTAACCGTACTACTAACCGCGTATTGTGGATTAAGCTTTCAGTCTCATTGAAATGCAAGCAATTTTTATTTTTATGAGCGACATTATTTTTCTCTTTCAAACAAATGAAAACATCGTAATCCAAAAATTCGCCAAGTGTATTTGTTTTGTTTTCACAGAAATGTTTTTCTCGGGAAATAAATGACTTCATTTTCGTTTCGGACACTTCCTATTCTACGGTATTAATACTCTTTTAATTTCTTTATCGGATTTTGACGGTGATGACGGCATTCGTGGCAGAGTAGAAACAGCTACGACTGCCACACTGAAGGTCCTGAATTCGATTCCCAACGATGAAAGCATGAATAAAATCACGCTGTCTTTGGTGTTGTACAGTAAAAAATGGAGATATACTAGCTACCCATCACATATTATGATAATCAATAGCGTTAAAAATGTATTTAGAGTTCAAACAATTTGTTGTATACAAAAGCAACGTGAAACTTTATCATTAAATTGCCAAATATTAAAATAAACGAACTTCAATTTGCGTTCAATACAGCAGCAAGACTCATTAAAGGCATTCCAAAAAAGTCCCATATAACACAACATCTCAAAGAACTTCACTGGCTTAAGAGTCCAGAAAGAATACAGTATAAACTCTGCTGGACAGTCTTCAAAGCGCTACATGGAATAACTCCAAATTATAAAAATATAACGGAAAGCCTAAATACGAGGAAATCCACATTTCGCTCGGCGAACTCCTCGGCAATAAGAAGATTAGTTGAGCCAAAGCGTTGCCCTAGTACGAATTTCGGGGATGGCGCGTTTGCGGTAGCCAGTCCTTCAGCTTGGAACAATCTTCCTTCACACCTCAGATGCATTGATGATCCGACAGATTTCACAACATTGCATATTTTGTTCTATTATACTTTCTAATCGATCGCGAATACCAATCAGATGCAGCGTTCACAAATAGATTTAAAACACGTCTTAATGCGCCATTATTGGGGTGATTACATCACAAAAACGGAGCTTTAAAAGTGAGCATATTATTATTATTGTTTAAATGGCATTACAAGAACTAGCAAAGATGTTAATAAACTTTTTCGCAAACCAATCCCTAAGATTTCAGCTTTAAAAAATATATATCATTACCTTCTCATGATGATCCTTCTAGTACCAACTTGACATTCTTGAAGTGCAATTAACACATCTCCATAAAACACTGACATGTTTTATTGTCTTCCGATTAGGCTTCCCGGCTTCGAACTAACGTTTACTTATGGCCTATTTTTATGAATTTTATTCCAACGATCTTACATTAGATTGCCAGTGCTGTCTTGAGCCGACTAGCTCATTAGGATTGCGGTAGTTCGACCAGGAGACGTTGCTCCCATTTCCATCTCTATGTATGTAAAACACACCCACGGAGTTCAAATACTGTCATATATGCTATCTCCAGATTGGCTGAACTATTCAGATGTTATAAAACATAAATCAATAATCATAGATGAATAATAAAATAATAATGTTTTGACTATATACATGAAAAATAATTTCTTTAGCGAAACATGTAAAATTCTATATTCAATATCTTAAAATTTCTGAAGTATCTCTACATGAGAGAGTACGGTAGTTATTTGTGGCTCTATCCCATGGCATTTCTTTTGGGAATGCTCGGAACCAATTCTTTACAGCTTCGAAGAGATGGGCATCTCATTACCCATTTCGTTAAATTAATCAGGGGATATTTCGAGAACTCGGCCGTCCTAGAGGGTGTTGGTCTTTTTGTCCCTGATAGATATCTCCGACAGCGACAGCACATATTGTTTTACCTACCGGCCACCAGAACCAATCTGCCTCTAGTGACACCGGTGGGAGGAACAATTAGTCTGCTGAACGCGGTCTCCTCAGAGATCAACGTCTTTCATATTAGTGAAGGTGCGATCAGGGGACAAATACTCTTGACTTTAGAAAGTATCTTGTCTTCTTTATGTCGAACCATCTCTAATACGTTCCTGGTATAATGATGTATTTTTATAATATTTTACCTGTACTCAATAGATGCCTTAAACATTTTGATCATTGTAATGTTTTTTCAGTTAATAAACTGATTTGATTTGATTTGATAATGAAGAATACGTCCGTTTTCGATTAATTTTAGTTTTATGTACATGGGCGACATGTGCCACCTAGCTATGGCATTTTGAAATATCGATAATGTTTTAGAAATAAGATATGTCAAACCCATGAAATAAAAAAAAAACTTTTAGATAACGGATATTTTAATTAATATTTAATAGATAATATTTTTTTTATTTTATATTCAAAGAGTTCATATTTGACAATTTCGACCAGTCGGTGTAAATAGCTTATCAGCAAAATAGATTTTTTAAATTAATGACGTTTAAATTTTAATAGTAAGAAAAAAAATATTTGAAATTTTTTTTAACGGTCATTTTGATTGATTAGTATATTGAACGTAAAATATGTAACAGTATACAAAATTTCATATTTAAATTAGATTTGCCTTCTTAAATTATACTTCATAACAATCCTCGTCATGTATTTCGTCACTATTTTAATGTTTTTTTAATAACTTCGCAGTTTAAAAAAAAAACACTAAAATAAATGTTTTTTATGTATGATACTGAATAACATACGAATAAAAATAAAACATTTAACCTCAGTTGGTGCGTTTTGCTAACCTGCATCCTATCTCTCAGATGCCGACTTCGGAAGCGGGAATGCACAACTTTGGGGGTTAGTTTTCACTTTGATTCCCATTCATGAGATGACGCATTAGGCGCAGACGGCTTTGTGTGAATATTGCCTTATAGGGCAAGTACGAACGACTACACAATTCGTGGAAAAGTTTAAGTTGTGTGTAAAGAATCCAAAATATGAATATTTTTGTTAAACACTATTGGACTATTGTATATCAGAGTAAAATACTAAATATATTTTAATATACCATTGCTAGATTAAAAATTATTAAATACCGTCGTGTTCAGCAAAATTAAATATAATTTTGAATAATTATTACGAATGAAAACGCCTATTTTCTAGACATTTCGTTGTATTTTATTGTCATTCCCATAAAATATAATGAAACTTTAAGTAATAATTATTCAACAAGGAGTTTAACAACATTATTCAGGAAACTATAAATAGACAACCTTCTTGACAGAGTGATAAGAGCTGTGACTGCCATAGCGAAGGTCCCGGGTTCGATTCCCGGTGATGACCTTGTGATTGTCACACTGTCTTTGGTTTGTTGTAGAAATGACGCGACAATAAAATGGCGATAGATTAGCTACCTATCATATGTCACGAGAATCAACATTAATAAAAATAAATTGTATATAGTAATTGGATTCAAACGACCTGCTGTATTATAAAAATAACTAATTTTGAAGTTTTACATTTCTGATAAATAATATTTATGAATGAATATAACTCTCATTTTCAAACTTATTTAAATATAATATATCAAAATTTAATTCATCTAAAAATTGTATAAAAACTGGTAAGGTTGATGGCTACCGTAGTTAGGGTTTACTTATGAAAAAAAAAAAAATTCCACCAACTTAAAATTCGCAAAACTTATCGTTGCATAATGCAACCATAATTCATCATGCTTTTTAGTTTGCTTTATCTAAATGTACTTTCAGAGTACAAAGGAATATTTTGCACGTCATATTTCATTTTAGCACATGCAGGATTAATAAACACGAACTGAGTAGCGCGCTTTATTTCTCTTTTGCATTTTTGAGATCTGCATTTTATACCTCCATATATCGTTAATGACCTCTTCGGCACCATTAAGGCACCGGTTCACCTCTCTTTGTGATTGGTGCGGCAGCTTAACTATAGCCTTACTCGAAAATGGTTACTTTGCATAGGTACAAACTGCGCCAAATGGATTTGCGATCTCCATATTGTATACCGTTACGGCTTTCTTCCTTCAGCCATTTTTCCATCTCCTAGGGCCATTTCACCAATCTTCACCCTGTTCTGCACTCCTAATAGCTCCACCATAACTCTTTAACCTCTGGCTACGAAAATGTGTTTTCAATAATAAATATTTTACTGGATTTTATTTATGTAATTGTAGTAGCAATAAATCACTTAGTGATTCAATTATATTATATATTTTTTTTCTTCAATGTTCGCCATGCTTTGTGCTATAGACGTTTTATTTGTCTTATTCTTTTTTATATACTTTGTATATACATCACTAACTTTAAAAAAAAATTAAATTAAATATCAGACATGTTTCTGACAACCCGATCCTTCCTTAGTGATATTAAATTGTATTGTCAAAACTGAACATATTTGTAAACAATTTTATAATATTTTAAATATCTTTATAATATCACTGAGGAAGGACCGGGTTGTCCGAAAGATTTTTCTCCTCTTGACAGAATTTTTTTAAAGTTTGTGTTGGATAGTCAAAGTATATAAAAAAGATAAAGACAAATATATTATATTTGATTATTTATAAAAATAAATTAGTTCCATGGAAATTAAGATATAAAAAAATACGTTTTTGCTTTATAATATAAGCTTAAAAATACCAGAAAACTGCTGAAGCTGCTCGATTTCAGAAAAATATACAGAATAAAACTTTTTTCCTTATTACAAAAAAATTCAATAACCAACATTAATTTTTTTCACATTTGATTCTTTGGGTAACAATATTTACATTAAAAAAGCGCAAGTGACCTCCCGAGAAGCATCAAAAGATAGACTTTGTTACAAACCAATCCCTAGGATTGAAACAAAATAGAAAATAAGCAGCATTGATGTACCTGGTTTTGTTAATTCCTAATATTATAATTCTTCTCCCGGTGTCATGTCAGGTGCTCTCGATGTTGACTATCACATTAGAGTTGGCATCTTTGTCCCAAGCAGCTCTAATTCAAGAGTCTCTGGGTACTCGGGGTCATGACTTGAGCCCTCTTCAGTGTCGACCAGAGGATTTATATCTATAATAGTTTCCGCTTCTTTTCTGTGGAAGATTTTCTGTTGGAGCCACCTTCCTTTAGTCAGGTTAATCTAGTTTTATGACGCTGGAAATTCGTTATTCGTCCACTCTCTATTTTCTTTAATACTGATGGTAATTTCAGTGGTCACATTGCCCGGAATTCGCGGTGTCCAAGAGAACACTTGTGGACGCTAAAGAGTTGTACTTTTAGAAGTACTGGTGTCATGCAACATTAAGATATTTTATAGATGACAAGACAAACTTCCGGCAAAGTATCTGTCACAACCCTTATATTACCTAACTGTAATAAATTCACATATTTTGTACCTATATCAAGATTTTTTTATAAAAAAAGGGGTTTTAGTTCATAAAATAACATGTTACCGAATTTTTTTCCTAATGTCTAAGTTTATTTAAAAAAATCATTTTCAGTGACACAAATTTGTACCCATCCTTACAAGTTCAAAATGTCAATTTGAATATGTTACGTAACAAGTGATTCAAATGTAAATCTGTTTTGGGAGTAAGTAATACCATTTAATGCGGTAATAAGGTAATATTAAAAATATACGAAACATGTTTACAATTTACCTTTGATATCTATTCGAATTCACGTACCTTTCATCAATAATTCCCCTTTGATGTACACGGGAATTAAATGAAGCATCTAAAATTATGAATAATTGATTCGGAAACATCAAATAGTACCAGAGCTAGTTGGCAAAGGAAGGGTTAACATCATATCCTATTTAACAGTGGTGGACAGAACCAAAATCTTGGTTATTATTAATTATTTCTCTCTCTCTCTCTCTCTCTCTCTCTCTCTCTCTCTCTCTCTCTCTCTCTCTCTCTCTCTCTCTCTATTCTCTCTCTCTATCTAATGGGGCATGATCACTATAGTAAAATCGGAATGAACTGAGTCTTGGGGCCATAAATCATTTCCCTATGTCTATCTCGCTTGCACTTACGGGCCTTATGGAGCGGTTTAGGGTTGGGCGTAACAATAAAATAAATATATCGATAAGTAACGTTTATTATCGTATCTTGAACCCAATCTCCTTCATGAGTGTTCTCATCGAAGTTTTTCCGCATTTAAAATCAGATAATTGTTCTCACGGACGGATACTCTCCACTACATAAAATGAACCAACGGTCCGCTTCAACACACTTTTATCAAAATCGTCAATATTGGTGACAGTTTCTGGTTTCTTAAAATTTGCTCTTGATGTACAGGGCCTGCCTAATTACAATAATTCAGTCTTTATTCGGTCCACTGTCGCTCTACTCACACCACAAATAAACGCGGCCGTGCATACGTTGTGAATCACTGTTGGAGTTTGAGGGCTAATATCGCCATGTAATTTATTCAAATCAACGTTAGAAAATAAACTATCCATAGTGCGCAACGAGTAAACACATTTATAGCAACAACAAAAAAAACACGCACTGCAATTGGTAAAGACCAATCATTAGTGACCCATCATACATATCATAACGTACAGATCATATAAAATCATTATAGTCGATCGTATCGTATATCGATCGAAGAAAAAATCGATAACGGTCGCTTCCCATCCCTATCTCTATTGACATTTATGGCCCCAAGACTCAGTTTAAAACGGCCGGAGTATATAAACTTTCACAAGCATTTTATGCACCGCAACTGCACTCTTCATCCAAATTAAATAGCAGAACTTCCCGAAAATGCTTCATATTTACCACAAAATTTGACATTTTAAAGAGCGATAAAACAAATGTTGTGAGAATGACTAATATTTGCAAACTGAACTTAATTGAAAGATGCTCAGGCTTACTAAAAAAAATGACCGCCAGATTTAAAGGCATGAAGCAGCTAGAACCCTATTTTGTAAAACGGACCGACCTTTCTAAAACACCTACAACATAATATAAATAATATTATATGTTAACATAAAAGAAACCTTTGCATTATTTTCATACCGCCACTGCTATTAACTCTCAAGACTCCGGGGATTAATTTGCTGGCTTACTTCTGGATAGTTTTATTTATTGCCATTACAGTTGCTAATTGTTTTCACTAAATACACCTTAACTATCTCTTAAATCTTTTCAAAAACAATAAAAAACATTCATACATTTCATGACAAAGAGAAAAACGTTGATAAAACACTTAATAAAACTCAACTCACTAACCATTCTGTCTCTCCGTAGGGGAAGCAGAAAGAATAGACCGTCACACTGTTCTTTCCTGGTATATTTTTCTCGATTCGTCAACATTCATACATCGTGTCATACACGCACGTGGATTTCTTCTTACGTGGCCGACAATTAATTACCATTATTTCTTCATTCTAAGATAGGAATGGAAATGATTGAAAGAATGAATGATGGAAAGATTCCATGTGTCCAAATCATTTTAACATTACTTTGCTTCGTTTAATATATTTATTTATTTATTTATTTATTTATTTATTTAGGGTAACATACAGCGATATCAATAACATATATATATATATAAAAGAAACATTCAGAATAATTAAAATAAGGCCAATTACATGCTACCACAGATTAAAAATAATAGTTAACAATCAACAAATGATAGTGAGAAACATTGAAGTTAAACTAAGACAAAATAAGGTATACATAATATTTAAGAGTTAAAATACTTATAGTACTGGAAATAAAAATTAAATTAAGATAAAATAAAATAAAAAGTAATATACAAGTATTATAATATCATGTTACATCGTGGTCACATCCGCGCCGAAATGTTGCTCCGATGTCTTTTTTAAAATTTCGCTCGCTCAAATGAAAGACGTCAATGTCTCCAAAATGTTTGTTGTAGATATCACAGATTCGATACAGTGCCGCGCTCAGAGCGTAATTTGTGCGATAAACAGGAAGGTGGAAAACTTGGTTCGCGGTGTGTCTCGTGCGAGACATGGGGGTATTGAGTGACAATTTGCTGAGAAGTTCAGAATTGTCAATTTTAAAATGAATTATTTTATGAAGTAACATCATATCATGAAGAGTACGTCTATTTTCAAGAGAGTCCAAGGAGTGAAAAATTAGGGCAGATTTGTAATCAGAGAATGACTTGCACATTTTAAAATTAATATGTTTAATAAACATTTTTTGTACTCTTTCAATGCGTTGGATATGTGCCGCATAATAAGGAGACCAAACGGGAGATACATATTCAAGGCGTGAGCGAACCATGGTTGTAAATAATACTTTAAGGGCAGTGATATTTTGGAAAGGTTTGCATGTGCGTAGTATAAATCCCAACGTTCTGAGAGATTTGTCCACCATGTCATCAATATGACTAACGAAAGTGAGTTTAGGGTCGATTGTGACTCCAAGATCTCTCACGCGGTCTGAATCGGATATTATGGAACCATTGATGGAGTACACATGTTTGTGAGGGTTCATTTTACGCGTCAGTGAAAGCTTATGACATTTGTTTGCATTTATGGATAATTTATTTAGTATACAGTAATGAGAGAGTCTGTCAAGATCTGACTGGAGTCGAAGGCAGTCAGAAGTGTCTGAAACCTTCAGAAAGACCTTCATATCATCAGCAAAAAGGAGATGCTTGGAGTGGAGAAAGCAGTTGCCAATGTCGTGTATATATAGGATGAAGAAAAGAGGTCCCAGATGGGAGCCCTGGGGAACCCCGGAAGGTATTCCCACGAAGTTTGATTTAAAGCCACCAGTCACCACTGCTTGCCTACGATTTTTTATATAGGAGTTTATCCATCTAAGGAGATCACCGTGAATTCCTAGTCCACTCAATTTAGCCAAAAGTACATTGTGTATATAGTATTTATATAGTATTTATATAGTAAAAATATATAGTATTTATTTAGCTATTTATCACATTGTAATGCTGTTTCAATGCTATCCAAATTTTCGTCAAACTCGATAGATCTCATAAATAATTGTGTTTTCCCAAAACTGTTCATGTTTATATAAAACATTGCATTGTTTACATTAACTGTGTGTATTAAGAAGCAATTCCAAAATAAAACACATTAATAATCATAAAAATGCTAAAACGATTAATAAAACGATAATAAAGCGAAAATTGCCGTTAACAATAGAGTCCTGGTCCCAACCCTTGTGTATAGAAGCAAAGCATGGAACTGGCAGAAGAAGGATGAAAGCAGAATAAATGCGGTAGGGATGAGGTCCCTAAGACGCATGTGTGATATAATGATGTACGAAAGAATCTTTAATGTTGATAAGAAAGGAATGTAGTGCAGAAAGTATTATGAACAAAATTATGAAAGGATCGCTGCGTTAGTTCGGACATATGGAGTGCGTGGATGGGAAAAGAATGGCTAAGAAAGTATACGTTAACGATATAAAAATTGCTTAAATCTTTTTTTTTTAGTTCAGAACAAAGATTAATACGAATGAAAGGGGTCTGTTTTCTAGAAGTTTTATTATATTTTATGTGAATGACATCGGACATATGGAGCGCATGGGTGAAGAAAGAATGGTTAAAAAAGTATACGTTAACGATGTAAATGGAGTACGGAATCTAGGTAGACCGAGGAAAACATGGCATGACCAAATTAATCAAATATTACAGGTTGGTCATGTCAGAAGCTGGAAGAATCGACGTGCGTGTATGACTCGCTGTATGAATGTGGAGGAAGCTATGTCAGGATAGAGTAGTGTGGCGCTCCATTCTTTCTGTCTTCCCCTGCGGGGAAACGGCGTGATGGTTTGTTGTTGTTTGTTGTTGTGAATAATTTGTTTCGCCAATCTTAGTCATTATTAAATGTGAATATTTGATAATGTCTTAGACAGGTGAAATATGTCACTCACATAAAAGATTATTAAATTTCCATAAAACAGACGTTCCTATTTGTATTAATTGTTTGATGTGCAGTTTTACATCATAATTCAAGAAACAATTAACATAAAAAATATATTATCAATTTATTTAATATAGTTTATTAGTGATTTTTGCCAAAATTCGAAATATTTCCTCGGCATTTTGTAACTAACTGACTAACCATCACACCGTCTCTCCGAAGGAGTAGGCAAAAAAAAATGGCCACACTTTTCTTTCCTAACATATTTTTCTCGATTCCTCAACATTCATACATCGTGTCATGCACGCGCGTCGATTTCTCTGACTCCTCACATGGCCGACATTCAATATTTGATTTATTTGATCGTGCCACGTTTTTCTCGGTATTCCTCTATTTCTGGTTCCATTTACATCGTTAATACTTTTTTTTACCATTCTTTCATCATAATCATGTTAATGATTACTTCCATAAAAGTGTGATTTAAAACATAGGCGATTTTTAAGCTGCAATCCAATATTCACAGATGATGTTTTCTGCTTTATTTAAGAAAATACCTATAAATTTTATTTTAGAATGGCAAAGTTTGATACTGGGAAGTTTTTCTTGAACACAAAAATCCGAAAGTCGTTATTTTCCAACAGACGTGGTAGCCGTAACAAACAACTTTCCGACTGACGTCAATTAACTAAAATAACGGAAGATCCTATGCTAAGAAGTAAAGATATAAATTTTATTTAAACGCCTCTTAACATAAAATACAAGCGAGAAACGGTGTTTCGGATCGCGGTACATATTCAAATGAGCCCAGATGTACTTCAATTAAGGAAATATCCTGATGTTTTTGAGGCTGAATTAACTTCTTACATTTACATTAATTTAGTCTGGTGGCAAAAAATCACAGCTCTGTGCTCTGAAACAATATTCCTTCTGAGAAAGGGCTCAAGTCTCAAATTGGCGAGACAAAAAGGACAATTTCTTTATATTTACATATCTCCGAGGAATAGAATCGGGCTGTCCTTTTTCCATTATATAGTCGTCCTTCTTGCACCCTGAAAGACATGGCTGACGGATGATTTACAATTCTGATTTGAATTTAGATCATTTCTTCTCGTTTCGAGGAAGTTTTTGGTCTTTTTTTACGCCTAAAGGCTTTCCCTTCAGACGGCTTTCAATTCGTGAAACGGAAACTTTGATCTGACCTTTATTACAAGGCGGACAAACAAATGGATGAACCCGCTGAAAATCTTTGCGAACTTTATTTGCCATGAATCCTTCAATTTCATATCGGACTCCCTAAAAATTTTAATATCCTTGAAATTTCTATCATCCAAAATAAGGAATAATATCCAAAAGTATTATTTATAGCATTGGTATATGAGCTGACCTAGATGTAAAATTTGAATTTTTGTACTGAATTACGTTTTTTTGTTGAATAAATACGTTTGCATATTGATTTCAATAACTTAAAGTTAAACGAGAGAAAACGTCTGTTTGCTAGAAATTTTATTATAAAATATGGGAATGACATGATTCACCTTTCTTAGATATTATGTGTTCTTAGATATTATGTACAAATGTGTTTTTTTTTATCAAGGCATTATAGACATAAACATGTCATACGCATAAAATTTCTAGAAAAAATGCGTTTTCATTCGTATTTATGATATAATATGGAGTTTTACATAATTGTTTAAGAAATAATAAATACTTTAAAGTGGTTACAATAAAAATTCTTTTGATCGTGTTTTTAAATCGATTTTTTTTTTTAATTTCAACGTGAGAATAGGCAACATTCTAACATTTTACTGATCGACACAATACATTTAATTAATTATATGATAAAGGAAACTGGAAGAAACTATTTCGTGTGATGTATTTTAACAATATTAATTTTAATATTAAAAATAATATAAATATACATCAAATCTCCATTATGATGTATTTCAAACTTTTAAAGAGAAATCAACTTTAGGACGAATTTCAGAACCTAAAATTGTTGGAAAGCTTAAATCTTGAATAACCGGCAAAGTTTACCTGCTAATCATCACTCTCTTTGTGTACGATAAGTTTTGATAGAACGTATAACTTTTCAACTTTTTTATATGATTTTTATAATGCTTTATTTTATAGCTTATATAAACTGTTTTGAGTTTTTAATGTATTTTTAAGTCATTCAAACTCTGGTAATGAAGCCGCATACTTTAAACAAATTAATTCCCAATATATTCAGGATAGACGTTTGTATGTTAACTAAAGGTTTTATTATTTTATTGATTATGGGAATATAATGAGAGATCTCTGATTAAGATCTATTTTAAACCATTCCAATACTCGTCTAATTATTTCAATATTTGTAACATTAGAGACTTCCTCGGGGAACCCGACGGAAGTGCCCGGCCGGGTCCACCTAACGTTGGCGATATCCTCGGCGAACCTGTCCCTATCCGTCGCCGCTCGGAACAGCTCCTCTACACTTCGGATGCCGATCCAATCCCTTATGTTTCGCAGCCAGCACATTTGTCTTCTACCAAGCTCTCAGCGACCCTCAATTTTCCTTTTTAACATCAGTTGGAGAAGGTGGTATTTTTCCCCACGCAGTATATGACCCAGATCTAAAATCTTCCGAACCTTGATAGTTGACAATAGCCCTTTGTCACCTCAGGCTCGCCTCAGGACTTCGATATTGGTAACCATATCTGTCCAGGGAATTCTGAGCATTCGGCGATAGAGCCACATTTCAAATGCTTTCAGTCGGCTCATTGAGTTGGTTTGAGAGCCCACGTTTCACATCCATACAATAAATTAAATGAAAAATACGAATTCAAACGTCAGTTTCCTAGAAGTTTTATTATATTTTACGTGAATGACAAGTATCGCCTTGCTAATCATTATCAAATATCAACATTTAATAATGCCTTAGTAAGGCAAAACATGTCATTTGCATGAAATATAATAAAACTTCTAGAAAATAGACGTTTTCGTTCGTATAATTTATTAATTGTGGAGTTTTACAGCATTGTTCTAGAAACAAAAAATTAAGTAGAGATAGATGTTTAAATTGAAATAAATGTTTAAATTGTGAAATAAATGTTTAAATTGTGTATACACTGTATTTTATACTACAAATTATGGTACGATAAAATGAAGTTGAAGTTAAATATCATCTACACAATATTACAGTGTATGCGGAGACGATTAACTATGACAATATTCTATTCTAGCACACTTCTCTTATTATCTCAGTATAAAAATTATTTAATTTCATTACAACCCTATTTTTAAATTATATGCTAATCTAAAGGAAGTTATTTTTTTACCACTTTTTTATAAAATCGTAATTTTTTGTTTATTTTAATATTGTACAATAAAAACGTTTTTTTCATATGAAGTACTCACTTTGTTGTTAGACGATTTAAATTATTACAAATATAAAATTAAATAATGCTTTCTATAATAGCCACGAAATTATAATTATGCCAACAAGTTTCGCTTGTACTAAAGCATCATTAGGGCAATAAAAAAAACTAAATATAAGTACAGATTTACATGAATATATAGACTATTGTATTCAATTGGACATTTGGCCAGCTGTCCAACGCTAAAATGTCCATTAGAACATTTTAGTCTGTATATATTCATATGTATCTGTATATTTATATAGTTTTTTTTTTAATATTGCCCTGTTGAATCTTGAGTACAAGTGAAACAAGTTGGCATAATTTCAAATTCGTGTTTATTATACAAGGTGTTATTTTATTTTTTTTAATTAAATAAACCAAATAATTTCTAAACACTAGTTCTTCATTCCATGCAAACATATTTATCGGTTCAAAAAATAATAATTAAATGAAATTCTACTAGGTAGTAAGTATTTTTTTATGTTCCGAAACAAAAAAGAACCGAATATCTTTTTGCTATTTTGTTTAAATATTTAAGAGAGGGTAGCGATTGTATGCATTATTCATTAATTTATCATTTGTCAGCATTCGTCAATGGGATTCAATTAAATTAAATCTCGCCCCGTACATAACTTTGGGGGTGTTTTCAAGACCCGTTTCTTCCTAGTGGAATGAACAGAGCCAAATCCAGGTGAAATTGTTTATATTTTCGTCAGTTTAAATCCTTGTTATATATACGAGTATTGTATGTTATAGTATGTTATATATACCTTGTTATATATACGTATATATATAAAAAAATCTTTTTCAAAAAAATTGTCATTTAAAAAAGACTGAGATGAAGAAACAGTATAGGGAAAAAAACGCTTAGCTCCTGATCAGGCAGACTTTAAACCCGTAATTACCTAATTCCTTTTATTCATTCCTGTTTCAACTTTTTCAAAAATAAATAAAACGACTTTTTATACCGTTGATTGAAATTATCGATGTTAAGCAGCATTTTTCTAAATATTTATATTAAATCAAGTATTCATTTTTTAAATCGATTGTGTCTAAATTTGACATATTTAAATTCTGTTTACAAAGTAAAGTAATTAACAAACTTTATAATGATACGATTAAATGTGGAATGAATACTTAAACAGTTGTGTGAAGAAAAATGTTTGTATAAAGTATTTTTGTTAAAAAAATATATTATTCAGAAATGTCTCATGTAAAATGAAAGCGTCCTCGTATTTCATTTTAAAACAAGAATTACATCTAAACCTAAGACTAAGCCTAACCTAACCTAACCTAACCTAACCGCGTACTAATATTAATAACCTTTAATAAGAAGACATTTTAATGGCATATTCAAATGTCTGGTAAGGTGTATTATGAAAGGCTTAGAATAAACCATTCTAAAATTAACTATACAAAACCATATTTTCATCTAAATATAGATCGAGCACTTTTTTTTTTACTATTCAATTGGTACGTTTAGTCACAAACCATCACGCCGTCGTAGGCAGAAAGAATGGACATCCACACTTTTCTTTTCTTACATACTTCTCTCGATTCCTCAACATCGTGTCATACACGCACATCGATTTCTCCGATATCTTACGTGGCCTCTATCTTCCTCTATATATAGTTCCATTCACATCGTTAACATATACTTTTAACACAATTCTTTCTTCATTCATTCTTTCCATGTGTCCAAATCGTCTTAATGTTTTTTTCATTTTTTTTCATAACACTTTCATGCACATCGCATTCTATTTTTATATTTTCATTCGACACTATCATACATAGTTTTTCCACACATTCGTCTAAGAGATCTCATTTCTACTGCATTTATTCTACTTTCATCCTTATTTTGCCTGTTACATGCTTCGCTTATATACAAAAGGTACATTAAAGCATTTGAGCATTTAATACACCGTACCGCTATACATTAAGTATATATAAACCAGCATACTCGTACATATTTTACCGAAGAAATTTATGTACTTGTATTATGAAATTCAAAAAAATCAGCCGATCGCAAAGTGAAGGCGGCTCTTGCAAGTTGCCTGGGCGTGCTTTTGACATGAATTAGACTTCAATTTCGCCGTTGAATACCACCCCCCGGCCGCGTCTAATGTCGCCACCCCCGGCGGGGAAACGTCGAACCGGCAACCCCTGCGAACGTTTTTCTTCGGACAAGCGGGTGCAACCAACGGCCAAATCGTTATCTTATAATATAAAACCGTAATAAAGTATTTTCCGTATTGGAAAACACAAAGAAACAACTGTTTAGAATAATGGGCACTTTCTTCCTTCCTTTCATTTATATATTGTATATTTTGTCGTAGTTCTTTTAACCTCTTCAACAGCATGTGGTTACTTTTTGTCAGAATTTAGACACGACAATAAAATTAGAATTTTCATGGAACGCAGTTAGCCTAATAAAATATTTAAATAAGTTTATAAGTTAACTCTAAAAATTAAAACTACATTTTTTTGTTAAAATTAGAAACATTGTCATTACTTATCACTATAGATTTATACGAGTTTTTCAGGACAGCTATTTCGCCAGCTTATAATATTATTATTTATTGAACAATGATGTTAAACTCCATATTAAATAATTAATAGGAATGAATACGTCAGTTTTCTAGAAGTTTTATTATATTTTATGGAAATGACATGTTTCGCCCTTCTAAGGCGAGAGGCTTAGAAGAGTGAAACATGTCATTCCCATAAAATATAATAAAACTTCTAGAAAACTGACGTCTTCATTCGTATTAATTATATAACATTCTTTATCATCATCATCTTCTTTTTCTTGTTGTTTTAATAAATCTGATGATCTGTGACACAGAAATCATAGCTCCTGGGATGATGAGGTCCAGCTGTCTTTCCAACTCTTATGCGGTCTTCCAAGTGGACGGCGATAGGAGGGGAGTTCGTACGTCGCTGTATATGTGAGTCTGTCACTATCCATTCTAGCTACATGGTCCCTTCAGTATCTTCTTCTACATTTATGAGGTTGGCGAAACAGCTGTCGCGACAAACTCACATGAATAAATTTTAATTCGTAATTACAGTGTTTCTAATTTAAACATTTAAATATGTTTAAGTATCGCAGTGTTTTGGCAAAAACAATGAAATATTAATTAACTAACTAACCATCACGCCGTCTCCTCGAAGGGGTAAGCAGAAATAATGGACTGTCACACTGTTATTTCTTGACATATTTTATTCGTTTCCTCAACATTTATGCATCGTGTCATGCTCGCACGTCGATTTATAGTACTCGTATAATCATTAAGAAGCTTAATAATGTGCGATCTCAGACGCAGAATTAATAATATTTTTTAACACATAAAAATTTTTTTAATTGGCAATACTTTGGTAACTTTATTTGTTCAATAAGTCAGTTTAAAAAAGTAAAAGCTTACTTTGATTTAGCTAATTATTTTTAACTTGAGTTAATCGTCTGTCTTTTAAAAGATGGGTATTTATCGTACTTGTGTTATTATATAAAAGTGTTTCAATCTGCAATATTATAACAAGGCAGAAAATTCTATACGAGCGTATGGAAAAAGGTATGTATTATATAAGCAAGCAAAAAATTCATATTTTTAGAATTCGTGGAATTCGTAATTACCTTTTGACGAACCACTGTACAAAGCTGGTGTAGTTTTAACCTGAAATACCGTCGCTGTTAACTACTGAACATGGAAACGGAATGGACCTTTGCCCCTAATTGGCAAAGGAATTATAAAATTCTAAACTCAGTGTAGATTTTTTTTTTCAATTGTAATCAGTGCCGTTCAGACTACGTTCATACGTGCAAAGCCAATTTAATCATCCCTTATTTGTACATTCACATTATTTTTACATAAAAGCCATTGTGAATATTTCAGATAAACGGTTCAATGTACATATTGTAGATCACACAATGAATCTGCTGGACCATTGTATCTGGTGGGAAATAATGCATATAGAGCTGATGTCTGCGTATGAACTGGGACACCCACTAGCAAATGCACTTTCATATCATACATACTGAATGCAAGAGAACTCTTGGAAGGGATAGCGCAGCCCGCTAATGGTGTTCTGGGCTTACTTTGCATTATAAAACATTCGTATTAATATCTGGCTTCGTATTAAACGTGCTTATAGCAATAATATTTTTGCATAAATATCTATTTTATAAACAATATACGCTTCTTCTTCGGGTTTATTATTTCTCGAAGTCTGTTCCCGGGATGTAAATATCCAGCTGTCTCGCCATCTTTTTGGTTGTATTTCTGGAGGTCGGCTGAACATTGATACTTTATTTTCCGCTTACTTATCACTCTTACAACACCTTTGCAAGTATTCCTTATTTCGGTATTTATTTTTTTAAAGTCCTGTTTTTCGTGTTTCTTGTTTTTTTTTTCTAATGGTGTAAGCCGTCGCGTCGCCTCAATTCCATATGCTATCTTAGGTTGAATGCAGGTTTTGTATATTCGCATTGTGCTCTTTTAATACCATCGCTTTCGGTAATGTCGCTATCGAATAACTTCTTCAGATTACCATTTGCTGCCCAAACAAGACCGACGCTCAGCAGTCTGGTTGTCTTTGTTGTGGCTGAGATATTTATATTCTTTTACTTTATTTATTTTATTTTATTTTATATATTTTTTATTATTGAGTGTAACAAACAGCAAATACAGTAGATAAACATAAACACAGAGACAACAAAACAAGGCCTTTTACATGCTACCACAAATATTATGTAACAACTGACATAAGGTTGAATATATAAGAATAATAAAGTAACACTTTGATAAGTTAAAGAAAAAACTAGTAGTACTAGTAATAATAAATAATTAAAGAGGAAATATAATTTTAAAATGTAAAAAAAAAGAAAAAGTAAAGTAACTAGTTTCATTCGCCACGAAGGGTTGCTCCAACCCTTTTTTTAAAATCACTTTCATTAAGATGGAACACATCGATGTTATTAAAGCACTTATTGTACATGTCGCATGTCCGGTACACCGCCGCACTCTGAGCATAGTTAGCCCGAAAAGCAGGAAGGTGGAATATTTGGTTCGCAGGGTGTCTTGTGCGAAGCATAGGGGTATTCAGTAATAATTTAATAAGAAGTTCGGAGTTGTCTAGTTTGAAGTGAATTATTTTGTGAAGCAACATCATATCGTTAATTGTTCGCCTATTTTCAAGAGAGATATAAAGCATTAATAACAATTTACTTATAAATGTTGGAATAAACGCATAATTAGGGGGGAAAGTGTATGTAGCTGAATTCGAAGAACAATATTCAATTGACTTATTAATATAATTCAATTAGGTAGATACTCGAAGCTGGCGAGTGTTCCTTGCTCCAGCAACACGGCCCGCTCGGCTCTAAATATCATGGTAAAGTAATGTTTAAAGCGTCGTAAAAACAAACATGGCCCACCAGAAATTATCATATTCCAAAGTTTAGAATTGCTGAAGATAACCTCATTAGCCCCCCACTTCCCCCCGCGGCCCGAACCCGACGGGACCCGAAGTGCCTCGGGGAAGTTCGGCAAGGGGGTGGTCTATTATATATTTTAATGAAAAGTAGGAAGTTGCCTAATCTAATTTCTCAATTTCGTACCGCGAATTTCACTCGGTTACATTTAAATTCAAAGAACAATGCTGAAACCTCAGAGGTAAAATAAAATAAATGTTTTTTTTAATCGTTACGATTCCAAATGGCTATAAAATAACAACAATTTTAAATATTTGATAACGAAAAAAACATTCAATATACGAGTATAATAAAAATATTTAGGTAATACATTTTGTAAAAAATATATATAATGCAATCAATTAAACACCTCAAATCTTTTGATACATCATTTTTTATTCTTGTGGGTAAATTTTTTTAACAGCGGGTTCCTAATTAGTACTACTTTTGAAAATATTTGTATTCAGAAAATGATTGTAATTAAAAAATGCGTAGATCCAAAATACTATTATATATTACGAATTTAAATAAATTCAAGTAAACATTTTTTTGTCAAGCTTGTTTGTAAAAAATAAATAAAGCTTAATACAACGAATTTGTTTTTAAATTATAGTTTTGATAAATGTGTACATAATGGATAATTTTTTTTTTTATATTTAATTGAGTGTTATATAAAATGAGACCCCGAAGCAGCTAGGAATAAGATTTTTATTTATTGTGGACTTAATGTTATTTACCCCTGAGATGCAGAATGTTCTTGTCGCTGTTGAAGAAAAATGAAGAGTCGATTCATGTTTCGGAGCGGACGGCGTCAGTCGCGTTTAATTTATTACAACAAAACGAACTGGTTCCTTGTATTCATTTGCATTTATTTACATTCTAATAAAAAGTATAACTTTCGATGCGGAATGAGACAACATTTTATTTTGCTTCCCGGAAAAATACATCTGTGGAACCCCTCCGTATAGTAGTTGGGCTCTAAGTAAGCATGTATTTGTGTACGAGTTTTATTTAAAAAAATAAGGTGACTTTTTATTTTTATCAAAAAATATTTATATATTCATCAATATTTATTTTTTGAATGTTATCAATATTTGTAGACAAATACTGAATTTACCCACTGCGGGTTAATAATTTTTAAGGATTGATTGAACATTGTTTTTGGAAACAGAATATGGTAGTCGAGGCGTTTATCATACAGGACTTATGACCTGTCATTGGTTGGGTTAAGCGATCGTTTTATGTTAACAACATTCCTAATTCCGCCCTTCTTACGACCACTACGAACACTTCTCCAATTTTCATGCTTTTTTATACTTGGACCAGTTTTGGTTTTTCTTGAATGTTACCAATATTTGTAGACAAATACTGGATTTTGTGTACCTGTAAACGCCTCGACCACCATATTCTGTTTCCAAACAACAATTTACATCTTCGTCTCTATTGAGATACAATCAATCCTTAAATATATTTATTTTGTATCCATTAAAGTAATCCCCCCCAGATATAAAACACTTGTGCAAGCACTTTTCCAATCTTTGAAGCACTTATTATAAGCGCTTCTTGGTATGGCCTTGAGCTCTTCCAGCAATGCGGTCTTTATCTCCTCAATCGAGGCAAAACTCCGTCCTAGCTCTTTTCAGTTTTGGGAACAGAAAGATGTCGTAGGGGGGCAAGTCCGTTGAATACGGTGGCTGAGGTATAATTACGGTGTTGTTTTTGGCCAAAAAATCAAAAACAATTAACGATATGTGAGCAGGTGCATTATCGTGATGCAAAAGCCATGAATTTTTTGACACTAATTCGGTCAATTTCTTCGTATTGCTTCACGTAAACGGCGCATAACTTCAAGTAATTTTCCTTTGATAGTAGAACCCAACCACTTTACATAAACATTTGCTTCAATCTGGTCGTCAATGGTCGATACGCGCCGTAGAAAGCTTCCTGTCGGTCGCGTTCTTGGGTAATTAAGCGGCCCATCTAAAAGCTTCTGGGCAGTTGACGTTTTCAGTACAAGTTCTCCGCTGTCGAATTACGATAATAATTATTTATTTATGGAGGCACTTGTTTTTATGTTACTTTTAATTTCATAAAATTGTGATCAAGAAAGTACTAAAATCCAACTGTCGTGTTATAACCTTCTTGTTACTGATGATCATAAATGTGATGTAGAAGATGTATTGACTAACTAACTAACTATCACGCCGTTTCCCCGGAGGGGTAGGCAGAGAGGATGGAACGCCACATTGCTCTATCCTGACATAATTCTCGCGCCTCTTCTAAAATTAATGGACCGACACTCTTATTTCCTGACGTAGTTATCTCGCTTCCTCAACTATAATACAACATTTCATGCATGCATGTTCAATTCTCCGACTCCTCACGTGACCGATATGCAATTTTTTTATTGATTTGATCTCACTACGCTATCCTCGGTCTTCCTTTATGTCTAATTCCGTTTACATCTTTATTTTTTACGTTACAAAAAACATTTTTGGGAACAGATATTTCTAATATGTTTTGAAATGTGATTTCAGTTATATATTTTTAGTTGTAGATTCATATATTAATCTCTAGCATTTACTTATTAGAAATGTAATGTTCAAACGTTTATCACGAATATTGACAAATCTCCTCCCACCTGTTTTAAATATATGGGCGGTGTGTACCCATTAAGCTAACGATGACAGATTTCAGTTAGTAAGATGTATAGAGGTAGGTAACAATTAATTATTCCGAACGATCCGGCCTATGGTCCGTATTAAACATAAGTACTAATGAACCATTAATATCTACTATATATACATAACCAGATGTTCACTCAAATATATCGGGAATACATTATTAACTTATGCAAAAATTTAATTTAATAAACTTTTCCACCCGTTAACACAATGTTTTCTTAGTATAGAATATTATTAAATGTTAAAAATATGTAATTATTTCAGCTAAAGTTTTTTTACGACTTGGAATTCTAAAGTACCTTTTTACATATATAAAAGCACCGTTATTTTTACTAATACGAAATTATTCCAAACTTTGGGATATGTCGGAATAAATAAATATATTAAAGATAGAAAAACATGTTAAACACACAATCTAGTTTAAATTGATATTCTCCAAAGAACCTAGATCATAGATATTAAATATTATATAGTGTATATTTTTAAGTATTATAAATAATCTTACGTCAAATTTTTTGATATAGTTTTCTATGTATTAAAAAATGTAAGATAATTTCTTTTTTTTGTATACAATAGGTTTTTAGAACCCAATTAGAACCCATTTTACATACATATTAAAAAAATACACGTTAAAATACGTACATTTTAAATACATGCATTTTCAGATAAAACACGATAAAATAACACAGATATATGTGTTAAAATAAAACATATACTCGTATAGCAAGAAAACTGATAAGTATGTACCTATACGATCCTTTTTGTAGTAAATGCCGTGTAAATATTTGCAATGAAAATCTGTTTTATGTACTTTAGACTAAACAATTATTGAAACACTAAAGTTTAAGAAATTCAAGAAAAAGAGCAATATTGTTTAAAAAAAAATTTAAATATGTACTAAATTATGTCCACGATAAAACATAAGATTAATTATTTATGAATTCAGATTCACGTGACCAAGAACGCCATATATTAAAATTGCCACAAAACGCTTTAAAAATAATCACCACTGATATTGAAATCAAAATTGAAAAACTCTGTTTTAGACTTACTAAATAGGTTTCTTCAAAGTAATTTGCTGTTTATCTGGTTACATCGGATTAAAAAAAATATTTTAAAAATATGTAATAAGAGAAAGTTTATAAAATAATTCATTACTTCTATCTGCAACAGTATTCGGGCCAGTAATGTATACATATTCACATAGTCTATGGATACGAAAACGAATTAAAACAATAGTTTTCTATAATTCAAACAAACAAAGTATCACGCCATTTCGCCGCAGGGGTAGGCAGGGAGAATGGACCGCCACACTACTCTATCCTGGCAAACCTCTCTAGCTCCCTCCACATTCATACAACGAGTCATACACGCACGTCGATTCCTCCGACTTCTAACATGACCAACCTTTAAAATTTGATTAATTTGGTGATGCCATGTTTTCCTCGGTCTGCCTCGACTCCGTACTCCATTTACATCATTAACGTATACTTTCATAACCATTTTTTCTCAATTCATGCGTTCCATATTTCCGAATCATCACAGCGATCCTTTCATAATTTTGTTCATAATACCTTCTTCCGCTCTACATCAGCATTCAAATTCAAAATATTACATATATTTGTTAAATACGTATATAAATAACGTGCCATGCGGTCATCGGAAAGATCCAAAATTTAAGATTTCGAGATGTGGTGCTGGCGACGAATGTTGCGCATACCCTGGACGGCTAGAAAAACAATCCAGTCTATCATTGAGCGGCTGGGGATCAGAGCAAGACTATCGCTGATGTGATTACAGAGAGTGTTAAAATATTTTCATCAGATAGCCCGGAGAGATACAGTTAAACTACAGAAGGCTCATAATATATATATTTTTTTGAGATGTACGCCATGGCCGCCACTTTTTACTACTTCGATGCCCCTTATTTACCTCTAGGCCCGCTACCGTCCCCATGGAAGGCTCCAGCTCTCCAAGGTGGGTGGTAACGCCCCCGTTGAGAACCTATGGTTTACAGTATGGACACGACCCTCAGTCACGAGAAAATCATCTAAAAAGAAAAAGAGATGTTAATAAATTTATCACAGTAAACTAGAATAAATATTTTGCAAAATCAACAAATCGTGTAAATTTTCAATATATACCGTGTAACATATATTTCAAAAACTTAAGTTTTCTATGTACTTAACAAAACCTCCCTAGACAGATTGAATCGTACCCGGGATCCATGAAAATGAACTGCCTCTAGTATTCGCTGATACAACAATATGTAGGTAATTAATATAGATTATACGTTTCCTTCCATCTGTGGGCAAACAAACCTTGCTTTCCTTTTAAATTCCTAAACCCGTTCACGGCAGAGAATCCTAGGTTGATATGTAAAGCCTCATACACAGACCCCATCAAAAAATATGTGCGAAGAGTTCAACAACTTTTGTAGTATCTCTTATAATGAAAATAACCGAATAATTCTCAAATGTAAACTAGGGATATTGATAACGATTTAATAAAACAATGTCTTTTTTTATTATTTCCAGTTTTGTATTGATTTCGAAAGCGACCGATTTGCCAGATTAGAAGGCATTGTTTTATTTTATTAATATTTAAAATAAACTTCCATCAAGATATTTCAGTAACATAATTTGATTATAGATATGGATAATCTGTATTATTTATCTTGAATAGATTATGACCTTTGTAAAATAAATTTCAAATTACTTTGCATTATAGTGTCTTAAACAATTATGTAAAACCTCAAATTAAATAATTATTACAAATAATTGTCTATTATTTAAAAGTTGTAAACCGCAGACGTTATTGGTAAACTCCAGGTGTTTATAAATAGGTGCCTTCGCTCAATATTCAAAATCTATTGGCCCCAAACAGTGTCAAATGCCGTTCTCTGGACCATGGCAGGTGAAAAACCAATTAGAGAACAAGTCGCTAGGCGCAAATGGCAGTGGATCGGTCACACTCTGAGACGGAACCCAGCCTGCATCGCTCAGGGCGCACTAGACTGGTCCCCTATGGGGGGAAAGAGAAAGCGAGGCAGACCTAGAGCCACCTGGAGAAGAACCCTGCAGGACGAGGTTAAAGCAGCAGGTCTCACTTGGGACGATGTTAAGCATCAGGCATGCGATAGAGTCGGGTGGAGAAGATTCCTTGAGGCCCTATGCACCACGGAGGTGTGACAGGACAAAAAGAAGAAGAAGATTTAAAAGTTTTATTATATTTGATGGGTATGACATTTTGCCATGCTAAGGCATTATCAAATGACACATTTGATAATTCCTTATCAAAGCAAATTATGGCAAAATGAATGAAACTTCTAGACAACGAACATTTTTATTCGTATTATTCAAATTAATTTGCATGAAATTTGTTTTTACCTTGTATATTCAACCAACATGATTCTGTATCAATCAAATTTTATAAAATATATATTTAAAAAAAAAAATAACTCGACAGTCAGACAGTGTCATAAATTACAAGAGTCACTTTTGACCGTTGTTAGGTCAAGCAATGATTACAGTCAAAAGGCGATAACATTATTTCCCGCGGGAAAGAATGTCATCATTTTCTTCGTGAGAAGGGTATACGTGTAGGAGTCTCGATGAACCGTTTGCGGTTACCCTCACAAAGGCCTGTCATATTGCATTTGGGTCAGTTTGAGTAATTCATTCGTCTGATACTAATGACCTATTCGGGCTTCTCTTCGCTCCTCTTTTAATTGGCAACGAAATTGTTTAATGTGTAACTTGAATACAAACGAGGGGGAGTGTCTGAGATAGGATACGATTCGTTAAAACTGTGAACGGAGCCTATAATCTAAATTTGTCATGACCATTGCGGCAATTGTTTCGAACATAATATTATTCAATATTCGAAACGATAACTGTCAATCTTCATTTTATTGATGTGGAAATCAACAGTGCATCAGATGAGGGTACCTTGTATAGTCGGAGAAATATCTTGGTCGCCTTTATTACTGTTACTAAACATTGACGCAAATGTGGAGTTTACACTATATATTTTTTCTAAACAATGATATAAAACTCCACATTAAATAGTTAAAAAGAATGAAAACGTCTGTTTTCTAGAAGTTTCATTAAATTTTATATAAATGATATGTTTCGCCTGATACACATTTGATAATGTCTTAGACAGGCGATATGTGTCATTCGCATAAAACAATGGAAATTCTAAAAAACAGACGTTTTTATTCGTATTAATTATGGAGTTTTCAGCTTCGATTTTTTCTTTGAAATTTTTTTTTAATTGGTTTACATAAGCAAATATTTGTTTGCTATATTTTAACATTTTATCAATTCGATTTATATGCAATAACATAATTACAAAAGAATTACAAATGTAAATATCAGAAAATAATGCAGAACGGAAGAAAGCATAATGACCAAAATTATGAAATAATTATTACGTTGGTTTGGACATATAGAACTTATGGATGAAGAATAATTATTAATAAAGTATATGTAAACGATGTGAATGGATTACGAAGTTCAAAATTACCGAAGAAAACCATCAAAATTTTAAGGTCACGTGGTCATTAGGTCTACGACCATTTTAGGCGTCGGAGGAATCGATGGACGCGTATGACTCGTTGTATGAACGGAATGAATCTACAGATGTATGTCAGGATAGAGTAGTATGTCGGTATTCTCTCTGCCTACGCGTCTGGAGTAACGGCGTGACGGTTTTTTGTTGTTGTTGTATTAATTATGATTTAAAACTTAGTAATGCGTACTAGTCCTTAATAGTCACAAAGACGAGACATGTTCAAAAAATGTTATTTAGCTTCACATACAATATTAAACATGTCTCAAGGTGGTTTCCATCTCAAGGTGTGATTGGTTTGTAGCCATATGCGTCTAGCGAGTTTTAAATCTGGCTTTTCAACTGCCAAGGCCTTGATAACGGCATGAGACTCTGTTTTCACTATTAATTCTGCCTATATTTCCAAAATCACCAATTTAAGAACTAATCTAAGATTTTAGCGTAGATTTTCACGGTTTGTTGATCGTTGCAGTCTGTATCGTCCATTTTCTTGTACGATAGAGAGGCTGCAACGATTCCAAAAACGATCTCGGTCAACGATGATAAAAATTTACACGGATATACCCAATATCCCAAAAACATTATCAAAGATTATCACTTTTTTAATGCTATATACTTTATTCCGTAGAATTAGAATTTTAGATATATCCTCTTTGTGATAGTATTTTTTTCACTGATTTTATTGTAAAGAGTCGGTCTCATGTCCAAGATCGAACGTACCTCTTTAGTGATGGAATGTGTGTAACATGTGACAGATAAAACATTTAAGTATTCAATGTTTCTATAATTAGATGAATTCTATTCAAATATTTGGAACACACATGAAGTTTCATTTGTTTTAATTTAACAACTCTTCCCATCAGCAAATACAGTTGGACTGTAATTATAATAACCATCGGTCAGTATAACTGAACCACAACAAGGGGGTTTAAGTCTAATTGCCCCATCTCTCTATTAAAAAGTTAGGCGGGTTATATACCCAGATAAGCGTAAATTGTGCGTACCTCTTCTCTTTGAACTGGGGTAGCAATTACTTTGTACAACACGCTTATAGACCGGCATTATATTTAGGCTAATAGTAGACCATTAAGAATTACAATGAATGTAAATGTTCTTGTTTCATTTAAGTACATACTTCTGTTTCATACAATCTTTATCTACCAACTTCCTACACTTTACATAACTTGAAACATTTAAATTTATATAAAAATGGGCCTGAAAATTATCCCTTAAAATAATTTTCTGTTTCTATCCGTTGTCTGTGTTCTTGACTTGACGTTTGTATGTTTGTGTGAGTATATGATTTGGTATAAATGTGTGTATTTGTGAGGACCAATTATTTGTCGGCCATTGGCGAAATTCATAATATTTTCTTGATTGATTCAAATGATCTTAGAGCACATTTGCTAAGAATGATTTTCTATAATAATTTAACAACATAGTCAGATTACAAAATAAATATGAAATTGCGTTAAAGATATTAAGATTAATTTTTAATTAAGAAGGATATTTATACTGACCAAATTATAATATATTTAATACATATAACTAATACGAATGAAAACGTATATTTTCTAGAAGTATTATTACAATGTGAATGACATTTCACCTATCTTAGTCGTTATCAAATCACATTTTTTAATGCCTTAACTTTTATTACAATGTGAATGACATTTCACCTATCTTAGTCGTTATCAAATCACATTTTTTAATGCCTTAAACAGAACATGTCAGTCAAATCAAATAAAATAAAACTTCTAGGAAACAGACGTTTTCAATCGTATTATAATAATTGTTTGATATATAGTTTTAAATCATTGTTGAAGAAACAATCAACATAAAAAATATTCTAGCTTAAACTTCAAAACCCAACAATAAAAATATGAAATGCTTATTTGACAAAAGTATTTTTTACGAATCGGTGTTTTATAACTTCCCACCTGATTTGTTCATGGGCGGTATTATTTCAGGCCCATCCGACCGGAAATGGCTGAAATAATATCCGGCTACCCACTCCGGCACTTACCCTTAAACTTACGTAGCAAGTTATTCCTCACAACTAAGCGTCGAGACGGTATCTAGACGAGAAATTGATGCTATGGCAATAAACGCAATAAGTGGTGTTTTCAGTATTCGAATAATATTAAATTATGAATAAAGAAACAAAGTTACGTTATTACAAAACAGTCGTAGTAGAATCGTTGTCGGAAATGTAGCGGTTAATTTAGTGATTTCAATTTTAAAATAAAGTTAACATTTTAGCAATGGCGTATTGTGTTAAAAGAAATAGAGGAAAACCAAGCGAAACGTAGCAAGATCAAATAAATCAAATATTGAATGTTTGCCACGTAAGGAGTCTAAGAAATCGACGTGCGTGCATTACAGGATGTGAAGCGAGAGAAGTATCTCAGGAAAGAAAAGTGTGGCAGTCCATCCGTTCTGCCTATCTCTTCGGGAAAACAGTGTGATGGTTAGTTAGTTAGATAGTACACATTTAATCACATTTTATAAAATTTAATAAAATAAAATCATGTGAAATTATGTTAAGTGCATTTTCAAGACTTAATTTTTATGATAAAAAAAGAGCAGACATTTTTGTTTATTTCGATAAATAAAAATTAATTAATTCGTATAAGAATTGTAGTAAAGTAAATTAGCCAGTTTTTTAATAATAAAATCAGTGAACAATTTATTATCACACAGAGGATATATCGAAAATTCGAATTCTGCAGAATGAAGTATATAACAGTTAATTAATTTATTTTATACTTTCGTATGAAGCGCTTAATTTGTGGTGTGGCATTATTAAATATAATATTAATTTATTTTTACACGACTGATGAAGCTTTGGCGGGAGCGAAACTGGTTGGTTGTTAAAAATAAAGTGGTGCAAAACAAATTTACTGTTGCATTTGGTAATGCCTTAGAAGGGCGAAAAATGTTATTTACATAAAATATAATAAAACTTCTAGAAAAATGACGTTTTCATTCGTATTAATTATTTAATAGGCAGTTTTACATCATTGTTCAAGAAACAATAAATAAATTTACTGCGTTAGTATTAAATATAATTTATTTTAACTTAAACAAAATATCAATTTCAAACAATGGGCGAAGGCGAATGTAAACTAATCACCAAAAAGGAAGAGTGCACGAGACGAATTTGAGATTTAGAATTTTTTTAATGTATTTTTTACATTCATAGATAAATGTTAAGTTATTGGTGTATTATTTTTGTCTGCGCTAATTCTTTGTTCTTTTGATCGCTCTTTTATATTTATGGCTTCATTATTTGAATTCATTAATTTCAAAACAAGAGCAAGTAAAGAAGTGACTGTAAAACAACAAGGAACATAAAGAGAAATATTCAAATTTCGAACAACAATAATTAGGAGATAAATTAGGGAACAAACAACTTCCATATCTTTTGAAGATCGCAATAACTGGCGAGACTGCCTCCGACCAAGATACGAAATTTATTACCAATCTGAAGTCAAAATTTATACGTGTTATTCCGTATTTTGAACAGTGCGCTCTGGTATCACTGATGATTTACTAAGAGCAATACACAGGGGAGGAAGCGTTTCTCTAACTTGGTTTTATCTTACGCAGATATTATTACTGTAGCGGAAGGGGCGGACCGCCAATATTGAAAGTTATGTAATTACCGATTTAAGCTAAGTTACATAATTCTGGCAAACTTCGAGGCAAAACAAAGATAAGGCTGATAAGATTAATGGCGGCAATAAAATAGTTTAGATAAAGGGGGAATGGATCCCAACAGGTAAATGTACACCTCAACTGAGTTATTGAATACCGTAATAACTACAATCGTCCATTCACCATGCTTCGATTGAATTCTGCACAGTCGAACTCGGTCGACTATTTCAACTATTTTGGCTTAAACATATTCAAAAAGTCCTCACATATCACAGTGATCTTCACTTTACATTATTATCATGCTGCACTAGTTCGAACTACGATGACTAAGTATTTGCAATAAATCTTACAGCCTAAACAATAGTTTAAACAAACAAACAAACCATCACGCCGTTTCCCCGCAGGGGTAGGCAGAGAGAATGGACCGCCACACTACTCTATCCTGGCAAACATCTCTTGCTTCCTCCACATTCATACAACGAGTCATACACGCACGTCGATTCCTCCGACTTCTAACATGACCAACCTTTAAAATTTGATAAATTTGGTCACGCCATGTTTTCCTCGGTCTGCCTCGACTTCGTACCCCATTTACATCATTAACGTATACTTTCTTGACCATTCTTTCTCCATCCATGCGTTCCATATGTCCGAACCAACGCAGCGATCCTTTCATAATTTTGTTCATAATACCTTCTTCCGCTCTACATTCCTTTCTTATATCAGCATTTGAGATTCTGTCGTATATCGTTCTACCACACATACTTCTTAGGGACCTCATCTCTACCGCATTTATTCTACTCTCATCCTTCTTCTGCCAGTTCCATGCTTCGCTTCCATACATTAGGGTTGGGACCAGAACTTCATTGTGAACGTTTGTGAACATTTGTGAACAACATTGTGAACAATAGTTTAACATACCTTAAATGTATATACTACATATTACGTAAATATTAACATTCTTACTAAGAGTATCAATTAGATTATCATGCAGGCATGAAATTATATGTTATTTCTTTTTGAAAAGAATAACGTATGACAATATGTGACATAAGCACGAACAGTAAGAAACTGGAGCAAGTTACCGAATTTATTTATGTGGGATGTATGTATACAAGAGATGGAAAAATGGGGAAAGATATCGAAAGAAGGGTCACTGCTAGAAACAAAATTAATGGCGCTCTCAAAGTCAAATCACTTGTGTCGTGGATTCACATTTGAATGACTTCTGAAAAACATTATATTTTCACTAATTACTTGCTATATTCACACACATGTTTCAGTTTGCAGAGAGCTAATTTGTTAATAGAGAGGATACTTAATGAAAGAGGCGGGGAGTGAAGTTACGTCTTGGGGTAGGAGTAATTGTTAGCTTCATTTAATTTTACCAAAGGAAAATATTTTCATTTTGCTGTTCACTTTGTTGCAAGGTAATCTATAGGACAGAAATTTAAAAAAAAACTGGAATTTGTTCAACATAGGTGAAAAAAAAGGAATTCCAGACACCATTAAGCCGGGATACAAGACAATTGAATAATTTAAATTCAACTAATTCCTTTAAAGTCTGAACATTGTACTCGTAAAGTATCATCATGAATTTTAATTTTAACATAAAAACGGTGCAAATTATAGTGTTATGAACAGTATAGTGAAAGGATTACTAAGATAGATTGGACACATGGAAAGAATGAATAATGAAAGAATGTTAAAACTAGTATATGTTTACGATGTAAATGGAACTAGATATAGAGAAAGACCGAGGGAAATGTGGCACGATCAAATAAATCAAATATTAAATGTCAGCCCCGTGAGGAGTCGGAGAAATCGACGCGCGTGCATGACACGATGTATGAATGTTGGGGAAGCGAGAGAAATTTGTCATGGAAAAAAGTGTGGCAGTCCATTCTTTCTGCCTACCACTTCGAGGAGACGGCGCAATGGTTAGTTAGTAGGTCAGTTATTTAATTAGAAACTAAAAATAATTTCTATAAAAAAAATACTATTCTAACCAAAGCAAATGCTATAATAGATTATTTAAAATCATTAAACTTTAACCCCTCACCATTGTCATTTCATACGATATAAGCCTAACTCTGGTACTAATATAGGTACCAGAAGATGACAGCAAGCTGCCGAAACCGGTCGAAGGCACAAACGCTAAATAAATTTCACATTTTGACCTTACTTTCGTTTTTTCAAAATATCTACTTCGTATGAATTATGGCAAACGGTTCAGCGTGTATGTCATGCATAATAAAATCATTGACAAATGTTGGATAAATGTCTGCAAAAGCTCGGCGTAAAAAGTCTCCCGCCCTCCGCGCCTCCCCGCGCCGCTCTATCGGCCTCCGGGGTAGCATCCATCTCCATTGCTTACCTGCCTGTAAATATAAATCCATGAGATATACGGGGGCCCTAATGGCGGACGAGGAACTCGCGTATAAAGTAACAGCCCTTAAACATCCGCAACGGAGCGTGATGAATTTTTGTTAACCGCTAAATGGTTGCGTTTGATTTGTGTTAGTTTTTTTATCGCAACGAATTGTTCACTAAGAAATTGAGCAACGCGTGGAGATTATAGTTAATCTGTGATGGTAAAATAATTATCATATTAATCTAATTCTTCTCCTAAGCCATCTCTCCACTGCTGAGTGTAGGTCTCATCAAGTTTTCTCAATTTTTTTCTCTCTTACGCGATTCTTATCCATTTTTTTCCTCCAACTGGAATTATGTAGTCAACCCATCCATGTGATAGACCGTATTGCCAAATTAAAATGGAAAATAGACAAGACATGTCGCCAAACAGGGAATGGATAGACCCAGAGTCTTTCTATAAATAAAACCTATAGAAAACCAACGGTTTTATCCGTATTACTTATAAAATATGGAGATTATTATATTAAGAAACTATAAATATCCAGATTAAATATTTAATGTGAAAAAACGTCTGATTTCTAGAAGTTTTAAAATATTTTATGAGATTGACATATTTAGCCATACAGAGACATTATGAAACGTGAAAAGACGTCTGATAAAGCAGCAAGACCAAACATGACATTTCCATAAAATATAACAGATTTTTTTCAATCATAAAAAATATTCAACATGTATTTGTGTAGAAGTTGATTTAAATTTCACAAAATGCGCCTGCAAATTGCATGTAGAAATAGTTATTTTCCTCGTAACGTATTTCAGTTTGTGAAATGTGTTTTCGCACTGTCTCTGAATAGAACATGTTATTTAAATTCATAGGAATAATCATTTTTAATACTCTAAGTACACGTATGAGAACACTTTCATGAATTGAAAAATAGGCCAAAATCGAAAAATTAGAAACGGATTGTAATAATAAATTCATAGTAACTGTGTTGTATTTCGTTAGTATTTTGAAAAATATCGTCGCAGTGTTAACTTGATATATAAATATATTTAAAAAATTAACACTTTGTATACTTACCACGGATTTTTAATTATATTTGGCGTAAACAAATTTCTCTTGTATCCTAGCTCCATCAAGGCAAAATAAAATTATTTTTATATTACCCTAATGAAGAAAAATAAGCTGTACAAACGAAAATAGTTAGCATCAAATATCATTAAAAATACGTGATTAATATACAAAGTGTGTGTGTTTTTTTTTTTACTTATTACAGTAAATAAAAATAAAAAAACAGTGGATACGTGGAATTTTAATTAAATAAACACAAAAGTCCGGATCGTCCAGCTGACAACATGTGGACTATCTAAAAGAATATTGTGTTAAATTATTTTTATTTTGTTATTTTATTTTTGTATTTGTATTTATTTATTTTAGATTTATTTATTGGTTATTGGACGATCGAAGTATGCGCGGGAGATGCCTATTGGTGGCGATGAGGTTCGCAAGCCATCACATCGCGTCTCTCGCGGGGGCGAAAAGAGAAGGATGGAGTGCCGCATTGGTTAAAGTGTGGCAGTCCATTCTTTCCGTCTACCCTTTCGGGGAGACGGCATGATGGCTAGTTAGTTAGTTTTTTTTTTTATACAAATTTATTAATTTAAAAAGTCTAATCGCAAAGTGCGTATTTCATTTGAAAAAAAATATATATTTTGTTAACTTGATTGTTCTTAGATAAGCATATGGAAAGAAGCTTAGTTTCGCGAGAAGCCGAAAATAAATACTGGTTTAATAAAATGTCTCGATGCATCTTTGGTTAGTGACCAAAATACGGAAAGTATCATTAATAACCGATATTGATAAATGCCGTAGTTTTACAGATTTATGTGATCGTGCCGCGGGGTCTGGTAATTAAAAGTTCCGATCACGGCAATCAAGCAGAGATTCGGGCTGAATACCGCCTGTGTGCGAGCACTGATAGTACACTTCCTGACGGCTACCCATAAAACCAGCATCGATCAATGTTATGTACACAGGTATTTTTTTTACCTGCAATATTTCATATTTTATCGGATCCATCAAATGGATTATGAAATCGTTTTCAATTGAGTGATCAAAATATGTAAAGGTTTACATATTAATTCACATTATACTCGTATATGTCCCGTATTATAAATATAAGATTGAAACTGACAAAATAAAGAAAGAAAGTAGAATAAATGAGATAAGAATGACAATATTTATGCAAAACGTCTGATGATGAATATTAATAAGATTTGGAAATTGAAAATAACTTTCTATAATCCACAAAATATTAAAAAAAACACAACATGTCTCGGAGGATACCTCCATCTTCAGGTGTAAAAATATAATGAAAACTAAACAACGAAAGACTTGTATAAAAACGCATATAAAATTCGATACAATAATTCAAATATAAGTAAAAGTTAAGTATATTACTATGGAATTCCACAGTGTTAAATAAGATTAATGTAATGATTTTCGAAAATGAAGATAGCATGGCAGTCTGCGACAATGTATGTACCATTTTTTACCATATTTATTATTATTTAGAAAGCTTTTTCACAATTGATGGGTTTGTGGAGTAAGATATTGATAAAAGGGTTCAAGCAGGTATCTGGCGGTTCATTATTTTGCCTACCCTTTGGGGAAACTTCGGGGTTATTAAATTATGACTCGTATTATGTATGTGGAATTTATTTATTTTAAATGTATTCGAAGAGCCATCATTTATTTTATTTATACAAATTTTTCGCTACACATATTGGTAGTAAAATAAATTACGCATTTTATCACTGATCATTTGCTTGTAAATTTTTACTATTTTTTTGGTTTCGGAACGTAACCATTCTCATAGATTTTCCTTATCAAAAATATAATTTAACATGAAACACTTTTAACATGAAGACATCTGAAATATATTATATAATAAATGTATCTAAAAAAAATCACCGACCATCCGGGTTCCTCAAAATCCTCTCTTAAAAGTGCAATACAGAGCCGTCTAACCCTCGCATCCTATCGGCAGTCTCTCTCACAACATGTGGTGGGAATTCGATACCCACAGCTGCAGCGAAGTCCGAAATCCCGCATGTTAGGGTTAATTCAACAGTCTGACAAATGAATTTTTAAAACAACAACTGACAGTTGTTTTAGTCGCACTGTGTTGATACAAAAACTCATATAACCAAATATATACATTTTTAAACTAACTAACTAACTAACTAACTAACCATCACGCCGTCTCCCCGAAGGGATAGGCAGAAAGAATGGACTGCCACACTTTTCTTTCCTGACATATTTCTCTCGCTTCCTCAACATTCATACATCGTGTCATGCACGCGTCGATTTCTCTGACTCCTCACATGGCCGACATTCAATATTTGATTTATTTGATCGTGCCACGTTTTCCTCGGTCTTCCTCTATTTCTGGTACCATTTACATCATTAACATATAATTTTTTTACCATTCTTTCTTCATTCATTCTTTCCATATGTCCAAACCATCTTAATGATCCTTTCATTATTTTGTTCATGACACCATCATTCGCACCGCATTCACTTCTTATATTTTCATTCGACACTCTCATACACAGAATATCCACACATTCGTCTAAGAGATCTCATTTCTACTGCATTTATTCTACTTTCATCCTTCCTTTGCCAGTTCCATGCTTCGCTTCCATACATAAGGGTCGGTAGAAGAACACCATTGTGCACTGCCATTCTAGCTTTTTTGGATAGGTTTTTGTTTGCGATGACAACTTTAAGTGCACCATTCACTTTGTTGCCTGCCCCAACCCTTCTTTCAATATCCCTCTCCACTCTCCCATCTCTTGTAAACATACTACCTAAATACACAAACTCAACTACTTGCTCCAAGTTTTCACCATTCACGCTAATGTTGCAGACTGTCGTGGTTTCTTCCTTTTCAAAAATCATTACCTTGGACTTATTAACATTCATCATCAGATCATTTCGCATGCATACCTCATACATACAATTCACCAGGACTTGTAGTTCATGCTCGTTGTCAGCAAGTAGGACAGCGTCATCCGCATACAAGAGACAGCTTACTGACACTCCGCTCATTTTGGCACCTACATCCAACCCTTTCAGCTCATAAAAACGTATGTTTTCTAAAAGTTTTATTTAAGTGTATAGGAATGGCATGTTTCGTCTTTCTAAGACATTATCAAATGTCGTGAATATTATTATTATTGATCTTTAAAAAAAATGTTCTGTATTCGCATTCACTTTGTGTTGTGGATTCATATTTGAACAAATATAATTACACTTATTACAACGGTTTTTTTTTTCACTGAACACAGACATGTTTCGGTTACAAGTAACCTTTATCAATGTATACACTTAAAATTGTATACACTGATAAAGGATACTTGTAACCGAAACAGGTCTGTGTTCATTGAAATTAAAAAGTGTAATTATATAATATTTATTATTTAAAAAAATGTATATACAGTAAAAGGAGGAGAATACGATAATTTAATTAAATTGATGTGGACACTAGTGAAACGTTTCCAACCGGTTCATTACATTCACTTTCAGAGTCCAGGTTTCGCAGCCATATAAATAGTAGAACAAACCATATATAACATATAATCATTCTTTGTCTGAGTTTCAAGTTAAGATTATCGTTGCAAAAGAATGTTCTCATCTTATTAAATGCAGCTCGTGCGACTTCAATTCTGTATTTTATTTCAATATCCGGGTCAAGCGCTTTTAATTTCATATTTTCCATTATTTACAATGAACTTTCACAAAGAAAATTTCAATTAACAATATTAGTATTATTTTATAATACAAACGATGCACCGATAGAATTTTTCTGATTTTTAAAACATGATAAATAGTTCTCCATTCGAGTACATGCCAGCAGGCCTCCCTCATAGCACAATCCATTCCCCGATTTCAAACGGAGTAGCGAGGCTGGAGGACATCCGATATTTTATAGCAAATCGAATGTACGGATGAGATTAAACTTCGCAGCACCCGGTTTCTGTTGTTTTAGGGCCGGGCCGGCTCTACGCCCAAATACTTTAATTCCCGAATCCGGGAAGTTAACATGCAGCCGCACATTATACGTGCTCTTTGTGACAGCCCGGTGCAAAACATCCATTCGTAATTCTGCCGTTGATACTACTTCAATAGAACTCAATAAAATACCGCAGTTCACGCAATACACAAAGATAAAACATTTCTTTATCTCTTGCTAATGTCGAACGATTGTGATGTAACAATTAAAAACGTTCTTAAGTCAACTTGAGTGATGTTCGAGCTGTTGCGACGGAAGAACATTTTTTACGAGTTTTTGAGCGTTTTAAAACAACACGAAGCTATTTGAAAGCTTTTCACTTTGAATGCGAGTTTCCGTGAGCTTATTTAATGAAATCCGTTTAAGAAAACGAGTTTCGTATGTACAATAATTTTTTGTAAAGAATATTTGTGTTTTTTAATTGACAATAAAAACTCATTTATTATTCTAATTTTTATGTTCAATGTTCTATTCATCACAGACGAAGAAAAAATTATTACAGTCGAAATTTAAAATGAAATTTTATATTAAAATGGCAAAGTTTTTTCGGCTTCTTACATTCATGTTATGTTTTGACTCCGTACTCCATTTACATCATTAACGTTTACTTTCTTAACCATTCTTTCTACATCCATGCGCTCGATATGTCCAAACCAATCCAAACCAGTCCAAACCAATATTTCATAATTTTGTTCATAATACCTTCATAAACTTCTTTCTTATATCAGCATTTGAGATTCTATCGTATATCGTTCTACCACACGTAGGTCTTAGGGACCTTATCTATGCCGCATTTATTCTGCTCTCATCCTTCTTCTGCCAATTCCATGCTTGGCTTTCATGCATTAAGTTTGAAACCAGAACTTTATTGTGAACGCTTGTTTTCCCTTTCATTGATAAATTCTTGTTTCCAATAACTATTTTTAAAGCTCCATTCACTTTGTTACCCGCACCTACCCTTCTTTCGACGTCACTATACGTTCGGCTTTCCGCTGTGAACATACCTAAATACACAAATTCACTCACCTGCTCCAAGTTCTCATCGTTTACACTTATATCACAAACTGTCATTTGCTCTTCCGTTTCAAAACCTTTGACTTTCCGACATTCATCATTAAATCGTTTAACTTACATACCTCATACATTCTCGACACCAAGACTTGTAATTCGTCCTCAGTAAATTGATTTATTAAAGAAGACAATAATTATAGAAATAATACATAAAATTGTATACAGTAATTGGGTTCAAACGACATGTTCTATACAAAAAACAAACATAAATGCTGTTATTCTGATGAAGAAGAATTTTCATCTTCAAAATCAGAAACAAATGTTTTTGATTACTACACGTCATGTAATTTTAATAATATAAATATAATACACAAATTATACAGATTCACACGTAAAACATACACACGCATCTACACATGTGCCTTATGTGAAACATGAGGTGACGAATGGTAAACATTACCAAAAAAAATAATACCACGTAATTTTGTATGTTCACATCAAGGTGAAGACAATTTTCCTTAGTTGTTTACCCCGGGGTGAGCGCTTCAGTACATATTTGTATTAATATACATACTAATATTACATCGAAGTGTTATATGCTCATATATAATGTAATAACAAACACGCATGTTGTTTAGAATCGAATCAACATAATCATTCAATACAGCGAATAATTCTCATCTACGAAGGAAGCTTTACTCTTGGGGTAAAATGAAAAATATAGAAATTTCGGGTAATTCCGTGATAGCTGATTTTAATTTCGTGATACGTGTAATGAGTAATATTTATGTTTGTCTTTGATACTCATCTTATTCTATAATAAGATTGATAGAATAATAGTTTAGAATAAAATCAACACATCTTCTTAAATTCCCTTTTTTATAGTACAGAGTAAATAACTAGATAATGTCTTTATAATATGGATGAAAAAGATTAAGAACGATTTGAGAAAGTGGTGAGGAACACAGACTTCCCTTTTTCAGTGTATGAATTTTAACCATTTAGTTAAAATTCATGTTCAACATTCAATTCAACAAATATAAATCCACAACACAAAGTGACGGCGAATATATAAGAAATAAAATTAATAGGTTCGCTTGTGAGGTTAAAAATAATCGCTCTTATATAATTTTAAATCATTTTTGGGGATTTTTCATGGTTTAGTCTTTGATCAAGGCTTTAGAGATAGGTACATAGTTGAGGTCGTTGAAGATATTTGATTACCAAAATGATCATAAGTATTTAATTATTTATAATAAAAATGTACACAAAAGTAAAAGTAATTAAGTAAATTCCAATATCTTGAAGAGGATGAATGTAAATTCGGATTCATTTATTTTCACATTCATACAAACATCGTTATTATAACATCCATTAATATCAAGATGTCTAGGGCCATTTTTTAATTTTGGAAAAACATGTTGTAAAGTATACGATGGAATCACATAAATCGTAATATTGGATTTGTTCTTCTATTGATTAAAATGTTTTTTTTATAACTTTCGGTATCACTAAGTTAACCCAGATTACTCTACAGAACTGTATAACAGTGAAGGAGAATATTATCGTCCCTAGGAATATTGTTTCAGCACCCCGCTCTCTGATTATGCAAATTGAAGTCAGTTAGATACACAAATCCCACTTTGTTTGGCCGGGAGCGAGAAACTTTCCAACGGGACTAATGTTTGATTTTGTATCTTGAAAGATTAATTTATATTGTTTTCGGAATGAATATCACACTCGGAATATCTGAAACAAGATGGGGGTTTGTGGCGCAACTTTTTTTTCTCATTTCAAACACGCGTTGTCGCTTAGAGGGAGAGTTAATTCTTAAATTAATTATATATCATATGCATATACCATATGCCATTTGGAGTTTGTCGGAAGCGTCCATCTAGAGGCTGATCTTTTATTGAAAACTCAAATTAATAAAACAGTCACCAGTAGCTTCTCTTATCTAAGGCAATCAAGATCCATAAAAAGACATATTCCCGCTGACATTTTTAAAACATTAATCAATTCCTTCGTCGTATCACGACTAGATTACTGCAATGGAGTCTACGCCAACATCCCCAAATAGCAAACTAATTAACTCCAGTCTGCATTCAACGCAGAAGCAAGACTGATAACAGGTGTGCCGAAGAGTTGTTACATAACACAGCATCTTAAGGAGCTCCATTGGCTGAATTGTCCTGAAAGGGTACAATACAAACTTTACTGGACCGTCTTTAAGGCGTTGCATGGTATGACACCAGTTTATATATCTGAAATCTGCATCAACATATTGTGATCAGCTAAGACTACTACGATCGGTAGATTGACTGTGCCAAAACGCTGTCTTTTCGACCACGACCAAGCCTTCGCAGTAGCCGGCCCATCAACCTGGAACAACCTTCCAGCAGATTTTAAGTGCATTGAGAATCAGTCATAGTTTAGATCGAGACTCAAAACGCACCTTTTCAAATTATCATTTCCTGATAAGAAGGGTTAATCGACTGCGTTAGGTGTAACTCATACTAAATACGAGTATGTTTATTTTTTACTAGTTCATAAAACGGAGCATTTTCTACAGCGCCCTTGAGACGAGTAATTCATAAAAATGGCGCTCTGTAAATTATCCAAATTCTTATTATTATTATTATTATTTATCACGCCGTTCCTCCGGAGGGCTAAGCAGAAAAGATGCACCACCACACTGTTTTATCCTGACAGAACTCTCGCACCTCTTTTACATTCACACACCGTGACACGCACACTTGTCGATTGTTCCTGATTCTAATTAATCATGCAATGTCTTACTTGGCCCTCTTCGAATTATTTTTCCATTCGTACTTCACTTCCATACGTAAGGGTCGGCTCTAGAACCCCATTGACATTATATAAATTCATATTTTTCTGATTTATATAATTTGTTTAAAAATAGTATAATAATTGACCTGTTTCGTAAAAAAAAACAATAGCAAAGTCATTTTTTTTTTTATTGGTGTTTTATTATATTATTGATTAGTTATAACATGACGACTTAAAGCCCCGTTTTTTGTGATATAATCACCTCAAGGACGTGCAAGGATCTCTTTTTTACTTTTTCTCCAGGTAATTAACATCATATTTGATATTAAATTCTTATTAATTTTTTGCTTCATAAAAATATGTATGAAATTACGAACTGACGAAGCTATATCACTCCAAATAGGTAGGTTCTTGTACGAGTATAATGTTTTTTTTATAAAAGTAGGTACGTGATTTTTCGAAATTAATTCATGTATTTCTAAACGATGTAAATGGAAATAGAAATAAAGGAAGACCGAAGAAAACATGCCACGATCAAATAAATCAAATATTTAATGTCGGTCGCGTGCGGAGTCGGGGAAATTGACGTGGGTGCATGACACGAAGTGTGACTGCTGAGGAATCAGGAAAGAAAAGTGTGGCAATCCATTATTTCTGCCTACCCCTTCGCGGTGACAGTATGATGATTAGTTAGTTACGTGATTAGTAGTACGAAAAACCAGTAAGAATTATAATATATAATAAAATCTTTAAAAAAAGACAATTAATTCGCACTTATCATGTATATTTTAATGGCCTCGTGAAATTATAAATTACTGAACAAATATATATTGATATTTGCTATTTTCAACTTTAATTGAGACGGGATATTTTACATTCGACGGGCCGTTACCGTACAACCATCTGACGTGACGGGGGTGCCAACTTTGGCAGCAACAGCGCCGACCTGGCAACATGGCAGCATTTCATCTCAGCCCGTCCACCGCCTCTTGTTGTTCTGACACGCCCATCAATCCGTCTCCGTTGCCAGCCGGAACAGCTAACGAGGGATGCTAACGAGAAACAAGTTCCAGTGTCAAGTAAATAAGCCTCGGACAGACAAATGGACACGGGTTTATAACGTATTAAATCAACTTCTTGCCTTCGAAGGCAGAGAAGAGAAAACTTTCTTATGTATAAAGTGGTATTAAGCACTACCCATCCGTGGACGTTAAATTTTTCGTGTATCATAGATATATCAAAGTTCAATGCCGGCTGAAACACCGGAACTTTTGCTTGATCCAATCAAATATATCCATCAAAAATGGTGAGTAAACATATAGCATTTCTAACTAACTAACCATCACGTCGCGTCGTCTCCCTAGAGGGGTAGAGGTGAAAATATTGAATAGCCACACTGTTCTTTTCTGACATACTTTTCTCACTTCTTCAACACTCACACTTCATGTCATGCACGCACGTTGATTTCTCAAATTCTTCACGTTGCAGACATTTAATATTTAATTGATTTTATCATGCCACGTTTTCTTCAGTCTTTTTCTATTTATAGACATCGTTAACCTATACTTTCTAATTAAAAAAATATTATTTTTTTGATAAACTTAAGGCGTTTACACTGTGGAATTCCATAATGACGATTTTTTATGAATAAAAACGCGTCTCCCGCGGGGCGAAAAGAGAAGGATGGAGTGCCGCATCAGTAAAAGTGTGACAGTCCATTCTTTCTGCCTACCCTTTCGGGGAGACGGCGTGATGGTTAGTTAGTTAGTTAGTTATTTAGTTAAAAACATTGTTTTTCTACTTTTACGTTCATTTTTTTCGGCATGTTTCGAAGGCTTACATCTTCATCATCGGGAGAACGATACAAAGTTTATATCGTTCTCCCGATGATGAAGGTGTAAGCCTTCGAAACATGTCGAGAAAAATAAACTGAAAATTGAAAAAAACAGTGTTTTAATTCATAAAATATTTGTTTCCTCAACATTTTAACATATTGTCATGCACGCACGTCGATTTCTCCGACTACTCACTTAGCTGATATTTATGGTTATATTATTGATTTGATCTTGTCACGTTTTCCTCTGTTTTTTTTATCTCTGCTTCCGTTTACATCGTAAGAATTTACTTTCTTTATCATTTTGTCTTTAAATATATTCAATACATCTTAATGACCCTATAATTTGTATTTCATTAAACCATTATTAGACTTTTTCTATAATACAATATATAAATAAATTTATTATTATGGTTATCCTACTAAGCGTATATTTAAAGAAAATGTTCGATAAATTAGATCTGGAAATTATTTATGTATACTTCTTAGTTTTAGTGTAAGCTAGTTTATCGCATAATCTTTCCTATTTCTCTTGCCAATGTGGTGGAAGGTTTGGCCGACTATGTCATTTTCTGGAGAGCTGAGTAGTATATTACCACAACGCGAAACGTGTCACTACTTGAAAATATAATACAAGTTTTTTTAATTTTTTTTTTACAAAACTTAAAAAAAATCCGATTCATAAAAAGATTTTTTTTAACGTATCAATTTCATCTTTGAATACATATCGAGTGATTCCAAAATTTAAATGTAACATTATAGCAATATTGTAATAAAACAAGTGTATGATATCCGCGCATGTGAATTATTTACATAAAAATTTCATTATTTATCATTGCCGCGGAATATTCTGGCCGTTGGTTCAGTTTATTTCAAACGCAAACTGGGTGTAGGAATTTTCCAAACTGTCACTTAATTCAGGCTTAGAATGGGACAGGTACACTCGGAAAGTGTAAGCACAAAATTATGTTCTTTAATATGCTGTAAGCATAGTAAAAATGTGCGGGTATTCCTAAAGGCGAGACTTTATTCAGATGGGATGCTAAAGGATAGGACGGTTCCTACTTAACTCCCCAATAAGGTAAACGTCCGTATTGCCAAATCCACACCATCCCACCTGGCAGGCTTTGAACAAAAAAAAACATTCCAAATATAGTGTGTTTTGGTTTTTGGTTACTTGTGATTTTCCCTTTTTACTGCTGTCCACGCTAGGCCGTGTACCCGGCTTATGGTCCCGGGAGTGAGACCCCTATAGCTGACAGTTTATAGAACAGGCAGAATATTTAATACAAACGTAATTCTTGCGGAGGATTTATGGTTCGGTATTTTGTTCAAATGTAATTCGTTTTTCTCCCAATGTCACGCGAGATTTATTGCGCGAACTAACGTGTTTGTAAGGATTTCTGTAGTATATTTTCATATGTGATAAACGTGTGTCATAGCTTCATAATACGCCATTTTTGAATTCTTTCAAATTACATTTTCATTGTTCCTATGAAAAGATGTATAAACAATCAAACCATCACGCCGTTTCCCCGTAGGGGTAGGCAGAGAGAACGGACCGCCACACTACTCTACCCTGTCAAACCTATCCAGATTCCTCCACATTCATACAACGAGTCATACACGCACGTCGATTCCTTTGACTTCTAACGTGTCCAACCTTTAAAATTTGATTAATTTGGTCATCCCATATTTTCCTTGGTTTGCCTCGACTTCATACTCCATTTACATCATTAACGTATACTTTCTCCATCCAAAATCTCTGTATGGAAGTTCATTTTATATGATTCCCGTAAATTAATAAAACAATATTTTTAGAACTACCTTCACTTTTGTATTCATTTCAACAGCGACCTGTTTCGCAAGACTTACTGGCATCGACAGACTGGTCATCATCAACGCCAGCATCACATGGCAAAATCGGTCGCTGACGAAATAAATACAAAAGTGAAAGTTTTTTTTTTTTTTAATTTTATATTATAATGTATTATATACAACGTCTGTGTGAATCTGATCCCATTTTTTTTATTTTTAAATTCTATAATTTCAGTTTAAATAGAAATGGACTAGGAAATAATTTATTAACACGGTTCAAATTAAAATATTACATGTGTTTTTGTTTGTCTGGCAAAATTGCTACCCGAAAGTAAACATATATTATTTATACAATATAATATAATGTAGGGACATGATATACGTATGTATGTACACAAATACAGTCCAATAGCGATAAACTTAAGTGGATTCGTTTCAATAGATTCCATGGCATGTGCAAATAGCGCCTATTTGTTATCAAAAACAAGAGGGGACATGTGAACTCTATCTTGTGACTAAAAGGAATCACTCGAGGACATCGCGTGTGGTAATGGCAACTCTATGGAGATATGAAGAATACGTTCGTACATGTACGCATTGTGCGATACAATTTATGTACTGAAAGGGGATGCTGGTCCGACAGTACGGAAAAATCCAATATCTTTTATTTACGCATTTCTCCCTCACTCTGTTTAATGTTCCTAGCTACAGCTTTTGGAGACAAATTCGTAAGTTCTTGCAAAACATATTTATCTCTTTGTTATAAAGCTTGTGTCTTCTTTTTATGCAATAAAATAAAATAATTGATGACTTTGAAATCATAATTTAACCATTTGTCCAATATGACCGATTTTAGTCACATTAATAAGTTGTGAGCTTCTGGGTCTTGAGTATTTGTTTATTTCTTTGATATCTGAGGAAGATAGGTACTGAGTGCTATAAGTACTCGTATTTAGTTTGTAAGAAAAGAATAAAAAGGAAGTGACTATTATTCAAGTTATTAATTATGAGCCGTGTAGTGATGACATATAGAGTAACGTTTGCTTAAAGGTCTAATAATTCAGAATTAAAATATTGTTTCAAAAGCGATCAACAAATCACAATGCCGATCTTTGAGAATTTTTGGCCTGAATCAAAAAAATTAATGTTTCTCTCACGGTCAATTATATGAGATTCAACATGTTTGAAATATATAATAATTTTGTGATCGGAAGGACTTTTAGAATATTCTCCCAAATAGTTCTTCATCGGCCATAGTTGAACAACTGCAGGGCATAGACCTCCCTCAATACTTTCCACTTGCACATTGAGCCATGTATTAGCACATACTTGCCACCCCATACTTGCCTCTCCCTGCTTAAGGTATGATATATTTGAAACTTCTTCTTCTTCTTAGTGTCTTCTTAGTAACGGATTGGACTCATGCAAAGTCGATTCACAGCTGTCGGTTCATCTCTTTGGTGGTCTGCCCGGGAGTCGTCTACCTTGGAAATGGCCGTGCAACACAATAAGAGGGAGTATAGATAAATCCATCCTTCTCAAGTATGTATACCAATATCTTCTTCTTGAAGGAGCAGCTTATATCTTTGCAAATTTACTCCAGATATTATTCATTCCTTACAATTTAGTATGCAGGAGATTTACGTTTTAGTTTGAACGTCTATTGTTAAAAAATAAAATAAAAACTGATTTAATTTAAATCAGATAAAATAGTAAACTGTGATTGAAAAATAATTCAACTCAATTATGAATCCACAACACAAAGTATTGGTGAATATAGAAGACATTATAGAAAGCGTTTTATTACTGTATGTAAATATATGTTCATACTGTTTTTTTTTTAATACAACAGTTTTTTTTAACCAAATTACTATAAACAATTTGTTTAGCTATTGATTTTCATGCCATATGATAGGTAGCTAATCATTCGTCATTTTATTGTCACGCGAATTCTACACCAGACCAAGTTTTTTTTCTCTTCTTCTGTTATCACAAAGAATTGAACCCGAAACCTTCGGTGTAGCAGTCAAAGCTGTTGTTACTCTACCACTAAAGTAGTTACCTATATACACGTAATTATTTTGATTGTGATCAATACGGTTATACTGTACGTAAATTCCATATCACACTTCGATACATTTGTGTCAGTAAGCACGCGTCTAGTTGACTCAGGGCCTCAGAGGGCGCTAGATAAATACTGGTCTGATTACGAGTGAGCGGGTAACTTGGGATCATCAAAGGACGGATGTAGCAGCTAGCGGGGGCCCGCACCACTCCAACTTCCCAAGTAACTTTGGTAACTGCATTCAACCCTGGTACTACTATGTTACATATTACCCGTCACTGCATGTGAAGTGCTACTATTGCACTTCGTATATTGCAACTGTGTTACTATAATGTTTTAATGGGCATACTGTGTTAAATATCATGTTGTTACTTGTGAAAAAAAATACATCAAAACTTATAAAATATTATCGAAATTCGGTTATTTTTACAAACTACTGCCAAAGGATCATCAGTTCCGTTCACTTCTGGACGAAGCCCTCTTCCATGAATATTGCCCAGAAAAAGTTATTTGAAAAAATAAAAAGAAAGCGAACTTATTCAATTTTTCTTGAACAGTATGTGTAAAACAACACTTTAAATATAATTTTAGATAAACTTTAGGCTTTACACTGAGGAATTCCAAAATGACGATTTTTTAAAGAATTATAACACTGTTTTTTCCACTTTTGAGTTTATTTTCTCGACATGTTTCAAAGGCTTACACCTTCATCATCGGGAGAACGATATAAATTGAAAAGTGGAAAAAACACTGTTTTAATTCGTCATTTTAAACATATTTTATTTTATGCGCCCTTGAGGTGATTAGATCACAAAAACGGCGCTTTAAACGTTAGCATATTATTTTTATTATTATTATTATTAATGAAAAAGTCCTCCTCTTACGAGTATAACGATTCTCCCTATAACGATAATTTCTCTATAATGATGAAATGAACAAGGGTTGTTTGGTTTTGGTAGTATTTATTCTATTTGTTCTTTCGCTATACCGATATTGCTCTCTCTCTCTTTATAACGATGGTATTTTAGTCGTTCGAGTGCCCCTTCTTTCTGATTTAAAAGCGGGCCGGGCGCCAGCACTACCTACGTAGGTAGTATGGCGCCCTAAGGTAGGGTATTTCCCGACATGTTTTGTTTCCCGCTTAACGAATGTGTAGCAGCTAGCAACCCCACCTAAATTATTTTCTGTAAATAAATAAATATTTACTAACTAACCATCACGCCGTCTCCCCGAAGGGGTAGGCAGAAAGAATGGACTGCCAAACTTTAACCGATTCGGCTCTCGATTCTTCGCTTTTCGCCCTCGCAGGAGACGCGGTGTGATGGGTTGCGAACCTCATCGCCAACAATAGGCATCTCCCGCGCACACTTCGATCGTCTATCGTCCACAAAATAAATAAAAAAAAAACAAAAAATGTAAAATACAATGATATAAAATATAATGAAAAAATCATTATAATATAACACATAATGTTCTTTTAGATGGTGCACAAGTTTTAGGCTGGACGATCCGAACATTCGTATTTTTTTTTTATATTCCACATATCCACTGTTCTTTTAAATAACTGTAATTAGGCACTTAAAATAATCCAATTCTAGCAAGAACTTCAAAATGTTATCAAATTTTGAATTTAATTTAATATAATTTATTACTCCACGTATCCACAGTTTATTTAAATTGTCTGTAATTAGGCACTTCTTACAATCCAACACCAGCAAGAATTTTAAAATATTATTGAAGAAATTATTTAAATTGTCATTGGAACAAATGCATAATTTATTTTAACACCTGTCAAAATTCTTTAGATAAACGAAAAAACTTGTACAATTTTAACATCAAAACAGTGGCAACAATCAAATTGACCAAAGTAATTAACTTATACACGAAATAACTAAAAATTTACGGGAGAACCACATGAACCAAACCAAATTTTCAAAATCAAAAATACACTCACCACAATATTTACTACATTTGCTATATACATAAAAAAAACTGCCTTTTCAAATTGTATGTAAGTAATATATGTATTATTGAAAGCAAATATTTAGAGTGACATAATAAATATAGTCACTATATTTAATGTGACGACTAATAACGAAGACAATGCCCGGTCCCTTGGATATCATTATAAATTGAAAAAACTGCATTTTGGAAATGACGTGTTTCTCCTTGCTAAGGCATTATTTAATGTTCAAATCATTGACAATATCGCAGCAAATCGAAATACGTAATGTCAATTTTTTTAAATTTGTTAGCTCTCATATATTGCGGTTAACTGTCCTTTAAAAAAGGATTCAAATTTCTATTTATATTTTCTAGGTGTTTTATTAAATAATTTATGAGAGTAGCATAATTAACATTGTTATGACAACGTTTCGCAATTCAAATTTTTAAAAAAATTACGTTAGTTGAACAAGAATTAGAGCAAGACCTAAAAAATGTAACAAGATCAAATAAATCAAATATTAAATATCGGCCACGAGAGGAGTCGGATATCGACATGCATGCATGATAAGATGAATATATTGAGGAATCGAGAGATGTATTTTAGGAAATAACAGTGTGGTGGTCCATTCTTTGTGCTTTAAAGATACGACGTGATGGTTAGTTAGTTGGTTAAGTATTAAATTAATTATCCTGTATACTGAACCAACTAACTAACTAACCATCACGCCGTCTCCCGAAGGAGTAGGCAAAAATAATGGACCGCCACATCTTTCTTTCCTCACATGCTTCTCGTTATCATACACGCACATCGATTTCTCCGACTCCTCACCTGGCCGACATTCAATATTTGATTTATTTGATCGTGCCACGTTTTCTTGTCTTCTTCTTTTTCTAGTTCCATTAAAATTGTCAACATATAGGGGAGAACCACCATGAAGAGAAAAATTTTTATCTCCTTGCTGTAAATACAAAATCACATATAAACAAAACACACAAAAAAACCATGAAGAGAACACTAAACCTATGAAGAGAACGTTCTCTTCATAGGACTGCGGCGTGTTCTCTTCATGGAATTAGGACTTATTTTAGAAAAACATTGAAATTATCGAGATGGATTTAATATTATTCAATATAACCTTATCACATAAAAACTATATAATCACGTTACACTACAGGTAAATCCTTTTTACTCCTAGCTTACTATTAAAAGGTCAGCAGATGAAGCAGTCAGCACCGTTTTTTTTTTACTAAGCCCGTAAACTTCTCTCGTCCACTGTCCGAAGCACACAGAACGGACATGCGCCCATCTTAACGCGCGATGTTGTCACACCACTGCGATCACGTGAAGGGCTGCGGGATGTCGCTAGGTTTATTACTATCGTTGCAAATGCAACTGTTCTCTTCATGGGCCGTTCTCTTCATGGTGGTTCTCCCCTACTTTTTTTACTATGCTTTCTTCGTTCATTCTATCCATGTGTCGAAACTATCAAAATGTTCCTTAATTGTTTTGTTCTTTTATTATTATATAATGTTATTTTATTATTTCACTTTAAATTGAATATATCTAAAAAATATATTATTTTAAATATTGAAAATTTTATAATATTTATTGTTTCTTGATCATCGGTATAAAAGTCTAGATGAAATATTTAATATCGATGATAACGTTTATTTTCTAAAAGTTTTATTACATACTTTTAAGGGGTGATATACAAGTATTTCGCATTGGAAAGGCAAATGATTGAGCAATGCAGAACTTGTCACTCCTATAAAAGATATCAAACTTCTAGAAATTAGAAGTTTTCACCAATATTAAATATGAAGTTTTATATTGTTAAAAATGATATAAAACACTTTTGTTTTTACCCCACTTTATTTTGTTTTTATCTAAACAATCGGTTTCCCTCTCGCTAAAGCTTTGTCAAGGTAACAAAAATAAACTGACGTAATTGTTTTTGTAACATTTTACCTAATTCATCAATTTTACTCAATTCACTCAATTCATCAATTATACTTATTCTAACATAGATTGATCTCATGTATCACGACATCTTGTATCGTCAATATGAACTTATTGCTAATCGTAGCGAATGTTTGCGGCACAGATTTGCATTACATTTGTGTCAAATATTAACAGTTTTATTACTGGTTATAATCATATCTAACACGTCTCTTTGTCACCTTCTTAACCTTGCGTACAATGTACACACGAATAATATGAATATGCAGGTTGTATTGTTGAAACACCCGCCCGGGGCTCACGGGTGGGGCGGCGGGGACGGGCCTAGCCGAGCGTGTGTGAGTTCATTAGCATATCAAATCCGCGTGAGGAAAGTGTCGCGCCAAGTTCAGTTGTGACTTAAAATTTCCAACCGCCTTCATTAACACACGCTTCCTGGGGGATAGTACTCGAAGGGTTAAACGGCTTCCATTGTATTTGTCAATGTTCAATCCTGGAATAAGTCAAATAAAAACCATCACGCCATTTCTCCGCAGGGGTAGGCAGAGATAATGGACCGCCACACTACTCTATCCTGGAAAACCTCTCTAACTTCCTCCACATTCATACAACGAGTCATACACGCACATCGATTCCTCCGACTTCTAACATGTGCAACCTTTAAAATTTGATTAATTTGGTCATGCCACGTTTTCCTCGGTCTGCTTCGACTTCGTACCCCATTTACATCGTTAACGTATACTTTCTTAACCATTCTTTCTCCATCCATGCGTTCCATATGTCTGAAAACGCAGCGATCCTTTCATAATTTTGTTCATAACACCTCAGCATTTGAGATTTGGTCATTTATCGTTCTACCACACATACGTCTTTAATCCTAGAGAAACTATTTTTTTATTTTTTTTATTTAATAAAGTTATAAAAAATTATAATACAAAAACATTTTACAACTTATAAAACAACATTTTATAAACAATTAATTATAAACATTTTATAAACAACATTTTATAAACAATTAATATAAATAAACACAAATGAAAAAAACAACAAAAACCTTAAACATCGGTACTTACAACATATTTAAAGCATTTTCGACGAAAGATCGCAAGAGAACCGGCATCTCTTACCTCATTTGGCGATTCGTTAAATAATTTGAATCCTCTATAAAAAACACCGTTCTCTGTACTTCCAATTCTGGGTCTCCAGAGTCGGAATTTATCACGACCTCTCGTCAAATAGTCGTGTATATCATAACTACATGCTACATTTTTAGTTTGATATGCAGGCACCGTATTACTCTTAATTTTATAAACAAAAATCAACGTGTTGTAAAGAATTAGTTTTATTGAGTTTAAAATTTTTAATTTGTTTAAGATTGTTGAAATCCTACTATATCTACCCCAACCAAGTATGGCCCTCATTCCTTTATTTTGTAAAACCTGTAGTTTATCAATATCCCCTTTATTTGCTAAAAACAATACAGCAATAATTAAAGTGAGGCAATATTAAAGCATTATAGACCAGCTTTCTACTATTTGTATCCAATTTATTTCTGATTCTAAATCAAAAACCGATCTTTTTACCAATTTTTTTTTAATTGCTTAAAATTTAATTGCAAGTTCAAATTTTCGTCGAGTATAAGCATCGCTTTCATATGAAGCACATAATCTGTGGTGTGGCATTATTAAAATAATGTAAGACGCTTGTGTAATCAGTTTTTACATAATTTTATTTTATTTTATCAAACCAACCGGTTTCTCTTACCCTGGAGGTTAGTCAGAGTTATAACTTTACTTTGTTTTGTAATCTGGCATAATTTGTTCTCAGCTTAATCAGATCAGCCTGTACTTAATCTACCAGGTGGTATCTGGACCTTCATAGAAGTCTTACCTTATTGACGCATACAATATCTTGTTTATATAGTCTTTACTGAATCCCATTTCAGTACATAAAAATACACGAATTGATTCAATTTAATTGAACATTGAAACAAATGGGTATTTTACAAAACCACGAACGTCGCTTTTTATATACTCGTACATGAACTACCGTCTTAAAGACGGGGTAGGGGGTATTCCGCGAGAGGTTATCTGGAACAATGCGAGACATATCGCGTGTCTGATTAAGCCCCACTTATAATTTTTTTCCGCTTGTCAGAATAAAATTTCACAAGTGACGTCAAATTCTTCCGCATTGAAAACACTACCGTGTATGATGTAATATATATGGTAAAAAAGTTTTCGCGGTTCTATCAAATTAGCTTAGCTAGAGAAATGTTCGTGGCCTAATTAAATTTATTATGTAGAGTAGACAAATTAATTCATGTGTGTAACACGGACGGATAGAAAGTTAACGATACTTGAGTATTTAAATCGTTGAACTGAAAACAGAATATATGTAAAAAATACATTTTCTCTTATCTCTTAGACAAATGTGTGATATGAGTGTCAAATGCAAATATATGAAGTGAACGCAGTGCGAAAGAAAGTGTTATGAACAAATAATAAAAAGATCGTTACGATGATTTGTAAACATATTGTGATTTGTATATTATCACGACCTTCGTGGCCGAGTGATGAGTACTTTGTCTGCCACATTGTCTTTGTCTAATCCTGGGTTCGATTCCCGGTGATGGCAGTGTGATTTTCATACTGTCTTTGGTCTAATGTAGAATTCACGTGACAATAAAATGGCCGTATATTAGCTACCTATCACATCTCACGAGAATCAACATAATAGCTATACCCTTTATATCAATTAGGCTAGCGCTGTAATGATGTAAAAAGCGATTCAACAAAGTAATAATTAAATTAAATTAGATTTACCCTTGTCACAAGCATTTTCAAATGTTTATACTGAAGAAGGATATCAGCGGTCCGATATATGTTAATGCAAAATTAGTACGAGTATATGCATAGTCAAAAAAAGTTTTGAGAAAATATAATGTTTTTCCCAGTTATCCAATCGTGAACCTACTGCTGCGAATATATAAAAATAGTTTTCTTTTAATTTTGTTATATTACATAATGCGATCAATCGTATACGTTATACATTCCAAGAAATTACAGCGTAGTGTAGTGTATAACATAATTATATTAATGTCAATGTTTCATACACCAGATTTAATATGGAATTTAAAGTATTAATTGAGCTACGGCGAATACTCAAAAATATTTTTATAATATTTTTCAAAATACGATAGATTTTTTTTAAAGAAATAATCCTTCAATGAGATGACTTAATTCGCTCGAATGCCTCACATTTGATACATGTCATTAAATATGATAAAACTTCTAGAAAACAGGCGTTTTCATTTATATTAGCTGTCTTTCGCAGTTAGTTAAATGTATTCTGTATGATCCCGGGCCTTTGTAAGAAACTTGGAAGGCGTTATAAAATGTATCATAAATTATACATAGAAAGTTAGGTACCGCTTACCCAAAGCTGTTATAGGACGCAGCGGCGCCCTTTTGTCAATTTTATTCATACCATCAGGTCCACCCTCCGTTCATGCGGGACTGACGTTATCTGGGGAATGCAACATTCCTACAAAGGACACTACCACCAGGACACATTTAATCTAATTTAAATTATTTTTCACGTATATGTCCCAATCGCACACCACATAACAAAACATGGTACATGATTTTAAAATATAAAATTAAAAAAACTTATGGCGAAACATAAAATTATTTCAGAAAGACTTTGGTGAGGGTGAGAGTCAGGAATGGGAGAGAAAATGTGGAATTAATGAAAATAATAACCAAATCGTACAATTAAAATATACTCGATTTAATTACAATAATTGATAAATATTAAGCCGATCGTTAATTATTCAAGGCGCGCCGGTGTTGGGTAGAGTCGGGCGCGGCCTGTGTACATTAAATCAGCCCTGTCACCCCGGTTAGACTCGAACACTAGCGACATCTGTTTGCAGAGATCCCAACCGAGAAAACCGCCGAGCACCGGATGGAAACAAAACAATTCATTAGTATAGAAAACCGCCGTTCCTGGATTAACTGGAAGGGGAGGAATCCTCAAGAGATCTTTCTTCGATTTAATTTATTATTTAATGACAATATAATCATCAATATGTTTATAAACTGTTAAATAAATAAAATGTGTTTTATGTATCACGACTGTATTTTTATTTTTCGTGACAGCTGTTTCGTCAGGCTATGTTGACATCATCAGGTGTTACAATTGTAACACCCGATGATGTCAACATAGGTTGACAAAACAGCTAATTGCGAAAATACAATTGTGATACATAAAATAAAGTTAAGGCGCCTCGGCCACCACCTTCTGTTCCCAGAAAACAATTTACATCTTCGTCTCTATTGAGATACAATTAATCCTTATAAAATGAAATAAAGTTTTTTTTTTATTATGTGTTCGCTTTACTTTGTGTTGTATTTAGATACTTTATTTCTCTTTTTCTTTTTTATGTACTTTGTATATACAACACTAACATTAATAAATAAAAATACATAGACATGTTTCGGACAACCAGTCCTTCTTCAGTGATATATATTATAAAGATACATATTTAAAATATTATAAAATTGTTTACGGGTTGTCCGAAACATGTCTATGTAATTTGTAAGTTTTTTAATTTAACAGTTTATCATGTTAAAATATCATAGTGTTTCGGCCAAAACCATGGAGTATTTAAACAATTTGTTTAATTAATACAAATAAAAACGTATGTTTTCTAGAAGTTGTGTTATATTTTATGTAATGACATATTTCGCCTATCTAAAGCATTAATGCCTTAGAGGTGTAACATTTCATTCCCATAAAACATAATAAAACTTTTAGAAAACAGACAAAATCATTATTTAATATAAAGTTTTGCATCATTTTTTAAGAATCAATAAATATTATTTAGTTTCGCTGAAAGAAGACACAAAAAGGGTGCACCGATAAACTCTTATATGTGGATCACTCTTGTAGAAATTTTAATATTAATAAATGTATTTTTTTTAAGTGCGTCGTTTTATAAATTCAATTACCCCCGAGGCGCACTAGGAAAAGACTGTTCGAACAGTACAGCCTATATTCTTCTTCTACTATGTACTTGTCCTGTCACACCTTCGTGGTGCATAGGGCCTCAAGGAACCTACTCCACCCTCCTGTATTTGTCTCTCGTATTTAACGTCGCTATTATCTTATTTAATTCTAACAGGGAGACTATTTCTTGCCAATGGACCCACAACGTTGAAAGCACTATCGTAAAATTTGCTTTATTAGCTCTGACTGGAATCGCTATGTTCTTTGCACTTGTTTCCGTCAAGGATTAAACAATGTCAAACGCAATCGGTATTTTACCTGGTTTCTGAGCTAGTTAAATTCTTTCAGGATTGGCGTTTATATTACAGTATTTCTCTTGCCCCATAATAAGCGTTTTGCATCCTGCTAAATTGATGTTTTGGTAATCCAGCGTATATGATACGTACAGCGATAATCTAGCGTATACAATCTAGCTTTATCTTATATGATATATCAGATTATTTGCATATAAAAAAGCACTCAATTTGAAGCGCTATACTTTTAATATGAATTATATTCAGGTGGAAAACCAATGACGTGTTTTTTTCTAGTAAATAAATTTGTTTTCCTTTTTTAAAATTCCAATCCTAAGGATTGGTTTAAAGCAAAATGTATCATGTTTGCTGGTTCTTAGGATTAGACTTAGGCATTTTTTGTATAGTTTTCCGTGGCTTTCCACATTTTTATATACAACAGATTATTTGAATTCCATTACTGTATACACGTTTTAAGCTATTGATTCTCATAACACGTTATTGCTGGTCTATCGCCATTTTTATTGTCATGTGTGTTCTACCAGACCAAAGACAGCGTTATTTTTTTCACACTGTCGTCGCCGGGAATCAAACCCGGTACTTGCTACTCTGCTGCGAAGGCCATTCTTATAAACCAGAAAATTAAGTTTATCAGAATATTTTATATGTAAAGAAAACCTCTCTTTAGCATTCCTCCCCGGGATAGTGAGGTACCTACTAAAGTACGTAAACGTAAGATGTATAGACGGAAGAATCTAATTGAAGTATGGCAGCTCTAGCGCACACACAGAACCGTTATCGGAATATCCCTCAGTTTCTATGCTCGGTCATGACCGAAGATTAATATCGATTATTACGCTAATTCCTTAATTTATTGCTGCTAAAATGAAATTATGATATGTATTCTTCTTCTTTTAATAGATCTGACGATCTGTGACACAGAAATCATGTCTCGTCGGATGATAAGGTCCAGCTGTCCTTCCATCTCTCTTAGTCGGTCTCCCAGGTGGGCGATGTCCGGAGGGGATTTCATAAGCGGCTGTATATGCAAGTCTGTCACCATCCATTCGGGCTACATGGTCCCTCCAGTATCTTCTGGATCTACTCCAGAGAACAATATCCTCTATTTCGTAAGTTTTTCTTATGTCTATATGTATTCATTATTACAAATCAAAATATTAATACCATCAGACATACTCGATATTTTTTTCTCTGTTTCAAATGGATGTATAATAATATAAAACATTTTCAAGTAACAATTAAGAACTTAAGTATAACAAAATGGATCTCATAAACATCTTCGGCTATTTATAAATTCAAAATGTTTGAACAGATTGGTATTTATATTTTCTGTATAATAAATCTTTAAAAAAAATTAAATACACGCACGCTCTCGCTGTTTAAAAATATCACGCTTCATTGATTATATTTTTATTAGTATTATTATTACTTGTACATCTATCTTCACAACAACTTCAACCCCTAAATTTTCTACAAAAGACTTGATTTTTCAATTGCTATGTATATATGGTATAGTACATTTTTTATCGTTTATTGAACACTGATATTTTTTAAACAATTGAAACGATTATAAACGCTTCGCTTTGCGTTGCTAAGGCATTATCAAGAATATATTTTCCCAATTAAACAACATTTATTAATACGAATGAAAACGTCAGTTTTCTAGAAGTATTATTATATTTTATGGGAATGACATGTTTCGCCCTTCTGAGGCATTATCAAATGTTTATTAAATATGGAGTTTTACATCATTGTTCAAGAAACAATAAATAACATATATAATATTTTATAATGAAAAGGTGAAATATGTCATTTCCACAGGAAGTATTAATTAATTATAATAGTAAGGCTACATGGTCCTTCCAGTATCTTCTTCTGGATCTATTCCACTGAAAGATATCCTCTATTTTGCAAGTTTTTCTCATGTCTACGTCGCGGACACGATCTCGGAGAGTTTTTCCAGTAATTGATCTTAGAACCTTCATCTCCGATGTTCTTGGTAGTCCCTTGGTTTGCACAGTGTCGGCCCGCGTCTCCACAGCGTACGTCATGATAGGTCGCACGCATGTTTTATAAATTGTTGTTGTGCTTGTTCTTCCAAACCAGATTCTTCAGACACCCTGACACGGCAGAGGCTTTACTGACTTGTTCTCGTACTTCGGTATAAAGGTTATTTTGGCTGCAGTTCTCTACTCCCAAATATCTGAAACTTACTACTTGCTCCACAGGTATATCATCAACAGTCAGCTTTCATCTTGTAGGTTGCCTAGATATAGTGAGACTTTTTGTTTTTTTGACTGATAAAGCCATATTTAGCCTTTGTGATACTTTGTGGAATTTGTACAACATTCTTTGCAAGTCATCTTCAGACTCAGCTATTAATGCGGCATCGTCTGCATATCAAATGACGTTCACAGTTTTATTGCCCATTTTATAACCTAGTCCCTAGCCAGCTACCTCTTCTATGATTTCGTCCATAATAAGATTGAACAGAAAAGGGGCTCAAACTATCTCCCTGTCTTATACCATTGCTTGCAGAAATTTCCCTAGACAGTTCATTGTCAACCTTAATTTTTGTTTTGCAATTGGTATTGGTAATTGGTATAGACAGTTCATTGTCAACCTTAATTTTTGTTTTGCAATGGTAATTTATCTTGGACAGTCTTTATCAATGTATTGGATATTCCTCCTTTTTGTAATTTTCTCACAATATCCCTTAGCAATCTACAAAACAAATATAGGCTACTTTATTATATTCAATTGCCTTCTCTTTCAATTGCTCAGAATGAAGATGCATCTGTTGTGGAGAGATTTCGTTGAAAACCCTGCTGTTATTCCCTATTAGTAATATTTTGCTCTAGTTTCGTTTTCAAAATACTTGTGAATAGCTTAAGCATTGTACATAATAAGGAGATACCTCTTTAGTTCTCTAGGCTTTTTTGCCCCTTCTTAAATACAGGTGTTGTAATGCTTATAATACGTATTTTTTTTTAATTAGTAATTTTATTTTTGGCAAATTATTATTACATATTAAATATGTATATTTAATATGTTTGTAAATTATCACAGTTGATGAAGTGTCCTCCAATATTTAATATTAACGTCTCTCGAAGAATATTCTACGACCACCAGATATCCTCTACGATTACTTTACTCCTTTTTAAAAATAATATACTTCCCTGAATGTCATCAGTAACGATCTCGAAAATTTCAGATGAAAAAAAGACGGGACAAGACAGACCAAAGATCCCAGAAAATAATTGTACGTTTTTCATTAAAAAACTATTCACCCTAAATTTTATATTTACAAAGTATCATCTCATCTATATTTAAAAAAAATCGTAGAGATGATTTTTAAAAGTAGAATATATTATTTCTTGGATTCTTGGATATTGTCTTTTCGGGAGTACCAGCCCGAAGGCTATTGCTCCCCCACATGTTGGAAATTTCTTTCTTGGAGATGAAGTTGGATATTGTTGGATGGTGAGGGGAGGGTTACTTGGAGGATGTAGTGGGTTGTGTCCGATATTTGGACCTGACTACCCGGGTAGGGTGGAGTGTGGAGGGGTTGGGGATGACCTTGGAAAGGGGCCGAGGTCTTGGGTGGAGACCGAGGGACGGTGACAGGGAGTGGCCTTGGGTGGGGGCCGGTTGGTCCTGGATATGGAACCAAGTGAGACAAGAGTGGCCTTGGGCGTGGGCCGGTGGCCTTGGGTGGGGACCAATATGGCAATGGGGTTGAGATTATTTATTACTACATCGACTAGATTATTTATTACTACGCAATTATCTATTACTACATCTGTTTTAACTAATGTGATTCTCAATTTGAAAACACGAAAACTTCAATAATCAACTGAAATTTGTTAAACATATGCTAGTTTAATTGAATTACATGGAACATATCAAACTATATAAAAACAAAATGAGAAGCCAATTCAATCAACATTATATTCCATAAATATATATTTTTTTGAGAATTGGAATGATAGGATTGTAAATTCTATTTAAATTTCTTCTAGATAACTATTTTTAAAATTATTGTTTTGTTGAATCGCTCTTAATATCATTACAACGCGAGCCAAGTCAGTGTAAATGATATAGCTATCATATTAATTCTCGTGACATGTGATAGGTTGCCTTTCTCTCGCCAATTTATTATCACGTGAATTTTACACCAGAAAAAAGACAGTGTGACTATCGTACTGCATTGCCGGGAATCGAACCTGGGATCTTCGATGTGGCAGTCAAAGCACGTACCACTCGGCCAAGAAGGTCGTCAAATACTTTTACAGAGATAAGTAGAGCTTGAGTTCAAACTATATTTTGTAATTTGGTCCTACGGCGTTAAGGAAAAATATTTATTGTAATGGCCATTTTATTACAGATGTCTATTAGAACTTTTTTTACAACCGACATCGAACTATGTACGCGAGAATTTTTTGTGATTCCCTCGTGGTACAGCCATAAAAATATTGGGAACGGTATATACTGCCCCTGTTAATCATTGCTGAGCCATGTGAAACAGTGGTTGCCAACTATTGTACGTATTGTTTACAAGTTATAGAAAAAAAACCTATGCCTTAAAATTTAAGCCGCATTAATGCTTAACGGATAACTACCATACTCCCTCGTGTAGAGATACCTCAGAATTTTTTTTTCTGAATCCTCTCCAGCAAAACTAATCATAATAATTTATAATATTTACATCATAAATTAACAGATTTAGATTGATCGTGTTCATATTAACTTTAAATTAATATCTAGATGATAATTAATATCAAATGCAGTGTAGTAATTGAACTAGGTAATTTATTTGTTACCTAACACAATAAACGTTCAGCCGGGGATGTCAAAACATCCCCGGCAACGCATTATAGGCAGTCATAATCAGACCTATTAATTAATTTCTAGAAATAAATTCATAATTAATAAGGTAAATAGGCAAGGATTGTCGGAAAACTTAATTATAACCGCGGAGGCGCTGCTTCGTAACTTGATGATTTAATTATCAGCCGAGGCGCAAACCACGCCTCTAGCGGTCGGGAAAAAAAGCTCGCGAAATAACAATAGACAATTCTCGTGTACCTACCTACCTTACTGCGGTAGCCCCTTAACCCCTGAATAGCGAGGTAAATAATAATTGTGCAGCTATTCTTCTGAAACTCAACAAGCCCTTTTGTTCTGTGTAAATAAGATGCAGCCTTTTAATTAATAAGATAATTAAAAATATTAAAGTCTTTGTTCTACAGATGTTAAAGTACTTTCTTTATTTCAGAGACGGAAATCTAGCGTCATACATGACTGTATATATGAACCGATACTATATGTCAATTTATTATAGAATGATCTCTCAAATTATAAATTCATAAACTCATAAACTCGGAGTTGTCTCACTCGCTCTCACATTGCCGGCGACACGGCACACCGTAGAAGGAGTTAATCATACATTTTTAAAAACATTTTGAATATATACAAATACTTGTAGACGAACAACTGGATTTCACCCATTGCGGGCTATCAATTCAAGAATCAATTGTATCTCAATAGAGACGAAGATGCAAATTGGAAACAGAATATGGTTGATCGAGGTGTTTACAGGACTTATGACCTGTCATTGGTTGGGTTAAGCACACGCTTTATGTAATACTGTATTACATAAAGCGTGCGCTTAACCCAACCAATGACAGGTCATAAGTCCTGTCAACACCTCGATCAACCATATTCTGTTTCCAATTTGCATCTTCGTCTCTATTGAGATACAATTGATTATTTAATCATACATTACTTACCACACTTTATAACCACCCTGAATATGGAGATTGCAAGATCTCCGAAACGTCGGTCCAGAAAGACGAGTTACACAGATTTTCCCAAGATCCCTTAAAACATATTTTATATTATATATAAATCAAAATAAGTTAGTCAGAATATTAATTACCAGGATAATACGAGTATGTTTCGTTGACTAATTATAAAAAATATTAGAGAAATTGAATATCATACTTGCTCTGGTTAAATTGAATAAACGTGGATTGTAACAGAATTGAACAGAGGCCCAAGCGTATTACTCTTCCAGACATCCAAAACCAACAGCGCGTTTTTAAACTGTGATAATATTTTTACAAGTTATAAACAAGAATAAATTCTTGGCGGCTGTATTAATTCACATTCTTATAGTCATGTTCCTTTAATTAGAAAATTAAAGGAACACCGGTATCAAACGGCCTTAACATTTTCATTAATTGAAGTATTTTCATTCAATTACTTATAATATCTGTTTCTGTCAAATTATATATTTTCTCTTCACATTTATAAATCAATACATCGGTAATGGTAAATAAATATCTAGTTTATTTTTTTAGCATAACCGATGTCTCGTTCTGATTATGAATCCTTTCTCAGGTTTTCGAATAATAACGCCAGCAAAAAAAATAGATATATGTTTGTTTATTTTGCAAATTATACAATATTCTAAACTAACTAACTAACTAACCATCACGCCGTCTCCCTGAAAGGGTAGGCAGAAAGAATGGACTGTCACACTTTACTGATGCGGCACTCCATCTTTCTCTTTTCACCCCGCGGGAGACGCGTGTCATTATTATGCAATATTCTAAATGTATTTAATATAATTAGATTAATTATTCTTCTATTTCTTATGGTTACCTAAACAGATTATGGTAGTGAGCTGTTGAAACCGGGCATTGCTAGTAAAAGAAGGCGAAAATTTTTTATAAATATTAAAAATATATATCGCACGCTTAATAGTAAACTGACCGATTAGGGTTTAGGTCATAATTGAGTTAACATTATACAGAGGCTTATGTTAACGCTATTCATAGTTTCGCGTTAAAATTAAGTCAAAATTCCGCCAATTGACCTCCATTACACTATATCGGTATTTTTCATTCGTACGTGTTTTTCGACTGTTTTTGTTAAAACACCGACTCATGTCAGATTGAGCAAAACTTGCTTTTTTGAGTTAAGCCAGTGTTCTATTAAGCGTACGAAATATTATTTGATGTAATTACGCTCAATTAAAAAGCTTACATTTTACGTGGTGTTTGTTATATGTAACTGTAAATAAATACCATTATCATTGTTAAAGTTTAAAAAAATATGTACATATTATTGATTAAATAACTTCTTTATTTATGTCCACACATTTTATTAGGTATATTTTTTTTAATTATCGTTATTATTTAACAAAAAAAGTTCGTTTTTATTTCGCTCATGCTAAAATTTGAAAATGGTACAATATTTAGTAGATATCATAATACAGTAGACATTTGAGTTAAAAATTTTGAAACAGGTATAAAACTTGTAAAATATTATTAAAACTCACAATTTAAAAATCTTCCGCAAAACTGATCAAATCAAAATTCTTTCAATTTAAAGGATTAGAATTTTCTTTGGGATAAAGTTTAAAATTTATTGAGTCTTGATTAAAATTGTAGATGTAATCTTTAAAATTATTTTAAAATGTCGCCATCTTTTAGGAAAATCGGAAACTTTCCTCCAGACAAAGGAGACTTGAAACTTCGCTAAACGATAGACGAAGAGTGATTCGTTAAAACTTTCGTACCTTAATGATCACAAAAAATCTTGATGCAAATTGGTATTTAAAAAAAATGCTTCCTCAAAATTGTACAGAATTTCGCCTTTCATTTGCAAATTTAAGAATAACTGGGTATATTATTTTGGAAACATTTATGCGCATTGCATAAGAATGCACTAGCATTTTTAATGCCACACTTTTTAAATGAAGCGAGAGCAATAAAGAGCAACAACTTTAACTTAAACAAGACATCATTATTTACTAATCATATCTAAAACCGTCTATAACATATCTTAAACCAAATTAACCGGTTAAGATAAATAATAGATACTCGAACGCATAGGGAACGAACACATTAACATCAATGTTTATATGCTAGATAACATCAAATAATACAAATTATAAGTCCACTTATCGAATATTGATTCAATTAATGATATTTAAAAATATATATTCAGTGTAAATAGACGTTGAAAAAGTATTTTGTGGTCATATTTTAATCAATTATTTGCAAAGAAAAGAGCCGTTACTTTTTTAAGTGGAATAAGTTCACTTTTGGAAAAAAATAGTGAATAGTATTATAATTTTGGTGCTTTGATATCCTCTTTCTATATTTATAATTATACGAGTACATTCAATGGACCACGACTTTTTCTATACCTAATATAAATTAATTAATAAATAATCGTGTAAAATGTAAAGGCAATGTTTATTTCTTTTGAAATTGTGACAACAGCTGTTTCGCTATCCAATGTTTGCATCATCAGGTGTTACAATCAACCTATGTAACACCTGATGACGTAACCAAATTGATTGTTACTCAAAAACGATTTTTTCCTATCTTTATGTAATTGCATACAATAGTGTGTGTAGTTTCTTTCCCTCCGTTGATTGTAACACCTGATGATGCTAGCATTGTTAGCGAAACAGCTGTCGCGACAATTTCAAAAGAAATTAAATCAATTGTGATATTATATAACAGTATTTTAATTAAACAGTTAAGAATGTTGAAATATCAAAGTGTTTCCACCAAACAATGGATTATCTAAACAATAATCATTATTACATTTTAAAGTTCAACAAAGTTATAGTGGTAAAAACATCATCCAAGTTGTGTAACATTTGCCAATATTTTTAACGCTAATCCTTAAATATCGAAACACGAAAAATTTTATTTATTCCACTTTCAAAGATAACGCTTCAAATGTTAAATAAAATCAATATATACTGATTTTTTAATTTCGTTTATAAAAAAATATATGTATTACTAAATCGGTACATAATTTTTAATTTGCCTATAATTTTGTTTACCAATATTTTATCTAAAACACATAAATTTAGGCTGCTGGGTAAACGCTGTAGCTTCCAGACAGGCAGGTAAACAATGGAGTTCAGACAACGATAAACAATACTTAGGAGCGTAAATAGATCGCGATAACTTAGAATTATGGTGACCGCGAGAGCCAGTTGACCTCCGGGTCGGCGGCTCACCAAGGTCAGATGTTATTATGGCTTCTAATGAAAACTTTAATTAAATCCACGCGACTACAGCCCAGATTCGGGAAATAGGGGAGGGCCACAAAAGGACAGGCAATGAAAGGGAAATACAGGTACAAAGGTGGTTGATTGAGGTTAAAGGATCGTAGGCTTTTGTTATTGTATCTATTGTTGTTTTATTTCGTGGAATTTTCAACATTTCTCATCACAATTTTTAATCTTAATCTTTTAGAAATGGTCTCTTTAAGATAAATTACTTCCGGGGGTTTTTACCACTCTTTAATAAATATCAATTTATTATCGTGCTGCCGTACCTGTATATTGTTTGAATAAAAATATATTCTTCGTTATTATTTACATTAATTATTTTTTTACATATATATAAAGTTTAGAAGAACGTTCGTTGTCTAACGGAAAACAAAAAATAAAAAGGCGGTACAGTTATATAAGTTTTTTTTTCCATTATTAATTTCTCCGCTAGTGAGTTTATTTTTACTTAACTCTATCTGGGGAGTGAGTTCTCGTGGCAAATGGTTGTTACTCTATGACAAATGTCAAATGACGTCACAGATATTTTGTTGTTCGAATTTTCAGTTCGGTAATATCACGTATTTGTCACGTACTCTAAATATTTGTTAAAGTACGTGACAATGTCATATGTCAGCAGTAAAAACATATATTTTATTTAAATCAGACTACGCTTGTACTATAGGCGCGGACGCGTCGGTGAGTCCATACACCCTTGAGATTTTTTTCTACTGGACGCGCCAGTGCGTCCATACTCAGGGAGAGGTTAAACATTGCGTATATTTTGAAACAAGCCACAATTATCATACAATAATATTTTTCACGTTATTAAAATTGACGAAATATTAAAAAATTGTAGAAATAATATATTTGAATAATAAAATAACTGTGTTGGTTTTCGTACATGCAAAGTAGATATTCAATGTATTATTCCCTTGCAAAATCCTTAATTCGCTTAAATAGCCACGTCTTATGAACGCTTCGGATGAAAAATAAATTACTTTAATTTTTCCGGTGCCATCTACAATATATTTGGAAGTTTCGACTGTTCTGAAATACTTCATGAAAATATGTTTGAATATTTGTGATATAAAAATGTAAGCACATTGCCAAATTCAAACCAAAAACATCGTGAAAAACGCCACATTCAAATGTAAACTGTTTTATAAAAATAAAAAAAGGCTAAAAAATTTATTCATTTTCGTAAAAGCACAGTTTGCAATGTTAATGAGTTAAATTATTCGTCCATAATTCACACTGTTTGAAAAAAAATTAATTAATTTAAATTAAAAATATGCATTCAATAAATCAATTTGATTTTTTTTAAATATTACATTATCATATGGAATAAAGTAGGGGTTGAATTGGGTTATGATTGAACCTTTGTACACTATTATGCAGTTGAAAGAATTAATCTATCCCGTTCATATCATTTCGAATCTGAATGCACACCGCCGCCTCCTCTTCGAATGAAACCCATAGAAGTCCCGGCCTTCCCAGGTGTAATTTCCACCGCAGTTCGGGATATTGCCCGTTAAATATTTCCCCGTTCAAAGTTCTGATAAATATTCCTGTGCTGAGTGTTAAAGGAATCTGATTCCCGCATAAGGTGAACTAAAACCTCAACTAGACCACGAATGCAAGATGATAATTTAAACGTTCTTCATCAAAAAGGCAACCTATTCAAAATGCAGTATTGAAGATCACGAGTTGATCAGTACTCTCTTTTGTGAATCACATTTTACTGATCTTTAATTTAGAGAAATGAAGACGTAGAAAAGCGGCTAGGTAGTAAGACCGAATAGACTAGAAGCTTCTCCACTTCAGGACGTGACTTATGGATTGGGAAAAGTGGCGTAGATTATTAATTTCTTTCATTATATTGAAGTATGCTAGCTGGAGTGTGTACAAATCCTAAGTAAATTTACCTTTTAAAAGTCAATATTTATTTCATTTTTACATCTAAACTCTTCATTAAGACGCATGTTGCCTAAAATCTTAACTTAATCAAAACTTTACATTAAGTGGTACTTGTACGTAAATGTATGTAATTTGTATACAATGCGCCCTTGGGGTACTCAAAAAAATGGCGTCGTTTTCTTTTTACCTAGAGATATCATTAAAATTAATAAATCGTTGTTATAAATCAACCAAGCATATTATATCATATCAGAAAGAATGTGTCACACTGTTCTTTTCTGACATAGTTACTTTGATTTCATAACATTCATACATCGTGTCATGCTTCTTCTGATTGTACTCGTAGTTCTTGCGATCTGTTTATGCAGGATATCAACTTTCTTCCTGTGTCATACACGCACATCAGTTTCTCCGACTCCCAACGTAGCTGATATTGAATATTTAATTGATTTGTTCACTTATATTTAACTTCAAAATTGAAATAGATTATGCGTTTTAAACTGAAAGTACCATTCCAAATTGACCAGTGTTATAACTATGAACTAAATACATTAAATTACTGAATTCCATAACAATGATTACTATCACAGTGAGAAAATAACACAAATAATGTTACAATCAGCAATTTTATTTTTAGAAAAAAAAAAATTTAAATCACATATATACTTCGTTATTTCTTTTTTTTTAAGTGCCCTGTCAGGTCCTCCCGACGTTGGCGATCACTCTGGTAAACTCTTCACTATCCTGCGCTGTTGTTAATACACAATATTAAATTGTTTTATCAAACCAACCAGTTTCGCTCTCATTTAGAACTTCGTCAAGGTTACAAACCAAAAATTAAGGTTATTTTTGTCACCCAGCCCAAGCTCCAGCGTGAGCGAAAGCGGTTGGTTTGATAAAACGAAGAAAGTGGTGTAAAAACAAAGTACATTAGTGCTTTAAATTATTGTAATAATGCCACACCACAAATTAAGTGATTAATAACTAAAGAAATAAAAACATATCCTTAACACGTTCACTGCGGTCAATATATCGCAAACACTCACGAGATGCTGAAAAAATAGCAATTTTAAAAACGATAAAACAATATTTAAAAAAAAAAACATTCGGAAATTCTTTTAATATTCTAGATACTAGTATACACTGTTCTCTTTGTGAGTAGTACTCACGGATGGCTCAAGTTTATACTCCATTTGAGATAAGCGAGTATAGACATGAGTCGTTGAGGGGACTAAAGCTAAGTGTACACTCTCCAATTATACGAGTATATTCATACATGAAATTTAATTATTCCTCTTATATAACTTTTTTATAGAACAAAATAAAACTTCTTCGTCTTCTTCTTTAGCGCCGAAATTATAAAAATATGTTGTCATGGCCGCATCGACTCGCATTTCTGAACACACTGTCATAAAATATTGTGTCAAGACTTTAAGGGTATTCTTTCAATTACGCAATGATACTTTTAAGTCATTTGACACATTGTAATCAGCCAAACGCGCTTGGCGCGTTTTTCGCACCGGGGATACTGTTTTAAAATTAATATTTTTTATTCAATTTCAAAGATTCTATAAACTGATTGTTGAACAAAGTTCATTTCCCATTTACGCAAGAATGTGGTCTCATTTATGCAACCAAAAAAAAATCGTTTGTGTAAGTTTATATAAGTTTTAATTTACGTATAAAATGAATTAGAATTTTCTATTTAACTCGCTGTTGACATATTGCTACGAGTTTCATTTACGTTTCAAATAATATTTTACCTCGTTCCGCTTCGCTCCCTGGCTTGATTTTCAATCAGATGGAAAGTAATATCTCTTTGGAAATCATTCCGAATGATTTCATCAAGGTAATTCATTCAGACCCCGGCCCTACATCACTGCTTAGAGTTAGCGTGTATTCAAATGTGGTGTAGGGATGTCTTTATACAGGAATGTGATCGATAGAACGGCGGCTGGAGATCTGCAGACTTATTTCTTCATTTCTTTACCCCGAAGGTAAAGTGCGTTAAGGCTACAAAAAAAACTTATTTATTTTATAAGAATGTAAATTCAATCAAATAAGTATACAAAAATCCTTTTTATTTCTTATATGTTCGCCATTCTGTGTTGTAGATGTTTTATTTGTCTTTTTCTTCAAAAGACAAATAAAACAAAACCGGTCAAAGCCATATGAATTATCATCAAATCTCATTTCTACTAATTTTAATAACCACTTCTAATTTTGTCTTTATTTCAACACCTACCGGTTTCGCTAGGCTAGGTGGTATTGATAGACTGTTGGACGACATCGTTTTATTTAATTATTATTTAAAATGAACACACTTAAACGATTTCAGTATCATCAATAGTTTATCTTAAAAACAGATATTCATTTTGTATAAAGAAAGGTTCATTAAATTATTTAATATAAAGTTATATTTCACTTCTTCTTCTTTAAGTTATTTTCAGTTTCTTTCCTTTCTTTATGTTCTTCTGGTTATGACCGATTTCACATTTTTTTAATTTGTGAATATTTGGGACAACAAACCTTTAAAACGAACTTAAATTATCGGTAAAGAAAAAAAAGATTTTGGTATGTATTCAAGAATCAGTATTGTAGCTTATTTTAAAATATTTTAGATAATTTATTGTTTTGGCTGAAACACTATGATACTTCAACATTATTGAATATTTAAAGTTGAAACTCTAATATCAGACTTTTTTATCACATTTTTTTTATATAAAATTGTTGCGGCAATTGTTTCGCCAACCTATGTTAGCATCATCAGGTGTTACAAACAACTGTTGTTTTTTTGTAACTGATGATAATTTATGTCTTCGTTTAAAATGTTAACGATTAAATATATTTTAGTGTAAAATTATAAACAAATTTTTCCATACATCTGACGATTTTTGAGTACTGAATGTTTACAGAAACCACCGTTTTTTACCTTTGGAGCGCTTACAGACTTATTGAATGCGGCAGTACCTACCTCTACAACCGTTAACCTACAAAGTCGGTTCTATTCAAAAACTTTCATCTGAATCGATTCATTTCATTGACTTCTGTGTAAAAGCTGTCCATTCAAAAGATAAATTCTGGTTAAATATGCCTTGCGACTATTTTGTTATTCCGTTCATATTATAGAAGGGTCCATTTTTGTTACGGCTTTTTATAAATTAAATGGAAAAACAACTTAACAATGCTTGTTTCTAACACCTAATGATACCTACATTGGTTGGCGAAACAACTGTCGTGACATTCTCAAAAAAAGCCCAATACAAAAATATGATATTGTAAGTGTTGTAAATTTAACAGATAATAATGTTGAAGTATCATAGTGTTTCGGTGAAAACAATGGACTATTTAATAATTAATACGAATGAAAACGTCAGTTTTCTAGAAGCTTTATTATATTTATGGGAATGACATGTTTCGCCCTTCTAAGGCATTATCAAATGTTTGATTCATACATTTGATAATGCCTTAGAAGGGCGAAACATGTCATTCCCATAAAATATAATAAAACTTCTTGAAAACTGACGTTTTCATTCGTATTAATTATTGAATATGGAGTTTTAGATAATTTTTCAAGAAACAATCAATAATGGACTGTTCATTTATATCATAATTACATAATTCAAAACATACTGTAAACTTCACAAGTGTATATATTATAAGACTCCGAATTGAATATTTTTAACTAGGTGTACCCAGTCACGCGTTGCTGTAGCACAGTTAGGTTAAATTCAAAATGGCCCAAATGGTGATTTAATGTTCTTCACCCGAAACCACCAACCTATCCCAAACCACTCATTGTCACCGTCCCTCGGGCCCTGCCCAAGACCATCCGCGAGACCTTAACACTTCCTTCGGAGAGATCGCATGAGAAACACCAGAATAAAATAGATAGAAGAGGCTGATGATATTATTAGATGGAGTAGAAAGCGAAGGAGGGACTGGTACGGTCTTGTCCAAAGTAGGTACACCACCAGACTCCCCTATATTGCACTACGTAATCGGATTCACGGGACTCGTTCTTGAGAAAGACCTCTTAAAAGTTGGAAAAACACCTGGGAATCCACCTCACAGGAGGAGTAACCCTCTGAAAAAAACACCACATAAGTCTACAACAAGAAAGAAGGAGAAGTAGAAGAATATTAAATTAACCCTGATCATCAAATAATATCTCAAATATTTACTATCGAACCTTTTCAGATATCCATGAATTATTGTGATAATCTATTGAGCGAATCTCAAAATACTTTAAAATTAACAAAAAGAAGTTAATAATGTATGTAAAGTAGACGAAATAGCAAAAATATGTTTAAAATGTAGAAGCTCTACAGAGCCATTTAAAAAAAAGTTTTTTTTATGGAATCCTTGGAACTCAATTTTAATAGACTAAACGCTGATTATTGAATAAAAATAAAAGACTTCAGTAAGCTTAAACAAACCATTTGAAACAATTCACATATGTTACATTAAATATGAAACAAAGGAAACCCATTTGAAAATTTGTCGATGATTCTGAACAATCATTTCAAAGGCTACACGAATCGCTTCAGTGCGGGAGGCGATTTATTTACTATTGCGTTTTGAAATGCCGCCCCATCCCTCGCCCATCCCACCCCCAGCCCACTGGCCGACACATGGCGTGGTTTTGGTTTCATATCACCCAAACTCAGTGAATTGAATCGCGCATGTTACTAAAACAAACGGATTCATTGCACCCAAATCCCTTTTAAGTCGCTTAACCCAATAGCGCATTTGAACATTAACTATTTTCAAACATAAAACACTGCATGAATATTAAATCAATTAATGTTATATTTTAAGATTTATTTAATTTAGATTTGAATGTTTAGTTTTTAAACTTGAATGAAACCTCCTAGGTACTTTTTCATATTTATTAAATCAACAAATCACGAACCTTTACTGCTTTCCATGATTATTTTTCGATATTTAAAATTTTTATTATTTAAATTGTTTAATATGTCCATGATATATAATATTCTACCAAAATTCAATTCAAAGAATGTAGAAAAAAATAAACCCTTTTTTATAAATCCTTTTTAAAGTTGTATGGAAATATGCGGTATGTTTTAAATATATAATTTTACCTCTCTTAGGGTATTATTAAATGTCGGTGGAAATCTTCATATGAAGTTTTATATAATTGTCCAATTGACAAAAGTATAAATATATCACTAAAAAAAGGCAATCTTACTTTCCAGAGATAATCAGACTGCTGAGTTTCAGTGAAGAATCGGTCTTGGGTAGGCGGCATATGGCAATCTGAAGAAGTTCTTTGATAGTAAGATTCCCCAGTGTCTGAAACGTAAAATGTATGATGCGTACTTCCAGTACTGACATATAGAGCAGAAACACTATCCCTCACCAAGTCGACCATAAGGAGACTCCGTGTAGCACAGAGGAAATACGAAAGAGCCATACTACACGAAAGACTCTCAGACCGGATAAGAAATACTGAAATACGTAGAAGGTCGGGAGTAACAATAACGTCGTCGCAAGGGTAGTGAAGCTTAAATTGTTATTTGCATGACATGTTGCCAGATTGGTAGAAGATAGATGGACCAGAAGGGTGGTAGAGTGGAGAAAAAAAAAAAAGACAAACGAAACAGAGGGAGACCCCCCACACGATAGTCCGATGACATTAGAAGAATTGCTGGCGATTGGATGCAAAAGGCACAAGATAGGGATACATGGAAAAGTATGGGGGAGACCTATGTCCAGCAGTGAACGACAAGGGCTGTCTAAGTAAAGTAAGTAAAGTTATCAGTTAAAATCAAGTTGTTCCAAACGACTAAATAAATCTTATTTATTTGAAATATCCATAATTCAGTTAACACCAATAAATAATCTGAATAGTTCCAACGATGAATAATTAACGCCCGAGTTAAAACACAGTGTACCCGCCTGCTACAAAAATTACCCGCCAGACCGTCAATTCATACAGAGATCCGAGATGCCACACTGAACTTGATCCGTCCGATTATATTACGGACCATTGTTCCGTGAGCTGGTTAGTGAATCGCGCACCACTGCCAAATGGTCTGGCGCGATAGATTCCGTGTGAATGAACCTTTAACTAAACATCCACCATATTAGGTCAAACGCAGCTTAGGTAGGACTTTCATATTTGAAATACATGGATGAAATTATTAATAGAGTCACGTTTAACTCCTTATATTTTTACATTTAAGTCACTAATCTTTTTACTACTGATCGGTTTTGTGACTCCGTTTATTCACCAAAGCGATCAAATTACTTCAAAGACGGATTATCTTAATAGATGGCGCTAGTGAAGATGGACCTACCAACAGTGAAGTTAATAAAAAATATTAACATACGTGGTGTCATAAGAAGGGCGGAATGGTGAATGTTGTTAAACTTAAAGTGATCGCTTAACCCAACCAATGACAGGTCATAAGTCCTGTAAACGCCTCGACTACCATATTCTGTTTCCAAATAATTTACATCTTTGAGTTTCTATTGAGATACAATTAATCCTTAAAAATGATTATACTATAAATACATAACTAACTAACCATCACGCCGTCTCCCCGAAGGGGTAGGCAGAAAGAATGGACTGCCACACTTTTCTTTCCTGACATATTTCTCTCGCTTCCTCAACATTCATACATCGCGTCATGCACGCGCGTCGACTTCTCTGACTCCTCACATGGCCGACATTCAATATTTGATTTATTAGATCGTGCCACGTTTTCCTCGGTCTTCCTCTATTTCTGGTTCCATTTACATCATTAACATATAATTTTTTTACCATTCTTTCTTCATTCATTCTTTCAATATGTCCAAACCATCTTAATGATATTTTGTTCATGACACCATCATTCGCACCGCATTCACTTCTTATATTTTCATTCGGCACTCTATCATACACAGAGTATCTACACATTCTTCTAAGAGATCTCATTTCAACTGCATTTATTCTACTTTCATCCTTCTTTTGCTAGTTCCATGCTTCGCTTCCATACATAAGGGTCGGTAGAAGAACACCATTGTGCACTGCCATTCTAGCTTTTTTTGATAGGTTTTTGTTTTGCGATGACAACTTTAAGTGCACCATTCACTTTGTTGCCTGCCCCAACCCTTCTTTCAATATCCCTCTCCACTCGCTTATCTCTTGTAAACATACTACCTAAATACACGAACTCAACTACTTGCTCCAAATTTTCACCATTCACGCTAATGTTGCAGACTGTCGTGGTTTCTTCCTTTTCAAAAATCATTACCTTTGACTTAATAACATTCATCATCAGATCATTTCGCATGCATACCTCATACATACAATTCACCAGGACTTGTAGTTCATGCTCGTTGTCAGCAAGAAAGGACAGCGTCATCCGCATACAAGAGACAGCTTACTGACACTCCGCTCATTTTGGCACCTACATCCAACCCTTTCAGCTCTTTCATACAGTTGTCCATATACAGATAAAATAACCACGGGGACATTACGCAACCCTGTTTGACACCTTTATTGATATCAAACCAGGCTGTAAGATCTCCATTTACTCTGACACTAGCAGTGCTTTCTGTGTATAGCGAATACATATTACTGTTAAATTTATTGTTTCTTGAACAATGATGTAAAACTCCATATGAAATAATTAATACGAATGAAATAGTCAGTTTTCTAGAAGTTTTATTATTTGAATAACGATTATACTACAAATATATATTACTGTTAAATTTATTGTTTCTTGAACAATGATGTAAAACTCCATGTGAAATAATTAATACGAATGAAATGGTCAATTTTCTAGAAGTTTTATAATATTTAATGGGAATGACATGTTTCGCCCTTCTAAGGCATTATTAAATGTTTGATAATGCCTTAGAAGGGCGAAACATGCCATTCCCATAAAATATAATAAAACTTCTAGAAAACTGACGTTTTAATTCGTATTAATTGTTAAAGTGTTAAAATTTATAACAGTTATCACAATTTATTTTCATTCACTGAGAATGTCGCGACAGCTGTATTGCCAACCGATATTGGCATCATCAGGTGTTACAAAAAACTAAAGTAACAAATGAAAAGACTTACTATTTATAGGGCAAAGAAACTCATTAGTGTGGTTAGTCATAGTTAAAATTTAGTATGCGAAATCTGTTGACAATTTTACAAACAAATATAACAAAGGTGGGAAAAACAGTGATTAGAAGGGACAATTATACGTACAGGAAATAAAAGGGTATTGTCACAGTTTATATTGACTATACTACAGCCGTTTGAAACGGAGTCGTGGGGCCATAAATGTCAATAGAAATAGGGATGGGAAGCCCCAGGACTGTTATCGGTATACGGCTACCTGCTCTCGTGGTGTCGATGAGTCACTATAATGATTTTGTAATGATATGTACGTTATGATATGTACGATGAGTCACTAATGATTGGTTTTTACCGAATGCAGTGCTTTTTTGTTATAAATGTGTTTACTGCAATTAAATGAATTCATTCGTGTGTCACCACTCGTCACGCACTATGGATACTTTATTTTCCAACATTGATTTGAAGAAATTACATGGCGATATTAGCCCTCAAACTCGAACAGTGATTCACAACGTATTCTTGTTTGTCAATGAATTGAAAAGTGATCCGAATAAAATAGCTTCTCTTAATTTCAACAAACCACGTGAAATGGCCGCGTTTATTTGTGGTGTGAGTAGAGTGACAGTGGACCGAATAAAGACTGAATTATTGCACTCAAGCAGCCCCTGTACACCAAGAGCAAATTTTAAGAAACAAGAAACTGTCACCAATATTGACGATTTTGATAAAAGTGTATTGAAGCGGACTGTAGGTTCATTTTATGATAGTGGAGAGTATCCGTCCGTGGCGAAAATATTAGAAAAATACCGAGAGCAATTACCTGATTTTAAATGCGGGAAAACTTCGATGAGAACACTCATGAAGGAGATTGGGTTCAAGTATAAGAAAAATGCCGAAGGACGTAAATATTTAATGGAAAGAACAGATATTGTTTGTGCCAGAATGGACTTTTTTAGGAAATTGGATTTACTTAGAAGAACTAACGATCAGCGGCCGCGTTTCTATCTGGATGAAACATGGATTAATCAAAACCATTCAAGAAAGCGTATGTGGCTTGGAAGCAACGATGAAGGAGGTTTCAAGAATCAGCCTATAGGAAAAGGTCAAAGATTGATAGTTTGCCATGCTGGTTCCGCAAGGACTGGCTTTGTTCCAGAAGCGAAGCTAATATTTAAAGCGGTAAAATCGAAGGATGCTGATTATCACACAGAAATGGATGGCGATACATATATGGCATGGTTTTCCGCATTCCTAAATATACTTGAAGAGCCCTCAGTTATTATCGTCGATCACTGATGAAGAAGACTCCGATGAGGATTGATACATTTTTTTGTAATATAAACGGCTCTTTTAAGGGCCACAATATGATCTACTTTGTTTTTTATACTTAACTTTCTTTCTGGGTTTATAGACATACGGTATACAAATTTTAAAATTAAACAATTTTTCTGTTTTTATTGGTATTTAATTTAGTATCTGGTAGTCACTAATTTCATACTAATTTAAACGCACGTAAAACCCATAAATAAAGTTTAATATCAAAACTTTGTTAACTCGTTAAAGTTTATGAACAAGATAAGATAATAAACGTTACTTATCGATATATTTATTTTATTGTTACGCCCATCCCTAAACCGCTCCATAAGGCCCGTAAGTGCAAGCGAGATAGACATAGGGAAATGATTTATGGCCCCAAGACTCACTTCTGAGCGGCTCTAGTATAGGTGAAGAAACTGCAAATAATATTATAAGCAAACACGAAAAAGTGGGAAAACCAGTAATTAGAAAGTAAATTTATACATGGCATAAATTCAAGTGCGATGAGTCATAATACATTAGGGACGATAAACATTAGAAGGAAGCAGATTACATTACTAAGCCAAGGAACACAAGTGAAATATAGTATTAATATTTTTTTAGATTGTATAAAGGAATTTTTTTATTGTATAATACACCAAGGGGGAATACTCAGGAATTTGGTTATTTATAATATTCAATTCACATTTCTTTGCTTTCAAGATTTCTAAATTTCCCTATTTCTCTATTTTTTTTTAATTGTTTGTTAGAAAAGTGTGGCAGTCCATTATTTCTGCCTACCGCTTCGGGGAGACGGCGTGATGGTTAGTTAGTTAGTTTTTGTTTGTTATATTTAAAAACTTGTGTTTTTGATTTCAAAATGATGCATCATGCATCAATTGAAGAATACAGGGGAAAAACAAGGAATGTCAGTAGAAGGTTAATTTGAATAAATTGAGAATAAAGCTAATCAAAGTCTATATCTTTCTTTCTTCTTTCTTTAATAGCCGTTGTCGTCCACTGCTGGACACATAGGCCTCCCCCATACTTCTTCATGTATGACATGTCATACGGGGGGTGGTTGGCATTACAACGCCACGCTTGCCAGACGGGTTGGCGAGGTGTCCTTCCACGTTAGCCTATGCATCAATATTATCCACCGAGGTTATTCACACTCGATCTCTAACATTTCGCATAGTTTCCAGGGAGACCAAAGTCGAGGAGGTGTGGATAGGTACTTGGGATCAGATCAATCCTCCAGCGTAGCATGGCCATCACCACGGTGATGGCCATGCACCGCTCGAAGAGTCAATAGGATCCCCCTTACTCCCCCTATATCTAAAAAAAAAAAAGTCTATATATTTCTTAGCAATTAGCAATTGATTATCTGGCCATAGTCGATGACATACATGATTTTTTAATATGAAAATTTTACTGTGGATAGATACTTACAAATGCCGCTAGATGCCATTATTACATTTATTTTGAATTTTAACTGACATTCCTTGTTTTTCCCCTGTAGTCTTCAATTATGGTCGAAATTGACACAATGATTGGTCATCTCCGAAAAGATACTTCTGTTTTTGTATGAAATTTTGTGCTCATATAATCCTGCTTATATGCTGTAACTGTTATAATATCAAAATATGTATTAACTGAGAATGCAGTATTATAAATTCCAACAGTAATAATGTTGAAGTATCATAGTGTTTCAGCCAAAACAATGGCTTATTTAATTAATACAAAATTTATGTAATTAACACGAATGAAAACGTCTGTTTTCTAAAAGTTTTATTATCATTTATGTGAATGACATGTTTCGCCTATGTTAGACATTTGATAGTGCCTTAGATAGACGAAACATGTCATTCACATACACTATAATAAAACTTCTAGAAAACAGACGTTTTCATTCGTATTATTGTTTAATATATAGTATTAATAATGTTCCAAAAGTTTCCATCATAATATTGACATGCGAAATCATCAAGCATATTAAAGATGAATCACAACATTTTTCATATTCGAGTATTTCAAATTTCGAACAAAATTTTATTATTATCGATTTGATGTCCAACCACTTCTAGAAGTTTAATATCAACATGAGAAGACACTGGAGAAAATTGTTGCCTGACCGGCATTTTCCCCCCTAAAATTAACAAAAATATCTCCAACACAGTCTCGGAGTGTCGTTCCCGCAACGGATTGGAGAGTCTTCACTTCTGTTCTTCATATGAGACTTTTTGTTCTGATGGTGTCAGCTCTTGTTTTTATTCGATATATTATCATATCGCTTCTAATATAATAAAAGAAACGAAGAAGATTGTAAATTAAAAATCTTTGTTTCCAAATGTATCAAAACATAATCGGTTTAGACTAAAACAAAATAAACTTATTTTTCTGATGTAACCAGTGAAAAATAATAGACTATCAATGTACTAAACATGCGTTCAATCAATAATTCGAAAATATCATAGACAACATTACAGAAAAACGATTCTCGTAAACATGCCCCAGCGGGATCATTAGCAGACACCCTAGCTGCGAACTTTGCACTAATGACTCCGAATAACGATTTTAAAAAACGAAATCTAAAATGTCGCGAATATTGAATAGAGGGGTGGCAACCCCTCCTGTAGTTTCCCCATCACAGCCGTAATGCGATCATCGTTAATTTATAGGGTATCACCATAAAAATAACCAGACTGTTAACAGGGTATCAGAATCCTATAAAACTCAAGGGTCATAAACTAATGTCAGGGTTCTCACTTTTAATCATTATTATTTGTCTGACCCATTTGCTGTCTGTATTATCAATTATAATAATAAAAAAAATTACTTTATGAAGCACCATTTTATTTTTCAAAGTTGATCGTTTTGATCTTAAGAATATCGGTTTATTTTGATATCCTTTTCGAAGACATTTTGGAGATCGCTGCAGTATCCAACTTCAGGGAGATCCAAGATCCCAAAAGGAAAATATTTATGAAGATTTTATACTCTTTTTTAATCCAATTTCTTAATATTTCGGTAGTGTGATATTATCAGACTATTACCTATGATTTAATCGCTTCAAACATATGTATGTAGATGTCATGTATTCAATATTTTAGAGATATAAAGCTCATGTAAACCCTTATCAATATCTGGAATGCTTTCGTAAAGTCCAACAGAGCTCGTATTGATTTATTTCTGTACATTTGTGACACTAATAACCTATTGGAAAACTATTCCTTAGATAATATATTGTTTATGAAAAAATAACCATTCTACGCTGTCACATAAAAACGGTTCTACTTTGGTTTATCTGTTTGAAACAGACCCTGTCGGGTCCCCCCAACATTGGCGATCACCTCGACGAACTTGTCCCTGTCCTGCGCCGCTCGGAACTGCTCCTCCACACTCCCTCACATTTCGCACTCAGGACATCTATCTCCTACTGGTAAGATAAACATAACTAACATCTGTGGCGTGTTACTACTCTAAATCACAAAATTTTCATTTATTTATATTTTTCGATACGTATGCCGTTTATCCCAGCGGTTGCATTTCGCATTAGTATTTTTAAGGTGATACTAATCTAAATCACGTTTTTGACTAGTGACATTTAAAAAATACCATTATTAAGATCTACTGAGAGAGTTTTTTAATTTCAACCAATGAAAGTTTAAAATTATAACAAATAAAAATATTATTGAATTTTTCTACAGTGAACAGTTATGTAAAATTCATATGAAATATTTAAATTTGCTGAAAACACCCGTATTAACCTTATTAAATATTTATTGAATAATCCCGTGGTGAAATGTTAGTTTTCTAGGTGTTTTTTTAAATATTTTTCGGGAGTGACATGGCTTTAACAGATGTTTATAGTTTATGTTAATCATTATCAAAACGGTGATATTACCGTAGAAAGACAAAACATGTAACTTCAATAAAATTGTATTATTTTTCTAGAAAATTAACTCTTTCATCTATATTTAATATGAAAATATTCTAATTAATGAATGCCTCAGTAACGGCGAAACACTTCTGAAAATAGCGTAGGTCTTTAATTTTCAATATTTATTATTAAAAAAATGCAAACAAAACAATTTTTATTATATATAATACAAACTAACTAACTAACTAACCATCACGCCGTCTCCCCGAAGGGGTAGGCAGAAATAATGGACTGCCACACTTTTCTTTCCTGACATATTTCTCTCGCTTCCTCAACATTCATACATCGTGTCATGCACGCGCGTCGATTTCTCTGACTCCTCACATGGCCGATATTCAATGAGCGGAGTGTCAGTAAGCTGTCTCTTGTATGCGGATGACGCTGTCCTTTTGAACGACGATTCTTTCGACGATTTTGACGATTTTCAAATAATGAACATAAAACTAGGTTCAGCATATTTTAGGGCCCCTTATAATATTAAATGTTTCAAAAGGGTTCCGTCGCCAAAAAAGATTGATAACCGCTGATCGGAAAAATACATGTTCATTACTATTAATTATTTACTATGGAGCTTCATCATCGTTCAAGAAATAATAACAAATGAGACGATTTATCGCGTTGGTTGTGAAAGGGTTAATCGACCCGTTGGTGCATTTTACAGTCAAACATAAAACGGCAACTCGGATTTTCACGACTGTGATCTGCCGAGAGAGTCGTTACTTTCAATTTTATATAATAGCGTAGTTATAAATTATCAGAGGTATTAAGATGTTTGACTAACTTCTGAATAGTTCCAAAAAACTATAAAGACGTAGAAAGATCGTATTATTGTTACCTACGTTTTATTACTAAAGTTCATTAATTAAATTCACATTAATTCTGAAGTACTTACTTTCACATGTTCCATGGTAATACTTGAAATACAAGAATTATACATTTAGATGCTAATGTTATGGGTATGTCTTATCTTTGTCTGCGTCCGAACGAAGAAATATAATTAAATGAAAAGGAAGGTGAGCGATATTCCATTTAAAACACAAGAACCTTTTATTGATTTAAACATTCATAAAACTATCCCGCTTCTTCAAGTCTTCTTTTTAAGTTTCAATCCTATGAGTTGTTTCAGCAAAGTCTGATGATATCTTTGCTGGTTCTTGGGATGCCAGTTGGACCTTTATTGTTGTAGTTTCCCGTTGATTTCCACATTTTTGTATACAGTATTTTGTATACAATAATTTATTTGAAGTGGAATTTTACATTATCGTGAATTTAAATGTACATAGAGAAATACACAAGTATATTTTTTAACAGCTGATATCTGAAAAAGTTAATACGAATGAAAATATCCGTTTTCTAGAATTTTTAGAACAATTTATGTGAAGGACATGTTTCGCATGTCTCTGAAAATTTCTCATCAAATTACGAGTATAATGTCACCAAAAATATAAAGACATTTTCATCAAAATAAAATACGTTATTTAGCTAATGAAAACTAGTTTATTTAAACACCTGATGATGCCAACATCGGTTGGCGAAACAGCTGTCGCGACACTCTCAGTGAATAAAAAGAAATTATGATATTACTCTTATAACAGTGTTTTAAATTTTAACAGTAAAAAATGTTGATACAATATTTCTTTACTATTTTATATTTAGTGTGCTTCCACTTGTGTTTATCGTCGACTGGTTTCGGCAGCTTGCTGCCATATTCTGGTGACTTGACCAGAAGATGGCAGCAAGCTGCCGAAACCGGTCGACGATAAACACAAGTGGAAGCACACTGAATATATGTATAATAACAAATAAATTTTGTATCAATATGTTTTTGTTTTCATTATTTAAAATGAACTTTTACCAAGAAATTTCAATTAAAAATATTAATTACTTTATTTAGACTCTTAACCACTATCGTTTAAGAAATATTAAATATTTGTAATAAAAACCTAACATGAAGTGGTACACCAATGTTTATGTAACGATAAATATCTGGTCTTTATATGTTTTAATTATTTTTTCTTACTCCATAACAGTATTCGCATAAAAAGTGTCAGTTAGTACGTTATCTGACATCGGCTTGAATCTCAGTGGCCGCTGCACGCGAGACCTTGGTTGGAAATGCAAATCACATGCAAATATTCAATTATATGTGAAAGCCATCGGCGCATGCGCGAGCTATACTCGAGATCTCATCGTGGATGGCGTTATATAAGCACACATTTACATAATACTGTAAAGCGTCTTAACATGCATGTAACTGCTTTGACAAGAGAGAAGGGTAGGAAATGCCGATTTTTTTATTAACGTATTGAATATACATATTGTTATATAAGACGTAATTGTGTAATCGACGCCCCTTGCACCTCTTTCATTGCACACAAACAAGTGATCGGGAGTCAACTTTCTTCTTCTTTCGGTGCCGTATCAGGCCCCCAACGTTGGCGATCACTGCAGCAAAGGCATCTCTATCCTACGCCACTTGGAACAGGTTCTGAACTCTTGTTATTCTTGTTCACACACATTCGTCATTTATTCAAGAATACTCGACCTTATCTTCTTCTTCTTCTTCTTCTTCGATGGCCCTACAGCCCATTTCGAGCCTTAGCATCCAGTATTCTTCGCCTCCAACTCCTCCTGTCGTCCGCTTCGACCCTCCAATCCGACACTCTTAACAATCTTGCTCCATCTCTCCCAACTTCATCCTCCCATCGCAGCCTTGGTCGTCTAATTGGTCTTCTACCACCTGGGTGCCACTCGAGCAATCTTTTTGGGGTTCGCGATGACGGCATCCTCTGCACGTGACCGGCCCATCTCAGTCTATTCAATCTGACCTCTGTGGAGGGACTCGGAGCTTTGTAAATATGGTACAGCTCGTCATAATGCCCCACTCTCCAGCCTTCACCGTCATTCACAGGTCCCAGAATTCTGCGCAGCACCCTTCTCTCAAAAGTATCTAGTCGCTCTGCGGATTTCGCTGTCATTGTCCACGCCTCACATCCATACTCGCCCTTATATTCTCATTTATTCATTAATACTTACCTTTATCATGAAATTCGTTATCGCTTAACATTTTTATCATAAAATGGGTTTAATTAGGCTTTTTTTTTAATAATCTTCATTATACGAGTACTTATCGTAGCTCTGCAATACAAATTATGTCTTTATATTCTTTAAAAATTAAAACTCTAGTATTTCATACGTATACATGGATTACACAATAATTAAGGTTATTAAAACTCTTCAAATACAAAATTTAAAATAAAAATGCAAAGCTTGCTTTGACCCTCGCATCGCAATTGAAAATACTCTCAGCTCATGCAAAAATCGACAACATGTATTATATTTCAAGTGCGTTTTAAAATTGCGACTAACCATATATTCAGTATTAACATTTTATTTTATAATGAAAAAATACATATTCTATAGTAGACTCTCCTACAAAAAATATTTTATATAGTCCATTGTTTTGGCCGAAACATTATGATATCAACTTTATGAACTAACTAACTAACTATCACGCCGTCTCCCCGAAAGGGTAGGCAGAAAGAATGGACTGTCACACTTTTACTGATGCGGCACTCCATCCTTCTCTTTTCGCTCCACGGGAGACTTTATGAACTGTTAAATTATGTAACGCTATTTATGGTTTCGCAATTTTAATTTCTCGGCAGGTGTTTCGTCTACGTATGATGTCAACATGGGTTGACGAAACAGCCTATGCGCCTATGCGAAAAATAAAAATTAATTTAAAAAATGTCATAACATAATCAGCGTTTTATAATATAAGTTACGTACTTTATAACCGTATCATCATGGAATGAAATAATGTTTTATGAAAATAATTTGTAAATTTAATTAAGACGAAAAAAAAAATAAAGCGCAATGTTAATGATTTCTTACAGTGTAATATAATTTAATACAACACAAAATAAAAAATATACGAGTTACATTTAATTATAAAAAAATAATTAATTACATAATATTTAATTACAAACACATGAAAATAAACCACAATAATTGCTCTTTAATAATAATAATCAAATTCCTCTTCTTATCGGCCGTCTGCCGTTCTCTGGTGAACATAGACCTCTCTTAAAGCTCGCCACCGCCCACTTTCCATTGCCACTATCATCCATCCACGCCCAACAATCCTTATAATATCGTCGGTTCAGCGGGCAGGGGGACGTCAAACTCTAGAAAATCTTGTGCGCTGTCTCTACTTCATCACCCGTTTTTTCCATCGGCTGTCGGTTCTCCGACAAATGACCAGCGCCACTTCAGTCCGCCTATCCTCAGAGCCACCTCAGCCACTTTGGTTTGTTGTCGAATATATTCATTTCTGATTCTATGTCACAGTGATATTTCAAGCATGACTCTTTCCATGGTGCTTTGAGAGACCTGGATACTATACCCCTTATCACTATCATAAACATCATGTACAAGTAGGTACTATTCAAAGTCATTATTACATGTTATATCTTAAGTATATACAATGTATAGTGTAATTATTTCACTACATATAAATTGGTATACCTGATAAAATGTTCGTCACTAATGCCGCCTTGAAAGTATTTACCAGGCCGTAAGCACCATAAACAATATTTGCAACATGGAGATTTATGGGGCCATATGTTCCGCCATTTCAGTATTGAAATCCGTGAGGTAACTATGTATCTTGTGGCGTTATCTCATATTTTAATTCGATTTTAAATATGAAATAAATGTCAAATATGATTACGATTGTGTAATTACTCCTTAAATACGTGTTAAAAACGTTTTAATATAATACATTTGTGTTTCCGCAGTGCTGATATAAAAATTTAGCGGCCTCGCCTCTCTGCACTGAATATTCTACATAACTATTTTCAATGATTGTGATGTAGAATCTTTTCAAATCAAATCAAATCAAATCAGTTTATTTTCTCAAAAGACATTGCAAACAATTTTTATAGTTTAAGATATCTATTGAGAACAGGTAAAATATAACAAATATAATACCATGAACGCATGAGAGATGGTTCGACATTAGGAATACAAGATACTCTCTCCAAAGTCAAGAGTATGTGTCTTCTGAACGTACTTTCACGAATATGAAAGACATCGATCTCCGAAGCGATCATGTTCAGCAGTTTGATTGCTCTCCCCACCGGCATCACCAGAGGCAGGTTGGTTCTGCATGCCGGGAGATAAAACAGTCTGTGCTGACGCTTCTTCCCCATTTTTAAAGTACCAACAAAATTAATCGAATCACATTGTTCAAAATGTTTACGTTTATTAATTGTTTCGAAAACGTCGCGATACTTGAAAAAAATACATTTGAAAGCTGTCAGATCAGATCAGCCCCACATTTAATTCAACATTACGACCTGGTAAAAAGTTATTCCGAGCCGGCATTTGATTATCACGGTTGATAAAATTATATTTCTTAGGATCCCACATTGTGTTGTCTTTTACCCAAGTTCCAAAGAAAAATAACCTGACAACGGTTTAAAAAATACACTGTGCCCAGATAGGCACGTTAGATGAATTAATAATATTTTTAATTTATTACAGAACAAAATATTCTTCTACCTCGCCTTTACCCGTCGTCTAGACAAAGGCTTCCTCCATTCACCTCCACGCCACTCTGTCATGGGGAAATTGTCTGTAGATGCAGTTTGCACAAGACAGAATGGCGTAGAAGCCAATAGATGAGACCTTTGTCCAGGAGTGTACGAAAATACGCTGAAAAAGATGAAGAAGATTATTCACAAATAAAATTACTAATATATTTTAATAAATAACATTGATATTTTACTCAAAGATAAAAAAAAAAACATTTCAAAGGTACATACATACAAAAGTTCATAATTTAGATATTATATGGTACTGTCCTACCATAAAAAAATATTGAAAAAAATATTTATCTATACTTTAATAACTTGTATAATGAATTATATTATGTATCCTTATAAATTTATTATAAAGAAATGAGACCAACGTATGTTGGAAACTTTTTAATTTAATATTTATTTATTTGAGAAATAATTATTGTATAAAGATCATTAATAAAATATATTTATTAAAATATATTATTAAAACATATTACTAAAATATATTTCCAGACAACTTATTAGCAAAAAACCAATTCATTCATTACGAATGGAATCTATTACAATAAATAAATCAGAATATTTACGTAAAAACTCATATGATTTAAAAAAAATAAACGAAAAAAACACTATAGATGTTATTATAATAATTCACTAAACAAATAATAAATTAATCATCTAACATTATTTCTTATGTATTTATATTCACTTTGTGCTATGGATTCAAATTTAAATTACTTTTAAAGAAACAACTCACACATTTAAATGTATACACAGAAGAAGGATAAAAACTTTCCGAAGCGTCAGTAAAGAGTGTAAAGAGATGTGAAAATTATAATGTTATTTAAAAGTTGTTCACTCATTCTGATGAAACAGTATGATATGCAATGTAAATGATACAAATTTACAATCTTATTAGTACCTAATACATTAACGGGTGAACATCCTAAAATAGTATGAATTATATTCCAGTCTTAACATATTTATATAAATCTTATACTAAAAATATTCAACATTATAATCTCGATATAAAAACCCTTCCCATATTACTAGTAGATTGTTCAGGATTTTTTTGAATCAGGTTAAACTCAGAATCGAGTGGAACGAAATATGTTCTAACATATCCTTTGCCTTTTACCATAATGTGACCCCTATTTTGTGTTAAGATACCCTGTCTGTCAAGGGCAATAGCGGTTTTTTCTGTTACCTGTAACAAAAAATATTCTCAGAATTAAATAATAGCACTCATATATTTTTATTTATTGCCCTTATGAAGATCCATTGAAGCGTGTTAAAACAAAACATATGAGTAATTAATACGAATACTAACGTCAGTTTTCTAGAAGTTTTATTATATTTTATGGGAATTACATGTTTCGCCCTTCTAAGGCATTTATAATAAAACTTCTAGAAAACTGACGTTTTCATTCATATTAATTCTCATATATTTTGTTTTATTACGCTTCAGAATAAGAGCAATAAAAGAAACAGAATTTTTGGCAAAAATATTTTCGTTACCCTGATGAAAATCCGCTTAAAGTAAAATCCGTTGGTAGCTTAAAAACGCAAAGAAAGTGGTGTTCATTTTTTTTAAATGCAAGCGTTTTAATTTATTTCATAAAATGTTACAAAAAATAAATGTTTTCAATTGACATAAAAATATAGTAAATTTTTTTATTATTGTAAATCGCTTCCGAAAATCAATAAATATTTTCATAGTTTTCCTTCTTTCTGCTGGTATACTGACAAAAAAAACATCTTTCGTGAAAAACAAACGTACATAGAAAATTGAATGTTGTAATTTGTAATAAATATTGTGTGACATAAAGATAATTGAACCTACCTGGATCTTGCCTGGCTCCCCAAGGGAGTCCATCCGAGAGGCCATGTTCACCGCGTTGCCCCAAATGTCATATAGCGGCTTCAGGGACCCCACTACTCCGGCCGTCACCTTGCCGTATGAAATTCCTGAAGCAATAATTTGTTCACAGGTGTAATAAAAGAATCAAATGATTTTTCGAATGGACCATTTTATTATTTCTAACTACGGAGCTTTTAAAAATTCAATGTCTACATGAGAAGTCGGATAAAACGACTACATACCGGTCCATTCTTTCTGCCTACCTCTTCGGATCAGTGGCGGTACTCCCATAGAAGCCCAGAATCCCAACTTGCGTAAGAAATTTTAAATCAAAATCTATTCTGGCCTATAGGGGTTCGGCTCTTGTGGCTATTCCTCTTACGTCTAATGGGAATATTGTTGGAAGGTGATTTGGTGGGTTTTTGGTTTATGCGGGGGCATGATTACTTAGATTTGGGGGTTTTGATTCAAAATTTCTTACGCAAGCCGGGCTATTGGGCTTCTATGGAAGTACCGCCACTGCTGTGGCATGATAGTTTGGTAGTTAGTTAAACAAACAGAGCATACCTAAATTCTAATGCTTTAAATAATAATTCAATAAATGGATGTTTTTTTAACTACTTCTAACTTTTGTCATTACTTCGACAGCGACCCATTTTTGTCAGGCTCGCTGCATCCACAGACTGATGACACTGTTATAAGAGCCTAGCGAAACCGGTCGCTGTCGAAATTATGACAAAAGTGGAAGTAATCAAAAAACCATCGTTTTATTTAATTATATATATTTAAAATGAAAACCGAGGAAAACGTGGCACGATCAAATAAATCAAATATTGAATGTCGGCCATGTGAGGAGTCAGAGAAATCGACGCGCGTGCATGACACGATGTATGAATTTTGAGGAAGCGAGAGAAATATGTCAGGAAAGAAAAGTGTGGCAGTCCATTCTTTCTGCCTACCCCTTCGGGGAGACGGCGTGATGGTTAGTTAGTTAGTTAGTTAGTTAGTTTAAAATTAACTCCCATCAAGAGATTTCAGTAAAATCATTCGATTAATTTAATCGAAGTGAAGCATGGAAAATGAAAGTAGAATGAATACAGTAGAAATGAGATTTGTAATATGAATATGTGATAAATTTGTATACAAAAGGGCGTGAAATGCAAATATAAGAAGTAAATGCAGTGCGAATAAAAGTGTCATCTATAATACAAAAGTGGTTTGGACACATCGAAAGATTGAATAAAGAACAAATGAGGAAGACTGAGGAAAACGTGTCAAGATCAAATTAATCAAACAATAAAAGTCGGCCCCGTGAGGAGTCGGAGAACTCGACGTGCGTGTGTGACACCATGTATGAATGATTAGAAAATTTCTCATATCTTTTTCAAATTTGCCAGAAAAATAGACATTTTGTGACACCATTAGCCTGGACACCTGATATTTAAAAAAAATAAATTCCTTTAAATTTTAACATTGTACAGTATCATTATGAATATAAATCATATCCTTTATCGCTTTTCATAGAAAAATCAATATACAACATAAAAATTAATAGACGTTTTTTTGTGATAAAAAAAAATTGTAGAAAAAAATTGGTAATTTCCATATTTGAATATAAAAGTTGAAATATTTGTTTGCCTTTTCTATTAATACAACATAAAATAAAACGAGCATCTAGTTTTTTTTTTGTAAACTAACTGTTACTCTCACTGCAACAAACAATCTTCCTAAAATGAACAAACTCTACTAACCGACTTTCATGTTTGTTCCTTGGAAGGTCTGGAACGATGACTTGTTGAAGTTGTAGAGTTGCTTCATCATTTCTGCGGCAAACAGCAGCATAGTGATGATGACATCGTTCTCGTAAATCTGGTCCGACCTGACTGGTCCACTGGGGCTGGAGTCCAAAGAGGAGCCCGTGGCCCGCCTGCCGGGCTCCAGGCCGCACGCAGCCATGTACGTCCAGCCCGCCATTTTGATCTTTTCAACTTTAAGTTGGCGGGAACTGTCCGACAGAAGTAACTGAAAACATAAATGTTTCAGTTTGAGACTCTTATTATAGTTGTATCTTAAACAATGAAGTATAATTCCACATTAAATAACTAATACGAATGAAAACGTCTGATTTCTAGAAGTTTTATTATTATTTATGGGAATGACATATTTCGCCTTTCTAAGACGTTATCAAATGTACATTTTCACATTTGATAATGTCTTAGAAATCAGAAATATGTCATTTCCAAAAAATATAATAAAACTTCTAGAAAACAGACGGTTTCATTAGTATTAATTATATAAATAATTTGACCAGTCTGTCGATGCCAGCGAGCTTGGCGCAACCGTTCGCCGCGAAATAACGATAAAAGTGGAAAGAATTTAAAAAAACATCGCTTTATATCAATATTATATAAATAAGTTATAAAAAAAGTAAAATTTAACAATAAAAATGAAGCTTGAACCTTAAAATAATAGTAAATTATTATACTATTATCTTGGTTCACATGGTTTTAACTTTTAATGTAAACCTTATTATTGTTTCGCAATTAACAATACCAAATTGTTCTCCTTTGGTTTTCTACACTACTGTCATACAACAATAATCAGAACAAAATTCAAATTAATCCAGAACGTTTTCGGGCATGCGCATCGAATGCATTTCGAATATCTCTCGCTCTCTTAAATTATATATTAGTATTCAAAATATTATCGTCTTCAAAATAGTATTCAAAATATTATCTTCTTTTTTCATGATGACATTCGGATTTGGGCTATTTATATTATGATTATTAGCAGTTATTATGAATTAGAACAAAAGCACAGTAGCTTTAAATGTATCATTTGAATAATATTACTAACAATTGATTAATTTGAATAAAGATGAGAGTATGTGGTTACGCATTAACGAAGTATATTTGAGAGTAGGTACGTTATCATAATCCAATGTGAGTTTATCAATCATTTTAAGCGTGGTTCTTTCCGGCAAAATTGATCAATTTGAATTAAGATTAGTGAGTGGGGTTATGCATCAACGAAGTATATTTGAGAGTAGGTGCCTTATCGTAATCGGATGTGAGTTTATCCAACATTTAAAGCACAGTTCTTTCCGGCATCATTGATCAATTTGAATTAAGATGGGTGTGTGGGGTTACGCATTGACGAAGTATGTTATATTTGAGAGTAGGTACCTTATCGAAATCCGATATGAGCTCGTCCAACATTTTAAGCATGGTTTTCTCCGGCACCTCGGAGTCATCGTCGTACCCAAGCTTGTAATCCGTCAAAGATGCAAACATAACAGCCACACAATTGTACTCTTCGTAATAAAATTCTTCTGGGTTACGACTCGTATTCAGGTATATTTCAGCTGAAATAAAGTACAAGTACAATGTGATTAAGTTTAGTGCTCATTGCAAAGATAAGAAAAAGGGATAGTAAGAATTATATTATGATAGGTATGCAGAACTCTTACAAGTGGTAAGAACTCCGTCTAACATGTCGAATAATTAAGAATAACAAATTGTTCTCCTTATGTTTTTTACACTTCTGTCATACGACAATAATCAGAACAAAATTCAAAATTAGATTCAGAATTATAACTAACTAACTAACTAACTAACTAACCATCACGCCGTCTCCCCGAAAGGTAGGCAGAAAGAATTGACTGTCACACTTTTACTGATGCGGCACTCCATCCTTCTCTTTTCGCTCCGCGGGAGACGCGGTGTGATGGGTTGCGAACCTCATCGCCACCAATAGGCATCTCCCGCGCACACTTCGATCGTCCAACGCCCACAAAATAAATCTTATATATATATTATAACAAAATTCTAAATTATAACAAAATTCAAAGAATTATTCCTATCTCACTCTCTTGTATTCAAAATATTCAAGTACTCTTTCTTGATGAGAACCGAGTTTTTGTCTATTTAGATTATTATGTGTTTAGAAGTATTATGATGTGTTAAAGGATCGTTTCGTTGGTTCGGATTAATGGACCGCATGGATGGAGAAAGAATGGTTAAGAAAGCGATGTAATTTTTTTTTTTTTAATTATTATTTTGTTATTATTTTGTTGAATCGCTCTTTACATGATGACAGCATGAGCCAAATCGATGTAGAGGGTATTATGGCTATAATAGTGATTCTTGTGACATGTGATAGGTAGCTAATCTATCGCCATTTTATTGTCATGTGAATTCTATACCAGACTAAAGACAGTGTGACAATCACACTGCCCTCGCCGGGAATCGAACCTGGAATCGTCGGGGTGGTAGTCAATGCACTTACTACAATGTTCGAGTAAATAGGGTACGGATTCGAGATAGACCGAGGAAAACATGGCATGACCAAATTAATCAAATTCAAAAGGTTGGTCACGTCGGAAGAATCGACTGCGTGTATGATTCGTTGTATAAATGTGGAGGAATCTAGAGAGGTGTGTCAAGATAGAGTAGTGTGGCGGTCCATTATCTCTGTTTACCTCTGCGAGGAAACGGCGTGATGGTTTTATTGTTGTTTCTATTGTTATGTGTATAAATGAAAATATACATTAAATAATCAATGTCATCTCACCAACATGAACAGGGAGAATATTCTGCAGAAGCATATTATTAACCATTTTCATGGTATAAGCTTCGTCTTGCTGTAATATCAGCTGCTTCCTCCACCGGTGGTCCAGCCTGTTTCTGTATTCGGTCTGCCTGTCCGTCCAGTAGAGCGTCATGCACAGGAACACGATCGCTAGCGTGTGGGATATCCTCGCGTCCAGATCTCTGTTCCAGGAAGGCCCTTCCGCAAATATCTCCGTTTTTGTGTCCCACACCAGCCAGATGTATATGCCCATTAACAGAATTCCCATTGACCACTTTATCAGGAAGAACACGCGACTGAAGAGGAAGCTTATCATCAGGGCCAAGGTGCACACCTGCGATAAGTGCTGTAACACATTTTCATTTATTTAAATATCTTATTTTGGAAGCCAACATCAGGAATGCAATTAATATCATATATGTGATTATACTCGTATTTTTGTTTTGATATGCATTTTAAATATATAACATGTCATTTGAACCCAGGTTTATAGATACTTTACAATTATTTTTTTATGTATTATATTTGTGGGTAGCTAATCTTTCGCAATTTTATTTTCACGTGAATTCTACACCAGACCAATGATAGTGTGACAATCATGCTGCTATCGCCTAGAATCGAACCCGAGACCTTCGGTGTGGCAGTCATAGCTCGTACTACTCTGCCACGAAGGTCGCATTAATAATGAAAGATGTATAATTCATTTCATTGTCACAATAATAATTATAATATATGAGTAATTAACATATTTATTAAACGTGTAAGGCGATTTCTTACAGTTTAATTAAAACATTTAATTTTATAATGTCCTTTCCTTGTTTTAAAATAATATTTTTCGTACAATACAAACTAACTAACCAACTAACCATCACGCCGTTTCTCCAAAGGGATAGGCAGAAAGAATGGAGGGTCACACTTTTATTTCCTGACATATTTCTCTCGCTTCCTCAACATTCATACATCGTGTCACGCACGCGCGTCAATTTCTCTGACTCCTCATGTGGCCAACATTCAATATTTGATTTATTTGATCGTGCCACGTTTTCCTAGGGCTTCCTCTATTTCTAGTTCCATTTACATCGTTAACATATACTTTTTACCATTCTTTCTTCATTCTTTCTTTCTTTGAGTCTAAACCATCTTGATGATCCATTCATTATATTGTTCATAACACCATCATTCACACCGCATTCACTTCTTATATTTTCATTTGACACTCTATTATACACACACAGAGTATCGACATATTCGTCTAAGAGATCTCATTTCTACAGCATTTTTTTATACTTTCATCCTTCTTTTGCCAGCTCCATGATTCGAACACCATTGTGCACTTTACTTTACTTTTGATAGTCAAATTTGTTTACAAAAATATTCATATAATATATTATATAATAATATTAAATTTAAAAATATTAATGTCGAATACAACTAGGTACATTTAATAATACTAGAAAAATGATTTGTGGAAAACTTAAATCATTAAAAATACCACTTTATTTTTTTTTCTTCATAATCTTGTTAAATTTAAAAAGTTTAAAGTGTGGCATTCCATTTTTTCTCCCTACCCCTTCAGGGAGACGGCGTGATGGTTAGTTAGTTAATTAGTTATGTTAAATTTAATCTATGGCCGTGGATTTCTTTGCTTAGGCAAAGTTGTTGAGAAGTTTTTGTTTTAATTTGATTGAATTTTATATTAAAATACAACACTCGCATTTAAGTAGTAAAAGAGCCGCAGTTTCCAAACCTGTGGCCTACTTAAACCCATGCTGACATATATATTGTATTCTGTTTTTGCGATTTCTCGAGCTTTCAACTGCGTTGATTCTTTTATATAAATGAAAACGTCTTGCGAAACTTGTCATTCCATCTAGAATATAATAAAACTCCTAGAAGGCAGATCATTGTCAAAGAAACCATAAATGAATTGATTCCATTTTTAAAGGTAATCCCTTATACCATATTAAATTTTTGTAAATCAATTTTATTTATCCGTTGACAAGAAACCGCCCAAGAATATATATACCCAGATCATGTGTAAACAATTTCGCCTTTGAACGCACACTACATACGAGTATACAAAATGTTGCCATTTCACTAATCGCAAATTTATGGTTACCTAGTATGATTATTACTGGAATATAAAGACGGCCCTACCTACTATTTATATGTCACGTTTTTAAATAAATTTAAACTCTACCTTGTAGCGGGGCTTAAATAATGGTGTTGTAAATTTGTGATAATGAAAAGTATCCATATGTTGAATTAATTATTATACAATAATTCTAATTGACGACCTTTGTGGCAGAGTGGAAAGAACTATGACTGCTACACGGAAGGTCTCGGATACGATTCCCGCGATGGTAGTGTAATTTTCACAATATATTTGGTCTGGTGTAGAATTCACGTGAAAATAAAATTGCGATAAATAAGCTACTTATCACACATTATGAGAATCAAAATAATAGCTAAAAACATATTGTATACAGTTAAAACGACATTTTGTATACAAATGTACTATGTGTTGCTCTGTTTTGTAAAATCGGGACATAGAAGTGAATTAAAGCTTAACTAGATTAAATGTGGCCTGGAGACCCTTTTGCCTTTTGCTTTTTTTTACTGGTTTCATTTGGAAGGAGTTCATTCAAATATTACCAAATTAACATTAGCTCTGCATGGACGGGGCGGGAGGCTAGGGATTGTATGAACGAAGTTGACGAAAGGGCGCCACTGCGTCCTATAAAAGCTTCGGGTAAGCGGTTGGTAACCTTCTATGTTCTATATTTAAAAAATCTAAATGTGATTTTTTTCACTTACCCATGGTGATATGCAATTCTTATCAACGTTAACTGGGTGCGTTGGGTCGGTTGTTAATTCGTAATTACATTCGGTAAGGTTAATTAGCGAGCTGACGGAGAGGAGCAAACTGACAATGATGTACAGAATACTCCTAGAGGTGGCGCTCCAGACGATGGCTGCCGATCTATTATAAAAGAACTTTCCGATGCAGTTTTCCGGTTCTTTCTGGCCGTGCCGTTTTCTCCACAAAAACTGGGTCCAGGTGAAAGGCTGTAGAATTATTAGGAGTATCCCTAAAATTCCGTCTATGAGTAAAGTTACCCTGCCGAATCTGTGGACACATAATATTAACATTAATATACAATAATAATTTGGATGATTCATAGAGCGCCATATTTATAAATGAATCATCTCAATTGGGCTATAGACTATGCTCCATTTTATGAACTAGTTAAAAATAAACATATTTGGTATGATGGCTGCGCCTGACGCAATCAATCAACATTTACATAAATGTATCACTTTTTTATGTTTAAACAAGTTAATTGTTTTTTGAATAGTAGTGTTAAATTCAATGTAATAAATAGTTAATATGAATGAAAACGTCTGGTTTCTAGAAGTTTCATTATATATTATGAGAATGAAATGTTTCACTTAGCTAATGCGTTATTTTATAATGCCTTAGCAAGGCGAAATACGCCATTCTAATAAAATATAATAAAACTTATAAAAAACAGACCTTTTTAAATAATTTAAAAAAATAATGTATTCCAAAATTTCACGTAATAATCACGTCAACGCCAGTTTCACCGTTTAAAATAAACTAAAAAATGAAATATTAAATTTATTATGAATATTTTTTTTTCTATAATGTGAGTTTATTTTTACCCACATTATTCTAGATAAAATCATTTGTGTTAGTGTATTATTATACATAGGTATGTACGTGTATCACAATTTATTAATTATGTTTTATGAGATCGTTACGACAGCTGTTTCGCCAAATTATGTTGGCAACATCAGGTGTGGCAGACAAGGTTGTTTGTAATACCTGATTAAGCTAACATAGATTGGTGAAACAGGACGAAAATCTCTCAAAAATATTAATAAATTGTGATATGTATAATAACAGTTTTTCCAAAATAAAATATTTACAAATTTATGCTTTTAATTCTGCATTAAAATTAACGTTACGTGACTTTTGATGAATTGACAGTAGAACATTTTGACATTTTCGAAATATGTCAGAATTAATCTACTGCAGTATTACGTCTGTCAATGATTTCAATTGTTCCCAATGTGGCTGTAATAAAAATACTATTTTTGACACATGAGACTTAATAAATCAGCAATCTCTAATCACTGATTTTTCTATTTAAATGATGACGAATGTCTAATACGTTCTAAATTTAAACAAATCAAAAACTTACGTAATTCAAATAGAATGCCAGATAATGTGGTTATCTTTACAAAATAATAGACCGATTCATTTTAAAATTATCTTAATCTAGTAATAATCTCTTTGTTAGTGTTTAACTATTCCCATAAACTGATTTAAACTCTTGTATTAAAATTTGATTTATATCAATATTTTGCTTGGTTGCTATTTGAATAATCAACAAAACAAGTATCTATTCTCTGGTGACGATTTATTTCGATATCATTAATACATCGAAATCATAACTTTTATTTGTTCTAAATGTCGTCACCTGAGAGTAAGAGGGTTCCAACTAACAAAATTTCACATTTGGCTTTTTTCGTGAAATGGGTTCTTACTAACCTTATCTATAAGTACAATTAAAAAAAACATGTAATAGTATCGTCATTTTGATGTTACGAAAAGAATCAAGTTTCATCAGATCATTCAAAACACACGATTCACTGAAGAAGGATTTCACTTAGAACTTTATTATTCCAACTGTTGCCAGCCAAAATTTACACGTTTCTCGATAAAATAATTTCTGGAAATTGGAATAAAACTCTTTTATTCCAAGATACACACCCGAAACCAACAAAACTTTGACTTCATTTTTCTCAGCTTTTTACTTTTGTCAGTTGGAACCTTTTTACTCTCAGGTGACGATGTAGTAAAACAATTACTGTGAATAATTTTTATTAGTATATTTTAGTTATGATAACAAGATTTTGTAGAGTAGGTATTTACAGTTATCAAAAATAAGATGACGCGTTATGAAATGAATTAAATTATAGTGAAATAATTTAAAATGAATGATCTTTTATGAATAACCCTTTGTTCCTACTTATGTTTTTTTTTTCTATAATAATATTTATTCAATTTTTGTAATTTCGCTAAATTATAAGTTAAAAATCAATAAATAGTTTCAGTGCATATAAAATATATTCTCTCGTTTACCAATACAGAATTACATTTTTGTCATAAAATTGCTGTAAATAGGGTCACATATATTGAAGAAACCTTTCGCGTGAGGTTAGATTTTGGTCCATATTGAACTTGGACTTGGACTTGGATCTTCTAGCTTACAGAGGTTCAGCTCTTGTGGCTATTCCTCTTACGTCTGATGGTAACATTGTTGAAAAGTTGATAAGGTCGGTTGTTTATTTATGTAGCCCGGAGTATTCCTCTGAAAGAGGCACGATTTTGGGCACTTGTGGGGGCTAGAGGTGTATGAGTCGTAATTTGAGATTTGTTTTATTGTGGGGTTTGGATTTGAAGATTATTTGTAAAAGCGTTCGGCAAGAAATCTATCATCGGCATTCCCGATTCTAGGTCTGGTTATGTGATCCTGGTCCATGAAAGTGCACCAAGCGATAATCGGACAACCTTATTTTGCAGTATTTGGATTTTTCGTATGTGACTCGAAACTGCATAGCCCCAGATGGGGGTTGTGAAGATCAGCCTTATGACCGTTTTGTATATCAGGAGTTTATTATCGGTACTTACTTTTACTGTTTCTTTTTGTCTATATATAATAGAAAATATATGAATAATTTTCAATGTGCTTGTACCATACTAGAATGGACTTTTGGATGCCAAAGTCACACTTTAGAGAATTTATCTTAACACGTAACTTTTTCGTCTTCGCAGTTTCAATCCTAGTATTCTACTGCGTTCGGCCTTTTGTAGCCCCTTTTAACTCAACATATGAGAAACAGTCCATGTCCTCACACACCTGTTTCAGATATTCCCATCGGGGACGCCCTCTATAATTTGTTCCCTGAACCATCCCCCCCATTATACTGTTAATGTTTAAATCTAATTAACATCGTCAAAAAAACGCAAAGCTTTCTGACTGGATGATCAAACCACATCTCAACAACAAAAAAATCATTTGAAGCACTTTATTTGTGGTGTGGCATTGTGAAATATAATATTAATACACTTTTAACGTGTTTTTATACCACTTTATATTTTAACAACCAACCGGTTTCGTTCCTTCCGGAGCTTCGTTAGGGTTATAAAAAACACCGAGTGAGTATTATATTTAAGGATTAATTGTATCTCAATAGAGACGAAGATGTAAATTATTTGGAAACAGAATATGGTAGTCGAGGCGTTTATAGGACTTATGACCTGTCATTGGTTGGGTTAAGCGATCACTTTATATTTCATAGATGGCGCTAGTGTAGATGGACCTACCAACAGTGAAGTTATTAAAAAATATTAACATATATACAAGTTCCAAAAATTTGTCTGACGTGGTGTCGTAAGAATAACGGAATGGTGAATGTTGTTGAACTTAAAGTGATCGCTTAACCCAACCAATGACAGGTCATAAGTCCTGTAAACGACTCGACTACCCTATTCTATTTCCAAATAATTTACATCTTCGTCTCTATTGAGATACAATTAATCCTTAAAAAATTATAAGTTCACTTTCATATATGTTATTATCATTATTTGTTCATTTTCATACATGTTATAATCATTATTTTAATTGATGCGTGATCTTCTTTAATAAGCAATCCTTACATGAATTACTCTTATTTGAATGACTGTTGATGATTTTACAATGGGTAAAAATCCAGTATTTGTCTACAAGTATTTGTATACAAAAAAACAAAGTATTAACTAACTAACTAACTAACTAACCATCACGCCGTCTCCCCGAAGGGGTAGGCAGAAAGAATGGACTGCCACGCCTTTCTTTCCTGACATATTTATCTCGCTTCCTCAACATTCATACATCGTGATGCACGCGCGTCGATTTCTCTGACTCCTCACATGGCCGACATTCAATATTTGATTTATTTGATCGTGCCACGTTTTCCTCGGTCTTCCTCTATTTCTGGTACCATTTACATCATTAACATATAATTTTTTTACCATTCTTTGTTCATTCATTCTTTCCATATGTCCAAACCATCTTAATGATCCTTTCATTATTTTGTTCATGACACCATCATTCGCACCGCATTCACTTCTTATATTTTCATTCGACACTCTATCATACACAAAATATCCACACATTCGTCTAGGAGATCCCATTTCTACTGCATTTATTCTACTTTCATCCTTCCTTTGCCAGTTCCATGCTTCGCTTCCATACATAAGGGTCGGTAGAAGAACACCATTGTGCACTGCCATTCTAGCTTTTTTGGATAGGTTGTATTATATTTGTTTAAATTATCTATACTGTTCATATTATTAATGATAAATGATTAACATGCATACTCGTATACACCATCTTAAACACAACTTCTTAGTGAACAAAAATAATACAAATTAAAAGACCCAGCGCCGTTGCTAAGGCCGCGACCGATAATACAATATTATCGTTTGTACGGAATAAGCGAAGTATAAGAGGGCACACGATACGCTGGGGAAATTTGAAGAGAAAAAATAAACTCACGCTTCGATGGTAAGTCCCTGAATTCCCATCATGAGAATTAAGACAAAAAGTCCGGCGCCAATAAAATACTTAAAGAGGGGATCCGGCTGCTTGATGAAAGAACGCTCCCAGGAGGCATCGCGATACAGGAGCGTGATAGGATTTATGGTCTCCTCGCCAATACATCCGCTGAAATGTTACACAAAATATGTATTCGTTTACAACACCGACAGAAAATTCTGTCATACCTTAGATTAAATCAAATTAATTATTATAAATCGATTCCGTTGTGCTTAAGACCTAATATTATTTTATTTTATTATTTGAAATTTCACGGTAGAAGTTCATTGTAAATAATGAAAACATAATTTTTTTAAGGATTAATTGTATCTCAATAGAGACGAAGATGCAAATTGGAAACAGAATATGGTGGTCGAGGCGTTTACAGGACTTATGACCTGTCATTGGTTGGGTTTAGCGCACGCTTTATGTAATAGAACCGTCCTCATTCCGCCATTCTTACGACCACCATATCTGACAATTTTTTGGAAGATGTATATATGCCACAATGTAACACCATGCTTCACATTTTTTAGTTCAATCTACACTAGCGCCATCTATTAAGATTGGATTAAGCACTAAGCAGAAGATCTTTAAAACGCAATGTGAAAGGCTACCGCCATTAGCGTTTTCGTCTCTTTTGAGATACAATTAATCCTTAAAATGATAACCCGCAATGGGTAAAATCCAGTTTTCGTCTACAAGTATTTGTATACATTCTAAATGTTATGAAAAAATTGTTTAAAATCGTTTTTTAAATGTATGTTTATATAAAATCAACTAATGATTGTGTCTTCGATCGGTTTCGGCAGTTCGTTGCGAAGATGATCCCAGAAGATGGCAGCGAGCTGCCGAAACCGGTCTAAGACACAAACATTAGTGGATTTTTACTAAATATACATTATAAAAAGTTTTTTTTTGTTTATTTTCATTATAATAGAATAATGTAATCAGCCATATCGCTTTAACAGGTGATTATCATTCATTATTTTTCACCTTAAAAAAACATTTCGTTATGCTTTTGTTTATCATAAAGATAAACTAAAAAAATAATGTATAAGAATTATTTTTAATCCTCATCCGCATTTTATTCGCTTATTTCATGTATCTTGAACAATGATGTAATACTTCATATCAAATAATTAAAAAATCATTTTGAAATGCCTAAAAAAGGCGAAACACTTTACACCCATACATAAAAAACATATGTTTTCATTCATGTTAGTTATTATTCACATATTAGAAATAATATTTTTGAATGCACAAATTAAAATGTAGAACTATAAAATGTCTCATTGTAAGACTTATATTTAAAGCTAATTGTAAACAATAATTATTTAAAAATATGGATTTTCCTACCTTACCATACCAGTAGGTGTTTTTTCTATGACTTCCGCCATTTGCTCATCGGCATCCTTCAACATCTGTCGGTATGCAACTAAATTGTTGTCCATAAATCCCGTTGTTCTCCTTCGATTATTCAAAATGTAATCTGGTAATTTAATCTGAAATATTTATATTTTTTTAATATGGCAAGAGATCAGTCGTTGTATACGTTGCGCGCGCATCTTACAAATGAAAATCTTTTAATATTAATATAAACCAAACCAACACATTCCTACGAAATAACTAAATAAATAACCGTCACGCCGTGGTAGACAAAAAGTATAGACCGCCATACTGTTATTTTCCGTAATACTTCTTGTGCCGACCCTTATGTATTGAAGAGAACCATGGAACTGGCAAAATAAGGATGAAAGTAGAATAAATGCAGTAGAAATGAGATCTCTAAGACGAATGTGTAACAAATCTGTAAATGATAGAGTGACAAATGCACACGGACACATGGAAAGAATGAGTGAGAATGGTAAAGAAGGTATATATAAACGGCGTGAACGGAGCTAGAAACAGAGGAAGGCCGAGGAAAACGTGGTACGATTAAATTAATCAAATATTGAATGTCGGTCACGTGAGGAGTCGGAGAAATCGACGTGCGTGCATGACAAGATGTATGAATGTAGAGGAATCAAGAGAAGTATGTCAGGACAGAACAGTGTGGCGTTCCATTCTTTCTGCCTACCCCTCCGGAGAGACGGCGTGATGGTTAGCTAGTTAGTAAGTTATACTTCACTTAATTTCCTCAATATTCATGGGTACATTGTATCATGCACGCAAGTTCATTTTTAGTATTATTACATTACCATTATTTTCTTGAATCGCATTTTATATCATTATACCGTGATCCAAATCGATGTAAAGGGTACATCTATCAAATTGATTCTCATTACATGTGAAAGGTACCTAATTTATCGCCATTTTATTGTCACGTGAATTTTACACCAGACCAAAGACAGTGTGAAAATCACGCTGCCATTGGCGGGAATTTCGCTTATTCAACATTTATTCATCGTCTCATACACGCACGTCAATTTCCCCAATTCCATCACTGTTTTTAATTATATTCTGTATAACACTGGTATATACTATAAAAGTGAATAATTTTAATCTAACATTTTGTTATTTTATAAAGTTCGGCACAAACAGTTTCACAAAGATTCACTTCAAGTCGTTCAAGTCATTCACGAATATCAATTGTTTTCAGACATCCGTCATTGTAAAAACACGAACCGTGTGTCATACAAATATAAAAATACTCGTATATGTGTACTAGTTGTTTTAAAATAAATGTTTCATCAATCATTGATAATAAAACCTAGTTTAATATGGTAAAAAAAAGCTTATAGCGCGATTATTGATGTTCAATCATTTATTATTAATACGATTAAACTATATTATATAGGTACATGTATAAACATTTTTAAACGTTTTTATATACGTAAGAAAATAACGCTTTCCGGCATTATATACGTGTATGTAATTTTGAGAGTTAAAGAGGAAACTTTAACATATTTTATATTTAATTTGGATGTAATAATGAACAAGTAAATTATTTTTCATTATTTTTCCTATTAACTTTTACGATACACTTCTCTTGAAAGTTCTCCATTAAAAATAACGAAGTTGCCTTCGGAGAATAATTTCAGATATTGTATTAGTGTACGCCGGAATATGCTATAGAAAATTATCTCGTAAAAAATTCATTATTTGCTCTAACATGTCTAAGGGATAAATTTCAATTAAGCTTCAAGAGTACTTTCTTAAGGTATTACCTGTACCAACAATACGGAAATATTAAATTAAAACGTGCACATGTATAAGAGGCTTCCTTAATATCCTGTTTTTCAAAGCCTAAAATAACTTCATTATTGTTTATGTATTATGAAAGATTTAACTTAAAAAAATCAAATTGGTATTTTGTATTTTTATTACCATGAATTCTGAATAATTCATTGAAATTCACTGCACTTTCTTTCATACTTTGTTTTAAACCCATCGGCTTACAGGACAACTTTTATTTCTTTTTACTTTGTATTGAGACAGGTCGTCCAAACCAGGCATCTAGTATGCCGATGGATTAGTACCAATTATAATACTTGTAGGTATATCATAATGTAAATAGGCAAAAACCCGTACGGTTTTCATCAAAGAAAGAATACGCTAATTGAATGTTGAATACAAGTAATATTTCGATTCCCTGCGAAAGTAATTTGAAATAAACACAATGCACATGCCCGAGAACGTTTCTAGATTATTTTGAATTTTGTTCTGAGTATTGTTGTATGACATAAAACCAACGAACAGACCATGAAACTTTATATAGAATTAGGTTTACTTCCGTGAATATTTCACGGGTTGCTACAAGTATATTATATGTGTCCAGATTGGTAGACGAAAGATGGACGAGAATGGTAGTGGATTGGAGAGCGAACGAGGACAGAAGACACAGAGGGGGACCCCCCACTGATGACATTTGAAAAATTGCTATTGAACGGGTGCAAAAGGAAAGACAAGATAGGAATACATTGAGAAGTATGGGGGAGGCCTATGTCCAGCAGTGGACGATATCGGCTGTTTAAGTAAGTAAGTATGTTATATTTATACTATTTTGCGTCAGTTCATTTATAAGAGAGATGTGTGAGGCTGAAAATAATACAAAATTGAGTAGACAGCGAAGAAGGAACTGGTACGGTCAAATCCAAAGGATAGATATCAACCGACTCCCCTATATTGCACTACATAATCTTTATAACCTTCATGTGGAAGGAATATAATTTAAAGTGTGAATTCATTGGCACTGTGTTTATCACGATTACTTTATTTCACGCCGTTCATTTTCCACCCTTTATTGAAATGAGTAGATAAAAACTTTATAAAAATTAATTAATTTAAAAAAATAATTTTACAAGATACGGAAAAATGGAGAAAGACATCGAAAGAAGGGTTGGTGCTGGGAATAAAATAAATGGCGCACTCAAAGTCATAACTGCAAATAGAAATATATCCACAGAAGCAAAGATGGCAGTACATAATGGAGTTCTAGTGCCAACCATCATGAATGGAAGTGAAGCTTGGAGCTGGCAAAAGAAGGATGAAAGCAAGATAAACGCCGTAGAAATAAGATCACTAAGAAGAATGTGTGGGAAAACGTTGTATGACAGAATACCAAACGATGAAATAAAAAATAAATTTAATGCAGATGACTGCATCATGGATAAAATTAAAAAATGATCTCTGAGATGGTTTGGACATATGGAACGAATGGATGAGATGGTTAAAAAGTTGTACACAAGCAGCGTGAGTGGAAAAAGAAGACGAGGACGACCGAAGAAAACATGGCATGGCCAAATTAATCAATTACTAAAAGGCGGCCACATTCGAAGTCGGAATAATCGACGTGCGTGCATGATACGATGAATGAATGTAGAGGAAGCCCGAGAGGTATGCCAGGACAGAGCTTTGTGGCGATTTATCCTCTCTGCTTACCCCTCCGGAGAAATTGCGTGATGGTTAGTTAGTTAATTAAAAAAATTAACAAGTATCAGTTTTACGAGTATTGAGATTAACCACTGCATAATACCATAGTTATAATAGAAACTATTTTTTTTTTTTTACTTACAAGAGTTCAATAATATATTGTACAAGAAACTTACTTTTGGCTGTCCTTTCTTGGCCCACTTGTCTAAACCCACTGATATTCTTCGGAATCCGGGCTGTAACAGTGTTTTTGTATTGATAATCCAAGAAATATACAATATTTAAATAAAAGGTAATATTCGTGATACACTCAAAAAATACTGAACCGATTGAGACCAAATTTTCACTATATATTCATATTATATCGGCGAAGGTTTAAAAATATAAAGTTGATACGAATTGAGTTATAATCCACCTTTTATAATATTAATGAATTCTTAGTGTGACAGGGGAATACATCTTTTAACGCCAGGTCGCCACAGTCTAAATTGCGTTGAATTGATTTTGTTTGATGTCAGTGTTAAATTTTGCATAAAGAGATTCACCGAGATATGGCGCTTGAATCAGTTAAAATGACAACTGTCGATCATCAATAGATCGATATAACATCACTACACGTATATTCAAACAAAAATTTAATTCATTAATAGTTTTCATCGTACAACGTTTTTCTAATTATATTGAGCAAAACCTTGTTGAATGACGTAAATGAGTTAAATTCAAATTAAAATTATATTTGTATAATTAATATGTTATTTATATACTTGAATATAGCAATAGCGAAGCGTTGTCATTGACTACATGAAGGCACGATTTTTACAGGAACTCATAATTATATATGGATATTTTCCCTACCCTTAATGGTTTTGATACTAGGAATGTTTCAATTTTATATTGGGCCAGTAGAGGGTTACTTCTAGGTTCATAAAAAGGCTCTATTATGTAGTCTCTTTCGTCTTCTCTTAATTCTTCTAGTGTTCTTTTTGTAATATGAACTTTTCTGAAAATAATCATAAATTTTATTAATTTTCCATTATTATTATTATCTAATCTAATATTCAATACCATTTAAGTGATAATTTAAATGCACACGACAAGGATAAAATGACAGAATATCGCGAAATGGCCTTTACGGTTTGAATTCGTTTCAATTTTTTTTATTATATAATTTACAAAATTATTTCTGTTAGCGTACCGTATTTTAGAAACAATAAGTTGTAACAAATTCAAAACATAAAGGTGATTTTGCGCCATCCAGTATACTCTCTCAACAAGACACAATCATATTACCCTGCTTTTCCAGTAGATTCCATCTTATTAGCAATCGTAACATCCAATGACCAGATGTCGAATTGCCATTTTCTAATACCAATAAGGCCGCTCATTATATTTCCACTGTGCACTCCTATCCGCATGTCAATATTGAGTTTCCTCTTTTCTCTGTAATTGAAAATTGTTTACGATTTAAAATTATATTTTTTCAATGCCGAGTTTATTATTCTCAACATTTTTTTAAAGTTATTTAATAAAATAAATTTCGATATCTCATAAAGTTAACGCCTTATTTCAAAGTTTCTTTAACTGATTAAATCGTGATATTAAGTATTTATTCATCTTTAAGGGGGGATACAGGTTTAGAGTGACCTTTTTGATTGCGAGCAATGATTTTTTTTGTCAAGGAAGGGAGACTTATAATTTATTAAAACATTGACTATATATTATACATATATTTAAGTAATTAAAAAAATATATATTTTGTAAAATATTGAAGATATCAAATGCCACCTATCGGAGGTCACCATTTAACGTAGCTGTATGCGTACACTCTGAAGGCGACAGTTTTCATATTTAATCAAAAGAAGTTTATATTAACCTAAAAGATATGTCTCTACTTTATATAAGCCTCAATTATCTATAAAAAAAAGTTATTTTAGACGTGTTTAAAAAAAGATTATCATTTTTCCACTTTTTTTAACTTTTTTGTAATGAAAAAATATTTTGAGCAATGATATTAATCCGAATTGATGTTAATATCGAGCACTAATGTATAACGAAACAAAACATGAATTTTCAAAATGATTGCTTAAGAACTCTTTAAGCTAGAGTAACTTCAGGACGAATTGAATTTTTTATCTGAAATATTGTGAGCACATTTTTGAAAATTATTACTAACAATCTATGTAATAAAATAAATTCAATTTGTTTTAAGTCGCCTGAGACTATTTCCCCCCTTAAAACACTCGTTTATAAAAGTTTTATGTTTAAAGTGAAAAGTTTCACCTTGCTAAGGCATTATCAAACACTCGACAATATTTTAGGAAGATATCAAATGTTATATTATATCAACTCTTGGTTCTTACCAGAATACGAACGGTTTTATCAATATACGAGTAGAATATAGAAGTATGCACTATTCATATAATTATCATGTTTATGTCACGTGATACCTCAGCAGAAAAATCGTTTTTCTTTTAAATTAAGAATGATAACATTCATAATGTTTATGTAAACGTTCTAGTAATGTTTGTACTAATAATGTTTTATGATGTATAATAAACCTACGTACGTAAACAAAATTATAATATCAGGAATGACTTATTCTTATCTTGTATTAACAATTATATGGGATTATATTCATATTGAATGTAATCTTCTAAAACGGAAATCGATTTGTTATCACAAAAATTTTATTAAACTCATAGTAAGTGGAGGCGCGTGAATACATAACGGAAAACTAATATTTTTTTCATAAAAATATGTCCAATCTCTTTAACTGATTGACGTTTGTAATTTTTATTTTATTTTACTCTAACTAACTAACTAACTAACTAACCATCACGCCGTCTCCCCGAAAGGGTAGGCAGAAAGAATGGACTGTCACACTTTTACTGATGCGGCACTCCATCCTTCTCTTTACGCCCCGCGGGATACGCGGTGTGATGGGTTGCGAACCTCATCGCCACCAATAGGCTTTTCCCGCGCACACTTCAATCGTCCAACACCCACAAAATAAATTTAAAACAAATAATAATAAATACAATGATATAAAATAAAATAACAAAATAAAAATAATTTAACACAAAATGTTATTTTTAGATAGTGCACATATTGTCTATTTAATTTATGTTTCACGAATCCAGCGTTTTTTAAATTTAGCACATAATGTAATAACACATAATTTTTTTTTCCGATGTTGCACATGTTGACATGGACGATACGGACTTTTGTGTTTATTTAATTTATGTTACACGTATCCACCGTTTTTTAAATTAGCTGTAATAAGGCACTTAACCAGCAAGAACTTAAAAATAATATTGAAGAAATTATTCAAATTCTCATTGGAACAAATGAAAAATTTATTTTTACACCTGTCAAAATTCTTTATAAAAACGATAAAACTAATATAATTTCAACAGTACAAACGTATTACGTGTCACAATTAACTATTATAAAGTGCGGCAACAATTAAATTGACCAAAACAATTCACTTATACACGAAATATCTCCAAATTTACAAGAGCACCACATGAACCAAACCAAATTAAATTTTCAAATTTCAAACTATCCAACTCTAAAGATATAATATTTTTTCAATAGTACAATTATACTTAAAAATATAATAGTAACGATCTTCGTGGCAAAGGTCCCGGGTTCGATTCCTGGCATTGGCTGTGTGATAGTCACGCTGTCATTGGTCTAGTGGAGAATTCACGTGACAGCTAAATGACGATAGATTAGCTACCTATCACATGTCATGAGAATTAACATGATAACGATACCTTATATATCGATTTGGCTCGCACTGTAATGATGTCTTGCGATTCAACAAGATAATAATAATAATGTGACCAAATCTATTAACTGATTTGTTGTATCCGTTTTAATTTGGTTAATTTACATCATATTTTTTTTGTGTAAGTAACATAATGATTATCGATGGTTGAGGTATTAGTTTAGTAAAACTTTATTTTTAATTTATAATAGTAAACACGATTGCTTAGTGGTTTTACTTGGATTTAATTTATATAAATCATATAAATTGGGACAAATTTGTTTCGCCTTGCGAGGGCATTCTCAAACTGAACCTAATCGCCAAACAGTGTGTTCTTATATTGAATTTAGAAATCTGAAGGGTGGGAGAGAATGTATACGAGTATAATGCAAATTTTTGAGTTGTTAAATAAAACAGTATTAAGGTTTTTCTTAGAACTAATGACGAGTGATAAATTAACAACTAAATTTCTAGGAATTTAGTGGAAATCAACTTATCACTCATCACTAGTATCTACTTAGAAAAACTTTAAAATTGTTTTATTTAACAACTCAAAAATTTGCATTATATGCTTTCTCCCCCACCCTTAAGATTTCTTAATTCAATATAAGGACACACTGTTTGGCGATTAGGTTCAGTTTGAAAATGCCCTTCAACGGCGAAACAAATTCGTCACAATTTATATAATTTATATCTGAATGATGCGAAATGATCTGATGATGAATGTAAATAAGTCCAAGGTAATGATTTTTGAAAAGGAAGAAACCATGACAGTCTGCAACATTAGCGTGAATGGTGAAAATTTGGAGCAAGTAGTTGAGTTTGTGTATTTAGGTAGTATGTTTACAAGAGATGGGAGAGTGGAAAGGGATATTGAAAGAAGGGTTGGGGCAGGCAACAAAGTGAATGGTGCCCTTAAAGTTGTCATCGCAAACAAAAACCTATCCAAAAAAGCTAGAATGGCAGTGCACAATGGTGTTCTTCTACCGACACTTATGTATGGAAGCGAAGCATGGAACTGGCAAAGGAAGGATGAAAGTAGAATAAATGCAGTAGAAATGAGATCTCTTAGACGAATGTGTGGATATTCTGTGTATGATATAGTGTCGAATGAAAATATAAGAAGTGAATGCGGTGCGAATGATGGTGTCATGAACAAAATAATGAAAGGATCATTAAGATGGTTTGGACATATGGAAAGAATGAATGAAGAAAGAATGGTAAAAAAAGTATATGTTAATGATGTAAATGGTACCAGGAATAGAGGAAGACCGAGGTAAACGTGGCACGATAAAAAAAAATCAAATATTGAATGTCGGCCATGTGAGGAGTCAGAGAAATCGACGCGCGTGCATGACACGATATATGAATGTTGAGGAAGCGAGAGAAATATGTCAGGAAAGAAAGGTGTGGCAGTCCATTCTATCTGCCTGCCCCTTCGGAGAGACGGCGTGATGGTTAGTTTGTTATATAAATTAAATCCAAGTAAAACCACTCAATCCTGTTTACTATTATAAATTAATGTTGTTATACATTTATTTAATAACCAACTAACTATCCATAACACCGTCTTCTTGAACGAGAAGCAGAAATAATGGATTGCCACGTAGTGATAATCTTAAAATAAACTTTCTACGAGACCAAAACTTTTTTGTCGTTAATCCAGTAGCGAAACGTTATGAACTGCCACTGTATTACACGCTGTGGTTAAGCCATTCATAGGCATATTCAATCACAAAAAATCACGCACATTTATCAAATCGGCCCGTAAAGTGACACTAATTGCGTCTGCGTGCTAATTATTTTGCTAAATACAGTACTGTTTTACAGAAAAATAATTATATAAAAATCCTCTGTTTTATATAGTATTATTTTGTTCCAGCCACCGTTTAATACCTACCACCAATATCTATCTAACGCTATCTTTGTCAGGATGATAAATATCGAAACCGGTCGGCATTAAAAAGGGGCGATAGTTTTAACGAAAGAATAGTACAAGCGCTTCACGGAATGGTACCAGCCTATATATCTGAACTTTGTGTTGCTGATAGCCCTAACTTGCGGCAATCTACGATTCGATCAGCAAACTCCTCGGCAATAGGCAGATTAGTTGAGCCAAAGCGCAACCCCGCAAATTTCGGAGATCGGGCTTTCGCAGTGGCAGGTCCGTCCGCCTGGAATATGATTACTGCACAACTCAGATGCATTGACAATCCAACAGATTTTAAATCTCACCTAAAAACCCACCTTATCAAAATATCGCATAAAATGTAAACAACAGTTATCTGATTGCTGGTGTCACATGCGGATCTCGTGACTAAAAACACTGTCAAAACGCCCTTGAGGTGAGCTATTCACGAAAACGGCGCTATACAAAACAAACAAACAAACCATCACGCCGTTTCTCCGCAGGGATAGGCAGGGAGAATGGACCGCCACACGACTCTATCCTGGCAAACCTCTCTAGCTTCCTCCACATTCATACAACGAGTCTTACGTGCACGTCGATTCCTCCGACTTCTAGCATGACCAACCTTTAAAAATTGATTAATTTGGTCATGGCATGTTTTCCTCGGTTTGCCTCGACTCCGTACTCCATTTACATCATTAACGTATACTTTCTTAACCATTCTTTCTCCATCCATGCATCCCATATGTCCGAACCATCGCAGCGATCATTTCATAATTTTGTTCATAATACCTTATTCCGCTCTACATTCCTTTCTTATATCAGCATTTAAAATTCTGTCGTTTATCGTTCTACCACACATACGTCTTGGGGACTTCATCTTTACCGCGTTTATTTTGCTTGGCGCTATACAAATTAGCCCAATTATTATTATTATTATTATTTGTTACTTTTTAAATCGCTACGATTAGCTACGTGCATAAAAACTTCTAATAAATCGGTATTTTTATAAATAGCGTATCAATTCAAAATGGGTATTTTTATAAATAGCGTATCAATTTCATATCACACGTATCAATCATTTATCGTTAACACTGAAATATGTGATCTTAAAGTCATCCTACAACCTTGTTTTGTTGTCATGTAATGTTATCAAAGGATTAACTAAAGATCCTTTCTACGAATTAAGTATCTGTGATTATAAAACCGAATATGAAAGTACAACTTCCGTTTGTTTATTGTACTTCTGAGATATAAAAATTATTTGTCATCTAATCAAACGTCAAATACCTTGTTTTAAATTATTACGAATTAAAATGTGTGTTTTCTAGAAGTTTCATTATATTTTATGACATGTATGACATGTTACGCCTGTATAATGCATTATCAAGTGTCGATATATGCCTATAAAAACTATTGATAATACTCAAATGGTTTTACTGAAATCTCTTGATGGAAGTTCATTTTAAATAATAATTAAATGAAACGATGTTTTTTAACTATTATATTTCCACTTTTGTCATTATTTCGACCTGTTTTGCCAGGCTCGCTGGCATCGACAGACTGGTCTGATGCCAGCGAGCCTGGCGAAACCGGTCGCTGTCGAAATAAAGACAAAAGTGGAAGTAATTAAAAAAACATCGTTTTATTTAATTATTATTGATAATACCTTAGAAAGGCGAAACATGTCATTCTTACTTCTTGAAAACAGATGTTTTCATTCGTATTAATAATTCAATATGGAGTTTTACATCGTTAATATTATCCACTACATGTTTCGGAAGTGACCTATTCCATCCTCAGGTGTTATTATAACTGTTTTATTTACACCTGAGGAGAATATATCCAACACATGTAGTGAGTAATATGTTTACTTTGTAAACATATTTAATTTTGATGTGGATTATTCAGTGTTTAAAATTCTCATTTCAAAAATCTACGTACTTAAATATTATATTAACTCACCTTACTTCCCCTATAATGGATATCATGTTGAGACCAAGATCCACGCAACTCTTAGCGTGGAGAGAATTCTTCTTTGGGACTCCGGACACACAGTAGTAACAGTCTCCGAGAAATTTTATCCTAAGGACATCATGCTCCTAAAGACAACAATAAATATCGAATATTGGTTAATAAACAGGAACTTTAGTTTTGAATTTTTTTTTTTCAAAGAATGGAAATCTAAAAAAACAAAAGACGCTCCTATATCATAAACTAATTTACAAGTCAGTTTTCTATGAGTATTATTATGTTTTAAATTAAGTGACGTGTTTCGCCTTTCCTAAAATATTCTTAAATGTCGTTGCAAGAAAAACATGACACTTGACTAAAACATAAAATACATAACACGACAATCTAGAAAAAAAATCGAATTGAATTGTTTATTGTTTCTTGAAGAATGATGTAAAACTCCATTTAATTAATTAATACGAATAAAAACGTCAGTTTTCTAAAAGTTTTATTATATTTTATGAAAATGAAATGTTTCGCCCTTCTAAGGCATTATCAAATGCCAACATGTCATTCCCATAAAATATAATAAAGCTTTTAGAAAACTGTAGTTTTCATTCATATTAATTTAATTTAACTATGATACGTATAATAATAGTATTTCAAAATTTCATATAAACATACATTTACACAGTTTTCCAAATTTAAAAATTGCGAAAAATCTTTAACCTTTGATTACATTATCATCAAACGTTATTTAGATCAATTAACTTTAAGCAAAGAGATCAGATAATCATTTGATTGTCATATCTAAACATTATTTAAGTATCTATTATTACGAATAAATAAACATTTTGAATAATACCTTAGACAGGCAAAACATTTCATTTACATAAAATATAATAAATTTCTAGAAAACAGACGTTTTCATTCGTATTAATTATTTAATATGGAGTTTTACGTCATTGTTCAAGAAACAATAAATACAATATTTTTCTTCCAGAAATGTTACGTATTCCTTAATATTTAATAACTTCTATGTTCGTATGGAGGTCTTTATTATATGATAAGAAGGGTCAAGTAATATTTAATAAAAGCTTACCTCAGACGCTTCATCAAATCTCCCAAACAATTCGTTTAGAGTCTCTATTAATTCCCTGGGAGGGAGCGTGGTTGTTATCATTGTATAGTTGACAATATCAGCATATAAGATACTGACATCTTTATGTTCTTCTATATACAAATGACTAAAAGCATACAAAAAAATAATTATATAATTACAGTCGAACTCAGTTATTACGATCACGGAAAATAGCGAGATCTCGGATGTAACGAGGAAACATTCATTGACATTTTAGTTCATGATTTTCCATACATTTAATCGCGTTTATGACGATCTACTTCTCGGGCGTATTGAGCAAAAATATTGTCTAACTATTATTGATCGTTTAACAACAACATTTCAAATTTGTTTCTTCTATGTTCGCCATACTTTGTGTTGTAGATGTTTTATTTGTCTTTTTCTTTTTTATATATTATACTTTGTACAATGAACCGGTTAGAGGCATTTGAAATGTGGCTTCACCGAAGAATGTTCAGGATCCCATGGACAGACAGAGTGACGAACACAGAAGTCCTGAATCGTGCAGGAGTAAATAAAGAGCTGCTGACATTAATCAAAGTCCGCAAGATTGCATATCTGGGTCACGTTTTGCGAGGAGAGAAGTATCGCCTGCTGCATGTAATATTGAAGGGAAAAATAGAGGGCCGCAGGGGGGCAGGGAGAAGGCAGATGTCCTGGCTGCGCAATGTGAGGGAATGGACGGGAATCGGAACTGTGGAGGAGCTGTTCCGGACAGCGCAGGATAGGGAGGAGTTTACCAGAGTGATCGCCAACGTCGGGGGGACCTGACAGGGCACTTTAAGAAGAAGATATACTTTGTACATACAACACTAACCTTAAAAAAATTTAAATATCAAACATGTTTCGGATAATCAATCCTTCCTCAGTGATATTATAAAGATACCTATTTAAAATATTATAAAATTGTTTACGAATATGATCAGTTGTGATAGATGGTATAAAGATTTATATTAAAAAGTTCTTTAAATAAATCAAAATAAATCATTATAACATCTGTCAAAACTGATTTGTTATAATCATTTACATCGATCCGCTGTGCAGACTTGTAACTGGAGGGGAAACGACCGTATTTGCAGACGACACGGTACTCCAGTTTGAGGCGAACACCTGGGAAGAAGCATTTAGGAAGGCAAACAAAGGACTCAAACTTGTGAAATACTGGCTGGACAATAATCTTTTGACTTTAAATACAAACAAAACGACTTATTTAACTTCAACTATTGACAATAGACGACAACCATTAGGAAAAAATAATCTCATTATACATACATGTAATAATAGTAACTGCAATTGCCTGCCGCTGACTAAAGTTACTTCTACCAAATACTTAGGGATACATTTAGACGATCATCTTAGATGGACAGACCAAATTGAAGCTGTCTCCAAGAGAATTAGAAGCCTTATTTACACTTTTAAAAATATTAGAAATATATTACCGTTAACCACACTTATTATGCTTTCGTCCAATCCATCTTAAACTACGGTTTAATAGGATGGGGAGGAACTACAATAACTACACTAAACCCAGTCATTGTAGCCCAAAAGACAATAATTAGAGTCATTAACAAAAAACCATATCGATTCCCCTCAGACCAACTTTACGATGAATTTCAAGTACCGGACATAATACAACTATATATAAGAAATTTAGTCGTGCACTACCACAAGGACACCGACAGACACTTAAAAGCACAACAAACATACAACACACGCAACAAACATAACCATTTTGTACCAAAAACTAAAACTTCTTATGCTCAAAGACATTTCTACTATCTTGGACCCAAACTCTATAACATAATTAACAAAACTATAAACGACCCACAAAAAATGACAATGCACAATTACAAAAAACATGTAACTACGGAGACGTTAAAAAAAGGACGGCTTGAATGTAGTTTAATTTTTAAAAATAAGTAAATAGTTTAAATAGTGTTATATAAGACAATATAGTGTTTAAATAGTGTTATATAATATATAAGTCAATTAATTTTAAGTTATACACTTTAGGATATATGTTGCTTCCCTTAACTGTTCCCTGAATTTGTAAATTATATTATGTATTGAAATTATATAGAGTACTAGGAATGCCTCCCTAGAACGGGTTACCCCAGTTGGGAGGTATTAAAACCATGTACTTGGTAAATGTTCAATAAATAAATAAAAATAAATAATATCACTCAGGAAGGACCGGTTGTCCGAAACATGTCTGATATATAATTTTATTTTTTTAAAGTTAGTGTTGTATATACAAAGTATATAAAAAAGAAAAATACAAATTTCAAATTTGTATTTAATTTAATGGTGTGAGTGCTTTGAAGGGAAATTTAAGAACAATGAGATGAAAACAATGAAACAAGCATCAATTTTAAATTTTATAAGAAAAGCGGATTAACAGAAAAATGTACTAAATATGTAATGGGTGTGTAAATAAATACTAATTGCGTATTTTTGTTTCAATTTAAACATTTTGTGTCATATGACCGCTCCAGATACTTCATGTCTTCATGTGATGGGTATGTTTGTAAGCATTTTAAATACATATTCTCTGATATAACGAGTAATGCTTATGAGGAGCAAATTCAGTCGGTCCCATAATAATCAAGTTCGACTGTATTTCCGCGTTCAAAATTTATTTGCTAGGATGATCTATATGATAATTTGCGGAAGATATCAAGAGTGCAAATATTAAATTTTATCAAACATTCATAAGCGAACATTAACTTACCTTATGACTTTCATATCATTCCGTGGAACATCCAGTTTGATTTTCATAAATATGTCTCTTATGTCTTTACGCACCATCGAAATGATGTGTTCTGGTAAAATACTCGACATCAGACGTTCCTACAAAAATACAATTATTTTTTAATGGTGCAAGAACGAAATATACAAGTATCGTATGAATTTTTGGATTTCGATAAGATTTTTCCAATTTTGCGTTCTCACAGCTTAACTACACATATTTTATTAAAAAAACAAACAATATATTTGTTGATTGTTCACGGTGCTTTACTATTGACCAGTTTCGATAGACTGTTTTGCCTTTATCAAGGTGATCACTAAAGTATTACATACAAAGCTCAATTGATTCACTAAAAAAAGATTCAGAAAGTATCCAATCCGGTTAACTTTGATAGAAAAGTATTCAATACGAACAAAAAAATCTTAGTTGAAAAATGATAACAATTCCACCGACAATCTTTATAAGAAATAAATTCAAACATTTACTTATACCGACATACTTCTCCCGATTCCTCAACATTCAATGTCTCCGACTCTTTACGCCGACGACATATAATATTTTATTTATTTTATCGTGCCACGTTTTCCTTGGGCTTCTTTATAAATAAATGGAAAAATAAATTGTTCCATTTACATCATATATATAATTTCTTTATCATTCTTTCTTCATAAATTCTTTTCATGTATCTAAACCATATTAATGACACTTTTTGCAATTTTTTTACTGTGAAAAACGATATGATGAAGTTTCTGTTGTTTTGAATATGATTTTATACAAACAGATTGAGTTACAACTTGACCAACTCATAAAACTTTTAAAGTATAATGATATCTTGATTGTTTATATAATTATATTTCTTACCTCTTGTTCCTTCTCATAATTAAGCTTCGTAGTAGCCTCCACAGATCCTCGCTTATCCAGGAACGATCGTCTTTTAACCACTTCATTCATAAGTCTGTAGTATATGCCGAGAAAGTTAGCCCCAAATAAAAAAAGCAAATCCGCACCAAGCTACAACAATAAAATGAGTTTTATACAGCCATAAATCATGTCATTCGAATTATTAAATATCAAATTCATATTAACAAAATTGAATTGAAAAAGCAAATCCACTCCAAAATATATTAATAACAACAAGATTAGTTTTACACAGTTATTCGAATTATAACATTTTAAGTGGGTTTCATTTTAAACATTGAAACTAAATTAAACTAATAAAGCCATTCTACACCAAGTTACAATAATAAAATGAGTTTTACACAGTCGTACACTAAAGCACATAATTTGAATTTTAAATTATTTAAGTATGTTTCACATTGTCAAATGAAACTAAATTGAAATCAGTTGTTTTACTGCTATAATTAAACTTTTATGAGTCGAACAATTCATTATCGTTCAAATGTTATTCATCATACGTTGTGTATTTTAAATTTTAAGGAATTTTCAGAATCGAATGAATATTTTTATTATATCGCGTCGTTTCAGATTTGAATAAAAGATTATTGTGCGGATAACAGATAAAATATTTGTAACGTAAAACGTTGGATATTTTTATAATTAATAATTAATTAAAGGCTATTTTCGCGATGCCGTAGATGTTCAACATATTATAACTAGTTTCAACAGTGAACTTATCACGTATTTTAATTTAACAGATTTTTATCTTTTCTGTGATTAGGACAATTACAAAGAATAAGTTTTTTCTTATCCAATATTTCATGTATAATATTATTAAATGTTCAACATTGTACAGAAGGCATTTATAAGTTTAAACTGTTAATAAATCAATGATGATGTCAACATGGGTTGATGAAACAGCTGTCGCGTAAAATAAAATACAATTGTGATACAAAAAACAAAGTTTATTCATTAACAGTTTAAAATGTTAAGGCATCATAGTGTTTCGGCCAAAACAATGGACTACTTAATGTATAAGTTTAAAATTAACTATGCACATACGCTGATTTAATGTAGATAATGAAACTATGGCATCCAAGATTTATCTTCATTGTAAACTTAAAAAATGCTTACAGTAATTGGGTTCAAATAACCTGTTGTAGTTATACATAAATGTGGAAAGCAATGAGAAATACCACAGACCCGACTGGCATCCCAAGAACCACCAGAGATGTTAATAGACTTTGATTGAAACATTAATGTAATTTAATTATGGAATTCCAGAGTGTTAACGCCTTAAGTTTACACAAAAAAACAGAATGAATACATACCTTCATATATTTACCGGTCTCGTCTCGATACGTCACAACCCACAAGACGGTCAACTGACACAAGGATATCAAAAGAGCCAGAAACGCAACAAAATAATTGTTTTTGATCGGCATGAAAACGTAACAGGCCAGCAGAGTCACGGTGACGTACCCTGGACGTAGTGGGGGATCTGTCGAACTCAATACTGGGACAAAGATATCTGTAATAAAGTGCTGAATGTGTTTAATGTTCCATAAAATACAAGTGCCCTCTAATATTAAAAAAAAAAACATTGTTTTTTCATCTAATCTGTCGATTTGAAAGATGCTTATAAAACTAGTTACAAACACGCTTACTTACTTGAACGAAGAAAATCTAAAAAAAAAAGTTTTTATATTTCAGGATGTATCATACTTTCATGACGAGAGTACTTCCTGACTCCTCACGTGGCCGACATTAAATATTTGATTTATTTGATCGTGCCACGTTTCCTCGGTCTTCCTCTATTTCTAGTTCCATTTACATAGTCAATATGATTTTTTCACATAATTTCTTCATTCATTCTTTCTATGTGTCCAAACCATCTTAATGATCCTTTCATAATGTTGTTCATAACACCATCATTCGCACCGCATTCACTTCTTATATTTTCATTCGACGCTCTATCATATAAAGAGTATCTACACATTCGTCTAAGAGATCTCATTTCTAGCGCATTTATTCTACTTTCATCCTTCTTTTGCCAGTTCCACGCTTCGCTTCCGAACATAAGGGTCGGTACAAGAACACCTTTGTGGAAAGGTTTTTTTTTAGTTTTTTTGGATAGGTTTTTGTTTGCGATGACAACTTTAAGTGCTCCATTCACTTTGTTTCAATATCCCTCCCCAACCATTCTTTCAATATCCTTCTCCACTCGCCCATCTTTTGTAAACATACTACCCAAATACACGAACTCATTTACTACAAATTTTCACCATTCACGCTAATGTTGCAGACTGTCATGTTTGCTGCTTTTTCAAAAATCATTACCTTGCACTTATTCACATTCATCATCAGATTATTTCGCATGCATATCTCATACACACTATTCACCAGGACTTGTAGTTCATGCTGTTGTCTGCAAGTAGGACAGCGTCATCCGCATACAAGATACAGCTTACTGACACTCCGCTCATTTTGGCACCTACATCCAACCCTTTCATTAATTAATTTTAAATAATATATTTTTGATTATATATGTTTGAACACTCAGATCCACCAGATCCATTTAATTGATAAAAAAAATTGCTTTCAAACTGTTAGAATCATCAACAGTTATAATAATTACTTGAAGGAGAAGAAACACTCTTGTCTTAATTTTGGAAGAAATTAAAATCAAATATAGTATGAGTCCTCGAATTCTTTAGGTATATATTTCATTGATAACATAATAATTTTGAGTAGTCTATCGTGGACGAAACCGATCATAAATGCTCTTATACAACACGCGTTCAAGGTATAAGCTGCTACTTGGAAATCGCGGCCCTTAGCTTTCAGATAAAAACTAGTGCTTTTATACTCAAATCAAATCAAATCAGTTTACTAACTCAAAAGACATTACAAACAGGAAAATGTTTAAGGCATCTATTGAGTACAGGTAAAATATTATAAAAATACAACAAAGTACCAGGAACGCATTAGAGATGGTTTGACATTAGGAAGATAAGATACTTTCTAAAGTCAAGATTATTTGTCTCCTGAACGTACCTTCACTAATATGAAAGACGTCGATCTCCGAGGAGACCGCGTTCAGCAGACGAATTGCTCTTCCGACCGGTGTCACCAGAGGCAGATTGGTTCTGGTGGCCGATAAGTAAAACAATATATGCTGTCGCTGTCGGAGAAATCCATCAGGGACAAAAAGGCCAACACTCTCTAGCACGGCCGAGTTCTCGAAATATCCCCTGATTAATTTAAACAAATGGGTAACGAGATGCCTCTTCGAAGCTGTAATGAATTGGTTCCAAGCATTCCTAAAAGAAATGCCGTGGGATAGAGCCACGGATAACTACCATACTCCCTCATGTAGAGATACCTCAGAAAGTTTTTCGGAACGCTCTCCAGCATAACGGAATATCTCGCCTCGTGATGACTCCATATCACAGAACCACCTTCGAGTCTGCTCCGAACTTATGCGTTGTATAGGACTCTGAGCATATTGGGATCTCTGAAAACTCTTCCGGTCCGAATGATGAAGCCCAACGTCCTCAGTGCAATGTCACGTATATTGACCCTTTTTAATAACTAGTTATTTTTAACTAACAAATAAGAGCATATGTGTATCTTACCTGCAATGACTAGAATAAACAATATAGCAGCAGAGTAGGCGACATTAACCCATTTGTTGTTTTTATTTAGTCGCTCTGAGAATGCGATGATTGGTCCAATAAATAAACATCTTAAAACATAACAAGTTATTGCTATCACAAAGTCCATATCCTGAAAATATTAAATGTCATTGTGATTTCTTATGAAAATGTATTTAGTGCATAAATAATAATGTATACAATTTGACTTTAAACTTGTAATTCTAAAGTATACGAGTATAATCAATTTATAGCATTACATTTCAGATACTTCTAGAGTTTCTCATCAATAATGAATATTTGATAAAGTTCTTATTAATTTTAACGAGCTCTTTTTTTCTTTAATAATAAAGGTATTGAAGGAAAATATTTTAAAATTTATAGTATTAGTAAAACTCTGCGTAGTGAAAACATGCATTAATAATTTTAATTTAAAAAATAAGAGATATTTAAAAAATATATACATTTTTAATATGCCATTTTCAGATGTTTTTTTCTATTATTATTATTTTGTTCAATTGCGAGCCAAATTGATGTAAATGGTATTGCTTTTATATTGATTCTCATGACATGTGATAGGTAGCTAATCTATCGCCATTTTATTGCCAATTGAATTCTGCACCAGACTAAAGACAATTTAAAAATCACACTGCCATCGCCGCGAATCGAACCCGGGTCCTTCGGTGTGGTAGTCGTAGCATTTACCACTCAGCCACGAAGTTCGTGTTTACTTTCTATTTTAAAAACCGAAATTCTATAAAACATCCAGCATCTAGATAATCGCAAGGCAGCAATGAGCTAACAGCCATGAATGCTGTATATCTTTTAATGCAACAGCTAACTTTTTTTTATCAAATAACCTTCATTATTGTTCTTTTAATATAAAAGTTATCATATTAATAAGACAAATCGTATAAATACTACTTATCTGAACTAATTGGTACAATAATTATTATTACCTTCATTTCAATGATCTTATGTAGAGTCAATGGGTTTGTTTATACAATAAACAATAGGTGCAAAACAATACAAAACCAATTGAAATAAAACAAACGTGTTTTTAAATGAAGGTTAGACTTTTTGAACGTACATTTCAAAATGTTATTTGCTAAGGAAGACATAATAATTTAGCGTGATTTTAGAAATAAAATTTCACCGAAATGGGTTCGGGCTGTTGCAGAATTCACCTGATAATAAAATGGCGATAGTTTAGCTACCTATCACATGTCACGAGAATTAATATGATAGCTATACCCTTTACATCGATTTGAGATGCTCTGTAATGATAAAGAGTGATTCAAAAAACTTATAATTATAATAATAATGATTACATTAATAATAATAATAAATATAATAATAATAATTATTATTATTATTATTAATATTATTATTATTATTATTATTATTATAATTATTATGAAAGTAATATTAATAATAAAGTACAACGTGATATGTCCTAATCATTAACATAAACAAATAGATTCGCTATTATCTAATGTATTTTGTAAAACTCCATGTATAATCGCTTTTTTATTATAATTAATACGTTTGAAAAAGTTTGTATTTTTCAATATTTTTCTGGATAATATGTTTCATCTTGAATAAAACACGAAAGAAAATGCATTAATTTGTATTTTAAATATTTAAAAATAATTATTTTTTAAATTTGATTTCTTTAAAATTAATGATTGATTTTTTTAAAACGCTTTATTTTAAGTCCATTTTTAGCACCTCTATGATTTTCATAATGTTAAATAATATTTGTATTTAGTATTCTTTAACAATTTAACTGTTGTTTACCTTAATAGTCACGAAATAGTTTAATTATTTCCAAAACTTTAACATTCTGTTTTTCTTTTCTTTCCGCTAATTATTGTTAAAAATTTATTGAGCCACATCAATTAGGTACCTTAAGTACCGAAAGGATTTAGCTCCAATAGCTCGGTTATACAAATAGCATAGCGTTTGTTTCTCGCTGCATCAGACAATGCCTTAGCGAAGCGAAATATGTAGTTTCCAAAAAATAAATTAAAATGTATTGAAAGCGGACGTTTTCATTTGAATTAATTATTTAATATGAAGTTTTGCATCATATTTTAAACAAACCCAAAATTCCTTTGTGCATTTTTGTCTGCTCTTTTATACTCATCGACGCAATTATCATTTAGACTAACTAGTCAATTAATATAATTGGACTAACATAACAATAATATATATTACATTTTAATTGCTGATATACTAACTTTATTAAACTTAAAAATACAAATATATATCAATAAAAGCCAAAGTGTGTTATTGTGAAGACCATTTACTCGGCAAATAGATAGCAGATCGGACTGATTCTTTCAGGATTGATTAAATTAAACCCGGCGGGTCCAATGTTATAATTTACGATAAAAAATAGCTTAGGCTTTATAGTTAACACGTTTTCCTATTCTAGATACATATCAAAAACTAAAAATAAAGCGTTCAATCAAATACAACTTTTTTTTATAATTTACACAGTCTTTAAGGTCGATATAGATCAACACACCCTTAAACAGAAATATCGAATAACGTTCAATTGATAGTAAACTTACATTAATTTCAGTAATCAGTGAGATTACTAGCACATGAATTACTGATATTACAATCAACAGAATGAGAAAAAGAGTCTGGTATGATTGCATCAGTTTATCATCATATTGTCTATACAGGGTTTCCAGATTCTTGTGTTCAAATTGTTCCTAAAAACGAAAATGAATTAAAAAGATTAGTGGCAAATTACAACAAAATATTAAAAAAACATGACAAAACCATTATTATTCTTCCATCGTTTCCTCGCTGCTGAGGATCGTGATCTATGTAGCTGCTCACATGGCTAAGACAAACGCCTCTATCTGTTCTCCGCAGCCCACACCACGGAGCAAAAGTCTCCCCTAGTCATCTTCTTGATTTAGTCACAACATCGCGTAGGAAATCTGCCATTACTTCTTTTGGCTGAAACACTTCTTGTGATCTTTTATACCAGGTTACCCTTTTCTCTCCTGGCCATGAGACTATAGAAACTTAATACTCGCTGAGAGTATATTACTGACAGCCTTTCTGTTATTTTGAGTTCATTAAGGACCGAGTCATTCGTCCATTTGGCAGTCCTCGGGATCCTCAGCATGCGACGCCTACAACACATTTTCATGTGTCACGGGAATTCCCTTTCCAAGTTTCAGCGACGTAAAGAAATATTGCTAAAATGAGGGTTCGGGTAATTTTAATTTTGGGTGCAATTCAAAATACCTTGAACTTTCCAAATATAATTATGGTAAGATCGAGGTACTCTTATGGCAAATCAAATCAACTAAGTTCTAAATATGTGTTTCCAAATTAGTTTGAGAGCAACGAATAAATTATTTTCAATAAATATTGAACATTGTTTTCAAAACACAATTCTTCTATTTGTTATTTTTGTATTTTTATATTTTATGTGGATTAATTTAACTTGTATTTATTATAAATTCTGAGAGTTTGGTTTAATTTCCGATGTATGAAATTTTCTTTATCCCTGATATATTGTTTTCTGGTATAATCCACTGTCTTTATCTCAGATAAATCATCAAATACTCCTTCCCCTGAGACAAGAAACCTTATTTTCTAAGTGGAGTAAACTAAACGAATTGATAAAAAAAACTTCTACAATATAATACACAATGCTAACTTTGTAGAAAATCAGACAATATCAGTACATTAAATACAAACAATAAAAAATATACAAACAAATAAATAAATCTAATATTCCAGATAATCATAATAAAACAAAATACGTATAAGTGAATGTAAAAGGTAAATAAAGCCAAATACTGTTCGTGAAACTAATTCCTTAAGCACTTCTGGAAAAAAATCAAAACACGACATTTATAGATTTATAAAAATAATCTATAAAATAAAAAAATCTTATAAAAATAATGCTATGCGGATGATGCTTTACTAATAGTAAACTGCGAATATGATCTTCGAAGGCTGCTGTATGAATTCCACATATCACCGCAAATATTCAATTTGACAATCTCAATAGATTAGACAAAGAGCATGGTTACGACAAGTACGATACACGCTTAATTTCAATAATAAAATAATACAACAAGTGATGCATTTTAAGTATTTAGATGTTGATACATCAAACAACGGCAATGTGACCCCTACACAGAAGAAAGAGAATAAACAAAGTCGCTGGGTGTTTGACAGTGCTGTTTGGAAAAACGTAAATATGCTGAAGGAGAGCAAAATACGATTCTACAAAACCTGTGCTCAATCTATAATGACATATGAAATTTAGGCGAGGGCTGAAACCATCAGAACAGAAAGTTTCCTAAGAATCACAGAAATGAGGACCCTCTGAGAACGAAACTACGAGACAAAGTGATAAATTCAGAAATAAGGAAGATCTCTTCAAAGATGTTGTTCGTTGGGGAAGACTGAGAAGACGTTACTGAAGAGATCATGTGGAGAGAGCGTGTTCTGAAATAGTGATGAGTAAAACGGCAGATAAAGTACCAATACGCAATCGACCTCGACCGAAACGAAGGCGAGTCAATTGGATATCAATATCACAGGAACAGGCTTCAAAAAATAAAAAAATAAATCAGAAGATGCAGAAAAAAATAAGGTGCTCAGTTCTGTCAAAAAATTAATCACTTCATATGAAGTAAGATTAATACTTCTTAATTTTTGGTATACTTAAGGTATTAACACTGTGGAATTCCATGATAAAAAAAATTTTAATGAAGTAAAAAACTGTTTTTCCACTTTTGAGCTTATTTTTTTCGACATGTTCCGAAGGCATTACACCTTCATCATCTGAAGAACAAGAGTCGATGATGAAGGTGTCTTCTTCTTCTTATTTGCTAGTCTTTTTCCCTCCACTGCTGGATATAGGCCTCTTCCAATTTCCTCCACTCGTCTTTATCCTGCCCCCATTGTATCCAAGATTTTCCAACCCTTTTGACAATATCATCGGTCCATCTCATCGGTGGCCTTCCGACACTTCGCTTATTTACCCATGGTCTCCAACTGAGTATCCTGGGTGCCCATCTGTTGCCACCCTGTCTAGCTAAGTGTCCAGCCCATTGCCATTTCAATTTTGCCACTCGGTCCATGACGTCAGCAACCCTGGTGCGGCGTCTGATTTCTTCATTTATTATGCGGTCACGCAACCTCACACCAAGTATCTGTCTTTCCATGGACCTATGTGTACACTTGAGCCTGTGGACGTCTAAGAGTTGGCGTCTCTAGTCCGTATGTCAAAAAGGTGTAAAGCCATCGAAACATGTCGAGAAAAATAATCTCAATAGTGTAAATAACAATGTTTTAATTCATAAAAAATCAATAAATACTTCGCTTAAGAAATCAAATCAAAACTATGATTTTACAAAGAGAAGATTTTAAGGGACCCCATTTTAATGCGAACCTATGATTTATTTCTCTTGCTTTAGTTTGTGATATGACAAACACGTTATTATTATTTCGCAAGTATTATTAATAGCGTATTACATTTTCCAATGTAAAAAAAAAACATTATTATGGATTGCGCAAGATATATCAATATCAGTGATATTGAGAAATTTCATAATAAAATTTATTTTCCATCGTTCTTGATTCAAGATTGACATATAATAAATATAATACTCATATCAATACATTTATTAACGGTGTTACTAAAGTGAATGCAATATTTTTTTAATTAAGGTCAAAAATTATCGAAAATCTCTCCCACAATTTCTTATTTATAATTAACCAATATTTTTCTACTTTCCTAATTGTAATTTTATTCATGAATATCAGTTTAGTTGTATAATAATTAAGAAAACCTTTTTGTCTTCACATTATTATGGTATACTACTGTAACGACCTGAATACGGAAGTGACAAGACATAGATGAGCGGAGAAACATGGAAGAGGCCCATATCCAGCAGTGGATAGAAGTAGGCTGAAGAAGAAGAAGGTTGATTATTTCAAAATTTTCTATATTCTAAAAAATCTCTAATGTTTTCAACTAATAAAAATATAAAAAAGAGATCTTTACTATTGATACATTAGACTGATTTTTCCACTTTGAAAATTAGTTTTCTGGACATGTTTCTGAGAAATTAAACTCAAATGAGAGTTATAAAAAAATTCAATTATTTCACATGGTTAACGCCTTACATATAAATAAATAAAACGATATTTTGTATTAACTACTTCCACGTTTCTGTTTATTTCGACACCTACCGGTTTCATAAGGCTGGTTGGCGTCGACAGACGGAGAGGTGGTTACGTAGAGTCGGTAGTTATTAAATAACATTGTTTTGTTTATTTATTATTTAAAATGAACTTCCATTGAGAGATTTCAGGAAAATCATTAGATTTTCTTGACGCTATTTGCTTATACGAGTATGCTGTTTGTCCAATTTTAATACACAATTATTTTGATGTACATCGTTCTCTCGATTATTTAGGTAAACAAAATTAAAAATATTTCGATAAAATTATATATGTGGTAGCATGTAATTGGCCTTATTTTAATTATTCTGAATGTTTCTTTTATATATATGTTATTGATATCGCTGTATGTTACCCTAAATAAATATGCCTCAACGTAATCAACGAAAATGGTTTCTTTCCTTTTTGTTCTGTCTTCTGGCCTGCATGTTTTCTTCTATATTATTATTCTTCTTCTTTCGGTACCGTGTCAGGTCCTCCCAACGTTGCGCCACTTGGAACAGGTTCTGAACTCTTGTAATTCCTGTCCACTATTTAAACTGGAAGACTTGATTGGAACACAAGTTAAACAATAGAGGTGACAAAATGCAGCCTTATCAAACTCGTCTGCGTAAAGCTATTTCGTCTGCACTCTCATTTCCATGTCTTATCTGCGCAGCCCTTATATTATTATTTTATTATAATATTATTATATTATCATATTATTATATTATTAAATTATTATATTATTATGTTATTATATTATTATATTATTATATTATTATATTATTATATTATTATATTGTTGTATTATAACATTATTATATTATTATATTATTTTATTATTTTATTATTATATTTTTATATTATTAATTATTACATTATTACATTATAATATCAAGATAAATAAAAACATCCAATTTGAATTTCTGCTTACAATCACTCATCAATCCATACATATTTTTCAATATTTGATATTTATGATATTTATGTCAAGTATATCATCTGTCTATCTTAGTTTGGAATATTTCCAAATTTAAAATATGCTGTTGGGTTTCGCAATATGTCATTCATGTATTTTTTTAAATTTTATGTTTAAAATAATATGTATTTTTATATTTCTCTTGATCGTAATCTTCCAATTATAGTGTGAAATATTCAATAAATTTACATCTGTACAAATAACCAGCAAGACAACTAAATAAATAAGCCTTTGGTTCATCAGAATCATTGTATAAATATTTTGTTTACCTTCATATTCTAAGAACACGTACCCTGTATTTTAAAAATTAATAAAATCGTATAACACGATCATCAATCAAGTACTGTCATTCTTAAGTAAGCAATGATCTGACAGTTCAATATGTGCTCAATATAAACATACACTGAAGAGTTTTTAGTAAATTTGTTTTCTAATCATCACAAACAATAGTTTTAGCGAAAGCACGGTTTTGCATTTAATGTACCTATTCGTTATGAACTTTTTTACAGTGTGATAATTACTGATTTTTTAAACCGAGAGAGCTTTATCTTGAGAAATCTAATTGACTGCAAATTATTGAAAAATTATGCAATCTGATTGAAGACCATCATCATCAGCCTCGTATACGTCTACTTCTGGACGTAGTCCTCTTCCGTCTGCTTCCATGTCTGTCGATCCTGGACAACACGCATCCATGCCGTACCCGCGATTTCTCTAACATCGTTCCTCGAAGTTTGAGACGTCATGGGTTTCGGGTCACAGTTCTAGGACACCATTAAAGAAGGTGTTTTGTCCATCTGTCCCCAGAACTGCGAGCGACGTTTCCTGCCCAAAGCCATTTAGCGCTGCCAATCCGATGATATCGGACGTCCGATTTACCCTGTTTTGACTCTAATAGTGATATTTCTCACCTATGTCCGCTATGCTGTTCATCAACATTGCTCTTTCCATGCTCTTTGAACAATTATTTATTTATTTGGTACTTGTTTGAAACAACATTATCGTTTCGAACTCATTAGTAAATAAAGGGTGTCCCGAAATTAAAGCAAGATTTGAATTGTTGATTGATTAATTGAATTGTTTCGCGGGGGGTATGGCATGTGACACCGTATTGTTGACACCACATATTGGCCACATATTTATTATTTCAATTCAGTAGAAATAACTGTGCTATCATGTCGCGATATCGAACACCAGTATAAGTCAGCTGACCAGTTTCAAAAAAGCTTGTTTTTAGCTTGATTAATTGATCTTGTATCCATACATTTTTCAAATAATCTCTTCACAGTTGACGAAGTTAAAACACTATTCCGACCATATTTTGTATGAAATTTTCGAACAGCTGCCGCCAAACTTTCATTATTTTTTAAATAATGTTCAATAATGAAAACACGCTGTTGTAACGCTCCATTTTTACTAGCCCTAAACTGTCAGCTACCAAATCGTTTTTTTTTATCAGTGTTGCCAACAATTTACTGCATAAAAGGCGGCAAATTGAAATCTTGCTTTAATTTTGGGACACCCTCTACTACCAAAACGCAACAGTCAGATACATTTATTGGAGGTTTAAGAAGTTCGTGGATTTTTCAATATATGGTCCATTTTTCGGAACGCAGCCCAACCCAAACAAATTCTTCGATCAATTTCCGCTGTTTGGTTTTCTCTACCCAGTATTACAAAATAGATTGTAGATCGTTATTCTACAAAATATCTAAATTATGATTCACTTTACCAGTAAATAACTATTTTATGATACACTCCTCTTTTTAGTTCAACGAAATGATGGTAAAATTACAATTTAATTCGCGTGTGCATTAAAAAAACTAACAAGAGCTACCACTGTACAATCTAGTAATTGTTATTTCAATTTCAGCATACTTGTATATATACACATATTACTTAGAAGTGACATTTTTTTTAAGGACAAATTATTCCTAAACTGTATCGAAAAGCTCTACTTAATGATTATATAAATTTTGTATAATGCTTGACATACCCTCAATATCTTCCAATTCCATTCTTTATCCGTGACCGAGCCTCGTTCTTGCTCTCTAAAGTCTTCTATAGACGAGAGTAAACTGGTATGCCGCAGAGCATTATAAGAATCCCTAGCGACTAATTCTAATCCTCCCTCGTGAACCCTTACAGATCCGCGGACAGAAATCATATTGTGTTACTTTATAAAATGTCTGAAACTTCGAGGACTAAAATTTCTATAAACCCACAAATTATCGCACGGCACTTGACGTCCTTATAAAAAATAGTATTTTACATTGACTCATTTTCACTAAAATTCACAATTCCACGTGTAATCACAGTAAAAGTTAATATAAATACACTTCAAAATACTTTTCGTATTATTAAAACGTTCACAACACTTTATGTCCATAAGCGATTGACCAGATGTGTTTTTTCGCCTACGACATTTTGTGTACTGATAAATCAATAAGATTAACGATAATTGTACTAAATGAAATTGATAAGATTAAGTGCGAAAATTCTCGATATGTACTCGAACACTTGAATAAAAGATATACTATACACACGCAGACAATTAATTAATTTTGATATATTTCTGCACATCAGATTGTTACATACCTATACGGTCTGAGTGGGATATTAGTATGTACCCGTATATACACATGTAACCATATATATTTTAGTATTATATACTCGTATTTTCATTTTATTTGAGATCTTTGTATATAGCTATCGTTCGTATCGCTCTGTATTCAATTTACTTTTTCATTTCCGTTATGATATTTATTGTATTCAAATTTTTGCATCATATGCAAGAAGCATGAAGCCAAAAATAAATTAATAAAAATGTTGTATCGTAAATTCATATTTTTAGTTGTAGGCGGTATGTTGATATAAATTATCAGGGAAGAAATTTTTGATAATATTTATGTCTACTTACATATAATATACATGAATTAAAATATAAAGAATGGAATGGATGCCCATTAACGTATGAATACAATATTTTTAATTCTTCTTATTCATCTTATAGGTTTTCTTCTTCTTCCTCTTCTTCTCCTTTTAGACCTTTGGTCTGTTCCTGAAATCAGGCTGGCCTCTCTTGGAAGGTTGACTCCCAGCTATCTCTCCATCTCTTCGGCGGTCTTCCGGGAGGACGGCAGCCAGCAGGAATCTGATGCGCCACAGCGTGTGGGATTCTGGTGGGATCCATCCTCTGCACGTGCTCATTCCAGTATCTTCTGCGTTGTCTGCCCCATCTCACGACATCCTCCACCTTGCAGATCTCGCGGATGGCCGTATTCCTCACCCTATCGCGAATAGTCTTTCCTGCTATCATCCTCAGCGTCCTCATCTCTGCCACTCGTACTTTAGCCTTCGTTCTTGTGGTATCCACACTGGTCTCAATGCTATATGTCAGTATAGGCCTTACGCAGGTTTTATATATTCTGACCTTACTGTCAGTTCTCATATACATCTTATAGGTCTGATGACATATTGTTGGTTGCATCTTCATCCTCCTTGGAAGCGGACCGCCAACTATTTCTGGTAGACTCTCTAAAACTATTTTTGGGATTTTATTATCTTGCATACGGAATACGGGAGACATGCTCTTTCCAATATCTTCATCTTTGGCGCCCCATCTGACAATGTCTTCATCCTACCAAATTCTTCGGATTTCTGTGTCTTATTCGGTCACGATGGCTTTCGTAGTACTTTCTCACTGACGTAAAGAAGTTACTTAATTCATAGCTGTGTCGGCTTTGGATTTTGATACAATAGTTTTTTCGTATAAAGCATTTTAGTGGTGGTGCTATTTTTTTTTAATAAATGAAAATAGTTGAGTTTTGTTAGCAAAACAATCGAACCACTACCCCGATGAAACTCTAATTGGACCAAAACAGATCGGTAATCTATACTATTTTATTTTTTCTTGACCAGACTTATTAAAGCAGCTCGCTACTATAGCAGCTGTTATCAGTTTTGATACCATTATAACTTATTGATTGTTTCTCATAAATATAAATACGAATGAACACGTCTGTTTTCTAGAAGTTTTATTTAATAATATTTTTCAGGAATGACATGTTTCGCCTCGTAGTTTATTCAGTCCCTTTTACTGAAGTGCTGATTTACTTTACTGTTTTTAAACCATGTTAGTTTTACTAGAGAACAACATTTATGAATGTTAATTTAAAATTCCAATGAATTATTAAGTATGATTTTAGAATTTGTGTCTATTACGGGAAGTGTCAATAATATATGTACCCTTGAAGCAAACGGGTGTATTATGTATCGAAATAGTGAGTTTAAAATAAGAATTCGTCTAAAATATTTTAAATATTTATCAGTTATAACCGCATTGCATAAAAGATATCTTGTTATCCATCTATAACCCGCGCGCACCCATTTACTTATTCTCAAAGCTATTTCGTAATATACAATCATTTCACTCATATAGAATTTAGTTCTATTTTTAAACACACAAAATCTGCAGTAATTTAGTTGTACTCATAATGTATTCACTTACTCGCCAGAGCTTAAGTACTGGAACATTCTTCAATACGCCCGGATCTCGTTTCCCGTATAATCCATTAAATATTTTCACTTTGCAACACTGCAACACAGAATTTGTAATTTGAACCGAAGAAGAAATATGGGAGAAATTTCAATTGAAGATTCTCTTGAGTTCCTTATATCTTAAGGGGAGATTCGAATTCAAGTAGGTACCCGCTTTGTACGGAAATATTCGGTAGTGTTATTTTAATAAGAAAATTTAAAAAAAATAGATTGTAGATCCGATTTTTCTTCATCCATCAGAGAAATAGATAATTGATATATTAGTTTTTTTTTATCTTTCGATGATAAAGATAAAATATCTTCGAAACATGTCGAGAAAAAATAACTCAAAGGTGGAATAAACATTGTTTCATTTCATAAAAAATGATATACATTTAATGTAATCGAAATCAATTTTCTTAGACATGGCAACCCCAATTCCATAATTTATAGCTTCAAGTACTTTCATATAATAAAATAAGTGAAGTGAGGCAAACGTGCCTTATTTTTTTGCGTAAACCCCCATGTTATTCTGTAATAATGTGAGTATGTAGGCGCATACTTAAGGAGTACAAGGACCTACTCACGGGTTCACATTTTTCTCCCCTCATAAAATGTTAACATATGTACGTTATTTGGAGTGCTGTACGCATGGACGTGTTACCGAGATTAGACACGAATCGATGCATTACTCCAGCATTCAATAAGCCTTGGGGATGGAAATTTCCCCTCCGCTGTTAGCTCAGGCGGGAGTCCGTGCAATGGAATGCATGTTTTTCTATTCTTTACAAATTACATTTCAATCGGTGGGCCTGCCTTTTAAGATAACACTCCGCGCTGGGTAATATTTCTCGGATGCGCTTTTAGCAGGAAAATATTCAAAATAATTTAAAATTCAATTCACCATCCAAGATAAATGGACACTTAGCACCCTTATATTATGGCTACACAAATTCGCTTTATTTTTCAATTCTTAAATCACCTCATTGGAAAATATAAAGTAGGTGCAATTGGCGTTTTCGTTTTTTGTCCGTAATGTATATTTTCTAAACATGTTTTTATAGACTTATTTTCCTTTACTGGGATATTACCAAATCGATGGTCGCATTTTAGGTTTAAAAATATTTGTATTTTGTCTTAAATACGTTCACTGTGAAGTTTGAGTTCAACCCTTGTGTATAGAACCGTCACATGAAACTAATAGAAAAAGGAAAATGGTAAAATAAATGGTGTAGAAATGAGATCCCTAAGACATATGTAAAGTAAACGATATATCACAGAAGATCAAATGCTGATACAAGAAGGAATATAGTACGAAAGAAATTATTATGAACAAATATTTAAAGAATCACTGAATAGGTTTAAACAAATGGAACACATGAATAAGACAGCGTACGTTAACAATGTGGACGGAGTACGGAGTTGGGGAAGACAGTTTATTGGTTTGGTCAAGCGTATTAATAAATTTTCTTTTGTAGTACATAAGAAGTTTTAAACACAACAGTCAACATGTTCGTAAGTCAGTCAATGTATTTAGGCGAAACAAATTTATTATTTAAATCTCAAATAAAACCCTATTCTTTACCATTACACTGTTTCCAGGTGGGAAGATACAGAGTAGACATTCACTTGGATGTTCACTTCTTTCGGCTGATATGCGGTTGTATACACAACTCAGAAATCCTAAATGATGTAGGTCCGTTCGTCCCTGATAATTTTCTTTGACAAAAGGGCCATAAATTGTTTTATCTCTCACTATGCAGAGCCAACCTGCCAATGGTTATGCCGGTAGGTAGGGCAATATCTTTGCTAAATCGTATCACCTCGGAGTTTGACGTATTTTGTGACAGTTTGGCTCACCTGAGGGAAGTACTATCTTAATTATAATTGTAAATTCATTTTATAAATTTGTCATGCATTTTATGTTTCTCGCTCTTTTTATTATGTATTACTTATTTTTGTGTATCTCTAACTTGTATCTTGAGTGTATTGGAAAATAATTCTGCAATGCTTTGGATATATTTAAATAAATACATAAATAATTTAAATAATGACGTGCTACCCAGGCCTCAATCGCATTTTACGTTGAATATTATAATAAAATTTCAAACATTGCACAATTGCACATCGAATATTAAAATTTATTGATTTTGGTCGCGCAATTTTTTTAATTTCAATAAGTGAGTAGATTTTCATATATACTCGTATATGTGCTCTTTGAAATATCGGGTTCTTTGATTGACGTTTCTGGGATCGTTGCCTTCTCCATCTTCGGGATAGAACAATATTATAATATTATATAATAGTATTAGTGATTCCAGCGATCTTCAAAATACATGATTAGTAGAGGATACCAAGAGACGTGGATATAATCAAGATTACTAAGAATGTAATTCACATAAAATAAAATACTTTCAAATAAAGATATTTATTGTATCGATTTGCGATGAAATCTTATCTTAATGTTCAACATTATTTCCAATTTGTACGGTTTCTAAAACATCATTTAGGCTTTTAGAATGATTTGTTAAGACAACGAATTCGAAAAAGAAAACTAGTGGTCTTACAAAATACAAAATGTTTCCAAGTTAAAGAAAGCAAAAATTAAATTAAAAATGTTGATATATGGTAATATTTTTCGTTTCCTTGGAGAAATTTCCTAAAAACCAATCGGAGAATCGAGAACTTTGACATAGGCAGATTACAGGAACCAAAATTAATAAAATTTGTACATATCCCTTGAGGTTGCAGTCAATCTTATAAGAGACCGAATTAATATATAAATTATCTTATATAAGAAAAATGAGGTCAATCTTATTTTAAATGCAATATACAGTCAAACTCGGTTATTACTATCACGAAAATAGTGAGGTCTCGGATGTAATGAGGAAACAGTTAATTCATATCTTCATGTGATTATGGTAAGCATTTAAAAAAATACCGATTTTTTTTATATAACGAGTAATTTTTAAAACGAGAAATTTAGTCGGTCACATCTTCCTCGTAATAACCAAGTTCAACTGAAATTAAATTTATAATTTAAAAAAACTTTTAACCATAACGTATAATGTGTCGAAGGCGATTCATCTCCTTAACGAAGTGGCAACATACGAGTAGATAGACCTCTTTAAAACTTAAATAGAACTCGTGAAAACCCAAGCAACAAGAACAAAAAATAGATAACTGTCATATTCACATGGTTCTATGAATATTTTCTTTAATGTTCTTTTTTCCATTCTTTGCATTGATTTGGCTCGCGCTGTATTGGTTCCACAAAACAATAATTCAAGAAAAAACGTTCATATATAAGTATATTACGTTCATATTAATACTCTTGTTGCCACAATTAGAAAGAGGCGTGGTCTATCGACTGGAGATCTGGGGATCCCGGGCACATCCGTGCCTATCTTCATCAACGAGCACCTCTCCTTGCGTAATAAAAAATTGCACCTTACGGCGCGTCTAAGATGCAAGGAGAGGGGGTTTCGCTACACCTGGACGAGGGGGGGTACGGTATTTGTCCGGAAGAGTGACGGTTCTCCGGCACTCGCTATCAGGTCGATGCAGTGCATCGAAAAAAGCATTGTTTAATTACAATAATCATAATCTTTTTTGCCCTTTCCTTTTAATGTTAGTTTTTTTATCTTTTTATCTTTTTATTTTACTGGTCATCATCTGCGTTGATATGTCTCCATTATTATGTGATCGCTTAATTGTCTATATCGATTACCTACATTGGCGAGCTCCTTAATGTTTACTTACAGAACACAAGAGGTTTGCGCACTAAAACCGATGTATTTTATTTCAATTCTGCAACCAGCGACCACTCAATATTGGCTCTCACTGAAACATGGCTGGGTCCTGACATTGCGTCTAGCGAACTGTTCGATGCTAGGTACGATGTTTGGCGATGTGATCGTGGCTCGCGTGGTGGAGGTGTGCTCCTGGCATGTTTGTCTCACCTTAATGCTCGAGCCCGACCAGAATGGACATGTGAGGCTGAATCCATTTGGATATCATTGTCTCGCGGTACAAGTGGCCTTCCCGCAAATCTAAACATTACTTGCGTTTATATACCCAAAGGTTCAAATTATACTAAATATGTTGAAAGTTTTCTAGCACTACTCTCCAAGCTTGTCACAGATCGACCTGATGAAGATTTTCTTATTTTGGGTGATTTCAATATGGCAGACATTCACTGGTCCCATAGCGCGAGCAACCAACCCCTTCTTCCCTCAAACTTCTCTTCCGCTTGTTCAGGTACCTTCGTCGATTACATATCCTTACTAGGTCTTCATCAGTTTAACTCAGTTAAAAACTCTCTTAATCGCACCCTTGATTTAATACTCAGTAACACATATCGTGTGTCTGGAATATCTCACTCAGCTTCTCCACTTGTACCCGAAGACTCTCATCATCCAGCCATTGATTTTATTCTATCGTCGGGATCTCTTCATTCGTTGCGCGAATCCCAACGCAGTGTTTACCTTTTCAAAAAGGGAAACTACGAATTAATTAATAATTTCTTATCTGGCGTTGACTGGACCAACATTTTATCCACATCTCCTCTTAACACCGCTGTGGATGCTTTTTATGACGTGTTGCACAGCTCAATCGACCAATTCGTACCTCTTAAGCACTTCAAGAACAGTGCCAATTTTCCACTCTGGTATAATACTCCTCTAATTAAACTCACAAAAGAGAAGATCAAGTATCATAAACGATTCACAAGGTACAAAAATCCTCTTGACTATTATACCTTCTCATTGCTGAGAACCCGCCAGAAACGCATGGCCAGGGAGTGCTTGTCTCAATACATTCATTCTACAGAGCTGAATATTGCGAATAATCCGAAATACTTTTGGAATTATGTTAAAAGTAAGCGTAAGAATAATAATTCTCTTCCTAAGACAATGTGTGTTGGTGGAAGTATTTCAATGTGCGGTGGTAATAATATCTGCAATGCATTTTCAAATTACTTTCAATCCGTGTTTGTTGACGAAACCACCCCTGTCACCCCCAATCCCTGCGAGTCCTCTATCATCAATACTATCGCTGGCTGCCCCACTGACAGACCTACACTCGCCAGATACTTATCAGCCGTTGATATCAACAAAGGTGCTGGAAGCGATGGAATACCACCAATATATCTGTCCAACTGTGCTAAATCGCTCTCTGAACCACTTTCCATTATATTCACTCGTTCTCTGTCTGAAGGCTGCTTTCCAGATAAATGGAAAGAAGCCTTAATAACTCCAGTTCACAAATCAGGATCCAAAAACGACATTGAAAACTATCGCCCTATCTCCATTCTATCTACCATAAGTAAGATCTTCGAGCGTATTATATATGACAATCTATATCCTTCTCTTAAATGTATTTTGAGCGAACAACAACATGGTTTTCTCCGTAATAAATCTGTCCTATCAAATTTGATACCATTTACAGATTATGCTATATCGAACATGCACCGCGGACTCCAGACTGATGTCATATATACTGACTATGCCAAAGCTTTCGATAGAGTAAACCACAATGTACTTTTGGCTAAATTGAGTGGACTAGGAATTCACGGTGATCTCCTTAGATGGATAAACTCCTATATAAAAAATCGTAGGCAAGCAGTGGTGACTGGTGGCTTTAAATCAAACTTCGTGGGAATACCTTCCGGGGTTCCCCAGGGCTCCCATCTAGGACCTCTTTTCTTCATCCTATATATACACGACATTGGCAACTGCTTTCTCCACTCCAAGCATCTCCTTTTTGCTGATGATATGAAGGTCTTTCTGAAGGTTTCAGACACTTCTGACTGCCTTCGACTCCAGTCAGATCTTGACAGACTCTCTCATTACTGTATACTAAATAAATTATCCATAAATGCAAACAAATGTCATAAGCTTTCACTGACGCGTAAAATGAACCCTCACAAACATGTGTACTCCATCAATGGTTCCATAATATCCGATTCAGACCGCGTGAGAGATCTTGGAGTCACAATCGACCCTAAACTCACTTTCGTTAGTCATATTGATGACATGGTGGACAAATCTCTCAGAACGTTGGGATTTATACTACGCACATGCAAACCTTTCCAAAATATCACTGCCCTTAAAGTATTATTTACAACCATGGTTCGCTCACGCCTTGAATATGTATCTCCCGTTTGGTCTCCTTATTATGCGGCACATATCCAACGCATTGAAAGAGTACAAAAAATGTTTATTAAACATATTAATTTTAAAATGTGCAAGTCATTCTCTGATTACAAATCTGCCCTAATTTTTCACTCCTTGGACTCTCTTGAAAATAGACGTACTCTTCATGATATGATGTTACTTCATAAAATAATTCATTTTAAAATTGACAATTCTGAACTTCTCAGCAAATTGTCACTCAATACCCCCATGTCTCGCACGAGACACACCGCGAACCAAGTTTTCCACCTTCCTGTTTATCGCACAAATTACGCTCAGAGCGCGGCACTGTATCGAATCTGTGATATCTACAACAAACATTTTGGAGACATTGACGTCTTTCATTTGAGCGAGCGAAATTTTAAATAAGTGATCGGAGCAACATTTCGGCGCGGATGTGACCACGATGTAACATGATATTATAATACTTGTATATTACTTTTTATATTACTTTTTATTTTATTTTATCTTAATTTAATTTTTATTTCCAGTACTATAAGTATTTTAACTCTTAAATATTATGTATACCTTATTTTGTCTTAGTTTAACTTCAATGTTTCTCACTATCATTTGTTGATTGTTAACTATTATTTTTAATCTGTGGTAGCATGTAATTGGCCTTATTTTAATTATTCTGAATGTTTCTTTTATATATATATGTTATTGATATCGCTGTATGTTACCCTAAATAAAAAAATTAATAAATAAATATTGATATTGTGATATATAGGTACATATTTGTTATATTGGTATATTTGTTGTATAGGTATATTTGTTATAGAGGTATATAGATTGAAGATATTTTGGAATCTTGGGTTTGTCATTGTCATATGGTAACCTTCGAAAATGACGATGAAGTCTGCAACGATCTCCAAAACGTCGATCGAAGAGGGTTTACCGGACAATGGACATAAACAAATTCTCTAGAAATCTTAAATAATAGATTTATCATTTATTTATACTCGTATATACATAATACACAAATGAAACATAACAAACGAAAAACGTTTAAGTGATTCATTTGGACATAAAACGATGTAATAAAGATACGACAAAGATAAAACAACCACATGAAACCAAAAAATCAAAAAAACGTACAACTTAAACTACTGTCATTGCACTACAAAATATACAAAAATATAAGTAAATAATTTTTTTTCACATTTTACTAACTATGGAGCCATGCAATTAATGTTACATTTTTAGTAACACAGTTATATAATACATACAATAACATCTGAAAGCACGTCCATACAGTTTTAATAACTACATAAATTGAATATGCCTGTAATAATCAGAATGTCAAATTGCATTCCCCACAATCCCTTAACGACTGGTGTCTTACCCCAAATGTAATATCTCACAGAAGTTCAAGTAGGGAAGTGCATGGGTACATAAATCGCGTACCTACTGGTTAAAATGTAGGAAATGTGGTAGTTTAGGCTTTAATGCCCTCTACTTAATACAATAATTTGCAGATTTCATTGTATAATACTGTAATTTGTTATTTCTTGAATTGATATTTCATGTTCAATACATGTGATTATATGCAAGTTTTATTATAAATAATGCATCCGAAAAGTGTTGTATGCAAAATCTGTGCATTGTTTTAGATAATGTGTCTTTGTTTGTAGCAATATGATATTTTTTGTGAATATACTCGTATATAATACGTTACGTCAATCTATGTTGACATCATCAGGTGTCAAGATAGGTTGACGAAACAGCTGTCTTGCAAAATAAAAATACAATTGTGATACATAAAACAACGTTTTTTTAATTTAACAGTTTATAAAGTTAAAGTATCATAGTGTTTCGGCCAAAACAATGGTTCTTACCTGATCCGACTCCTCACATGGACGACTGTTAAATTAAATAACTTTGTTTTTTGTGTCACAATTGTATTTTATTTTACACGACAGCTGTTTCATCAACCTATGTTGACATCATCAGGTGTTACAATAATATATCGAATGTCAAATTTTCGTGATTTTTCGAATCTTTATGTGTTTTTGTTCCTGTGTCAATTTTAATAATTTCTTTGATATAATTTTGAAGTTCTTGCTGAAATTGAGTAAGGTACCTAAATATTTTAATTAAAAGAACGGTTAGTTACTATTAATAGGAGAAAATATTAAAGGTGGAAAATATAATTTTAAAAAATAATAATAATAATAAAACAGTTATTAGAAGGAACAATTACACATAGTATATAGTCAAAAACGATGAAACGATAAACAATAACAGGAATTACATGGATTAAATTAATAGGAAAGTGACAAAAGTTGAAGGTAATATTATTATTTTTTAGCTAGATTGTACAGTGGAAAAGTTTTTAATGTACTATATCACCACCGGCTGTCCCTCGTGTCCAAGGAAGACTGTCCTTCACGGTTGTGAGTCCGCATGTGACTGAAGAGCCCAATCCTGGACCCACATATTCTGGGCATCTGGGGCAGGGGAAGGCGCTTGTAATGGAGCCGTCACCGTCTCCCAGCGGTCTCTCCTTTCTTCTCCTCCTCCTCTCAGCGGCATAGCCACTGCGCTGTGCTTCAGAGTCTTGTGTGCCTATATGTACTGCTGTTCTCCACAATGTACTATATACTAATGGGGAATAAAAAGGAATTTCGTTATTTAAAACATTAAGTTTACATTTTTTGGTCTTTAAAATTTCTAATGATTTTTGAAAAGGAAGAAACCACGACAGTCTGCAACATTAGCGTGAATGGTGAAAACTTGGAGCAAGTAGTTGAGTTTGTGTATTTAGGTAGTATGTTTACAAGAGATGGGAGAGTGGAGAGGGATATTGAAAGAAGGGTTGGGCAGGCAACAAAGTGAATGGTGCACTTAAAGTTGTCATCGCAAACAAAAACCTATCCAAAAAAGCTAGAATGGCAGTGCACAATGGTGTTCTTCTACCGACCCTTATGTATGGAAGCGAAGCATGGAACTGGCAAAGGAAGGATGAAAGTAGAATAAATGCAGTAGAAATGAGATCTCTTAGACGAATGTGTGGTTATTCTGTGTATGATAGAGTGTCGAATGAAAATATAAGAAGTGAATGCGGTGCGAATGATGGTGTCATGAACAAAATAATGAAAGGATCATTAAGATGGTTTGGACATATGGAAAGAATGAATGAAGAAATAATGGTAAAAAAATTATATTTTAATGATGTAAATGGTACCAGAAATAGAGGAAGACCAAGGAAAACGTGGCACGATCAAATAAATCAAAAATTGAATGTCGGCCATGTGAGGAGTCAGAGAAATCGACACGCGTGCATGACACGATGTATGAATGTTGAGGAATCGAGAGAAATATGTCAGGAAAGAAAGGTGTGGCAGTCCATTCTTTCTGCCTACCCCTTCGGGGAGACGGCGTGATGGTTAGTTAGTTAGTTAGTTAAAATTTCTAAATTTTCTAATTTTTGAGGATTATTTGCTATATGTAAATTTTTTTAGTTTTCTTTATTATATGTACCAATGCTTATTTCATTTTATCCACTGATGTATGTATTTTATATAATACGCAGATTTGACCCAATATTTAAATTTGAATATATAAAAAATCATTAGTACTCAATTCCTTCACGATGAACACATCAAGCGCGAAGTCATTATCTGTCGTTACAAAAAAGTCGATTACACGGTGTGAAATAAAAATTAACGATACCGCTGCGGTCGGCACTTACCCCCTCGGTGCCGGGGCTGGCACCGAGGGGGTAAGTGAGTCCTATGGTTTCACATTCCTAAGCGTTGTTGTCGTGTAATGAAATGCGAGGGGCCCCCTATCCCTCAGCCCTGAGTTATGACGCTCGAGGGTTGCGGCGGCCACCCCAAGACGAAGAGGGAAAAATGTGTTTTTAATGATGCAAAAGTAGAGGTGATTTTTTCTGCTCCTGCTTTCTTCGCAGGAATGCAGAAGTGCTTCCGATTTGCCGGCAGACGCCACCGCTAACAGTCCGTGTCAAGTTTCATTGGGGATGTAATTTGTCCTGACTGACAGTCGGTAAGCAAGTGTAAATTCATTCCATTAGTTAATGTAATCTTTGCACCACTTATCAAAATTATAAAACATTTTATGGGTGGAATCATCACCGAAGAGAAAAATTATTAATTGCGATGATTCTTTCGATAACCACAAATTTCTCAAACTTTTCTTAAGGTGACATTTTTGGGTAATGTTATAATTATAATTTATAACTTACATGTTTTAATAATATATTATAAATTACAAAACTTAACCTAAAACGGCCGTTCACATTGGAGTTCTGGTCCCATCCCTAATGTATGGAAGCGAAGCATGGAACTGTCAGAAGAAAGATGAGAGCAGAATAAACGCGGTAGACATGAGGTCCCTAAGACGTATGTGTGGTAGAACGATATACGACAGAAACTCAAATGCTGATATAAGAAAGGAATGTAGAGCGGAACAAGGTATTGTGAACAAAATTATGAAAGGATCGCTGCGATGATTCGGACATATGGAACACATGGATGGAGAAAGAATGGTTAAGAAAGTATACGTTAATGATGTAAATGGAGTACGGAGTCGAGGCAGACTAAGGAAAACATGGCATGATCAAATTAATCAAATTTTAAATGTTGATCATGTTAGAAGTCGGAGGAATCGACGTGCGTGTATGACTCGTTGTATGAATGTGGAGGAAGCTAGAGAGGTTTGCCAGGATAGAGTAGTGTGGCGGTCCATTCTCTCTTCCTACTCCTGCGGGGAAACGGCGTGATGGTTTGTTTGTTTGTTTGGATAAAACTTCATATTATATTTATACGCCGTTCATATGCATAAAAATAAACAGTAGTATTCGACTTATACAATCTATAACGTTATTCAAATTCCAAATCGTGGATAGTCCTCGGATAATCCCAGATTATAAAGATACACCTTGATATGAAACAAAGCACAATAGTATACAGGTACTCGTGTACATGATGGCTCATATGAATTTTGTACGATAATTTATGAACAATATGCTGTTATTTATTAATTCGTTGAAATTATAAAATATTTAATACAAGTACAAAAAAACCATGGCTGAATGCACCTGCACCGTAAATTTAAATGTTTACTCAAGTATCGCAAATTCGCATATCGCTGGCAGCATTGCTGATTGACAGAAATAGATTTGCCTTGCGTTATCCTATAGTATTATTCTAATTATAAATCAATATTATGTTATCGGGCTTGAACGATGACTTTCATACAATAATTAATATGAATGAAAACTTATGTCTTCTAGGAGTCTTATTATATTTTAGACGAAATGACATGTTTCGCCCTTCTAAGCCATTGTCAAATGTAATGCCTTAGAAGGGTGAAACGTGTCATTCTATCTAAAAAAACTCGTATAATAAAACTCCTCGAAGATAGACATTTTCATTCATATTAATTATTTAATATGGAGATTTACATCACTGTTCAAGAAACAATAAATAACTTTCATAGAATGTTCAATTTTTAAAAAGCAATCAATGTCAAATAAAAATATTAAATCAGTATTTTTGATTAATTTATATATGGAGTGTCAATAAGATGTTTATTGTATGCGGATGACGCAGTCCTAATTGCAGACAACAAGCATGAACTAAAAGTTCTGGTCAAAAGTATGTACGAGGTATGCATGCGAAATGGTCTGATGATGAATATGAAGTCCAAGGTAATGATTTTCGAAAAAGAAGAAATCTTGACAGTCAGCAACAATAGCGTGAATATTGAAAATCTGGAGCAAGTAGATGAGTTTGTGTATTTGGGTAGTATGTTTTAAAAAAATGGATGAGTGGAGAGGGATATTGAAAGAAGGGTTGGAGCAGGCAACAAAGTGAATGGTGTACTTGACAAGTTGTCATCACAAACAAAAGCCTACCCAAAAATATTTAAATGGTAGTGCACAATGATGTTCTTATACCTAGCTTTATGTATGAAAGCGAAGCATGAAACTGGCAAAAGAAGGATGAAAGTAAAATAAATGCAGTGGAAATGAGATCTCTTGGACGAACGTGAATGCGGTACGAAAAATTTGGACAAATGGAAAGGATGAATGAAGAAAAGGTAAAAAAATATGTACTAACGATGTAAATGGAACTAGAAATAGAAGAAGGCCAAGGAAAACTTGGGACGATCAAATAGAACAAATATTGAATGTCGGCCAAGTGAAAAGTCAAAGAAAGTTGAGGAAGCGAAAGAAATGTGTCAGGAAATAAATGTGTGGCAGTTTATTCTTTCTGCCTTCCCCTTCGGAGAGACGGCGTGATGGTTAGTTAGTTAGTTTGTATTTTTGATATGATTATTTGTGAAACAAATAATCTTACATGTATTTTTGATATGATCATGTATTTTTGATATGATTATTTGTGAAACAAAATGCTGATTATTTCATTGATATAATATTTTTCGTCTTCGGCAGAATAGAGCTAAAAGTTATCTTAAAATATAAAATGTTTAAAGTTTTTGTTATCAAAACTTATTAATCTTATATTGTTTTCCAGATAACGAAGCTAGTAATAGTTCAAAAAAAGTTTTATGAATTGAACTCATATAATTAATAAAATATATCATGTGAATTAGCATTTAAGGATTTCAGAGTGTTAAATGTTGATTTCCTTCATTTAGCTCACCCCTCAGGTAATTAACTTCGTAAATTCATAAAGCGTATCAAATTATCTATCATTTAACAGTGCATCCGTGTTTACGCTGCACTAAAACTACCCCTTTATCTTTTCTGTTTCGTGGATTGTAGGATACATTTAATTCAAATTCAGAATGTCACTTTATTTCCGTTTGTACTAAGAGCCCCATTATTGCGAAATCTAAAATACCATCAAAAATAATGAGACGAGTGCAACCCATTGAACTCGATTATTGCCCTCCCGTATTAGTGCACAGTTGAAGCAGTTCAGCTGTTTGCGCAGTGAACCTCTTTCGGGGCAATAAGTCGTTTCCCGAGATCACAAAGCCGTGATTAAATCCTATAAAACGTAACACAATGCCAGCAAGGAGAGAGCGGCGGCAGTTAACGACACCAAGAAATCTGTCGATGGCAAAACGGCGAAACTCCCCTTCCCTAATGCGAACATTTAAATTTTAAGTTGAAATTAGAGTCGGGGCGTCGCATTATAGAAACAAATTGAGAGGTGAATATATTGTTCCCTCTTAGTATGAAAGGGATGTCGCTCCGATTACTCCGTAGAGCAATCATTAACAAAAAGTAAAATAAAAAATCATATAAAACTATAGCATATATCGTATATTGAGAATAAACAAATGATAAATGAGGCGTATAGAAACAAAGACGGCAATGTCAAGCAAAATACGAAAATAAGTTAAATATTCAGTTTGATACAGAAAATTTATTACAATCTGAGTGTACATTTGGTTTGAAACAAATCAGCCATTAAAGCATACATTTTCGACTTTTTCGAGTGTCAACAAAATTTCAGAACAAAAGCGGCAATTACCAAATGAACTAATCAGAATGCGAGAAATGGCATTTTTGAAGATGGCGTCCCATACAAATATCGTTCGTATGAAAAGGTGTTGATAACAAACATGGCAATGTCATGCTGCATTCAAAACAAAACCGGCAGTGTCAGAAAATTTGTAACAAAAACGGCCATGTCAATTATAAAATAGCAAGATATCTTGGAAAAAAAAACACGGGTATAAATAAAATTTACTCAAATTATAACTGCACGCTATGTTTTAATATTTAAAAATTGTTGCATCGTTTAACCTTAAACAGGTTTAAATTAAAACATTTTTCATTGTTCACCAACAATTTGATAATGCTGACATTGCCGTTTTTGTTTCTATACGCCTCAATTTTAATGTAATAGTTGGAAACGCGATTATGTATGATTGATTTTGGGGCGAATGCTATAATTCTATGATACACTCTACGATTTATTTCTAGAACGATGGTTTTAAACTCCATATTTAGTCTGTAATATTTATTCCAGAAATTTTATCTTAATTTATGGGAGTGATATGTTTTGCCTAGCTATATAGCATTATCAAATGTTTTTTAGATAATCCATTGTTTTGGCGGAAACACTTTGATATTTCAACATTGTTAACTGTTAAAAAAAAACTCTGTAATACTTGACGATGCTAGCTTTGGTTAACGAAACAGCTATCGCGACAATTTCGAAAGAAATATAATCAATTGTGATAAACTATATAATATTCCAACTGATTTTTTGTGTTGATTGTAACAACTGAGGATGCTAACATCGGTTAACGAAATAGCTTTCGTGACAATTTCGAAAGAAATGTAATCAATTGTGATATTCTATAATAGTGTTTTTATTTATACACAAATGTTTGTTTCTAAAATATCAATATTGTTATACATATTATCCCCTTGTCCTTCTATTTCCATCCAGTTTGGGTGACAAACGGTTAGTAAAACCGGGTGGTGGTGATCAGAACCCTTTATTTCTAAAGACTAAGATTTAATCATTTCCACTAGCTTGTTAATTTTTTTAAGAAAGTGAACAATAATTTCCCCTCAAATATAGATTCTATTCATAAAAATCGTTGTTTTGTTTAATCTACCCGTTTAATCGTTGTGATTTTTTTTGTATACAATACATCGTTTTAATCCAATTACTGTGTACTTGTACAATTTGATATTAGCTATTATATTGATTATCATGAGATGAGATATTTAGCTAATCTATCGCCATCTTAATGTCACGTGAATTCTACACCAGACCAAAAACAGAGTGATAATCACACTGCTATCGCCGGGTGTCAAACCTGGGACCTTCGGTGTGGCAGTCATAGCACTTGCCACTCTTCCATGAAGGTCGTCAATATGTATAACATATACGAGTATATATTAAATGTGTATTTATTTAGCAATATAATTATTTTTTACCACATACTCGTATATAAGAACCCCTATTATATTTTTAACTAAAATACATTACTAAATACATTTCTCATCCCCCTGATTTAAATTTTCTATAAGTAACACCCCTGGAACTTCATTTACGGGGGTGTATTTTTATCTTTGGGTGGCTAGTAGTACCTCTTCACTAATGCACTTTTGTAGAACATCGGGTGTAGAGGGATGAAGAAATGGAATTGAGTGGTGAGAAAAGAAGAGGAATGAAGAGAATTGAAGGGAGATGAACGGCTTTAGACTGGTGGCCAATGAAATAAGATAAATATGGTTTTAAAACTCAATAAAATTCTTTATTGATAATTCATTTCATTTTCGTTTATATTATATATTTGTGATAATTTTTTTTTAAATTAGAAATCACTAAGTCAAATGACGTCAGGTTTTCTAAAATATCTCTTTTTTCTATTATAGACGTTTCATTATATTTTTGCATCAATACGAATTATTTAACATGAATCATTGTTCGTGAATGTATTTTTTTTCAGTGACATGAAATAACGTTATCCCGCCATTTAGAGAGTTGAAAATATTGCTTCTTTCTAATAATATGTACGTTCAAGAAAAATAATTTCTCTCCAGAAACATCTCTAATGTAATTAATACGAACAAAAACGTATGTTTTCTAAGAGTTTCATTATATAATATTCCAAGGTATGGACCTATTTCGTCTTGCTAATGTTTTATCAGTTATGAAACATTTGATAATGCCTAAAGACAGACGTTTTCATTCATATTGAAAACATTGTTTTATAAGAAGTTCTTGATCAAGAAAAAATATATCTATATTGTAGTATTGTGGTTATTCATATCTTAATATATATAAATAATAATAAATATTTTTTACGTGATTATTTTATGTGCTCTATTAAACGTTTTTATTTTGTCTTTTTCGGAAAACAAATCGACGACTCATTACAATCAGCACATCAGTGAACTTCTAAATTATTTAATGAACTCTACGAAGAGGTTATTACTATATAATAAAACTAATAGACTTCAGTGTGCGCGGGCTTTCGTATCATAACTCGCGAATTAACCGACATCGTAATGCCGAGATGGTTATTATTATGAGTCTCATCCTCCACGTCAGAATAGTTCGGAACACATTCTGATTACCCATTCGTTTAGACATTAATTTCCTAAAAACATTCCGCAAACAGAAGTCTTTGAACTACACATCTTTCCTAATTGATTCATGAAAACCATTAAAACTTTCGTGGAGTCGGTAAACTTTCCTAATGACATTAATGCTGACGTAGCATCCTTTGATTTAATTTTGATTTCAACTCAAGCGGAGTCCGTAATCTTTAGACTCGGGACGTATCTCAGTACTCCGGATGTATACTCATATAATATAATACGTTCCGGTAATATCGTTAATGGATGAAACATTTGAATATCATCAAACCATTCGTTTCAAATATTTTAAGTATTTATCAAAAGTATTGCGGTTCCACGAGAATGAATATCATCTGAAAAGCACAAACTTGGTAAAATTTTAAAATAATCAATAAAAACTAATGGATAAACATTTCTTAACCCAATTACACCATCTATAACGCTAGTTAATTACTATTACGTATTGCCAAAAAGTTGATGCGACCGCATCTTCAAAGCTATAATAAAATTTATTGAAAGTTAAGGCATCAACACTGTGGAATTCCATAGTAATCTACTTTGGGAATTAATTAAACATTGTTTAGACCACTTTTTTAATAAAAATATATTAAAATACACGACATGTTTCAGAGGATACCTCCATCTTCAGGTGTAAAAATATTAGGTTATATTTTTTACACCTGAAGATGGAGGTATCCTCTGAAACATGTCGTGATTTTAATTATTTTTTATGAAAAAAGAGGTTTAAACAAAGTTTAATTAATTCCCAAAGTAGATTGCTATAATAAAAATATGCTAGTATGCAATAATTATTATAAATCAATCGTACCCTTTAATAATTATGAAAATATAATATTTGTTTTCAAAATGTTTTATTAAATTGTAAGGGAATGACACGTATCGCCTTGACATTATAAAATATAATTTAAAAATGCCTTTACAAGGAGAAACATGCATTTCTCTTTTATTCATCTTCTCATTTATTGATCTGTTTAGCCAAGGTATCAAATTTGATCCTGTGATGAAGACCTCCAGCTTTCCCTCCATCTCTTTGGTAGTCATCCTGGTAGCCCTTTACGGCCCTCTGGAATCTAGTACATCACGTACTTGGGAATCCTCGCTGGGTCCAGCTTCTCAATGTGGTCCCTTCAGGATCGCCTCTTGGTGTCAGTATGTATGTCTTTCCCATTTAAAATAATAAAACTTCTGAAAATGAGACGTTTTCATTAATATTATATAATGAATTAAGTATGAAGTATCATGTCATTGTTCAAAAAACAATTACCATAAGATGTTCATAAAGCAAACAAAATTAACATTATGACTAGTATTACTTAGGAATAATTCTTCTGTACATTTCTTTCTAATTAATCATTTTCATCTTATAATTTTTTTAAGATTAAGGTCACATTTATACACCTGTTTAAATAATTATGATTCTTCTTCTTCTTTTTCACCTGTCACACCTCCGTGGTGCATAGGGCCTCAAGGAACCTTCTCCACCCGACTCTATTGCATGCCTGATGCCTAACATCATCCCAAGTGAGGCCTGCTGCTTTAACATCATCCTGCAGGGCTTTTCTCCAGGTGGCTCTAGGTCTACCTCGCTTCCTCTTTTCTCCCATAGACAATTATTAATATGAAGTAAAACGTCTGTTTTCTAGAAGTATTATATTATTTTATGCAAATGACACATTTTACCATGATTAAGCAAAATAAATGTAATGCATTAGCAAAGCTAATTTTCTTATTTAGAAACTGGTTTTTCCATTAGTATTAATTATGTAATATGGAGTTTTACGTCTTGTTTAAGAAACTATAAATATGAACATGTTTCTTGATTACATTTATTATTCCAAATAACTGACATCTTCGTTTCTATTGAGATACGATTAATTCTTAATGATTAACCCGTAATGGGTAAAATCCAGTATTTGTCTTTGTATACATTAAAAAAAAAACACAAAAATATTTATTTTGCCTAAGCATAGTAAAGCGTGTCATTTCCTTTAAATAATGTAATACTTCTAAAAAACAGATGTTTTACTTGGACCTCATCATCCAACGAGACATGATTTCTGTGTCACAGATCGTCAGATCTATTAAAAGAAGAAGAAAAGAAAAATATGTTTCTTGATATTAACATTATGCGTATCCAATGTTCCAAATGTAATGACGAAGAATATTACGAACCTAAAAATATTTCCAACAAATTTATTCAAGGAGATATCCGCGCTTGGGATTATTCGGTTCCCTAAGAAATACACCCAAATTTAATTAGGTAAATATAACAGGGAAAAATAATGAACGCCTCCCTCACGGACCCATTCCTTATCTCATTTCTACGAGTCTTTATATTTTTAATTTAACACTAAATGGTTTCGGATGCGCTTAAACTAATACAATATTTCAAACATCCTCTCGTTTACGTTTTAATAATGAATTTATTACGTTATTACATTCTGTAATTATTTTCATCGGAAATTCAATGTTTAAGAAACACCAAGAGGTAGGAATAATATAACCGATCCCCTAATAACTAATAATTTCATTTGAACTTTCTCAAAAGTTGGGCGATTCATCTTAATTAAGAATATGGCCGCCAATTTATTAAGGGTAAAAACCGGGCTCCTTAGTGGCATCATATTGGACATTCTAAATTATTGAAACCCCCGATATTATTCATTCATTTAACAAACTTTTAGTAATTGAATCAAAACGCATTTTAAATTAGGAGTTAGTGAAAGTTTGCCGAGGAAAAATCACTTTGGTGATTAAGAGTGAATTTAAAAAATATTTATGTTCTGCAAAAATAAGGAAACTTGAAAGTTACTTGGTATGTATGTATTTTTACCATACTTTAACACATTACGCCCAAAATGAAAATGATTTGTTAATGTCATTTATTTATATTTATTTATATAACAATTATATTTCAAACTGATAAATAGTTAGATAAATATTTTCAACTTTAAAACATTGAGATTTGTTTTGTACTAAATATTGTTTTCATTTAGATTTTTATAATTACTGTAAATATAATTATTTATTTTTGTGATAATAAAATTTTTGTATTATTAAGTTTTTATATAATCAGCAAAAGATAATAAATAAAAATAATAGATTTATTAATTAAAATTTTATGGAATGAACGTATATTCAAAAGACAAACAAATGAATTTAAAAACATACATAATTTTTCGGGGTACAGTGGGCAATGAATTTTAATTATAAAAGATGGAATTTAAATACAACTTCTTGATTAAGCAACTAAGCAAATGTGTATTTATCCTAAGAAGTTCTACTAAAATTAAAAATACATTTAAAACTTTGTTCGTTAAAGTCTTTAAAAAATATTGTAAATATAAGACGTAAAACAAAAATACATATAATATAATAGTTTTATCAAAAACATCTACAGCATTTTCTATCCTAAATAAATCTTATCGCTATATAGAAAATACGTATAATTAAAACATGACTCCAACAAACTAATTTGTATTTGAGAGCCATTAAGTCTTTAGTGATTTTTTTGTTCGAAATTTGATAAGATGCGATGGTCCCATGTCAGATTTCCATTGTTTTATGATTCCCTCCCCGGTATTTATCGGTCAACTATAACGCTTACTACTTGCTGTATATTGTATCCAAGGAAAACTATATTAGCTAACTAACTTACCATCACGCCGTCTCCCCGAAAGGGTAGGCAGAAAGAATGGAGTGTCACACTTTAACCGATGCGGCACTCCATCCTTCTCTTTTCGCCCCGCAGGAGACGCGGTGTGATGGGTTGCGAACCTCATCGCCACCAATAGGCATCTCCCGCGCACACTTCGATCGTCCAACATCCACAAAAAAAATCTAAAACAAATAACATAAAATACAATGATGTAAAATAAAATAACAAAATAAAAATAATTTAACACAACATGTTCTTTATAGATGGTGCACATATTGTCTATTTAATTTATGTTCCACGTATCTACAGTTTTTATTAAATAAACAGTAATAAGGCACTTAAAACAAACCAACACCAGCAAGAACATTAAAATAATATTGAAGAAATTATTCATATTGTCATTGGAACACATAAAAATATTATTTTTACACTTCAATTGTTTGTATTAACGAAAGTTTAATAATATATTATTTTAAATATGATAAAATATTATATACTTGAAATACAATATTATTATCATATTAGTGATAGTAAATTCAGAAGACTATAGAGAGTATCTTGTCTTTATCATGTCGAACCATCTCTCATGCGTTCCTGGTATTATATATTATATTTTACCTGTTCAATAGATGCCTTAAACTTTAATTTTGTTTGTAATATCTTTTGAGAAAATAAACCGATTTGATTTGGTTTAATACTTTGTAGATATGTGTATAACTAATATTTTCAAATAATTCAATTTAGAAGTTATGAAACTCAGGTACAAAAATATAAATGGATCCACAGAACATGAGACTACTATCATTAAAAATTCTTTTTAACCGTCTTCAACTGTCTCAGCCATTTCTGCGGCTGCAGACCTATTATGTTTCCCCCTACCTCTTTGTTCCTGTCTACCACCAAAGAAAACCATTTATTCTTAGTTCATTATTTCCTTTGCAAATCCTTAACACTTTTTCTCGTAACAAAAATAAAGCAATTTTATCACTGCTCGCATCGAGAATGATAATGAAAAACCCGGCGAGGTACAAAAGAGTACTCTAGGGGAATGCATCTCAAGCATTATCCGGAAGTTATAAAGTGCATTGGAATAGCAGTAATTAAAAGCGACCCCGATACAAAAAAACCTAACGTTTCAACTGTGCGAGTCATTTTCTATAGGTAAACAATTTACTATTTTAGTAAGTGCCTCAATACTTGACTTGGGGTTTGCGCTCCGGAAACCAGGATTCATACCATAAACGCGGAAATGTCTCGGTACTGAGGCAATATACCGGTACAGTCCACGGGAGCATTTACTGGAACGAATCGGATCGCTTCGTTCTTTCTACAGCCAACTTGATTAAAGTTTTTCCTTTTGACGCTATCAGACAAGTAGGAATCCGACGATTAATGGAAATTTTAGGGTTTCCTTAAATCCTTTAAAATAAATAGTTTTCTTAGAACACAGAAAACGTTATTTGATAAAAAATGCTTTGTTTATAAGACTAGTTTATTCCTTATCTTCTGAAAGAATGAACTAGTAAATCTAGCAAAATGTTATTTTTCTTATATTTAAATAGTACAGTTGATTGTGTTTTAAAAAGCTTTCTCTCACTCTCTCTTACCTCATGATTGAGGGTCGTGTCCATCCTGTAAACCATTGACCATGGCACGCCATGCACTCCTGTCTCCCGTCAGGCCCCTGACTTCAGCTAATGAGAGACCAGTCAGATTCCTGATTCGATCGGACCAGCAGCAGCTCGGTGGTCGTGCCTGAGGTCGCCTTCCTTCCAATATGCCCATGATGATGATCTGAATCAAATCTGTAAAATTGTATGCATATTATTATTACGTCTTACTGTTATTATATAACTAAATACAATCAAATACGTTTTCCGTGAAAATGAATATTTCTATATGAAATGATAAACTCTCCCCTCTGCGCTATGAATCTTCTCCTGTAATCGCTGGAGACGTTCGGGTAAAACAATGAGTTGTTGTTCTCCCAACCCTCATCAGCACGGATAAAAAATATTAGGGATGGAATGAGCGTGGGGGTACTAATTTTCAATAAAACAACGCGATGGCTGTGCCTTACGAAAACGTATTTTTAGTGTTTCGCAAAATTAAATTATTTGTATTTATACGCAAAATATAAAACTTTAAATACCTTTCTATTATTTTATACAATTTATTATATAAAGCAATCAATGCGTAGATGACTATAATTTACACAAATCCAATTACTTTAAGAACGACTTGTTGATAACTTTGTATTATCACAACACTTATTTACATCGTATACGAGTACATACATGTTTCGGGAAACAGACTTCTCTTCTTTTGTGTATAGTTGATGAAATTTTAACAATTATTTTGCCAATTACTTTTGTTCATCACTTTATATTACATATGTTTTTCTTTTGTTTACAGCAGATCGTTTGAACCCAATAACTGTATATAAATTGTTTTTAACTATTATGATGATTCTCATGACATATTATGGTAAATAGCTAATCTTTCACCATTTTTTTGTCACGTAAATTCTACACCAGACCAAAGACAGCGTGATTTCCCTTCGGTATGACAATCAGAGCTCTTACCACTCTGCCACGAAGGTCGTCAACAATTATTATTATTCTTCTTCTTCTTCTTCTTTTAGACCTTTGGTCTGTTCCTGTCATCAAGCTGTCCTATCTTGGGAAGTCGACTCCCAGCTATCCCTCCATCTCTTTGGTGGTTTTCCGGGGGGACGGTAGCCGGCAGGAATCTGATGCGCCACAGCGTGTGGGATTCTGATGGGATCCATCCTCTGCACGTGCGCATTCCAGTATCTTCTACGTTGTCTGCCCCATCTCACGACATCTTCCACCTTGCAGATTTCGCGGATAGCCGTGATCCTCACCCTATCTCGGAGAGTCTTTCCTGCTATCATCCTCAGCCTGCGCATCTCTGCATATAATTATTAATTGGATAATATTATATATAGTGCGAAATTTACAAAAAAAAAATCGGAATACCGTATTTTTGATATACAGGTATGTTTCTTGACAATATATTAGCATTTTTATTTTATTACATTAAATAAAACGTTATTTTATTAAATTTTTAATTGTATCTCAATAGAGACGAAGAAACAAACTGGAAACTGAATATGGATGATCAAGGTGTTTACAGGACTTATGACCTGTCATTGGTTGGGTTAAGCGCACGCTTTATGTAATTACAACATTCCCCATTCCACCATTGTTATTATGATCATGTATGATACATTTTTGGAAGTTGTATATATACTCCAAATTCATACTTATCTTCACGTGGCAGTTCCAGTCAGCCATCTATGTAGATTTGATTGTACTAATTAATTTTTTAAGATCAATCTATACATTTCACAAATATTCGTTATTTTATTATTTATTAATGTGTAATCAATCAATTATGTACACACTGTATATTGTATATTTAATAAATAAAGTAGGGGGGATTAATTCATAAATATTTTTCGAAAAATAAAGAAATATGACAGTCTGCAACATTAGTCTAAGCGGTGAAAATCTGGAACAAGTGGATGAATTTGTTTATTTCGGAATCATGTTTACAAAAGATGGGAGAGTGGAGAAAGATATTGAAAGTAGGGGTTGGGGCAGGCAACAGAGTAAATGGTGCACTTAAAGTTGCCTATCCAAAAAAGCTAAGATGGCAGTGCATCATGGTGTTCTTGTGCCGACCCTTATGTATGGAGGTGAAGCATGAAACTGGCATAAGAAGGATGAAAGTAAAATAAATGAAATAGAAATGAGATCTCTAAGACGAATTTGTAGTAAATCTGTACATGATAGAGTGTCAAATGCAAGTATAAGAAGTGAATGCGGTGCGAATGAAAGTGTTGTGAACAAAATAATGAAAGGGTCGTTAAGATCATTTGGACACATGGAAAGAATGAGTGAAGACAAAATGGTGAAGAAAGTATATGAATGGAGCTATAAAAAGAGGAAGACGGAGGAAAACGTGGCACGATCAAATCAATCAAATATTAAATGTCAGGTACGTGAGGAGCCGGAGAAATTGACGTGCGTGCATGATAAGACGTAAGAATGTAAGTAAGACGTGTGAATGTAGACGTATGATTCAAGATAAGAGTGTGACGATCCATTCTTTCTGCCTACCCCTCCGGGGAGACGGCGTTATAGTTAGTTAATTAATTGATGAATTGGCAATCAACCTAAAATGTTTTGATTTATTATCGGTCCATATTTATTATGATATTTATAATATAAAAAAAATTAACAAATTAAATGTGAAATAATTGGAAACGCTATCGTTTTATAATCTCATAATTATGATAGATTTAGTTATTTTGTTACTTTTAATCCATTTTAATACTGGAAATCAAAATCAGAAATGAAATTAAACTACATGTTTGTAATATTAATACCAATAGCAAGGAATAAAGCACTTTGACAATAAATTCTTATACAAACAATTATTTGATAAAATCTATTTTCCGTCGCTGGAAATACCCTCTTCGTACTTTATCAAATAAACCATTAAACATTTCCACTTGAATCCTTCGTTATTATTCGATTTACTTTTCTTCTTATCTTTTGTGTTCAAACAAATGATACATTTCCTCCGAATAGCAGCTGTTGTGTATTGCTTAATTCAATCCCAAACGTTGGTATTAATTAATCTTTACCGAAATTCCGTTTGTTTTTGATTAAATTCAGACAGGGAATAGAAATATTTGGACAAGACGCGATATTTGCGAGTTTGTTCTTTATTATCTTATCACCAACACTGAGAAATATAAGTAAATGATTTTAATGACTTTGATTTTACAAGTTAAATGAAGTTTTAGTTAAATTTAAGACGTTTACACTGTGGACAACAACAACAACAACAAACGATCAGGCCGTTTCCGGCGTAGGCAGAGAGAATGGACCGCCACACTACTCTATTCTGGCACACCTCTCTAGCTTTCTCCCCAATTAATACAGCGAGTCATACACGCACGTTGATTCTTCCGACTTCTAACATGACCAACCTTTAAAATTTGATTAAATTGGTCGTGCCATGTTTTCCTCAGTCTGCCTCGACTCCGTACTTCATTTACAACATTAATGTATACTTTCTTAACCATTCTTTCTCCATCCATGCGCTCCATATGTCCGAACTAACGCAGCGATCCTTTCATAATTCTGTCGTATATCGTTCAACCACACATACGTCTTAGGGACCTCATCTCTACCGCATTTATTCTGCTCACATCCTTCTTCTGCCAGTTCCGTGCTTCGCTATGGAATTCCTCATATATCGTTCTCCCGATGATGAAGGTGAAAGCCTTCGAAACATGTCGAGAAAAATAATCTCAATGGTGTAAAAAAGGCAGTGATTTAATTCACAAAAAATCGTAAATTTATTTTCATATATTTATAATATTTATACTAACACGAATTTTTGAGATTTTTCTCGGATTAACGTTTATAAATATATAAATCCACTTTTATTATCTCATCCTGATACAGTTCCCTCCATTATGATACACAAGTTGAAGATTTATTGTTATTTTTATTATCTTTTTTCCTAAATCAAAAAACGTATCTATCAAAACTAACATAAAAAAGTTATTTTGAAGACATAATAATTTAGATACATATCGAGATCAATAAACTCTGGTTTCTTGCAGTTTTATTATATTTTGTGTGAACAACATGTTTCACCTTGATTATCCAATGTGAAACATATAAATAAAGTAATACCGTTTATTTTGTGAAAAACATTTACAACAAGTTTTAAAACATTTACAAAATTAAAAAGTGTTTTTAAAATAAAACTTGTAGAAAATCTACTTTTTCATGCATTCTTGTAATTCTAATGTTCATAAACCGATAAATAGATAAACTGATTTAAGTTTAGAAACGGTATTTTAATTCCATAAAATCGAAATGATAGAATTCCACAGCTTTAATTTTTTTTTTAAGTTTCTAGTTTTTGGTATGTGTAAGTTGATTAATAAATATTTCAAATTGATATTTTAAATTGTTTCAATTATTCAAATTGATAAATCGTATATAACGAATCATTATATAAGTCTGTGGTACTATTATGTTAGATTTATTACATTTGTTGTTATCTATTTATGTCTTTCTAATCACACTGCTATAAGATAGCGAAAATATGTTGACATGAACTTCTTACAATGTATTGTACGAGTATTACATAAATACATTTCTTCTCATCGTGACACCATACAATGGTTGATCTAATTTAGTGGCATTATTTAGATTATAGATGATCAGGAATCTTTGAATCTAACCGTCATCATATGTCTTTCAAACAAGAATTTAGATGTATCCCATTGAATATTCTTTTAACTTTTCATATCACGATTTGATCTCGCAAACTCGCATTAATTAACGTATTCGTAACTTATCTTATCGTATCTGTTCTTTTTTATCTTACGCTTTTCCTTCCTGTTCGGTCGAAAAAATCGCCGAGTTCGGTGAATTATATTATATTACGCACGTCAAAATGAGAGTTTGATATTCAAAAAAATATATATTTACGGAATGTGGCATCAAATAACATTTAAAATCTTTAGTGATATTTGTCATAATCTAATTGTTAAAATTACATAAATATCGGCATGCGACGTTCCAAGCATTTCAAAAACCAAAGAACGAGATGACCACTCATGTGAATACCTCGGCCCCGACTACCGTTTAGATTCGATATCTAGGCCCAGGAATAAATACGTGGATCTCTCGCATACCCGAATAGAGAAGAGGCAATAGTGTGACCAATAGAGTGTTTTAAGACAGTCGTAAGAGTATATTCTTTAATCTACTCGAATTTTCAATCCAATGTTCTTCCTCTTCATTCTCCTTCTTTTAAGAGATCTGACGATCTGTGGCACAAAAATTATTTCTCCAGAGATGATAAGGTCCAGCTGTCCTACATCTTTTAGGTGGTCTTCCAGGTGGGCGGTGTCCAGAGAAGATACAATGATGCATATTTTTATTGTATTAGTAATAAATCTCAATTTTTAAATACTTATTCCTAGGGATATATTGGTAGCGAAGTCTTGCACTCCGTCCTTTATTACTCGTACGTTCGGTCTTCCGCAGCCCTCTTTAGCACAATACTTGTATATGAGACTAAATTCATGTTCTCGCACACGTTTTTCAGATACTCTCATTGAGAACGCCCCCTGTAATTTGTCCCCACAACCAGTGGCGTTACTCCCATAGAAGCCCAGAAGCCCGGCTTGCGTAAGAAATTTTGAATCAAAACCTTTTCTGGCTTACAGAGGTTCAGCTCTTGTGGCTATTCCTCTTACGTCTGATGAGAACATTGTTGGAAGGTGATTTGGTGGATTGTTATTATCGCCATCTTATTGGTGGTCGGCCACGTGGTCGGGAACCCTCTGGTATACTATCTCGGACTCTCTTTGGGATCTCATTTCCTCGCATACGGAGGTATGCTTGTTCCAGTGTATTCTACTTTAGCGACTCCGTCTGACAATGTCTTCAGCCTTGCAAACTCTTCAGATTTCTGTATTTGTTATTTAGTTAGGATTTATTATCTTCTTCTTAGTCGCATTCCTCATGACGGAGTCATGTCCATCTCGTAAACTATCTACCATGGCTCGCCATGTGCTCCTGCCACCGATCAGTTTCCAGGCTGCAGCTGTTCAAAGGCCATTCAGACACGTTTTGATCGGATTCGCTCAGTGTCTGTCGTTGTGAGCGCTTTTCCTCTATTTCCCCATTATTATGAACTTTTTAAGGTTGTCCTGGATTTATTTTGTAATAATACAATTATTTTCAAGAGATGGAGAGATAGTTGGGAGTCAACCTCCCAAGAGAGGCCAGCCTGATTTCAGGGACAGACCAAAGGTTTATAAGGAGAAGAAGAAGAAAGAAGAGAAGACAATTATTTTCATCAATGTGTAAATGTATCACGGTGAAATATGTAGGAAAAATCTTAACAACCACATTCAAATAACGAGTCATACACGCACGTCGATTCTTCCGACTTCTAACATTACCAAACTTTAAAATTAGATTAATTTGGTCATGCCATGTTTTCTTCGGTCTACCTGGACTCCGTACTCCATTTACATTATTAACGTATACTTTCTTAACCATCCTTTCTACATAAATGCGGTTTATATGTCCGAACCAACTCGGCTATCTTTTCGTAATTCTTAACCCTTCATAAAAAATTTCACTCAATATTCATTATATTTAAAGAGATATTAGTATTGGGTTCACAGTAGGGGAAGGCTAATGAATATAGTTGTATCCCTTATCCTGTATTAACATCTTGAGTAGTCAAATATTATTGATATTTACAAATTTACTGTTTCTTGAACAATGATGTAAGACTCCATATTAAATTATTAATATGTAGGAAAAAACGATAGTTTTCAAGGAGTTTTATTATAATATAATATTTATGTATGACATGTTTCGCCCTTCTAAGGCATTATCAAATGTCATTTGATAATGCCTTCGAAGGGCGAAACATGTCATACATAAATATTATAATAAAATCCTTGAAAACTATCGTTTTTTTATACATATTAATGATATTTACGAAACTTCATTTTATCAGTTTGTAAAATATGTAACTAGCGGTTAAATTATTTAATTTTTTGTACAACAAAAGATGTCGCTGATAGTCCAAAGTATAGTATAATCTTGGAATATTCGAGTCACTATAAATGAGCCCCAAGCATGGGGCCATACGCTATCTGACAATGTATTCAATGGCCCCACGTTTGGGGCTGTACGATCGGAGAAGTAAATGAACACGCGTTATCTTTTCAATGTTTACGCGGCTAACGATATCAATTGTTGGAAAAACTGTACGAAGATCGAAGGCGAGTCGCCAAATTATAATATATCTCGTCTTTAATTCAACGCCCCTTGTCTCACATTGTTAGAAAGTAATGGGACCAATTTACATGTATGACCACACCGCAGTGCGCGCAATATATGAGCACTACGTTACTAGGTAAAGTTTCTAGCATAAATTACGCCGGGAATTTCGATGGTGTTTTAGTAGGTCGTTCATGCTGTTGTCCCAAACTCGGGGTGCCTACGTAGATTAAGAGCTATTTTACTTATTATTACTTCGTTAATTTGTTTACTCTGCAAAGTAATGTAGAAAATTAATTTTAATTTCGTATCAATATTATCATAGAAGAATTGAATATTCGCCTCTTAGCAACAAATAGATCTTTTCACGGGTGTAAGAAGCTTCTGGGCTCTAAGTTACTCAGCAGGAATACCAAACTTTTAATATTATATATAAGACTATCATAATTCCGGTAGTCACCTACGGCTGTGAGACATGGTCTCTAATGCAGAGACAGGAAAGCAGACTAGCAGTTTTTGAGAGGAAAATACTGAGAAAAATTTTCGGGAGGATGGGACTTACAGAATTAAAAGAAACCTTGAACTTGAAGTACCGATTAACCAGGAAACAGTAGTGAAAAGTCTCAACGCCTACGGTGGGCTGGCCATGTGGAAAGAATGCCAGAGGATAGATCACCACAAATTATATCCAGATGGGTACCCCGCGAAAAGAGACCAAGAGGCAGACCGAGAAAAAGATGGGCGGATTGCGTGGAAGAAGATTGGGAGAAAATGGAAGGTGCTGAGGAATGGAGAGAGATGACCAGAGACAGAAGTCAGTTGAGGACCGTTGTGGAGGAGGCTAAGTTCCACACCGGAATGTTGCGCCGAGAAATGATGATGATCAATATTATCATATGAATTTAGTTAACCAGGCTGCAAAGTGTATTTGAACTTACAATATTGTTAAACCAAAGCGTTATGAATACTTATTTATCTTTTCTTACTTTGAGGAAAAACTCAGTTTTTAATAATTAATAATTTGTTGAACGTTTGCACTGTGGATTTCTAATGTAATTGGAATGGAATAAATAACATGTTAATTAATAATGGAATTATTTTAATATATAATATATGCCTGAAATTGGAGGAAGCCGTCTCCCCTTTATTTAAATAACTATTTCCACTATTTGTCTTTACTTAGAGCGACCGGTTTTGCCAAGCTAATTGGCATCGACAGATTGGTGACCACGGACCCAGCCTGGCGAAACCGGTCGCTGTCGAAATAAAGACAAGAAGTGAAAGATATGAAAATAAGAATTAAGTTGATATATTTTTATTTATTATATAGGTATATTCAGGGCCTACTTGTGTTTAACGTGGACCGGTTTCGACAGCTTGCTGCCATCTTCTGGTACCTACATCAAAATGTATTTAGTTTATATAATATATTAGGGGGCTACATATATTTTACTGATTCTGAATAATCCGTTATTAAGTTGTAAATGTTGTTGTTTTCTATATAATTAAAAAGCACTTACAAAGTGACTAATTTTGTAAATGATATTATGTAAATTTATTTTGTTTTGGGCTAGTTTACTACTCGTATATGACTGACTTATTCTCGGAATGATTCTATATAATATATTTTTTGTGTTTGGATTAGTTAAGTTAAACTATTTCAATTGTCTTGTGGACCGGTTACTAGTGTCTGCGAATTCCCCACTGAAGTTCTGAAACAAAGATAATTAGGGCAGATTACATATTATTAAGAAGGTAAATAACTATTATTGAAAAAACATTTGAATTGAATTTTATTGTTTACAGTGGATATAGGAAAAATGAATGTACGTGCATCAGTTGATCATTTAATATTGTTTTACGCGTGTAATTTTTAAATGATAAAATGTAATCTAATAGAACATTTTATGTAATATTATGTTTATTTTGTTATTGTATTTTATACCATTGTATTTTATATTATATGTTTTAGATTTATTTTGTGAACGTTGGACAATCGAAGTGTGCACGGGAGATGAGTTTCACTACCCATCACACCGCGTCTCCCGCGGTGGCGAAAAGACAAGGATGGAGTTCCGTATCGGTTAAAGTGTGGCAGTCCATTCTTCTGCCTAACCCTTCGGGGAGCTGACGTGATGGTTAGTAAGTTAGTTATTTTTTAATCGGTTAATTTGTAAGATTTCTAACCTATCTAATTTTGGGTCTTTAGGTTGATCATGAAAAATACTAGCGGTGTTGGTATTATATAAATCATACATTTTATATGGAATCATTTTTTATATTTATTATTTTAAAAATAACTTCTACCAACAAATTTCAATTAAAAATTCTTTTTTTTAAGAAGTGAATGTATTTGTTGAAAAAGACATCGTTTTATTTAATTATTATTCAAATTATAAGGAACTAGAAATGTTTAAAAATATAGAATACTAAAGAGGATTTATTTTCTTTGTCAAAGTAGGTTTATTGGCAAACTTCTGATATCAGCATCCTCGCGCTTGGCTTCAGGTCAAGTCCTAAGCACTTATAAATTACGTACGAAATTAAACATTAGGTGGGTACGGCGGGACGTGCTGTTTCCTCCGGCACACAATCAGTTCACCCGCGTTCTGTTTATACGTCGGCAATAAAAACGTCAATTAAACCAAAGCAATGAATGAAAACGATGATATACCGTTTTCCGCTTCGGAAAATTTCCCCGATACCAACGGATGGTAATTTTTATTTGTTCCAATCATTGTGGCACGGCCAGGCTAACTTGTTCCCGGCGTTGTTGATCATATTGGAAAATGTTTCCGAGTTTAATAAGATAAGTTGCCGCACTCTGTCTGAGCAATGGTGTGAAACGGTGTGCAATGGTATAAAATGGTATAAAATCGTGGAACAGTATTGTATATATACATAAATACATAGTCCATTGTTTTGGCCGAAACACTATGATTCCTTAACATATTTAACTGTTAAATTAAAGGACATTGTTTTTTGTATCACTTTACTGTATACTCAATTTATTAAATTATTCAATTTATTACATTATTCAAATTAACATAGGAACAAATACACATAAAGATTCGAAAAATCGCGAAAATTTGACATTTGATATAATATTGTAACACCTGATGATGTCAACATAGGTTGATGAAACAGCTGACTCATAAAATAAAATACAATAGTGATACAAAACAAAAAGTTCTTTAATTTAACAGTTTAAAACATAACTACATACTTTTTGTGTGAAAATTAAGCTTGGAACTGGCAAAATGAAGATGAAAGTAAAATAAATGCAGTAGAAATTATAACTCTTAGGAGAATTGTCTTAAATTATATTTTTGTTCCATAAATCATATAAATATAGTTTTTCATTAATATTTCGATGTCAACTTATCAAAACTTTTCTACTAATTAAGCATCACGCCATCTTCCCAAATGGATAGGGAAAAATAATGGACCGCCACACTGTTCTTTCCTGACATTCGATTCCTCAACATTCATGCATCTTGTCGTGCACGCACGCCGATTTTTCTGACTTCGAATGTAGCCCCTTTTATTACTTGATTAATTTGATCATGCCATGGTTTTCTAGTTTCCGCACAACTTTTTAAGCATTCTTCTCTCATTCATTCGTTCCATATGTTCAAACCATCTCATGGATACTTTTTTTTAATTTTACTTAATAAATTAAATTAAATAATGAATAATCCACGTTATTTTTTTTTTTATTTTTTTTTTTATTATTTTTTTTTTTTTTTATTTTTTTTTTTTATGTACACAACAGGTCGTTTCGACCCAATTACTGTATACATTTTTTTATATTTTAGCTATTATATTGATTCTTGTGACATGTGATAGGTAGCCAATCTATCGCCATTTTTTATTGTCACGTGAATTCTACACCAGACCAAAGACAGTGTGACAATCACACTGCCATCGCCGGGAATCGAACCCAGGACCTTCGGCATGGAAGTCAGAGATCGTAACCACTCTGCCACGAAGGTCGTCAAAGTAGCTGTTCGGTCGTTATAGTAGCTGTTCGGAAAAGTTAACAGAAAGAATTAACTTAGCTAACAACTCACAAGTGAAATTGCTGTGGGCATTGGGAGACACGACTTCAAGAGTTTGATCTCGAGCGCCACCCGGATTGGCTCGTAACCACACGGTCGTTTCCCTCGAGAACAGCATTCCTCCAATATTGCCATCAATGTACTACTACTACAAAGAAAATTCATGTGTATCTAAATTTGTATCTTTCCTCAAACTCACGTCTTTACAGTGTGTTAAATTACTTTTAAAAAAACCACCCTTAATCACACTAATGATTGGGTCACACACCATTGCTCAGCTGTATGTTGCAGCTTGATTGGTTTAAAGCTGTGTTTCCCAAAGTGGTATACATAGACCCCCAGGGGTCTACAACAATTGTAAAAAAATTGGGGGTCCATCAGATGTAAATGGAGGTCCACGAGCTGGTTCAACTAAATTGAAACGCAAAACGAATATCGATTTCGTTGGGTACCTTTTTTTTAGCTCATTTGGGGAGATCAGACGATCGAATTTTTTTTAGCTCAGTCACCAAAGGTTTCGACCGGCTAATTTCCCCCAATGAGCTAAAAAAAGGTCGACAACGACTTCCGGCTTCATTGTTTCGGATTTTTTTACATCAAATAGAAGAAGTCGGCAAGAGGTCAACGGGACAAAAAAAGTTAGGGAACCTCTGGTTGCATTGCGAAAGGAGTGCGGTATCGCCAACGTAATGATATTTTTCATGTCATATCACGTAACGAAATATTTACGTACAAATATATTAATTTAATGAAAAAATAACCTTTTATTATTTTCCTAAGATATACGAAGCAGCCAATAAAAATAATGAGGTTCACACAATATTACATTTTATATATTTTTTTATATAGCAGATGGTTTGAACCCAATTTGAGTTTATAATTTGTTTTGGCTTGTATTCATTCTCATGACATGTGATACGTAGCTTATCTATTGTCATTTTATTGACGCGTAAATTCTACACCAGGCCAAAAACAGTGTGAGAATAACACTGCCATCGCCGGGAATCGAATCCGGGATCTTCGGTGTGGCAGCCATAGCTATTGCCTAAGATCGTCTTGAAGGTCGTCTTGAAGGAATTTAAGGGATCAAAATAATATTGAATATGTATACCAAGTTTCGGAGATGTATAGACATAATCGTCCATCCAAGCAAGTTATTCGGAAGACCATGGATCGTTTTCACACCACGTACACTCTATACTAGAGCCGCTCAGAAGTGAGTCTTGAGGCCATAAATCATTTCCCTATGTCTATCTCGCTTGCACTTACGGGCCTTATGGAGCGGTTTAGGGATGGGCGTAACAATAAAATAAATATATCGATAAGTAACGTTTATTATCGTATCTTGTTCATAAACTTTAACGAGTTAACAAAGTTTTGATATTAAACTTTATTTATGGGTTTTACGTGCGTTTAAATTAGTATGAAATTAGTGACTACCAGATACTAAATTAAATACCAGTAAAAACAGAAAAATTGTTTAATTTTAAAATTTGTATACCGTATGTCTATAAACCCAGAAAGAAAGTTAAGTATAAAAAACAAAGTAGATCATATTGTGGCCCTTAAAAGAGCCGTTTATATTACAAAAAAATGTATCAATCCTCATCGGAGTCTTCTTCATCAGTGATCGACGATTATAACTGAGGGCTCTTCAAGTATATTTAGGAATGCGCAAAACCATGCCATATATGTATCGCCATCCATTTCTGTGTGATAATCAGCATCCTTCGATTTTACCGCTTTAAATATTAGCTTCGCTTCTGGAACAAAGCCAGTCCTTGCGGAACCAGAACAGAATTGGAATTGGAAATTGGAGAACAGAACCTTCAAATCAATGTTGGAAAATAAAGTATACATAGTGCGAAACGAGTGGTGACACACGGATGAATTAATTTAATTGCAGTAAACACATTTATAACAAAAAAGCACTGCATTCGGTAAAAACCAATCATTAGTGACTCATCGTACATATCATAACGTACATATCATTATAAAATCATTATAGTGACTCGTCGACACCACGAGAGCAGGTAGCCGTATACCGATAACGGTCCTGGGGCTTCCCATCCCTATTTCTATTGACATTTATGGCCCCACGACTCCGTTCTAAACGGCCGTAGTATAGTCGATAATACGCATCCACAAAGACGACAATTTTCGAAAATTGGACTTCACGATTGCGCTACATTCAAGCTAGCCGTGGCGCTCATATGCCCGAAATATTATTTAAACAATAATGCCATAAAATTATCCATAGCCATAATATAAAGCCAATATCATATACATTAACATTATTTTTATGTGTTTTTTTTTTTCATTTTGAATATGTATTGTATACCTTTAAAAAAACACCTTATATTTGTGGGGCTAGTAAATAATTATCCTATTCAAATTTGCAATGAGATAAAAATGTGTTTTTCGGTTAATTAATAGTAGAGTGTGACAGTCTACCTTTTTCACCTACCCATTTCAAGAAATGGCTCGATATTTAGTTGGTAAGCTTCCGTGTATACGAGTATGAAGACATTAGTCATTAAAATTTACTTACACATACAACCTATATTCTGATTATGCAACAATATACGCACATATAAGTGCTTGATATAATCCACTAGAGAGAGTTTAGAAAGTAACCACTATCAGATTTATGGGTAGTTCTAGAAATTGAAATGACAGAAGAAGCATATTGGGGAAGTCAATTAAAAAATCGGAAAGTTTAACTGTTCGAAACTCTACGGCAGCTCCTCGCCTTTATTCTCATTTCGAGCAAATGTTTGTAGCTTTCGGAATGGGGAAAAGTTTTCAAACTCGTAAAAACTGTCATTTTTTTTTTGTGCTGATGGAAGTCCAAAGTAGGGCACGTAGTTGAAGGGGGAAATTTATTTAAGAAACATAATGAAAGCAAGTTAGTCAAACAGTTTATCAATGTTTATATTTATTTGTTACACTTTGGTATATCATCATTGTGTATATTGAAAATAAAACTAACAATGAGTGTCATTACTCAAGACTAACACGTACATTTAAGGATATCCTTATATCGATATATTATAATATTTATTAATTATGGAAACTTTTTTTTTATTAATAATATAAGGAACATTGATATTTTTTCGAATATGAAGTTAAGATAAAAAATATTTGAAATAAATATCCCTTTTAAATAAAATAAAAATAAAAAAACGATATTAATACTACCTTCGCCATTGAAATCTTATTTTGTATGCATAGTTAATCAATAAAAGTTTTATTTAACCATTTTTATTGGAATGTTTATTGAATGCGCCCTTGAGGGGTGTTACTAGCGAAAACGGCGCTATACAAATTATATTATACAAATATTTTTTTTATTTTCAATATTATTAACGAAATTTGCAAATTCTTGTCAATTGATATTATTAAATAGAAGTTCCTACAAAAAAGCTGAAACATCATAATTAGTTTGTATAAGTCTAAACATTATTACACTTCTTTAAAACACATATATCAAATAAACTTTATCCACTATAAATGTCTTCTTCTTCTTCTTCTTCTTCTCCTTATAGACCTTTGGGCTGTTCCTGAAATCAGGCTGGCCTCTCTTGGTAGGTTGACTCCCAGCTATCTCTCCATCTCTTCGGCGGTCATCCGGGGGGACGGCAGCCGGCAGGAATCTGATGCGCCACAGCGTGTGGGATTCTGGTGGGATCCATCCTCTGCACGTGCGCATTCCAGTATCTTCTGCGTTATCTGCCCCATCTCACGACATCCTCCACCTTGCAGATGTCGCGGATGGTCGTATTCCTCACCCTGTCGCGAGAATAGTCTTTCCTGCTATCATCCTCAGCGTCCTCATCTCTGCCACCCGTACTTTAGCCTTCGTTCTTGTGGTATCCGCTCTGGTCTCAATACTATATGTCAGTATAGGCCTTACGCAGGTTTTATATATTCTGACCTTACTGTCAGTTCTCATATACTTGTTTTTCCATATAATATCCTTGAGACAACCTGATACCGCCGAAGCCTTGTTGACTTGTCCTATTGTTTCACTAACAAGATCATTTTGACTGGACAGATCCACTCCCAGATATCAAAACTTTGCAACCTGTTCCAGCATTCTGTCATTTAAGGATAACCTGCATCCTAAGGGTTCTTTTGAGAATGTCATGATTTTTGTTTTTTCAACTGAGATCATCATATTGAAGTTGGCGGCCGATGTCTGAAATCTATTTAACCGTCGCGTTGCCATGTGGTCAATTGAGTTTCCACTGCCAATTTAAAGTTGATTTTCTTAAAACCTATGGACCCTAATATTATGAAAAAAAATTGTAATCCTCCATTGAAGTGTTTTCAATATTTTGTAATAAAAAAAAAGCAAAAAATTACTTCCTTCATCCCAAAAAAAATATTTTCTAAGACTGCCCTCACCTTCATTCGTGTTAAGGTAGAATTTGTTTTGCTAATATTTACAACTTTATCAAAAGTGACAAATACTTACTCGCTGTTTTGAACGTATTATAAATTATATGTTTGGCCTTTTCAATAGGTACGTAATAATACCGACTGGATGGAAACGCAGCACGCAACTTAATAATATCAGAACTGTGAAAATATTAACACTTTACCAAAAGGGACAAATATTAATACGTACTCGTTGTCTTGAACGTAGTATACATTTTGCCTGGGTGCCTTTATCATACGTAAAATCTCGTAAAGTCTCGCCCGCCGGCTGCGGCGCGGGGACAAGTTTATACTTGGTGTCCAGTTGCTCGTATGCTGTGACGCATTCCATATCAGAAATCGCATGGTTCCAGAAAAAAATTAATAATGATATGTTTTTCAAATAATCCATGTACTCGTATGTTATAGATATCGATCTATTCCTAATGAAATTCCCTACAAGATGACATAAATTAAATTTTGATTCATCGAGTCATATGCTTGATATTTAGATAAAGTTAGCGATAAACTGAATTTACCACATGGGAGCGAGCGTTTTGTTTTGAACACGGTACGTTAAGGGTTAAAAGTCTTTGCAGTTCGTCTTCCGACTCTATAAATGTATTATAATTATATATTTTTTTATGAATTATTTTTGTTTCACCAACCTAAACGCATTCATCATGATATGTTTCGAAGATTTTAAACATTCACAATGCAATTGATATAAAATTGTCTCTCAATTTTTTCATTCTTATAAGTTTAAACTTTTGATGAAATGCTCAATGCTTATATATTAAAATGTAACTTCACATTTCATATATAAACATTTCGTTCAACAAATTTATATACTCCATCACTCCACACAGTCAATTTAAAGTTCAAGAATTCAATAAGAGAACACGTATTTCGAGGGTGGTGCAATACTGCTAGGATGCATTTTCTCACGGATCGGGGGAGCTTAATTTCAACCAGCACGTGTCGATGTTTTGCATACTTAAAATAACACACCCTCAGCTCTATCGACCGAAATAAAAAAAACATCCTTTAGTGTTCCAATTTATACATATTATTAAATAGTAGTTTTTCCATGGAATATCTCAATTCATAAACTTTTTCAATTAAAAAAAAATCTTTCTTGTCATCTTAACAACTAAACTTTAAATAACGTTAATAACTCTGTTAATAAGTTTATAACAGGGTTACCATTCTGTGGATGCTAGCTAGCCTGGTGAAACCGATAGTCGTCGAATTAAAATAAAAGTGGAATAGTTATTTAAAAAGCATCGTTTAATTTTATTTTTTAAAAACATAGAGATCAAGAAATATACATATTCCTAGCTGAAGATATGTTCAAAGTGCTAACAAATATTGCATGTATTGCGTAACTAAAAAACTGTTTGTTCTATGAAGGGCACGTTTCGAAATTCTGTAAAACAAATTGGAAAGGTGGGCGCGCCTTCATTAAACCGATAACCCTTTCGATTTGTCATGCTTAAGCCCTTCATCCAGATGAAATAATGTGTTTTGCCTTTGCATTTTGATCACGACGTGCAGATCCAGGGGTGGACCGGCGCGTTCACATCACGTCCGGCTGAGAATTCCGGCGCCCCCGGAGGACTGCGCCCCTGGCCGCCGAAACGGTAGTAAAATGTGGTACGTGACCGCCCCAATCCTGGGTGTTATGAATTTAATGAAATATCTCCCGTGACCAGGGGTGTAATATTGTTGGGATTAAACAGCTCCCAGCTCCCTACGCACGGTGAATATTTTTAAGTAAACGTCATCCAATGCTCAAAGACAATCCTAATTCAAACAACCAACGCATATTCGGTTAATCTGCAATATCACAAAAACGTGAATAGCCATATGGTTATTATACATTTTAATAAATATGTATATATCCGAAACTATTTGCCAAATGTGCACATGTCACTTTTTAGAATTTTACAGGAATTCCTTATCAAATATTATAAAGTTCCACGAATCCGGATATGAAAATATAACAGTGTTATATTTTTTTTTAGAAAAAATAAATATTTTAACGGTTGTTTATTAAAAAACATGTAATAAAATATTTTGTTAACTTATTGAGATATTGCTGAGAGAGAACAATACGTGCTATTACAAGGAAAACTCTGCGTGATCGTATAAAAAATATCACAATCCTGTGAGGTTCAAGATGTGATCAAGTGGGGACGACAAAGTCGATGGTACTGATACCAACTTGTCCAGAGAATGATTCTTTCAAGAATTCCATACATTACACTGCATGGAATACCAGATGGACGGCGTCCACCAAGGAGACCCCCCTAACGATGTGGACATAGCTGGAGTTCAGCGTCACACGAGGAGAATCCTGTAACGACAGACTCTTAAATCTACAAGTTGAAAATTAAGAAGAAGATAAAGCTATTAATGACACATACGTTTTGACAGAATTTTTACATTTAATTCACTTTTGACTTATTCGAATTCGATATTATATGTATTATTTTATCAATGGATTTGTGCAAAATCTAATCAAGTTTTAGGAACATACGCTTTTGCCATGAAATCGCACCGTGAGTGGTAAACCGAGATAAGTTCAAATATAAATTTTGGAAACATGGGAGTTTAAAGACTTCATATTGCTTGGAAAAACTGTTTTTTTTTTTTAAATAAACCAATGATTTTCGGTTTATAGTAATATACTTATAAACCGAATATCATTGGTTTATTTAAAAAAAAAAACAGTTTTTCCAAGCAATATGAAGTCTTTAAACTCCCATATCTCCAAAATTTATATTTGCAGTTATCTCGGTTTTACACTCACGGTGCGAAATGTAGTTGGTATTTAATGACTTATTCGAATTAAAATCTCAAAATTCACAAAAGCTGACATGTATGCTTTTGACAAACATGTACGGATACATAATACGTTATTTCGAATATACGAGTACCTTAAATATTTTTTGATTACCACTTCGTCAAAATACTAAAAAAAAATACACTCTTTTTAGATAACACATAATATATTTTTCGAGACATTTCCTCAGTCGAATCCCGCAAAAAGTTGATTTGATTGTCAAAATACAAAATTGTAAATATTTTTTCGATTCGCATGAGTGAAAAAACTTTTTTAGCTTTAAAAATGCTCATTTGTTTATCTAAAATGTGTTTTTTTTTTTCGTCGATATATCATCAACTTGCTTGTATTTGAAAGAATTCGTAATACGGGCTCAATGTATAATTTTAAGAATCTCTAACCAATCACGCAATTTAAAGTTTTGATTGCAAATGGTGGACGTAAAAGCTATGGAAATTATACAAACTGCTTCCTGTAAAAACAATAACACCCAGGAACAACAAAAGAGCTCCTTTGTTCGCCTTGCATAGCTCAAAAGCTGTTAAAATAGCGGAACCGCATTAAAACTGCGCCGAGCCTTTCGGTAAACAAGGAATGGAATCCGATAACCAGAGGCGGCCCGTGCTGGACTCTTCAATGATGCCGTTTCACTCGTTTGTACATACGAGTACACTTCATTTTAGGTTTAATCCTTAATTTCATGGGGTATCAAATTTGCTAACTAACTAGCTAACTAACCATCACGCCGTCTCCCTGAAAGGGTAGGCAGAAAGAATGGACTCTCACACTTTTACTGATGCGGCACTCCATCCTTCTCTTTTCGCTCCGCGGGAGACGCGGTGTGATGGGTTGCAAACCTCATCGCCACCAATAGGCATCTCCCGCGCACACTTCGATCGTCCAACACCCACAAAATAAATCTCAAACAAATAATATAAAATACAATGATATAAAATAAAATAACAATATAAAAATAATTTAACACAAAATGTTCTGTGGTATATCTGACCTATATTTTATTAAAATTGCTACGTAATTATGTGAGTTTACCTAAAAATCTATAAATATGTATTTGTATCTAGGACTATCTACTATTTTAAACAAATGGCAAATTTAACATGTAACCACAAGAAACCGTATCGTAGAATTTTATCACAAACCAATGTTCAATCATATTAGAAGCTATTATAAAAAATGAATTTTCTTATCATCAGAATTCCACGAAGCTCCCGTGGCTTTTGAGAATAATTCTGTCCCAACTCGGGCCCGCGCCAGCCCACTACGTTGAATATTCAATAAAGTTTTTTTGCTTTTCAGCTCGCGGGCAATATCGACTTTTGAAAGCTTTATTCGATTGGAATCTATTAGAAAGCAATTGGCAACAGTAGGCAAATAACATGGGCTTTAAGACTATTTGTATTGTTGCTATAAATAAAATAGAACTTCCAAAGTGCTGGCGAATACCTTCGTAGCAGAGTGGTAAGAGCTCTGACTGGCATACGGAAGGTTCCGGGTTCGATTCCCGGCAATAGCAGTGTGATTGTCACACTGTCTTTGGTCTGGTTGTAGAATTCTCGTGTACGGACAAAATTGTATAGAGTAAGTGACCTGTTATATACGTAAAAAAAAAGAATATAGAAGAAATAGAACTTCCAAATTTAAATGTATCAGCTCAATTTGAGAACAAGCAGTACATAAAGGTACGCAAGACTTCGAAGAGCGCAGAAGTGACGTTGCACAAAGGGACAGAAGAATGAAGTGACCATTGAAATATTTCGGCAGTTCCACTGGTAACGTCTTCCCCTGCTTTAGATGCAGAGTTAGTGGGCCCATAATTGGACTCTATAGCCATATGAGAACCCACATCCGTAAAGGTCTGTCTTCTTGGATAGCAAGCTCAATATAATTATTTATTTACGTATTTTGGAAACATTGTTATCGGAAACATTGTTAAATCACCGGGCAATAAGTCTGTTAAGCGCCGTTGGTAAACTCTACGGCCGAATCTTAATAGAAAGAGTAAAAAAGACGACGACTGAAAGAGTATGGGATGTTCAAGGCGCTTTTATGACCGGAAGAGGATGTATGGATCAGATTTTTGCACTTCGAACGCTTGCGGAGAAGTTTATGGCCAAAAACCGTAAGCTTTTCTGTGCGTTTGTCGATTTGCAAAAAGCCTATGATCGAGTGAACAGAGATAAACTGTGGTCAATCTTGTCCGAATACGGAGTGAGCACAAAACTGATACGGGCGGTTGCTTCTCTCTACGAAGGGAGCACTGCCAGTGTTAGGGTAAATGGAGACATCACGCCCTGGTTTGATATCACGAAGGGTGTTAAGCAGGGCTGCGTGATGTCTCCATGGTTGTTCAATCTGTATATGGACAAGTGTATGAAAGAACTTAAAGGTATAAATGCTGGTGCTAAGATGAGTGATTTATCTGTAAACTGTCTGCTTTACGCGGACGATGCCGTTCTCGTTGCGGATAGTGCGGACGAATTACAAATCTTGGTGTCGAGAATGAATGAGGTATGCAAGTCAAATGATTTAATGATGAATGTCGGAAAGTCAAAGGTGATGATTTTCGAAAGGGAAGAGCAAATGACAGTTTGTAATATAAGTGTGAACGAAGAGAACTTGGAACAGGTGAAAGAATTTGTGTATTTAGGTAGTATGTTCACAGCAGATGCCCGAACGGATAGTGACGTCGAAAGAAGGGTTGGTGCGGGTAACAAAGTGAATGGAGCTTTAAAAATAGTTATTGGAAACAAGAATTTATCAATGAAAGCGAAAACGGCCGTTCACAATGGAGTTCTGGTCCCAACCCTAATGTATGGAAGCGAAGCATGGAACTGGCAGAAGAAGGATGAGAATAGAATAAATGCGGTAGAGATGAGGTCCCTAAGACGTATGTGTGGTAGAACGATATACGACAGAATCTCAAATGCTGATATAAGAAAGGAATGTAGAGCGGAAGAAGGTATTATGAACAAAATTATGAAAGGATCGCTGCGTTGGTTCGGACATATGGAACGCATGGATGGAGAAAGAATGGTTAAGAAAGTATACGTTAATGATGTAAATGGGGTACGAAGTCGAGGCAGACCGAGGAAAACATGGCATGACCAAATTAATCAAATTTTAAAGGTTGGTCATGTTAGAAGTCGGAGGAATCGACGTGCGTGTATGACTCGTTGTATGAATGTGGAGGAAGCTAGAGAGGTTTGCCAGGATAGAGTAGTGTGGCGGTCCATTCTCTCTGCCTACCCCTGCGGGGAAACGGCGTGATGGTTTTGTTGTTGTTGTTGTCGTCTGCATAAACATTTATTCAAAAACATCGATGCAGTTTTCCATGGAAACCTGTGTTCAAATTTTGCATTTATGAACTAATGATTATGATAATGCAATAGTCAACATAAAATATCAATGCATACATAAACAACATTAATACATACATAACAATATTAACTGCCCATCATATTTTTTAACAATTGAAGGCTGCTTACTGGTGCTTAGTGATTAAACATACAACAAAGAAAAATAATTTTAAAAAATCACCAATTGGGATAAAAAACCCATTTTTGACATTTTTTTAATTGGCATCTTTGTAATGATCAGTTTTTAATTTTTTCATTATTATTATTACATGTATATTTATAAAAAATTATGTGGGTTGACACATACGAGTATATTATGAATTATATTATGCTACTATACTATATTATGCTCGTATATTATGCTACTATACTAGGTAAGCAGTGTACTTCAAGTGTTTTTTATATTTAGCCTCAGATAATAACCGATATATTTTTTATGACAAAAAAATATATACAGCATACATAACACGATTTTTCATTTGTTTTTAAGACTAGGGATTTCCACTTACTTATTCATTGTAATATCGAAGCCGGCGCGCACCGCCCGCAGTACCGCCCCAGCGGTGAAGAAATTGAATCGTTGAATTGCCCTTTTGTTTTTCTAGCGCAAAATGTTCTTCCTCCATAAGCAGTGAGCGACTAAGCGGTATTGTTTTAGCGGAAACACTCCTTGGAGAGCATTAGACCCGTGGCATCTGCTTAATGTCGTCAATTTGTGTTTTGTTTTTCACTCTGTTTTTCTTCATTTTCGATGCAGAGAGCCGATGTCGTAAGTACTCTCAGAAGAACATTCCATCGACTAAAAAGGATAGTAATCGTCTTACACTCCTTCCCTACCTAACCTCGATACCTACACAATACTATTCAATAGTGTGCCAAATATCCCAACCCAAACCAAAAAATTATGCTAGCCACATACTTACCTAGCGTCAAAGGTGAGTTGAATCGATCTTTATTAATCCTTACCACTCCATTATTTTTTGATATTGTTTGTCAGCCAACTCTAATTTAAATAATGTCAAAACATTTTTATTAATTACAAAAAAAAATCGTTCAAAATTCATATGTAATGATTTATTCTTCAAATAAAAAACAATTTACAAAAAACATTATGAACTACTCATAGTTTTGCATAATATAGTACTTTTTAAAACAATATCCAGGATGGACACCAGGTTTTCTGGAACAGGTCTCACAAAACCACACTGTTTCCCGTCTTCCCCCTGGAATCTTTCTGTTACTGCACACAGTACAGTCTTTAGAACTTTTGTCCAGTTTCGCAATGAGTGGAGCTTGTACTTTAATCGCTCGTCTGCATGACGTATCACGTGAAGTTCCCGCCATTTTAGGTTATGTGAATTTGCAAGGATTATTTTATAGTAAAATAAAAACGGAAAACAGCCAAAATCTTATTAAAACGTGAAATTAAATGTTTTTTTAACGAAGAAACAACGACACGTGTCAAGTTTTGCGCACGAAAATACACCGCGCGCGCAAGTCTTATCTTGTCGGCCGCCAGCCGACAACTGAGTTGTAGCTTACATACTCGTATAGCGATATCGGCTGGCATTCGACAAAGGAGTGGTAAGGGTTAACTTATTTTCTGCGGGAAAGTTAACATATTAATATCCGATTATTGGACTGGTAGTGGCCGGCGGGAAGAGTATAAATGCCTCTTTCGAGGAGTCCGTGTTAACTATTCAAAATGTATTTTTACACAATTTTAATTGCATAATTTTAACAATAAAAGATGAGCGAGAAAAGAGGTATATAGAAAGAAGGATTAGGGTAGGCAACAAAGCGAATGGTGTACTTAAAGTGGTCATCGCAAACAAAAACCTATCCAAAAAAACTAAAATGGCAGTGCACAATGGTGTTCTTCTACCGACCCTTATGTATGGAAGCGAAGCATGGAACTGGCAAAAGAAGGACGAAAGTTGAATAAATGCAGTAGAAATGAGATCTCTTAGACGAATGTGTAGATACTCTGTGTATGATAGAGTATCGAACGAAAATATAATAAGATAATACGGTGCGAATGGTGGTGTTATGAACAAAATAATAAAAGGGTCTTAAAGATGGTTTGGATACATGGAAAAAATTAGTGAAGACAGAATGGTGAAGAAAGTATTCGTAAACAACGTGAACGGAGCTAGAAATAGAGGATCGATGGCACGATCAAATCAATTAAACATTAAATGTCGGTCACGTGACGAGTCTAAGAAATCGACGTGCGTGCATGACACGGTCTATGAATGTTGAGGAATCGGGAGAAATGTGTCAGGAAAGAAAAGCGTGGCAGTCCACTCTTTCTGCCTAGCCCTTCGGGGATACGGTGTGATATAGTTAGTTAGTATTTGTAAAATTTGATGAAATTTAATATTTATATTAAAGTTAATTAAGAGAATTCTGTTTTCAATAGATTACAGCTGACATATTTATTTATAATACAATAAAATGTTTCTGGTACTTTAATTTTTAATATAATTTAATTTAAATATAACCTGTTCTATTATATATTTCGTCCGCTGGTTGGCCCTCCCCTTTGGTTTATCCTTATACATTTTTTTGTTTAAAGTTTTATTTCTTACGTAAATATTTTCAACATAATGTAAATATTAATACTTTTATTTAACGTATTCCTATCTTTATCCTAATCTATTATATATTCATTGGCCCACTAGGCGTAGAACTTAGTAAATCGTTTAGAATTATGAGTCGAAATATTCCCCAAAGAATTCAACTAGGACCCGATCCGTCTTCACGCCCGATTGGAGAAGGTTCGGATCCACATTAGCAGATGTGGAACCAATTCTTTAAATTCTACAACAGCGAATCCAATGCTATTTTACACATTCTAAAGATATCACAAATAGGGAATCCATAGAATCAAACGCAATCCTAAAATTAAGGTCTCAGAAATAGGCACTTGGAAGCGAGACCTTCAGTCAGTTATAATATCACGCGCGTGTCTTTGTCGCTTCACTGACTATAAACCTCTCATCAAACCCATTAAATAAGAGACGGTTAATATTTTAAATATAGGCATATCTTTGAAGCTTTACTATATTCAACAACTGACATTTATAAACTAATATTGTGGATGGGCGAGTGGAGACGGATACTAAAAAAAGGGTTGGGGCAGGCAACACAGTGAATGGTGCACATTTATTTATTTATTTATTGATCATTTACCAAGTACTTGGTTTTAATACATCCCAACTGGGGTAACTTTTTCTAGGGAGGCATTCTTAGTACTCTATATAATTTCAATATATAATATAATTTACAAATTTAGGGAGCAGTTAAGGGAAGCAACACATATCCTTAAGTGTATAACTTGAAATTAATTTACTTATATATTATATAACACTATTTAAACACTATTATATATTATATAACACTATTAAAACAACGGGGCTCAAATTTTGATAGGGTCACGGAGATACATATTTTGCTGGCAAATATGTGTCACCTAAATACCGTGTAACGCCACAGTTGCATACCATCAGCAACACTACCAATAGTCCTACTCCTAGCGTCCACGAGTGGCCTCATAGGCCCCGCGAGCCCTGGGCAATGTGGCCACTGACAATACCATCAGCCATAGCAGATAGGAGAGGATGAATGGCGGGTCTCCAGCGCCATAAAACTGGAACCCCCCAGCTAAGGGAAGGAAAACCCCTACAGAAAAACCCTGGTCCTCCTGGTAGGGGGTTTGGCGTAAGGCTAACAACCTTATCCTAGAAAAAAAAAACTTGTTACGAAAAATCCAAGGAGCCTCGGACATATCGGCACTACCCCTGGACGACCCGGCAACCGAAATAAGGACTGAGAAATTGGAGAATGGGGGCATCAAACAGACAAGAATGGAGGAAGCTCCTGGATTCAGCCAAGGCCCACCCAGGGCTGTCGAGCTTAGGATGATGATGATGATGATGATGATTTAAACACTATAATATTGTCTTATATAACACTATTTAAACTTTTCTTCTATATTCGCCATTACTTTGTGTTGCGGATTCATATTTGAATTACTTTTTGATAACTTTGTATCACAACACTTTTTTACACTTTTTTCAGACATGTTTCGGGACACAGAAGCCCCTTCTTCAGTGTGTACAAATTTTAACAGCTAAATGAGACAAAATCGTTACTTATATACTAAATAAAATTAAAATGGTAAAGGAGGAGTGGGGGTGGTTCCAATTAATTTAACTTCCAGTCCGATACTAGATTTATTTCCCCTGTCCCATTATTCCGGCTAAAATGTAATTAACACTATTTCTTGGAACCACCCCCACTCCTCCTTTACCATTTTAATTTTATTTAGTATATAAGTAACGATTTTGTCTCATTTAGCTGTTAAAATTTGTACACACTGAAGAAGGGGCTTCTGTGTCCCGAAACATGTCTGAAAAAAGTGTAAAAAAGTGTTGTGATACAAAGTTATCAAAAAGTAATTCAACTATTTAAACTATTTACTTATTTTTAAAAATTATACTACATTCAAGCCATCCTTTTTTTAATGTTTTTTGTAATTGTGCGTTGTCATTTTTTGTGGGTCGCTTATAGTTTTGTTAATTATGTTATAGTGTTTGGGTCCAAGATAGTAGAAATGTCTTTGTGCATAAGAAGTTTTAGTTTTTGGTACAAAATGGAGTTATGTTTGTTGAGTGTGTTGTACGTTTGTTGTGCTTTTAAGGTTCTTTCGGTGTCCTTGTGGTAGTGTACGACTAATTTTTTTTTATATACAGTTAGTTAAACAGCTGTCGCGACTAATTATATTCAATTTTGATATTCATAACAAAGTTTTTTTTATTTATCAACAACAACAAACCATCACGCCGTTTCCCCGCAGGGGTAGGCAGAAAGAATGAACCGTCACACTACGCTATCCTGACATACCTCTCTAGCTTTCTCCACATTCATACAGCGAGTCATATACGCACGTCGATTCTTCCGGCTTCTGACATGATCAACCTTTAAAATTTGATTAATTTGGTCATCGACTCCGTACTCCATTTACATCGTTAACGTATACCTTTTTAGCCATTCTTTCTTCACCCATGCGCTCCATATGTCAGAACCAACGCAGCGATCCTTTCATAATTTTGTTCGTAATACCTTTTTTCGCTCTACATTCCTTTCAATAATAATATCAGCATTTGAGATTCTTTCGTACATCGTTCTAGCACACATACGTCTTAGGGACCTCATCTCTACCGCATTTATTCTGCTCTCATCTTTCTTCTGCCAGTTCCATGCTTCGCGTCCATACATAAGGGTTGGGACCAGAATTCCATTGTGAACGGCCATTTTCGCTTTCATTGATAAATTTTGTTTCCAATAACTATCAACCTGAAACGAAAAGTCTATGAAGCCTGCGTTCTGCCAGTTGGTGCTTATGGTCTTGAAACTGTTACATTGTCCAAAAAAAGTGCCGAGAAACTACGAGTGACCCAAAGAGCCATGGAAAGAGCCATGTTAGGAATAAGCCTAAGAGACAGAATCAGAAACGATAGGGTGAGAGAAAAAACAATGGTCACCGGGTGGCGACTCTAAAATGGCAATGGGCGGATCACGTAGCCAAAAGCTCAGATGAAAAATGGAAAAGAAGACTGCTGACTTGGAGACCGTAAACGGCGGAGAGAAGTGCAGGGCGACCGCAACTACGGTGGAAGGATGATCTAAACAGACACGTCGGAATAACCTGGATGGAGGCCTTTGTCCTGGAGTGGACGGGAATAGGCTGAGGAAGAAGAAGAAGAAGTGTGGTTGGCGCAGGATAGCAAAGTCACGGTTGTAGTGTCAACTATGTATCTCGATGTATCATTGACCTTTTTTAATTTTCATACATTATTAGTCAACGCTGTTTAAATTAACGGTGATTAATAACGCAAAGAAATGCTAAGAATGTACTATTCATAAAAAAAATTGTACCCAATCTAATCTATTTCCTTATGACTCATGATTACATATTTTTTTATCAATATTTTTTTCCATGATTCATATAAATGCACAAATGTTATTTATGTTTTTTCAATAAACTTAAAGCATTTAACTCCAACTTATGTAATGGCATTATATTATTTATTTTATACCGGTTTACGACTATTTTCAACAGGATTAAATGTTGATTTCGAAATGTCATATTTCACAAAAGATAAGATTAAATCATTTGATATAATACTTTAATCTTTGTATCCGTACAAACAACGGGTTTTAATAAGTACTATCTATACATAATTAATAATAGGTTTTCTCTTTTCCGTACCTGTCAGATCTTCCGAAATATTCAATATATCTCTGCTCTGTGAGTCTCCACAGCTTAAAAGCGATTCACTTGCTTATTCTTCTTATTCCTAGACTATTTTCCATTAACTTGATGACGGCTCAATTCAAATGGTGTGTCCGGGACTGTTTGTCCTGGGTGGCGTCTGATGGTACCGGTATCTTTGACAACTCCTGTTGATAAATAATTAGGATTATATAAATGTACATAATCTTATCTTGAAACTCCGGCAAAGAATGATTAAATGTTATATATGGTATGTTCTACTATATGGTTGCGAAACCTGGTCTCTGAAAGTGAATGTAATGAACCGGTTGGAAGCGTTCGAGATGTGGATATACCGCAGAATGCTCCGTATACCGTGGACCGACAGGGTCAGTAATGCAGACGTACTGCAGAGAGCCAGAGCCAATAGAGAGCTGTTGTCAAGGTTGAAAATTAGAAAGGTCTCATATTTGGGTCATGTGCTAAGGGGAGAAAAATACCACCTCCTTCGACTGATATTAATGGGTAAAGCGGAGGGACGTCGGGGAGTTGGTAGAAGGCAGCTGTCCTGGCTACGGAACCTTAAAGAGTGGACAGGAATTAAAAGAGATCAGAACCTGTTCCAAGTGACGCAGAACAGAAATGCCTTTTGAAAAATTACGCTCGTCATGTACCACCTTGCCAACGCATTATCAAATTTAACATTTGATTATGCCATTCATATTGCAAAATGCCCTAAATAACATTCGACAATACCCTCGCATAGTGAAACTTGTCGAGGTTTTCGTGTTCAATATTTAATGTGGAGTTTAACACCATTATTCTAGAAACAATTTAAATTAATGTAATAGGTTCATGAGGATTTACTTCTAATAAAAATCACAGTTAAACTATTAAAAATTAATAGCAGAATCCAGTTATTTTGTTTTTAAGATTAAAAAGATAAATTTATAAGCGCAATGTCTAAATGAGTTTACTTCTGGGAACTCTGAAAATAAAAGCCCCGTAGTTAATAAGGCTGGCCTATTTTCCAGTAAGATAAACAATAATTCTTCACGTTTGTCTTACACGGGATACCATTACGGGGTGGCCTTAATCTTGCACTGTTCCTTTTTAATTAAATACGTATCGCGATAAGTACTGTAATAGATAATGTTCATTATTTATTCGTGCCTGTGCCTTAAACAAGCTCGCATACACCGCCAAATAAAAACGTAAGTACTTACTTTCGTGATTGTTTATTATGCATATACAATTATACATGGTTCATAAAAAAATATAAATTAATGTAAACATTGCATTATTTTATATATTAATGCACAACCTTCGTGGCACAGCGGCAAGAGCTACGAGCACACCCTGGTCCCAGGTTCGATTCCCGGCGATGCGATGGCAATGTGATTCTTACAGTTAATTTGTCTGGCGTAGAATTCTCGTAACAATAAGATGACGATAGGTTAGCTAACTATCACATGTCAGTATAATCAATATAATAGCCGAATAAATTGTACTTCACTGGCTTAAGAGTCCAGAAAGAATCCAGTATAAACTCTTCTGGACTCTTCAAAGCGCTACATGGAATGGCTCCAAATTATATATCCGAACTCTGTATAACGGACAGCCCAAATACAAGGAAATCCACACTTCGCTCGGCAAACTCCTCGGCAACAGGAAGATTAGTTGAGCCAAAGCGTTGCCCTAGCACAAATTTCGGGGATCGAGCGTTTGCGGTAGCCGGTCCATCAGCTTAGAACAATCTTCCTTCACACCTCAGATGCATAAATGATCCGACAAACTTCAGATCTAAGCTAAAAACCCGTATTTTGAATATTTTATACCCAATTTAAAACATATTTTGTTCTATTATTATATATTTTCTAATCGGTTGCGAATATCAATCAGATGCAGCGTTCACATTTAGATTTAAAACACGTCTTTATGCGCCCTTGAGGTGATTACATCACAAAAACGGCGCTTTAAAAGTTAACATATTATTATTATTATTATTATTATAAATTTTATGTGTTATTTGCATGTACGGCGGGACATAGAGGAAAATAGGAGTAAAAGTTTTCAACTAGCAATAATCGCACCTCGGATAAACCTCATTGGTTACGATATCGCCACTGCGGAAATAGGAGTAGATTAAATGTGGCCTGGGTCCCTCCAAGTCCCACATGAACAAGGGAGTGGCCTAGGGATTGAATAAGCGAAGCTGACGAAAGGCGCCGTTCGCCTATAACAGCTTCGGGTAAGCAGTGGGAATCCTCTATGTCCTATGTCCTATACAATATCGATATGGTACCTCTATGGGATCGAACAACCCGTTAAAAAATTAAAATTCAAAATGAAATGATTTCTGATTGATTTTAATTACACGGGCCTTCTCTACCACCATTCATTCACCAAAAATTAATCGCGTGTATATAAAATAATAATTGGATGGCGTGAAAAAAAAATATGTATAGAGGATGCGGACGTCAGGAACGGGATGAATATAGGATAGATGAAGTGGCGAGAACTGTCAAGAGATTTTTGCGATAAAAGAATGCCGGTGACAGAAAGAAACTCCACTTTTAGAAGAATAAAAGATAAGGTCAGAAAAGTAAGATCAGTAAACGATGAGTCACTATAAAATATAAGGTGCATAATGAATATACAAAGGGAATTTCAAAGTTTTATCCGTAACCCAATTGGGTTTTTTTTTTAAATAAATTAAATAAAAATAAAAAATAATTAAAATAAAAATAAAAGAACACCCCCACGATCATGGCGTAAAGAAGTGTATTTCCGTGACTATAAAGAAGAGAAGGATAGGAAGACCCCAAATAACATGACTGACGAATGTGAGGAGGAGCATGAAACAGGATGAGATGAAGAGAAAGAATAGATCGTAAGTTGAACATTTGTTATAGCTGTGAACCAATTCTCAATAAATGTGAAATATCTTCTTTATTACAGACATTCAAAAACTGACAAAATCTCATGAATATAAAATGGATATCAAGATGCATGAATCACCTTTATTTCTTCACCCTGTTTCGTGATATTCCAACCCTGGCTTCGTGCCTCCCAAAATGAAGCATGCCGGTACGTGCTGCATTATCATTACGCTCCCGGTGCATACAAATATTATGCACACAAGTTTATTAAGTGTGCGCACGATCTAGTGTGCTGGGGCTCTTCAATGGTTTATACTTTATACAAATTCTTTTGCCGCTCTCGTCCAAATTAGTTTCTTTTGATACGGAGTATTCCGCCCGAGCTAACGCTTCTCAGAGAGAACTTCTGTGAGTGCACAGATGGTATAACTACCAGCGTAATGTTGATTAAATGAGCATCCAGTATTCTGTCAATAGGATTTTTTTATACACGAGAAACAGGCTTAATAATTTAATGTATAAAAATTTGATTTTCTTTAATATGATTAAAATGTTATAGATTATCATAATAGTAATATATTTGCCGAGTTAAACTATTTCTTGGTTATTAATAAACGTTTTAAATAATTAATACGAATGAAAACGTCAGTTCTCTAGAAGTTTTATTACATTTTATGGGAATGACATGTTTTTCCCTTCTAAGGCATTATCAAATGTGACGAAACTTCAACTCGTTGCAGTTTATGGTAATTAACGAAAAAAAAATTAACTTTATACATTTTTAACAATGAATTATTTGGGTAGGTCCAGAAATATTGGAAAGTGTTTCTTGGAACTAGTTAAGAAATTTTATGACAATGATTACATAGTTAGAGGATACTAAATGATATTATATAAATCAAAAATAAGTTATTTGAGGTAGGAAGAAATAGAGTGTTTCTAAGAAAACTTTAAATAAAAATTATTGTTTCTTGAACAATAATTTTAAACTCCATGTTTTATAATAAATACTTACTTCCCCATTCTAAGACATCCTCAAATGATAATATCTTCTAAGGCAATATCATTTAATTATGCCTTAAAACTCGTATATATATTATCATTAGTATTATCAAATATGTACAAACATTTACAAAAAAATTACAAAGTGTACAATGCAAAGCAATTTGATAATGCCTTAGCAAGGCATTTTATCATTAAAAACAAACAAATATCTTTAACAACAATCAAATAAAAAAAAATTTAAACTAGACTCGTTTCATAAATTTTGCAATAAACCGGTAAAAATTTTGGGATTCTTGCGTAAAATATTTTTACAATTGACAAAAAATGTGTATGCGGTCACATGATATGAAAGTTTTGTATATGTTTTGCCTTATTATCATAAATAATTAATTTAGTAAAGTACTCTCAGGTGGTGCATGAACGTGTAGCTAACGCGAGGCAGACGCCATCTTGCGCCCAAAATGAAAGTGCGGTACCATGTTTCACTAATCAAAAAATATTATATTCCACCTATATACGAATTTCTTTATCGCAAGAAATTTTCAACGGTGAACTTAACCTTCAAAATAAGTGAGATTTACGAATCAATTAATAATTAAAATGGAAAAGGCACATCTGTGTAACACACTGTTCCAAAAGTTCAAACTGACGTAATTCGATACAAACATAGCTTAACCCTATTTTTTAACCCTTATAATCTCTTCACGGGCAAGGAAGGTCCCCCCTCGTGTAGTGTTACAAAAAAATGGCGAAAACAAAGTCCTACCAACGAATCTTACAACTGAAAAAAAAATCAACCAAGTTAACTTTAACACCGGCGCCCCTGGAAACGACACAAAGTCAGCCAAACCTTCCACCACAATACAAAAGTAAAAGGAATATTTACCCACTACCACCATTGACACGAGAAAGAAGTAAATGCAACTTGTGTGCAACTATGCGAAAAATCCCAGTCATTTTTCGATAGAAAAAAAACAATTGTGTAAATTGCATTTTAAGTTTTAAAACTATTTCACATAGGTCCTTCTTTGTAAACTGTAAAATAACAAATAGTTTTAAAATAATGATTAATAAATTACAAGAAATCTTTGAGGCAGATATTCGCCCCCGTGGCATTTTTCTTATACACATGTTAGGGGCGATAATCGTCCGCATTGAATTGAATAAATAAATACACGTTGTACTTTTTATGTTCCAGGTCGATTTCGTTTGACCACCATTATGACTTCACTGACATTTGTCAGATCATATTTGACAGAAATAGAAATTAATCGATAATAATTTGTCATATTCGAACTAAAAAAATGACAGTTAAACAAACTCGTCCTGAAACATAAAACGCACCTTAGCAAGCCATTATAACATGTAGGTATATACAGGGTGTGGCGTAAAGAGTAGATAACCTGTTACCCGTGGGTGGGGGAAGTCATGACTGATCAGAAAATGAAAATTGATGTTTAGTGAAAGTATCATGGTTTTCGAGTTTTTGGCCATTTTCAAAATTTCATAAATAATTACCCCCCTGGTCACTCCTTGAAATAATTTAGAAAGCTTTTGCGTAGTTTTTTACTATCAACCTACAGCAAGAACTAAACAGTTATTTAATTAATACGAATAATAGCGTCAAATTTATTATATTTTATGAGAATGCCATGTTTCGCCCTACTAAGACATTATCATATGTATATGTTTGCGGACATTTGATAACGCCTTATTTACTTACTTACTTAAACAGCCATTGCCATCCACTGCTTGACGTAGGCCTCCCCATTTAATTAAATAATTTGATAATGCCTTAGTATAGCTTCTAGAAAACAGACGTTTTCTATCTTATTCATTATTTAATATGGAGTTTTAGACCATTGTTCAAGAAACAATATATATTTATATGGAGTTTTACATCTGAGTTTTACTGAGCATTCATCAATTACAAATGTTTTAATTCAATAAGTTCCAATGTTATCAATTTTATGTCTACGATAATTCACTACACTATGTATGATATACTGTTTGTTTTTGTACAACGTGTTTTCATATTCAACATGAACGTTGTATTAGTTTGTGTGCCTTGTTACTTGCTACCTAGTTTCAGGCATGTCAAGCAACTCAAGCCAAGTTCATAACGGGCAAAGTGCAAAATAACGAGATCCAACTTATCGACTGCAAAACTTTTCATGGCAACCTGTTCACTTTGCACCGTTCTAACTTAAATGCAGACTTTTCACTGCTTAGGATATCGAGAATTATTTTCACAGAATTCAGTGCTAACTCTTGACACTGACACTAACGTATCTGCAATATTTTTGTTAGGTACATCTATTAATTTGACTCTTCCACTTACACGTATAAGTGTTCCATGCAATATGAGTGAAGTTTTAATGAAAACGCATATTTTCTAGACCGAATGTATCCCATATGTAGGGTATGATCAAATCTGTCGAAAATCAAACTTGTATCCGTTTATATATATCAGAGTTTATGAAGCAGAATACGGTTATTAAGTTATTTGAAATGCCTCCGTTATATGTATTTTATTAAAAATAATAATTTCTTAGAAATACGTGCTTATAATTAATTATTCAATTTTCCATTTAACCTTATGCTATTATTTATATTAACCCTAAATAGGATAAGAGGAAAATAATTCCCACTTGATACATCGCACGCTTAATAGAACACAGGCTTAACTCAAAAAGCAAGTTTTGCTCAATCTGACATGAGTCGGTGTTTTAACAAAAACAGTCGAAAAACACGTACGAATGGATAGCGTTAACATTGTGAACGATTATCGTACTACGAATGGATAGCGTTAACATTGTGAAAAATATATGGATAGCGTTAACACAAGCCTCTGTCTAATGTTAACTCAATTGTGACCTAAACCATAATCGGTCAGTTTACTATTAAGCGTGCGACATATTTCTATTGACACCTGTTAGTATTACCCAGAAATACAATATAATTTTAATAAAATGTATTTATAATAAAATGTATGGAATGAAAATAATGATAATTCAGAAGGAGTACTTTAATACATTATTTTTTTGTGTATTTTTATACCTCTCCATTGAAAACAGTCCTATTGAACAATTAGGAGTTAAAGTCTAATAGAATATTCCCCATAAAATTTGTAATTTAAAAACCGATGAAATTCATTTTTTCAATAATAGTTTGTTTACATATTGACCCATCAATAAGTATTACACTATGCCAAGCCTGAACTGTGACAATTTTTCAATTTTCCGTTGCTTTATATTATTTAAAAATATTTCAAATGGTTAATTTCGCAGATTTTATATTGATCAAAAAAAATGCACTGGTCAAATAAATCCATAAAAAATGAGTAAAAAAAAATATTGAACGAATTATTTTAAAACTAATTAAAAATAAATACAATTAAAATAATTACACACGGTTGTTTACATAGGCATATTTTTCGATAAAATCTGATAAGAAAATTATAAGCTGCATTTTTTTCCATTATTGGTTTCAATTAAAATATTTGATCCTTGCGGGTGTTTATCCCGAGGATATTATTACTATGTATTATAAAATTTATTTCTATATTGCGTGTTTAAATTCTACAGAGCTGACTCAGTCAAACTATGGGGTCCATGGGCCATCTATATAGGTTCCGACATTCGCCTTACAGCTGAGGAAACCATGGAAAACCTCAACCGGAGCATTTAGAGTATGATTATGGGGAGAATAAGAAGATGTTCGAAAATGTTTATTATATAAATTGTGTACACTTAATATAGCTTATGACTATATGGGTAATCACTATATTTACAAATATTTCATTTTTCTAATGTCCTTAATTTATAATTTATGCTGGTGCCTACCCTTCTCCTGGAATGCCAATCGCAAGTCTTGATGTTTGAGGATAGCCAGAAAGTCGTCAAGGGGAATCGCTTTCTTCTGGGTCTCTTTCTCCGGCTTCCATCTATCGCTGACGAACATCGGGCAAAGCAGAAGAACGTGCTCGATAGTTTGTTCGGTTGCATTGTCACATTAGCAACCATTTCCACTTTTAATTTGGAATCTCCAGAGATAGGATAATGTCGCTCCGTGGCCGGTGAATACCTCGGAGAGTTCGAACGTCGTGATGATTTTTTACTGAACTTGTTGGTGCGTAGGAATATCTTCGTGCCTTTGCCGGTATTAGCTGCATACTCGTATTTCATTTCAATCAACCATAAGTATTATAATAACATCAAAGTTTAAATAATCGTATGATCCGAGATCAAAAGATATTAACTGTTTCCAAATGCAAACAAACAAAAGATTTACAATAGATTTTTTTGTAATGTTATTAAATTTGGGCGTCTTTTTACTACGTAAAATAAAAATATATTCATTAAGCATGCAAGATTAAAATACGTTTTTTGTTTTTTTATTTCTGAAAAACATGTAACTGTGATTATTTATATGTACCAGCAAAATATTAACATAGGTATGTATGGATTTGGTGCATGATAATACAATATAATACGCACCCTCTGAGAATATATAATAAAATTTCAGAATGGTCATATAAGTCCAGTCGGCTTTATTCTAAGAGAGGGGCCCTTCTTATTGTATATCCTGCAGTGGCGTGCAAAAACCCGTAAAATAAACTATACATTTAACAATGATAAGGTAACAGGTAATGGTTATCTTCGACAACATCAACAAAGACCGTTTTATCTCCCAACATGCATAGCCAACCTGCTTCTGGTGATGTATACATACAACCCCAACCATACAAGTTTACAGACAAACAAAACAAATGGACATATCAGACCTGACCAAATATGAGACCTTAAAAATTGTATACAGAATGACCATGGAAAAGACAACAGAGAGCATTTACAAACTAACTAAAAATTCAGACATACACAGACACCGGACCAGGAACTGCGATAGATACCACTTACCGATTGCACGAACTAAGACAGGACAATCAAGGATATTGAACAATGGACTGAAACTTTAAATGAGAAACTACCAAAAGACACAAGGAGACTCACTACAACTCAATATAAAATATTTCTGAAATAATACATAATTAATAGTAAGATCTAAAAATGTATCCATATAACCCAATTGGGTTTTAAAAAAAATTCATTAAATAAAAATAATAATAATAAAATGCCGGTGGGGAGAGCAATCAAAATGCTGAACGTGATCGCTTTGGAGATCGACGTATTTCATATTAGTAAAAGTACGTTCAGAAGACAATACTCTTGATTTTAGAGAGCATCTTGCATTCCTAAAATCGAACCATATCCCATGCGTTTCTAGTACATATTATATGTTTTACCTATCATTTTACCATTATTATACTCGTATATAATAGCCATAAACTTTAATGTTTGTTTGTAATATATTTGAAAAATAAACTGATTTAACGGAGAAAAATTTATCCTTCACATTAAAAACCGGAGTGACGTTAAATGCGTAGTACTAAAACTTTAACTATGCATTTGGCGTTAAGGAAGTTGTAGCCATGTGTAATATTATTGAAATTATAACATAACACCCGACGCCCCTGGAAACGACACAAAGTCAGAAAAACCTTCCACTACTATGCAAGAGAAGGTGGAGAGATAAGGAAAGAGAAGGGAGAGAAAGGAAAGAGATAAGTGTCTTGCCTTGCCATTGACGCGAAAGATAATATCATAAATCCATGAACATTTAAATTATATAAGAATTAGCTAGGTCTACATACAATTCTGGTATTAGAAATCAGTTCCAATAAAGTTTTATTATTTAAACACGCTATGAGGCTAGAAACTGCAATCATCAATTAACCCACCGAAATCTGATTATATGCATTTTCTTTGGAGGAAGTTACGCATTATAGCACGGTTTCTTCACCTTTGTCTCTATCAGTGTTCCTATATTCATGCTATTGTAAAGAAAATTTCACGAATTCATCAATCAGTTCTATGGTTAATGATATCTTCTCACCCTCTTTGTTTTATTTTTTTATAATAATAATAATATGCTAACTTTAAAGCGGTGTGTTTGTGACGTTATCACCTCAAGGATGCATTAAGACGTGTTCATCTAAATATGAACGCTGCATCTGAAATTCGCGATCGGTTAGAATAATATAAAACAAATATATAATACATGTTGGGTTTTAATTTGGATATGAAATATAAAAAAGATGGGATTTCACCTTAGATCTACAATCTGTCGGATCATTTATGAATCTATGAAGAAAGATTGTTTAAAGCTGATGCGCCGGCGACTGCAAAGGCTCGATCCCAGAAGTTGGTACTAGGACAACGCTTCGGCTCATCTAGTATATCTACTGCAGAGGAGTTTGCCGGCAAACTGTAGATTTCCCTAAATTTGTGCTGTCCGTTATACACGTATATACTCGTACACTTCGTTATACACTTCGGATAGACGAATAACTCGGTGCCATTCCATGTAGCCCTTTGAAGACTGTCATGCTATTGTCGCAACGGAGAAGAGAGTCCAGCTATTTGCTAGGTCTTCAACAGCTATTCTAATTCTCAAAGCATAATCGAGTTCTAATTAATCACATCAGGCTGGACAATGGAAAATTGTGTGTTTTGCATCCTCAACCTCAGTGATGTCAATCTTTTGTTGCTGACTTTTGTCCTATGGAAATATTGGACTAAACAGCCGTGGTCAACAACAGCTAAGTCAAGTAGTGATCAGCATCCAAAAGACTACAAAATGACTTCAAGCCTCCGACGATTCTGTGAGTCAGTCACAGTACCACGTTTTCTCTATTCCTATTGTTTTCATTTTGCTGTATATCTTGACCAGATACCTAACTATCTAACCATCACGCCGTTTCTCCGGAGGGGTAAACAGAGACGATGGAACGCCAAACTGTTCTATCCTGACATAACTCTCGCGCCTCTTCTACATTCACACACCGTGACACGCACGCTCGTCGATGGTTCCTGCTTCGACCATGGCCGCCTATCAGTATTTGATTAATTTGGTCATACAATGTGTTCCTTGGCATTCCTCTACTTCTATTTCCATTGAAACTCTTGGTATATATTTTTTGGCCATTCTTCCCTCATCCATTAGTTCCATATGTCCAAATCATCTAAGTGACCCTTTCTTAATTTTATTTAGGACGCATTCATCCGCCTTACATTCCTTTCAAACTTCTTCATTGGGTATTCTATCGTACATTGTTTTTCTGAACATTATTTTAAGTGATCTCATTTCTACGGCATTTATCCTACTTTCATCCTTCTTTACCCATCTCCAAGCTTCACATGCATACATAAGGGTCGGCACTAAAACCCCATTGTACACTGCTATCTTTGCTTCAGTCAATATATTTCTATTTGAAGGGATGGTTTTGTATGCACCATTTATTTTGTTTCCAGCACCAACTCTTCTTCCGATGTCTTTCTCAATTTTTCCATCTCTTGTAAACATGCTTCCTAGATATATAAATTTGGTAACTTGCTCCAATTTCTCACCGTTTCAGATACCTAATTTGACCTAACCAATTGATGAGAAGAGAAGATGCGTCTATTTGGTTTTTTATGTATTTAATTGGTAAGCGATGATATCTTCTGATATGATATGATATTTAGAGTCATCTTTGGTATGTAATCATTTCGAGTTGCAGAATGATAATTAGTGAATACAAACTAGGATATATTGATTGACATATCATATTTTATAGACGCACTAACGTACGGCAATGTATAGCATTAGTCAGGGGTGAAAATACGTGTATGTACCTATGTACTTGATAGAAAACCGGATGCACCCTTCTAAGGAAAGTCCTGTATGATCCCTGGATACTTTTATTTCCTTAATAGCTTTACATTGGTGCAGGATATATGCCCCGAAAAACTTGTTCCATACTCACATGCAAGTATGTACGTAGATACATAATAATATTTATTCATATACATACTTTACTTGGGCATGATATTCTTTTTATGTGGTTTTTCTCTTGGACTTGGATACTGTGTTTTTTTCTCTATGACTTGGACTTGGATATTCTTCTCTTGTGCTTTTTTATTCTAAATCTGATGGGAACATTGTAGGAAAGGTAGCATCAAAGATGTAATATCAAAAGTGACAGGCGACGGGTGGCTTTGACTCCGTCTCTCTGAAGGGTAAGAATGGACCTCCACACTGTTCTTTTCTGACATACTTATCTCACTTCTTCATCATTCATACATCGTGTTATCCACGTCCGTTGATTTCTCTGACTCTTCCCGTGACCGACATTTAAGATTTGAATGATTTCACGTTTTCCTCGGTCTTTCTCTATTTATTATTCCGTTTAAGCCATTAACATATATGCTCTCTGAGCCATTATTTCTGCATTCATTCTTACCACGTGTCCAAACTATCTTACTTTCACCCCCCTTTTGTCAGTTCCATGCTTCACTGCCATACATAAGGGTTCATCGCATCGTGTGCCATCCTAACTTTTTTGATAAGCTTTTATTTGCGATGACAGCTTTACGTGCACCATTCACTTTGTTGCTTGCCCCAACCTTTCGTTCAATATCCTTCTCCACTCACCCATCATTTGTAAACATACTCACTAAATATTCAAATTCATCCACTTATTCCAGATTTTTTAAATTCAATATAATGTTCCAGACTGTCGTGCTTTCTTCTTTTTCAAAAATCTTTACCATAGACTTATTCACATTTGTCGTTAGATCATACATAGATCATACTAGACACCAGAAATTGTCTTTCATGGTTATAGTCTGCAAATAGAACAACTTCATTCGCATACAAGAGACAGCTTACTGACACTTCGCTCATTTTAGCACCTACATGGTATAGATTAAACAACCACAGGGACATTACGCAACCCTGTTTAATACCTTTATCAATATCAAATCAGGCTGAAAGATTTTCATTTACGCTGACACTAGCAGTGCTTTTCGTGTACGGCGACATGTCGTGATCAGTTTTATACTTATTCAGGCAATAGTTTCCACAACTTAATTTTATCTACGTGATGCGTTTGCCACACGCGAATACGCAAAAGATTACCAAGAACATCGCTGTGCTTTTTACGGTATAACTCCTGAATGTAAGTGCCCATCGCTTAATTATCTAAATAAAATAATTGCACAGTTTGTAATTTTATACGGCTCACCTAAGTATGTTCACCCTATTAAGCTAATCACATTGTAGAATATTTTGTTAATTGGGAAGTTTGTAGAGAAGTTGACTGTTCATTTTTATTAATTTTTATACAACTTCCATTACGTAAAACTGGAAATCAGAATATAGATATTATGAGGGTTTTTTTAGTACTTGTTTTTATTTTTATATTTATTTTATGTGGTTATAAATCGCAATCAAACTATGTCAAGCCAATATCGTTTCGGGAGCTTTTTTTTTTTTTTTTAAAAGACTAACATCAAAGATTTAAATCAATGATATTAGAATTTATTTTACAATCTTCAATGTGAGCAGAAAATAGCTCATTATTATGAAGAAGGAATCTGGTCGTTCCAGGCTCGAACCCAAGTCCCCTAGATTAGAAGTCAAGCGTTCTATCCCCTAGACCACCACCCGATTTGGTAAGATATTGTCTATTGGTATCTTTGGTAAGATATTGTCTATTAATACATTGTACCATAGATTATTATGCATTATGTTATGTTGGCATATTGTCTGTCATTTTACGAACTACTATTGGTGCTCAATAGAAAGATGGCGGTTAAATTATTCTGAGGCTAGTAGTTTCGATTTGTTAGACGTGTAAACTTCATATTGGCTTCACCAATATTGACGGGTGTAGAATTAATTTATCATAGTAGTTAATTTACATTGTATTTTAAATATTGATATCTCTCAATTTTAAATTTTGAACATTTTTTAATTCAACACACAATCTTGTTTTATTTTAAAATTAAATTAAAAACTTTCAATTCATGAATGAAAGTATCTGTTTGTTTTGTGAATATTGATATAACACTCCCAAAAATGGCTGATTTTGACTATTCTAAACTGATTGACTTCCTGGAATTGGTTGGACGTTTGAAGGTTAGTTTTTTATTTTACTGATTTGCTATTTGACATTGAATCTATTTTAGTGATTGTTCATATAATTGTTTTTTAATAATTTTCAGCACGTCAAAAGAACAGGGTGGGTAATTCGTAACGTGGATGACTGCGAAACAATATCAGGTCACATGTACAGAATGGGAATGATGACATTCTTATTAAATGGGACAACAAATAATTTAGATAGGCTCAAATGCTTAGAACTTGGTAAGTAAATTGCGAATTGTTCCGTTTATACGATGTTTTGCTTACTTTATTCCAATGTCACTCTTTTATTAATCATGTTTCATAGCATTGGTTCACGACCTGGCTGAATGTATTGTTGGAGATTTGACACCGTTTTGTGGAGTTTCTCCAGAAGAAAAACACCGCCGGGAAGATGAAGCCATGAAGGATATAGCGAATCTTACTGGTCCCTCTGGAATTCTTCTCTATGATTTGTACAAGGTATGAACTCGTCTTTTGAAACTCGCTTAAAAACATTTCATAATAATAATTTACCTCTTTTAATATCATTATTTTGGAATAAACCTACGATTAGCCAAAGACAAGTTCTTTATTTTAATAAATGTGTGTGTGTCCTGCCAAAGTCTAGATATTCTAATGTGATACTATTTACATTTATTTATGTACTTAGTACGTTGTTTGTGAGAAACAACAGACAATTCTATCAAGTATAAGTCTGAATTTGGTGTATTCATTATATTGAGTGAATTAATTTCTAATGACATAATTTCACTTTGCAGGAGTATGAAGCTAAAGCCACACCAGAAGCGATATTTGTGAAGGAATTGGACCGATTTGACTTAGCCCTCCAAGCCTTTGAATATGAAAAGCGTGAGAACTCACCACATTCTCTACAAGAGATTTTTTTAGCTGCTAATAAGAATTTTAGTCATCCACTGATAGTGGGCTTATTAGGAGAACTTTTAAAGAGAAGAACTAATTTTGAAAACAAAGATATTAGAGAAACTGCTGCAGATGATAAAAATAGCACTTAAGATTCAATTAATAATGTGGATAAATTCATTTATCTACTATCTCATGTTTGTGAAAATAGAAGATAGAGCAGAATATACCGTATTTTACTGCCTATAAGACGCACTTTCATTTTTAAGCAATTTTATTTTTTAAATAACATTTTTATTATCAAATTGCAAAGTCAGATTTAAAAAATCATAGTTTATAAACCCAGACTGACCTTTAATATCCGGTGGACCTTTAAAAAGTGGCATTTTCTGAGATATTTTGGTTTTGGTTCACATGCGAAGTCCATGACACTTCATAAACCTGTAGCACTAACCAACTCTACCCTCAAAGTCTGTTAAGTTCTACTGTAGCGCTAGCTTAGTTCCAATGCCATTTTGACGGTGTTCTTGAATCAGTGGCGGTACTGCCATAGAAGCCCAGAAGCCCGGCTTGCGTAGCAAAATTTTGAATCCTTTTCTGGCTTACAGAGGTTCAGCTCTTGTGCCTATTCCTCTTAAGTCTGGTGGGAACATTGTTTTAAGATGATTTGGTGGGTTGTTGGTTTATGCGGGGGCATGATTTCTTAGATTTGGGGGTTTTGATTCAAAATTTCCTCTATTTGCACATTTCGCCTCGTTGCAAGAATAACATGTTATCTTGAAAATTTTTAAAATGAAACAATATACCAGTCTGAAAGAGACAATGTGACAACACAATATACCACTGTTGTGTTGTCTCTTTCTCCCATAAATTCTCTTTTTTTTTACTTTAAAAATACCATGTTTTTGTAGAAAATAATGTTGAACGCGGCGGATTTGATTTTCGAAATGTCACGTTATTCTTGCAAAGAGGCGATTTAGTCTTCCTCATATTTTTATGTTCTTCTTTACTATAACGCCAATCGCAAATGGCTTTTTTAGTTGGTGGAGGTCCGAAATGCCGCTCAGCTGCTCTGTTTCCATGTTCTGCATTTGTAATTACTAGGGCTCAGATTTATATTCACTAAAAAGATATTAAAATATTGTTTTATATGTGCCAAAATATATTTAACTAACCTTATATTTACTGTTAACTAGAAAAAAACAAGTTCTTATTTGTGACAAATTATTTTTTGTATCGTACAATTACATATTTTTATATATTTTCAGGGGTATGACACAGTCGATTTTTTACAAAAGTGTTATTTAGAAGGGAGAACTAACTCTCGAACTTGTAGATTGTGCAATCATTGATGACGCCATCCACACGTTCTTCCAGCAAGGTGGATTTTTTAATTACTTCCTGGGCGGAATGTAGATCCATCACAGCGTGCAGCTTTTCCTGGCAAGGTCCACCCTTTCTCTTGATCACGTCAATGATTGGTTTTTCCCTAACCGAAGTCAAAATGGCGTCCCATGCCAACAGCTTTTCAACCATCGCTGGACAATTGTGAATTGTTTTTGGATCATTATGCGACGTCATAACTTTGTCAATGGCATGATAGTCTTCAAATTATTTATGTTGTTGATTGAAATTTCTTGGTAGAAGTTCATTGTAAATATTGAAAATAAAAAAATGTTATTAAGAATTTTTCTATGTTTATTTTTAGTGTAAAATCTACTTATTATAATAAGTAGATTTTACACTAAAATTAAACATAGAAAAATTCTTAATAAAAAAAAATATATATTTTCATTATTTATGATAGTCTTCTCCTTTACCTTTTCTCCGTGTTTAACGTATTAGAAGCGATGCTTGGATCCACGTACTCCACCGCGAAACAATAGGCTCCGGTGGAAGCGGGGTTTGGGAGTTCTTTGGGGGGAAGGTATCTTCTCCGCTATGTCCAGTTTTCCTTGCCACAACAGTACCAAGTTCGAAAGGGAGACTACTTACAATATGAACAAAAATATGCCATTTAATTAGTATCACCGCGAAAACCCTGAAATATTCTTAAATATTCGCTAAACCCTGAAATATGCTTTTATATTCCCTAATATAGGGTTAAAGGGGGTATGTAGATCTCAAAACCAAAAAACTGTGTCTTTTTGAATGCTAAACCCAGGAAAAAATATGTTTTTTGTCAATTCCGAACCCTAGTTATAACTTTCAATCATATGAAAACCCGCATCATATGAAAACCTTTTATTTTTTTTCCTTTGCAAAACTAGCTACTAACAAAATATTGTACTGTTCAATTCCTGTTCACTGGCACCATAGACTGCAATGACGCATCAAAGACAATGTTCTGGATTTCTGATAGCGGGGCGGGAGGGAGACAGTGTTAGCAAACTTGTAAATCCCCACAACTCATGTTCGTCGCATCGGTGCACTGCCAATGTTGCCAGATTGATAAAATAGGTTTCCCATGGCATCGAATATAAGGCCATTTTTAAGACTGGCTGGAATTTTAAATCAAACACTGGACATTTTTTATTAATTTCGAGTAAAAGACGCACTTGAATTTTGGAGGCAATTTCTTTAAGAAAAAATTGCATCTTATAGTCTGTAAAATACGGTGAAATAAATGCTAGCTTTGTGTTTAGATTCCTACATCTTTCATTTATTTTTTAACAACTTTGCCTAATGTGTAATTTTTAAATGACATTTTTACTTATTAATGTATTGGATCTTTTATTATGCAGTATTTGCTCTGTATTAGCGAATTATATATTTTTTTGCGGGAGATGCCTATTGGTGGCGATGAGGTTCGCAACCCATCACACCGCGTCTCCCGCGGGGCGAAAAGAGAAGGATGGAGTGCAGCATCAGTAAAAGTGTGACAGTCCATTCTTTCTGCCTACCCTTTCGGGGAGACGGCGTGATGGTTAGTTAGTTAGTTTTATATTTTTTTTCGCCAAACCATTATCTCTCCAGGTGCTTCATCTTATCTATCCATTGTTGAATGGGTTTGAAATTAACTAAAGCTATCTCCTTATAATCCATATAATTAGCATTTTTATTTACCATTATTGTGTTGTTTTATAATACAAAAAAAACTTCCATAATTTTAATTATATCAATATTCTGAATCGAAGCGTCCGCTAGTTTTACTTTTACGAGTGAAATTCAGGAAATATGTTTCCCTGTGTAAACATCTAATAAGTTAACTTCGGCAAGTTAGATGACCTTCGTGACAAGAGCTATGACTGCCAAACCGAAGGTCCCGGGTTTGATTCCTGGCAATGACAGTGTGATTTTCACACTGCCTTTGGTCTGGTTTAACAACAAATTGTATACAATAATTGTGTTCAAAGGACCTGTATATAAAAAAATAAATACTCAACTTGCAGGGGGTGTTAAAATGATGATTTTTATAATATAAGTTTCTTCGTACGTAATTTTAATATTTTATGCGTATGAACATAAAGCGTTAACATTGGAATTACAAAATCACATTTTTTTATGAATTAAAACACTGTTTTTTCCACTTTTCTCAACGTGATTCAAATGTTTTACACCTTTTCATTTTTTTTTTTACTTTTGAACACTTTGCTTGGTACAATGAAAATTGTTCATCAAAATTGATTTTGTGGATCAGTTTTTGAATAGATATCAAATGTGCAACATTTATTTAAGAATGTACACAAAGTGATCAATTTTCAGTTATTTTTATGCACCTCACAGTGAAAGCACATATTTAAATATTGGTGTATAACTTTGCTTCCGCCGTTTTTTTCCGAAATTCGAGGCTTTATCGTAAAAAACTGGTTATACATTTATGATTCAAAGTATTGTCCATCGCTGGCCACTACTTTCTCCCATCTTTCGGGCAGCATACGAATCCCGCGTTGAAAAAACTGGTCATCTTTTGAAGCGATCCACGAATCGATCCAATTTTTTACTTCTTCATAAGACCGGAAGTGCTGGTCAGCTAGGCCGTGTGCCATTGATCGAAACAAGTGATAGTCCGAGGGAGCAACGTCTGGAGAATACGGCGGGTGGGGTAGGACTTCCCATTTCAAAGTTTCCAAGTATGTCTTGACCACTTTCGCAACATGGGGTCGAGCATTGTCATGCTGTAAAATCACTTTATCATGTCTCTCGTTGTATTGCGGCCGTTTGTCTTTCAATGCTCGGCTCAAACGCATTAATTGCGTTCGATAATGATCGCCTGTGATTGTTTCAGTCGGTTTTAACAACTCATAATACACTACGCCGAGCTGGTCCCACCAAATACTGAGCATAACCTTGGAACCGTGAATATTCGGTTTGGCCGTCGACGTGGAAGCATGGCTGGGATATCCCCATGATTTTCTGCGCTTGGGATTATCGTAATGAACCCATTTCTCGTCCCCAGTCACAATGCGATGCAGAAATCCCTTCCGTCTTTGCCTTGCAAGCAGCTGTTCACAAACACACAAACGCCGTTCAACATCTCTCGGCTTCAACTCGTACGGCACCCAATTTCCTTGTTTCTGAATCATTCCCATGACTTTCAGGCGTTTTGAAATGGCTGGTTGCGTCACTCCCAATGATCCTGCCAATTCTTGTTGCGTTTGACACGAGTCTTGATCAAGTAATGCCTCCAATTCTGCATCTTCGAAAACCTTCTCTCTTCCACCGCCATGCTGGTCTTCGACGTTAAAATCACCGTTCTTGAAGCGTTGAAACCACTCTCGGCACGTTCTTTCACTAATAGCGGCCTCACCATAGGTATTTGAGAGCATTCGATGAGCCTCAGCCGCAGATTTCTTCATATGAAAGCATAAAATTAAAACCTCCCGCAAATGACGAGAATTTGGCTCGTAAGCTAACATATTTAATCGGGAATAACTTTATGATGCAGACACAAATCGACTAATATTTCGATGGCGTTATGTTTACAAATACTTAAGCTTATTGTATGACATCTATGATCTATTTATTCCAACTACCACTTACCGTTACTGCCATATATTGCAAAACGGCGGAAGCAAAGTTATACACCTAAGTTTGATGTTTTACCGAGTTTGATGTTTTATCTTTTGTACATATAAGTTTAGTAATGTAATGCACAAACCACGTAATTACTTTTATTAAACTTACCCTTAGTATTTTTTTTTTGTATTACTAGTAAAGCAATTTACTTATATTATAATCTAGATGTAGATTACAAATACAAATGCTTAAAAATACAATATCAAAAATGTTTCAAATAGATTATTAGTTTTACAATAATCTCTGATGGAAAGTCTTTAAAGCGCTTTATGGAATGGCACCAAGTTAGTATCTGAACTATATAAAACTGGAAGCCTAAATTCAAGTTAATCCACACTCTTAGGCAATTGATAGATTATTTGGGTCGAACCGTTTCCCTAGTACAATTTTTTTCCAATTGAGCCTTTACAGTAGCTGGCACATCAGCTTGGAACCACCTCTGTTCGAACCTTAGGTGCATTAATGATCAAAAAGATTTCAGGTCTAAACTGAAAACCCATGTTTTGTAACTTTCATTGAAAATTTAAAGTTATATATAGATATTTGTTTTCTATTATTATTTTCTTACCGTTTACAAATATCAGATGTAGCGTTTATTAAATTGCTTTATGAAAAACCTAGCCTATTTTTATTGTTATTTCTAACTTTAAACATTTGTATGCTACTTTTAGTCAAAGGTTTTTTGTCTTTTAATTCGCAGAATAATTTATACAGAAGCCTAGAAAATACCTTGTATTATTTTGACTTCCTGTTGTAACACATATGAATGAAAAATTATCTGCATACTTTCTAACTTGGGTTTGAATGTAGAGAAAAATAAAAAATAATTCATGTTATAATAACCTCCAAATATACAAATAATAAATGTTGTGTTTGTTTTTACCTACCTAAAGAACAGTTCTAGTCGATTAATAATATTTATTTATTACTAATATATAACAAATACACTAAATATGCCTTAAGTACAATAAATTATTTTTTGCATAATATGTTTTTAATTAACTCCCTTATTAGTATTGTATACTCCCACTGTGATGTTCGAATTTGGTGTTGAGGCGATGACCCCTGTTCAGTTGCATGTTTCCCATAAAAACTATAGGCTTCAATTAACTTTTGATTTGATGCGAGTTACCATAAAGGACCCTGAATTTAACACATAGAGCTGTTATAAAATTAATAGTGGATTCAACTAGTTGAGAAAACAAATTCTTCAAAACAATGCTTTGGAGCGTATTCATGGTGTAAATTAGATTATGTAATAATTCATAGGTTCTTGGTCTATTTTTATTGTAGGGCACAAATAGATTTATTTCCTCTATATTCTGAGTCTGCATACATAACTTTAACCTTTTTTTTTTTTATATATATATATTTTATTTTTTTTCACTATATTTCTCTTGAAATGTTTAAAAAAATATATAAGTCCAACAAACTTAAAATATACAACAGAGGGGGAAATACACCATATTTTCTAAATAGGTCAAGGACAATAAGATATATGGGATGCATGCCATACAAGCGGATCTACATTATTTTGAGTGAAGTAATAAAAAAAAAACGGTAAAACACTTTTTATGCCAGTGGACATCTATCGAAATGTTCTGTAGCTTCGTTATACAATGTAGTAAAGTTTCAAACCAATAAACTAAGGTTTTGAGTATTTTCCAATAGATGTCTCCAAAGAAATGAATATTTCACAAAAACGAATGTGACCTAGTAAAAAAATGAATATGAAATATATCCGTGGACCTAAATAATAAAAATGTAAATCAAATTCTCGCTATGTTATTAAAATAGAAGCCCAATTTTTCTTTAAAAGTATTATTTATTAATATAATATATTATATTATAATAGTACTTTTTTATTCTTTTGTTTTTGAAAATTTGGTTTGGTTCATGTGGTGCTCCTGTTAATTTGGAGATATTTCGCGTATAAGTGAATTGTTTTGGTCAATTTAACTGTTGCCGCACTTTATAATAGTTAATTGTGACACGTAATACGTTTGTGCTGTTTTGCTGTTAAAATTATATTAGTTTAAAGTTTTTATAAAGAATTTTGACAGGTGTAAAAATAAATTTTTCATTTGTTCCAATGACAATTTGAATAATTTCTTCAATATTATTTCAAAGTTCTTGCTGGTTAAGTGCCTACTTACAGCTAATTTAAAAAACGGTGGATACGTGAAACATAAATTAAATAAACACAAAAGTCCGGATCGTCCATGTCAACATGTGCAACATCGAAAAAAACATTATGTGTTATTACATTATGTGCTAAATTAAAAAACGGTGGATTCGTGGAACATAAATTAAATAGACAATATGTGCACCATCTAAAAAGAACATTTTGTGTTAAATTATTTTTATTTTGTTATTTTATTTTATATTTTATGTTTTAGATTTATTTTGTGGGTGTTGCACGATCGAAGTGTGCGCGGGAGATGCCTATTGGTGGCGATGAGGTTCGCAACCCATCACACCGCGTCTCCCGCGGGGCGAAAAGAGAAGGATGGAGTGCCGCATCAGTAAAAGTGTGATAGTCCATTCTTTCTGCCTACCCTTTCAGGGAGATGGCGTGATGGTTAGTTAGTTTAGTTAGTACTTTTTTTGTTTTGCTTGAATCACATTTTTTAAATTAGTACATATTTGTTTAGAATAAAGTAGAGAGAATAACCTTCTTTACGTTTTATCTTCCTAGCTGATGTTAGGTTTTTTGGCAAGCGCGCTGTGTCTCTTCAGGCGCCAAATTGAAATGCAGAATAAAAGTATTTGTACAGTACTTGGCTGTGCAACAGTCGCATAATTTTAAAAATCAATATAGAACACGTTTCGTGTCCCATGAATAAATTTAACTCCCGACGTAATTAATATGAGTCTTACTTTCAGGCAAATTTTTCGGTGATTGAATATATTATTTTAGACGTAGGTACCTTGTTCCTCGAAACCTATATTACAAAAGAAAAGCATATGCATGTATTAAACATAATACATTTATGGTATAAACTATATATCTTCTTCTTCCTCGTGTCAATGGTAGTAACAGGATCTATATTTCATTGGCCCAGAAATCCACCAACCGGGCCGCGCTTCTGGATGCTCGAGCCAATTTCTCTTCGATGCAGGTGACTGGGCAGCTCGGGCACTGCGTTATTTGAGGGATAGATTGCTCCGCGCCGCATATAAAGTGTGTCCCATCACCACGAAGAATCCCCAATCTTGCCAAGTTATCCCTAGATCTGGAATATACCTTTATCTATATATAAAAAATACACATTTGTGAAAAATCAACACGACACACCAAGTCAATCAGTTTTTAGAATTATAATATTAATTCGACTAACGGCTGTTATGAGCGCGCGTTTACATTTTGCAAGCAACGATGTCCGACTTACTCACCAATATGAAGTTTTATTTAATATATTTAAAAATAATTCATTTAACAACAACAAACCATGTGACCAAACCATTGCAGTGATCCTTTCATAACTTTGTTTATAATACTTTCTTCCGCTCTACATTCCTACCGAATATTAGCATTTAAAACTCTGTCGTACATCGTTTTAACACACATACGTCTAAGGGAACTCATCTCTACCGCATTGATTCTGATCTCATGTGAATGGCCATTTTTTATTTAATTAATTTATTGATTTGTAAATGCCATTTTTTTAAATTACTTTCAGCAAACTGCTGTATTATGGTATTATTGTAAATGTTTTGACTCATAAAAACGTCAGAGCGCCCCTTTACACAACAAGGCAGAAACATAAATAACAGTACAGGCTCGTGCATTTTTATTTATGTTTTTGCCTTTACTATGTCGAGTCTGGTCACTCCAACAATCCACATCAACATCGTCATATCTGCAAGATACGCCAATGTTCCGTTTCGCTATTTATTTTTTTCTTTTGTATTTATCTTGATGGAGACACGATAAGTTCTGAATCTTGTGATAGAAACCACATGTGAACCAGATTAAATTGAATATACATATATAAAGTAATATAACAAATGTAATGCTTATTACATATCTTTTTTTGAATTTGTTGTAATCTAAAATTTATTGTAAAAGCAAACGTGGCAGTTCGGTTATAATTAATTTTACAAATGTTTTTTTTATTGCATTAAAACGTGATTTCTTTTGAGTTTATTTTTATCGACTTGTTTCGAAGGTTTTATATCTTCATCATCGGGAGAACGAAATAAACAGTTTATATCGTTCTCCCGATAAACGAGGTTAATAACCGTCGAAACGTATAAAGAAAAATTAACTTAAAAGTAAAAACAACTGTATTTTTTTTTAATCTCCTAATGGTATTCCCCTAAAGTTTGTCAACAAAAATAATAATTCGTACTATATACGATTAAAAAAACGTGTGAATTAACGAATAATCCCTGTACTACTTGTCAAGTTAAATACAAAATCTAATTTCAGTGTTTGTATAGACATTTTATAGGTTAATATTCTGCCAATGAATATTTCTTCATCGTTGATCGTAAAACCACAAAGCAGAAAACAGACCTCAGTTCCTACTTATGTTACAAATGTGGATTGATTGCCCCGAAATTTTCTAGAATTTTCCGTGCGTCCAGTTCACTCCTGACGATTTTTTTTAAATGCGCGTTTAAAAAAAATCAAATACAGGGTGAATGCGAATCTAACTTGGACTTGGACTTGGATCTTCTGGCTTACAGAGGCTTCAGCTCTAATGGCTATTCCTCTTACGTCTGTAGGAAACATTCTCGGAATGCGATTTATTCGCAGACACCACAATTACAAAAAAAGCACACTCATGATTTCAAAAATGAAGACGGTTAAGAACATATCTGGCAAGACACTGCGTGACAGAATAGGGAATACAGGAACAAGAGGTCGAGGATGTCGTTAGGGGGAGCAAAGGAGAAAATATTGATATGCACACGTGGGAAGAATAGCCCAACTAGACTATTTCTCATTGTGTCGCATAGCCAACTCCAAGGTAGACGATAAGGGCAGACCACAAAAGAGATGGATCGACAGCTGGGAATTGACTTCGCAGGAGGCCAATCTCTCAAAAACAAGCAACAAGGCCCACATTTAGAAGACGAAAAAGAAGATAGGTAAGTTTTTTTAATTTTATCATTAAACTTCTGAATCATTTTTTTCTCTTATACGTACGAATTGTATAGTTTAAAGTAATGTTAATTCTTCGCAAGATTACTGTACAGTAGCATAATGCATGATTCTTGAACAATGTGGTATCATAATTAGTTCAAAATTATTAAATAACAATTCAAAAATTATACATTTTATCAATTTCTTGGAATTCATATTTTATTAGCTTATTTATAGTTTTAATAGCTTCATTGTGTTTTTGCTTATCTTAAAAATATGTAATATAAATTAATCTGGGAAATTATTACATTTATCAATTCATATACAAAAGCAATGTAGGGACAAACATTTGGTGATTCTTCTTCTTCTTTCTTTTTAAATCGCCGATATCGTCCACTACTGGACATAAGCCTCCCCCATACTTCTCTTATAACACCTGACGATGCCAACATTGGTTGGAGAAACAGCTGCAGCTATAGATATTTTGAATACGGCCATGTAAGTTGCCAGTATCGAAATCTACCTGTGAACATAACGTCAGAATAGTGTGGCGGTCCAACCTATCTGCCTATCCCTCTGGTGAGAGATAGTGACATTTTGCATGTGGTTTCCAACCAAATATTTTAAGATAATGTACTTTGATTATATCAGATGATATAGCAATATTTCTATTCGACTTTTATACACATGTTCCACAAAAATCATGAAATTAGGCTGCTACTGGGAAAAACAACAGCTTTTATTATTTCGTATGTTAATACATAATATATCGATATTCTGTGAACAAAAACATTATTATTGACCTATAAAATCAAAGTCTTTTCTATTAGACCGACCTTCGTGAGGAATCATTTTGAATTGTCAATAAGAACAGTTTAACGAAATGAGACCCCATGTCCCCACAATCAAAGATGTTCAAAGTTTACACGTGGATGGAGTTAGCACGTGCAGTTTGATGGAATCAGATGACGCATGTATTACAATAAAAAATATATATATTATGGTGTGTGGAATCCCATTTGAGGTATTGTATATATGAAATAATGGATAAAAATGGCATAAAATGTATTTCATTATTCTGATGAGGAGTCGGAGACATCGACGTGCGTGTATCACACGATGTATGATTGTTAAGGAATCGAGAGAAGTGTGTCGGTCCATTATGTGTATTTATCCCTTCGGTCGTGATGGCTAGTTTGTTAACAGATCCATATAAATAATCAGAAACATTTAATTATAACACAGAATTACTTAAAATATAACTAACTAACCCCAAATTAGTCTCCCCGAAGGGGTAGGCAGAAAGAATGGACTGCCACACTTTTCTTTCCTGACATATTTCTCTCGCTTCCTCAAAATTCATACATCGTGTTATGCACGCGTTCATGGCCGACTGGCCATGAACGGCCATGGCCAATATGGCCGACATTCAATATTTGATTTATTTGATCGTGTCACGTTTTCCTCGATCTTCCTCTATTTCTGGTTCCATTTACATCGTTACCATATACTTTTTTACCATTCTTTCTTCCTTCATTCTTTCCATATGTCCAAACCATGTTAATGATCCTTTCATTATTTTGTTCATAACACCATAATTCGCACCGCATTCACTTCATATATTTTCATTCGACACTCTATCATACACAGAGTATCCACAATTCGTCTAAGAGATCTCATTTCTACTGCATTTATTCTACTTTCATCCTACTTTTGCCAGTTCTATGCTTCGCTTTCATACATAAGGGTCGGTAGAAGAACACTATTGTGCACTGCCATTCTAGATTTTTTGTATAGGTTTTTGGATACGATACTTAAAATATACAAAACATAAATAATTGTATATGTGTGTAAAGTCATTTATAGTCCTCCTACATACCTATGTATAATGTTGAACAGATATAAACAGTAGTTGATGACGGATACCTGTCGAAACCCGTACAAAAACATCTGCCCGTACAAATGACTACTGCATATGTTTTTTTCATTTATTTAAATTGGGAATCAAAACCTCGAAGTATAAAAGTAGAGAGATTATTTTATTTTTTATTCATCCACATCTCTCCTTGCTGCTACTGGCATCAAACATAATTGTTTGTCAAATGTCAAATGTGTTTTCTTTTGTGCTATTAGGATAACAAAGCCATACAATGTGTAACAATGAAGTACTCGTACGTAATAGGCGTCAAATGGATATGAGAGATGACCCGATATTTTTTTTTAAATATATTATGTGTTGCGGGTACACCGTGTCTAATCGATCAGTATTTATTATGTTGCTATCGATCGAAGGGTTATACTCAATATTTAAAAAAGCCTCATGAGATGTTGTAATTTTTGCGTTTAATTATTATTATTATTAATAATAATTTATAATAGTTAACACGATTGTTTAATGGTTTTACTTGGATTTAATTTATATAAATTGTGACAATTTTGTTTCGCCTTGCGAGGGTATTCTCAAGCTTTAGAAACAAACAGAGTTTGAGAATGCCCTCGCAAGGCGAAATTTTCTTTTCACAATTTATATAATATATATAAATTAAATCCAAGTAAACCACTAAACAATCGAGTTTACTATTATAAATTAAAAATGGAGTTTTGTAAAACCGAGTTACCTCAACCATCAATTATTATTATTATTATTATTATTATTATTATTATTATTATTATTATTATTATTATTATTACTATTTTTATTATTATTATTATTATTATTATTATATTATTGTAGACGCTCTCTTAGCCGGCCTTGGTGGGATCGACCCAGGGCCGGATAACGAAAAAGCCGGTTAAAAAGAAGGTAGTGAAAAACACATTTAAAAAACACTTTCACAAGGAAGAAAAAAAAAACAATTTTCAAAACACTAAGAAAACGGAACTTTTATTCTGTATTAGAAACTCACACATTAAAAATTAACATTTCACAAATTGTAAAAAATATGTACAGGAAAAAGCCACACATCACTCCAAAAGTCTGTCTCCTAGATTTCCTAGAAGAGGCCGGTTAAAGCAGTGGGACGGTTAAAGCGGCGCCGGTTAAGAGAGCGTCTACTGTATTAATAATAACTAACTAACCATCACGCCACCGAACGCCGTACTGTTCTTAATGGAAATATTTCTCTATTTTCCCCAACATTCATACATCATGTCATGCACGCACGTCTATTTCTCAAACTCCTCTCACGTGGCCATAATTTAATATTAGTAAGTAGTATTATTGTTTAACACGTATCATGCCGTGGCATATGTGACTGCCATCAATTGTTACCAATACGCCGTGGCAGTCATACGTGACTGCCAACGCTTGAATTAAAGTAAAGGTCCTCAAGCGCCGATAGTCACGTGGTTACGAATTTTTATAAGTATAATATGGTTAAGTCAAAATGGCTTTTTGCAACAGAGTCCTGAAAAGCATTGTGGCAGTCGACGTGTTCAGTTTTATTATTATTATTTGAAGATCCGGAACAAGAATATGGATAATCATCCCAATTTATTTGTTCTCCTCGTTAGAATAACGTTCGTAAGTTCGATATAACTGCATCTAAAGAAATCCACTTCGGATGTCAACTTCTCGAGAAGACGGCTTACCTTACATACAGTAGAACTTTGATGTGCTGTGTCTGTTGGGCAATTTGGAGAATAAAATAAATTATGACGCTTTCCGTTTTCATATTGATTAATTTGATTGTGTATAATGTTTTGTGGGTGATTTTTGACATTGTGTTTTAACCGCCCTACCTTGAGGTAATTTTCTGAGAAACGTGCAAAAAAAGCAGGTTTTATATAATGAAATTTAATTATGTATTAATTTTATTTTTTTGAATTACAAAACGTCAAATACTCGGCCGCACACTTCGCCTGTCCCTTGTAAAACTATCATATTTATGAAGACTTGTACTGGAGTGTTGTTGGCACACGCGCGTATCCCTAAGAGTTTGTACATTTTAGGTACATTACTTTTTCTCAAGCGCGTACGTGATACGGGATAGCGCAGAATGATAACAGGTCACAGTGAACGTATCACGTACGTTCAAATACGTAGGGTGGTTAAATAAACGCGAAACATTACGAGATTAAATAAGCAATATTCAATTTCGTTTACCCTAAACTACATACAGTCTACTGTGCGTAGTAAATTAGTAAACCTTGTGGTCAAGGAAAACATTTGAAATGAGTAAACTATTTTGTTTATCTTTCAAAATAGCTTATTAGATAAAAGCGTTATGCGTTATCAAGTCGTCTAGAAAAAAATGCGGTAGCGACTGAGGCTCTGTCCAAACAATGTAATCATTGTGCCTACCTTCGCCTACAATGGAGTACGAGCTGAGAAATCCCATGCGTGTTTATAAACTGCAGTGCACCGGGCGGCCGGCCAGTGCTGTGGTGGCCGTGCTCTCGCGAGGGTCGTCTGTCACGCTGTCAAACTGCCATTTCGACTAAATTAGAACAATCGAGCCCGATCGAAACTTGTTGCCATTCTAACGAACACGATTTTTAAAGTTCTTTTGAATTAAAGTGTATGTGGGTCATTCTAAACAATAAGACGACACCGCAATCTCGGGCTATCATTGAACAATCACATTTGACTTGCACTCGTGCGCTAGTGGCAATATTTTTTCAACGTCTTTAGCGTTGTAATAGAGATGAATCACGGACTATTTAATGCCCTTATTCAAGTCAAATTCAATTGACTTCAATTCTCTCCTACAACGGAGTTCAATTTTATAAATTAGATCGAAGTAGTTAGACAAATAAACTACGCTTCGGATATAAAGTTATTTCGGATAAAAATATGTGACGTGTGTTTGGGAGTGCGAGATTCGAATAAACAGTTTTAAAAGTTAATATTGAAAATGACGAAGGCTCCGTTTAGTATGAAGCAGGATGGGGGAATCACCGGCAAAGACGAGACTTCCGCCTTCATTGTCATAAACGGTGTAAAACCGGCGCAGCACCCAGATAAAAACATCAAGTGTTGGGAAGGCAGCCCATGCGCAGGAAAGCCAAAGATACTTCTAAAAACGAAAAATATGTTCCCTGTTTGTGGAATTCTACTGGCGGTAGTGATTCTCGTGTGGTTACTGACGCTTACAGTAGTAAGGGAGTTCCAGCTGACCGAACTCAGACAGAACATAGAAGAACTTCGTACAGAACTGGAGACGCTGCAGACGAGGCTCAGTGACCACGTCGTCGTTGACGAGCTCAAAGGATTTCAGGACGAAGTATGTTTGAATTTTTTTATAAAATTATTTTAAAATTTGATATGAACCTTAACAATGTTTAACCTAACTACTTTTTTTTCGTTACAAATAATTTTCACTAACAAACAGCGGGAAAAATAATAAGGATAATCTAACACATTATTATTTGATACAGATTTAAAACAAAACATTCAGACATAAGCAGCCTAAAGTATACCAATCATAACTAATATAAAAAATAAAATAAAAATATTGTATTTGTTTACTTGAGCACAGGAAAAATGTATATAAGATCTGTGCATTTAAGTGATATAATTGTAATCTAATAATACCTTATGAAAAACTAAAAAAAAAGCAATATTTTATATTTTCACAAGTGTATATTTTTATACACTAATTGTAAGAAAGGAGACATCTACGGTTCGAAACGTGTTTGTAAGAAGTACAATAAGTATTGTGAAAATTCAATGCAATTTGAATAACTTTTGAAGATAAAAGTTATTCAAATGTGAATCTACAAGACAAAGTGATGGCAAATAAATATATGTATAAAAAATAATAGGAAACGTTTTCAACTTTTCTGGGGAAAGAAAGAAAGGTCATTTTAATAAGTAATAGTTTATATGCAAACTTTAGTCGACATTTTAGACGTTAAAATAAGTAAAAATGGCATAGAAACGATATTTGTAAATATGATTGTAAACAATTCATGAATAAATGGTTCATCTTCTGCCTCCGGAGGTTTTCTTGAAGTACATATCATAATTAATCGCATCTGCCGCTGATCCTGACACTACTCGCGTTCATATCTGACACTTTCGTCGATTATCTTTACTTCGAATATGTAATGTCATGTATATACCCGTTTATACGCATTTGATTGATTTAGCCCCATTTGTATGTCTATCGTTCTATCGGATATTTTCACTATTATTAAATGGAATTATTATTTATCTCGAATTACCATATATGTTACCTTTACAATTTGATCAACAATAAAAAAATTTACAATTAAAATTATTAAAGTTTTTTTATATATTATGTAGGGATTAAAATAAATCATTTCAGTCGCCCGCGTCAAACATGGCGCCAATATGATGTTCATATAATACAAAATAATAATTTTATGATTTATAGATTGCAATTTTAATGAATTAATCATTTCAAGGGCGCATAATATTATATAAACCAGTGTCAGTCACCGGTGACCGTCATGGCAATCAAAATGTTAAATATACACAAAATGGTATATAATTGAGTGCAGTGATCTCCGAAGTGGGTTACGTGAGTCGATACTAGGAAGCGATGGAAGAAAACTAATTTTAAGAAATAAAAACTTTAATAATCTTAATAAATAATAACTTGCATGTAAAACTTTCTCTCTTCCTCTTTCTCTCTCCGATGGGGTTACTTCATCGAGCTTTGGCCTTTTGCAGCTTTCGCCTCCGTCGATTGTCTTGATCCACCGTTTCCTTTTAGCCAACTGGGTAAGCTGCACCCCATCCCTTCCTCATTTCATCCCCCCATTTCAGCCTGGGTCTTCCCACTTATCTCCTTTGCCTTGCTATCCGGTCATCATCATTTTAGAGAAGCATGAGTCAGGCATTCGCTGTACATGCCTGGCCCATCTTAATCTCAGAAGTTTTATATGTGCAGTGATATTTGGGTCTGGTATATGTTGTACAGTTCATCGTTAGATGACCACTGCACCACAGGTTACATTCTCTCACCGGTCCAACGATTCTATCCTTTTGAAGATGTCTTAAACTACATGACCATAATCATCACAAAATTAGATGCTACTCGTAGTATGCAAAAACGCACAAATCCTGAAATATTAGGAGGACGCAATAAAAACTTTTTGATAAAAAAACATAATGCATTTAGTGCGAATAGAGTAATTCAAGCTTCGTATAAAGAGTATTATAATTTAACAATTGTATTTATTACTAACTCTATGAATGAACACAAATTAATTATAAACGTTTCCTCTTTTGGATGTTAACTCTGACAGAAAAAAACGCTTTTACAAGAGCACCTCTTCGTCGCTCCATCATTAAATGTGTATATAATTATAGTTAAGATGATACGATAATATTTAATGACGTGTACAACACACGCGATGGTATAATTATCATTTTATTGAAGTGTATAATTTTAAAGAATAGTTGAACCTATAACTTTAAAGATGTAAATTTACTCAATTAATATTCAAAATATATTGGTTCATAAAACTATTTTTTATATTATTTTATCTTTCTTTGTGTGTCATGCTGGGTCCCCCCGATGTCGACTATCACTTGAGAGTACATGTTCCTGTCTTGTGCAGGTCTAAACAGCGCCTCGAATGTCCTAATCCCCGCCCAATCACGTATGTTTCGGAACCAGGAGATCTGTCTTCTTCTCACACTTCGACGACCCTCTATTTAATTTTTTTTTAAATTAGGATTATTTTTTTATATTATATCTTTTAATAAATTCAGTTACAATCAATAACTATTTTTTTATAAACTTAAGGCGTTAACGACATGGAATTCTATAATGACGATTTTTTATGAATTAAAAAACTATTATTAATGAAAACGTCTGTCTTTAAGGAGTTTCATTAAATTTTATATGGAATGACAGTTTTCGCACTTCTAAGGCATTATCATTTGAATAAAGCCAAAGAAAAGCGAAACATGTCATTCCATGTAAAAATGATTAAAACTCCTAGAAGACAGACGATTTTATTTATATTACTTATTTAATATGGAGTTTTACATCATTGTTCAAAAAACATAAATAATAATTTTAAAAAACTCACTTTTTCCACTTTTGAGTTCATTATAAACGAGTTTATATCGTTTTCCCGATGATGAGATGAAAAACTTTCGAATACTATTGAGAAAAGTAAGAATGTAAATTTCCACGGTTAACATATATAGGAATATTTTTCGGGGTGAAACCGTGTTCCCTCCACCAACGTTTCGGAGGCCCTTGCGGCCTCCATCATCAGGGTGTTAAATTTTTTTAATTTTTAATTGTATCTCAATAGAGACGAAGAAACAAACTGGAAACTGAACATGGATGATCAAGGTGTTTACAGGACTTATGACCTGTCATTGGTTGGGTTAAGCGCACGCTTTATGTAATTACAACATTCCCCATTCCACCATTGTTATTATGATCATGCAAGATACATTTTTGGAAGTTGTATATATACTCCAAATCCATACTTATTTTCACGTGTCAGTTCCAGTTAGCCATCTATGTAGATTTGATTGTACTAATTAATTTTTTAAGATTAATCTATACAATCCACCACTAACGCCATCTATGAAGAATGATTGTTTTAGCATTTAGCAAACTACTTTATTAACACAATGCGAAGAGGCTACCGCCTCCTAGCGCACTGTTCAGAAGTCGCCTGGAGTAACACTCCTATTTTATACGCCAAAGAATTGAAGATATCCTCCCCATAGAGGCTCGTCAAGTAAGAATGTAAATTTCCACGGTTAACATATATAGGAATATTTTTCGGGGTGAAACCGTGTTCCCTCCACCAACGTTTCGGAGGCCCTTGCGGCCTCCATCATCAGGGTGTTAAATTTTTAATTTTTAATTGTATCTCAATAGAGACGAAGAAACAAACTGGAAACTGAACATGGATGATCAAGGTGTTTACAGGACTTATGACCTGTCATTGGTTGGGTTAAGCGCACGCTTTATGTAATTACAACATTCCCCATTCCACCATTGTTATTATGATCATGCAAGATACATTTTTGGAAGTTGTATATATACTCCAAATCCATACTTATTTTCACGTGTCAGTTCCAGTTAGCCATCTATGTAGATTTGATTGTACTAATTAATTGTTAAAAATTTAACACCCTGATGATGGAGGCCGCAAGGGCCTCCGAAACGTTGGTGGAGGGAACACGGTTTCACCCCGAAAAATATTCCTATATATGTTAACCGTGGAAATTTACATTCTTACTTGACGAGCCTCTATGGGGAGGATATCTTCAATTCTTTGGCGTATAAAATAGGAGTGTTACTCCAGGCGACTTCTGAACAGTGCGCTAGGAGGCGGTAGCCTCTTCGCATTGTGTTAATAAAGTAGTTTGCTAAATGCTAAAACAATCATTCTTCACAGATGCCGCTGGTAGGTGGATTGTATAGATTAATCTTAAAAACAATTAATTAGTACAATCAAATCTACATAGATGGCTAACTGGAACTGACACGTGAAAATAAGTATGGATTTGGAGTATATATACAACTTCCAAAAATGTATCTTGCATGATCATAATAACAATGGTGGAATGGGGAATGTTGTAATTACATAAAGCGTGCGCTTAACCCAACCAATGACAGGTCATAAGTCCTGTAAACACCTTGATCATCCATGTTCAGTTTCCAGTTTGTTTCTTCGTCTCTATTGAGATACAATTAAAAATTAAAAAAATTTAACACCCTGATGATGGAGGCCGCAAGGGCCTCCGAAACGTTGGTGGAGGGAACACGGTTTCACCCCGAAAAATATTCCTATACTATTGAGAAATTTAAAATAAAAAGTGGAAAAAAATTCTAATTCTCTAAAAAATCGTCAAACACAAAATAATTCTGAAAATCATAAAACTATTATATTGTCGATATGCTTTTATCCTCATTGACTTCCGACCCAGCTTGGAAGTGAACAAAAATACCACATATTGTTTCAATGGTTTAAGGCGTAATTCAATTAATAATCTTTCGATAAGTCGGGTAATGATTTCCTGTATGAGCGCACAAACAACATTAGCTTCACTTGAAATTTTTCCAGCACGTTCTACGTGTAAATTCAGATCAAAATATTTTGGCCTGGTCGCGTAAAAGTAAACAAAAATCTTGTAAAAACAAAATGTTGATTCTCGTCTCCTGTGACTCCGAATTCAAGTAAAAAAAATAAGTTAAAAATAGATTTAGGTGTACTCAGAATATCACATTCCAAGATTACCTTTTGAGCAAACAACAATATTATGTTTTCAATATGAATCCAGTTAAAGGCATAAGCATGTGGATATAAAATGACAATGCAAATTATTTGTTCGTGACGAATTTATGTTAATGTAATACAAACAACATCATGAACAAAGCTTTATAATCTGACTTTAACCAAACAAATATCTTCGATGGCCCTACAGCCCATATCGAACCTTAGCCTCCAGGATTCTTCGCCTCCAACTCTTCCTGTCCTCCGCTTCGACCCTCCAATCTGACACTCGTAACAATTTCGCTCCATCCCTCCCAACTTCATCCTTCCATCGCAGCCTTGGTCGTCCAATTGGTCTTCTACCACCTAGATGCCACTTCAGAAATCTTTTTAGGTTCGCGATGACGGCATCCTCTGCACGTGACCGGCCCATATCAGTCTATTCAGTCTGACCTGTGTGGAGAGACTGGGAGCTTTGTAAATATAGTACATATATGACTGTTATATAAAAAAAACAATAATGGTACTACATTTAAAGAAAAATCTTCCGAACAAATTTAATTAAATTTTGTATTTTCTCAACCCTTTATTTCATTTTTCACAGACATGTGGCACAACCTTTTTGAATGAAGTTTTTTTTTTTCAATTGTGCATTGAAAAAGATTATGTCACAATTGAAACATCTCTGCGAAAGGTATTGTGTTGTGAAAATTATTTTATTATATTTATTCAAATATGAATCCACGCCAAAAAGTGGAGGCGAATATAGAATTAAAAAATATAAATAAATAAATTATAAAATGTGGTAATTCCTGTATTGTACAACCCTATTTGAAATAAGCATAAATGATTAAGCTTTAAGTTTATCGATCCAATCGCTCAACGACCAAGTCGTAGAAACGAAAGTCATTCGTTGAATGTGAAGCAGGTAGAAAAAACACGAAGTTGACCTAAATGTAAATAAATTTATAAATTGATCGATTGCGGCATCATAAATCAAAGCAGATAAACGTAATTTCTTGTTTAATTAGTACCAACTGGTAAAACATCATTTTTTGTTGTTTTTATTTATCTTTATCTATTTATTAATTAATATTTCAATTCACAAATGAAGAAAATATCTCTTCAATTTCCTGATATCAATTTTTTTTCAAACTTTCCGATTTTGGCAACATTAGTGGGATAGTCTGTTTATCAGACAAATTTTTATATAAAAACACAAGATTTTTTTAAACTTTATCTTACTTTACTTCCAACTACATATTAGTATTTTTTTTTCGTACCAGAAACCTGATGCTGTACTTTTCCTTTTGCCTGTAGCTATTATTATATACATTCTAGCTATCCTTATACTCGTATATAATTCTTTTGTATGGGCGTATGTATAATAGTTATACTCCTCCTAAACGGCTGGACCGATTATGACGAAATTTTTTTGTGTTTGAGTGGGTCCCTGGATGGTTTAGGTACACAATTGGACCCGGTAGGTCACTGTTAAAACGTTTAGGGGAGATTATTCCATTTATGACATGTATCACAATTGCGTGCATATTGAGTATATAGTTTATTATTTACTATGTATATCGAAAATACGAATATCGAAAAAACGTTTGCTGTACCAGCTTATAGCAGGCAAGCCAACGTTCGGGCAGAACAACGTATGTCGGTTCCTAAAGTTATTATGTAAATTCCTAGTGATTCTTTCATGCGATGCAATACTTTAAATTTTGGAAAATTGGTTCTTCTATTATTTACATATATTTTTTAATATTTCCTTCTCTTAGTATTCTTGAAATGTGCTTGCCCCAAAATCCCTTTTGATATAGCATATATGTTTTTAAATATGAGCACTAATAGAATCTACATTATTCGCAGTTATTTTTTTTTGTAATAACATTTATATAATATTCCATTTTTCCGTTACGTTCATCTATATAAGACGTAAAAACGACGAGACAATAATATGACGTACATACTCGTAAGAACCGATCCATTTCTACATGCGGTAATCTCTGTATTTACTGCTGCTAGCGGCATTTAATTATTTACAAAATGATAAAACGGCATACCAATCTATGCAAACATCATGAAGATGGAAATGGCTTATAAATTGCATAGTAAATATACGTTCTTTATGATACCAAATTCCTGAAATTCTTACCTTAAATGTATCACCTGTTGGTTATTCATATTTAACACTTTCACACCCGTGCTCGTTTTTTTTTTAATTAACGCTTACTTATGTAATATGCACCTGGCCAGCTACCATATATATGAAAACGCTGAAATTGTTATTCTAATACTTTTTTAAAAATTCTGGAATCCCGCGCATAATAATTGATTTTTTAAAACAAAATATCTATATTTAGAATCATAATTGTATACGAAATTATATTTGTTTTGTTATGATAATGTCATCCAAGTCACTAAATACAGGGAATGGCCTTGGATGGGGGCCGGTTGGGTACATAACCAAGTGGGACGAGAGTGGCCTTGGGTGGGGGCCGGTTAGGTACATAACCAAGTAGGACGAGAGTGGCCTTAGGTGGGGACCGGTTGGGTACATAACCGAGTGGGTCGAGAGTGGCCTTGGGTGGGGGCCGGTTGGGTAGATAACCGAGTGGAACGAGAGTGGCCTCGGGTGTGGGGTTGGATACATAGCCGAGTGGGACGAGAGTGGCCTTGGTTGGGGGCCGGTTGGGTACATAACCGAGTGGGACGATAGTGGCCTTGGGTGTGGGCCGGTGGTCTTAGGTGGGGACCAATATGAAAAAAGAGTTGAGAAACAAAATTATTATTATTATTTTATTGAATCGCTCGTAACATGTGATAGATAGCTAATCAATCGAGATTTTATTGTCATGCGAATTCTACACCAGATCAATGACAGTGTGAGAACCACATTGTCATCGCCGAGAATCGAACCCAGAACCTTCGGTGTGGCAGAAACAAGACGTAATCCGTCCTGTATTTATAAAATTATAAGGTGTTTTTGTTTATATTCTTTTTTTTACGAAATTTTTCATTAAAATGGTTACGGAATTCTATATAATTAAAACTGAAGCAATAAATATTTAGAAATGTCTCGTCATTAAAAACAAGACGTAATCCGTCCCGTATTTATAAAATAAAAAGTGAAATTATAAGGTGTTTTTGTTTATATCCTTTTTTTACGAAATTTTTCATTAAAATTGTTATAAAATTCTATATAATCAAAACTGAAGGAATAAATATTTAGAAATGTCTTGTTCATTAAAGCGTCTAAATAAGTAATCAAAATTGTACTAGCCTTAATATTATTTAGGTCTTAAAACAAAAGTTAAATAATAAAATGGTGGCTATGTAGATTTTCTTCTTCTTCTTCTTCCTTGTTATAGACCTATTTGGTCAATTCTACAGAGGGTTCCTCCTCCTGTGAGGTGGATTCCCAGTTATCCACGATGACGAATCCCATAAAGCTGATCTACTCCATCTTATAATATCTTCGGCCTCAGATATCTCTCTTATTCTGTGTTCCTCGCGCGGTCTATTAGTGTCTTGCCTATTATCATTAATTATTATCCTTAGTGCCTTCATTTTGGAAGTCCTCTAAACTTGGTTTGTCATGACTGTGTCTGCCCTTACTTCAACGCCATATTTTATTATTGTTCTTACGGATGTTTTCTAAATTCTCATCTTAATCTTAATGTGTGTTATTGTGTTTCCATATTGTGGATTTAAAAGCACCAGAGTATTCTGACAACAATACAATAATTGGTTTGAACATCTAAATTACAAATGAGTCCGTGTTACATCCTAGACCGATTTAGATCTAGGTATTTACCGAAAATTAGATATTTAATTTTCTTATTGACGATTCGTGCATATAGGTTATCCAAACATATGCATAAGTGTAACATATCTTTCAAATTAATGTTTCGCTTTCGCCGAACGCGATCCTTTCAACAAGTTTAATAATATATTTAAGATGTTGAAGTTTTCCTTCACTGAGCAATGATGCAGAAAAAACAAATGAAAAACTAAAATGCTTTATGCATCTCAATATTTATATTTGTATTTACATAAAGCTGAATGCCAACAGCTTGAATATGCCTGTTTGGAAATCCATTCTGAATCATTTCGTTCCGACATCTGTTTTTTTTTTGTTTTACCCGAAATCATTCCGACGATTCAAATAAGACTCTTGTTTTCAATTTAAAATAGCGTTCTATTCGGTTTGGAAAGTGGCTGATTTATTGTCAAGTTTTCTATGTTTATTGGTCGTAAAATGTGTCGGTGCGAATTTAAAATCTATTTTCTTATGAGTTAAAGGTCAATTTAAAGAGAAGCACTTTGTATTATGGTAATATATTCGTCCGTTTGTAGTGCGTCATCTAATGAATATCTTCGTAATAATTATAACTTAAGTAATCGTAAACATGCGATTAGAAGTGCAAGAGAAAATTGTTTATGTCGTCCTCATATCTTTTAAATTCGTATTATATATATATTTTAGTATATTCTGATCAGACAAACTAGAGTACTTTACATAATCATGTTTGAGTGTGCACGTACCTAAGCAGTGTACTTTTTTAACCAAAATAACTAAATTACATTTAAAAAGATACACCGAGGAAGGACGTGTATAGTACGAAATATTTATAAAGAAAATTTATCACTGTACAAAACCACTTTTTATATATTTTTATTGTCTTACTTACTTCCTATGATCATACAACTCTTGAAGACCCTCCTTGAAGATTTTCCTCCAAGCTCCTAGATCCTGCGCCTTTTGCTCCACAGCCCGATTCGCCCAACCTAGCCAGATCAACCAGAACATTCTCCATTAGACGCTGTCTAGGCCTTCTCCTGTCGGCCTACACGCGTACAGGGTTTTGATTACTCTTGTCTCTCTGACTTGGCATACGTGACCAATCCATGCTAGACGACCGGCTTTCACTGTGCTCGTTATAAGGGGCTGCTAGGTCATTAAAATAAATTAATACAATATTTTGTTATAAACTTTGGATACAGAGAATGGTTTCATGATTTGATATTACTTAAAATGAATAAATATGTATTAGAATGCATGTATTTTCTTTCGTGGAAGGACTTTGGCAAAGACAATGAGTGTCAGAATGCCACCTAAAAGATGGACGTTGCTCGAATAGCTAGAAAGACCTGGACGAGGAAGGGACAAACAGGAACGAGTGGAGGAAATTGGAAGAGACTTATATCCAGCAGTGGGTGAAAGAAGACTGTAGAAGAAGAAGAAGAACAAATATGTATGAAATAAAATAAACACTAATTGTTTTAACCATGGAATTGTACTTTTATTTGAAGCTAACTAGTTTCGTTTGTACCCAAACTTCATAAGGGTATGTATATAATACCTACAAAGAGTTTTTATGTTGCCCTTAGGCACAAGCGAAACTAGTTGGCTTTAAATATAATTATAATTCTGTAGTTAAAATACATCAATCCACTGAAAGAGCCATACTTGGAATAACCTTGAGGGACAGATTTAGAAATAAATTTATTCGAAAACAAACCAACGTGACTGAGGTGGCTCTGAGGATGGGCGGGCTGAAGTGGCGATGGACTGGCCATGTCTGTCGGAGAACCGACGGCCGATGGGGGATTGCTGGACTCGGGGGATTGCTCAATCTGAAGAGGATTGCTGGACTTGGATGGATGGAAGCGGCAATGGATAGGGGGCGGTGGCGTGCTTTGGGAGAGGCCTACATTCAGCAGTGGATGACAGACGGCTGCCGATGAAGTTAAAATACAAAGTGTTTATTTTGTTTTATAAATTAATTATTATAATTTAAAATTTCTAACCACAAAGTGAGTGCATCACGTGAAAAAAAATACGATATTTTGTTTTATATAACAACATTCATACTTTTATTGCATTGTTCTAGAATAATAACGATATTCAAAAACAGGATCACTCTGTGACGTGTGTACAGTGTCACCTGATCGAAGTGAAAGATAATATTGCAGAATAAGGAACGCTCGTCTTCCTGTTATTCAATCAACTATTTTCCACGCCGCCAGTCAAGTACAGTCTTAGGTCTGGTTTGCAGGGATTATTCATATCCATCTCAAACCGGATTGCACCATTCATCGACAGATGCTGCAAAGCGAGGCGCCTAGGAGAGACCTTACTCACATAAAAATAACGGTTTATAACGCATAAACAAAATGCAGCACATATTTCGTCTCGCAAAGAAACAAGGTGTGGATATTTATAAGGCCGACGCACCATTTAAATAATATGAATATGGAATTGTTCTAGAACATTAATTTACTAAAGCCCCAAATAGAATCCCATTTTTTTATTAATCAAATATAATGCAAAGAAAAAAAAAAATTAAAACATTTCTTTTATAATCATCATCACTTTGCGTGGTGAATTGCATTTTAATAACTTTTGAAAAACATATTATAGTATTTTCACTACACATTGTTTACCTTTTCACAAACATATTTCGGACTATAAAAGTCCTTCTTCAGTGTAAATATAGCATAAATAAGTATCTGTTGTATAGTAAATATAAGTACAAGTACAAGTATGGTATTTATGATGTAAGTATAAGCATAGTTAACTAACTAACCAACTAACCATTACACAATTTCCCCGTAGGGGTAGACAGAGATGATGGATCGCCGCAATGCTATGTCCTGGCATACCTCTCGGGCTTCTTCTAAATTCATTCATCGTACCATGCACGTACGTCGATTATTCCGACTTCGAATGTGGCCGCCTTTTAGTAATTGATTAATTTGGCCATGCCATGTTTTCCTCGGTCGACCTCGGCTTCTTTTTCCACTCACGCTGCTTGTGTACAAGTTTTTAACCATTCTACTCTCATCCATTAGTTCCATATGTCCAAACCATCTCAGGGATCCCTTTTTAATTTTATCCATGATGCAGTCATCTGCCTTATATTTCTTTCTTATTTCATCGTTCGGTATTCTATCATACAATTTATCCTGCTTTCATCCTTCTTTTGTCAGCTCCAAGCTTCACTTCCATGAGGGTTGGCACTAGAACTCCATTGTGTGCTGCCATCTTTGCTTCTGTGGATATATTTCTGTTTGCAGTAATGACTTTTTTACAGTAATGGCTTTAATATAAGCACAGTTAAAACATATAAACCGAAGAAGAATATGTGAAGTCCGAAACATGTTTGTGAAAAGTGCAAAAAACTGTTGTAGTAAAATAGTTTTCTGAAGTAATTCAAGAGTGAATTAAAATTTTCAAATTTTATTTTATATTATATTTTATTATTTATTTATTAAGGGTAACATACAGCGATATCAATAACATATGTATAATAAAATATTAAGAATAATTAAAATAAGCCCAATTACATGCTATCACAAATTTTTTTTTTTTTTTTTTTCTTTTCTTGTCTTTTTCTTTTTTCTTTTACATTTTAAAATTGTATTTTATTTTTAATTCATTATTACTAATAGTTTTCTCTTTATCTTATAAAAGTGTTACTTTATTACTCTTATATATTTAACCTTATGTCAGTTGTTATATAATATTTGTGGTAGCATGTAATTGGCCTTGTTTTGTTGTCTCTATGTGTTTATACTCATATACTGTAATTGCTGTTTGTTACCCTCGATAATAAAAAAAATAATAAAAAAAATAAAAATAAAATAAAATAAAATAATAGTTTACAATTAACAAATGATAGTGTGAAACGAGATTGAAGTTAAACTAAGACAAAATGAGTTTTATATAATATTTTTTAAGAGTTAAAATACTTATAGTACTGAAAATAAAAAAATTAATAAAGATAAATAAATAAAAAGTAATATACGAGTATTATATTATAATATCATGTAACATCGTGGTCACATCCACGCCGAAATATTGTTCCGATCATTTTCTTAAAATTTCGCTCGTTCAAATGAAAAACATCAATGTCTCCAAAATACTTTTATAATATTTCATGTGTTCATAAACTCTCGTCTAGGATAGATTCGATTCGCTGGCACAGTATAAGGTGTGGAATACTTGGTCGAAAAGTGCAACTAATTTTGGAACATTGTATATTTTTACATCTGTTACATTTGAACGTGCGGCGTGTGTCTAAATAGTCTTTGGTATCGATCAAGTGAATGGAGCCAAAGTTTCCACCATATTGCGCAACACCGAATCATTACCCGTTACGAAAATATAATCGGATTCATTTCATTAGCAAATAGATCGGACGTCGATCTGTTTTGCTCGGTTTAAGTTCATTGCCATGCCAGAGAGGATTGCGAATTCCCGCGTGAGGAAAATTAAGATAACATCGATTAGAGAATTATAAATCAATCTTAATTAGCTTAATGGTTTTCCGATTTGAATTCCGTACAAATAAACGTATTGGAATATCCAATTAAAGATATTGTTTCATTGATCTCTGTGGGAAAACGAACTAAACAGATTCTATCTTTTCGCTTTTTTATTATTACTTTTTCAAACCAAGTCGTAATCGTTTACAATTAATTTTGACGACCCTCGTGACAGAATGGCAAGCGCTATAATTGCTTCACCGAATGTCCCGGGTTCGATTCCCGTCGATGGCAGTGTGATTGTCATGTTGTCTTTGGTCTGGTGTAGAATTCACGCGACAATAAAATGGCGATAAGCTACTTTACATATGTCATGAGTATCAATAGCTAAAACAGTTGTATACAGTAATTGGGTTCAAATAACCTGCTGTATACACATATGGAAAGCAACGGAAACTACCACATAAAAGGTTTAAGTAGCATCCTTAGAACCAGCAAAAATGTTACACTGCAAACCAATCCCTTGGATTAAAACTAGCTTGGGAGAAGAGTAATTTATATTTGGAATGCGGAAATATTTTAAATTTCTTTTAAAAAAAAAGACATTGAAAAGATGACTCGACATCTACACAAATGAAGCGTAAGTAAATGGAATTTGCTTAGATATTTTTTTTATCATTTTAAAGGCAGAAACATACTATTAACACGCGACGTGGCGTGTTTACTCCCACCACCGGCAACACGTCGATCTAGCTCGTCTGGATCGGGTGGCGTGTGCGCGCATGGCGTCGCGTCGGGTGTTCGTAGTGTGATTCTGTTCATAGAAAACAATACAATTTGATTCGACTCAACACGCATCACGTGGCATCGGGTGGCGTGGCGTGTTAATAGTATGATTCTGCCTTAAATCTCTTAAACTCATGATTTTAGAATTCGAATGTAAAACACGTATGATATCGAATTTATCATCTTGCTTTTTTTAAATTTCGACTTATATATTTTTTAACTCATTGATCCGATCTTTGCATTGATGAAGCATTCTTGTAAAAAAAACGGATTAGTGATGGGTACACATTAAATATATTTATTACTAATGTTAACGATGTAAATGGAACTCGAAATAGATGAAGACCGAGGAAAACGTGGCACGATCAAATAAATCAAATATTGAATGTCGGCCACTTGAGGAATCGGAAAAATCGACGCGCGTGCATGACACGGTGTATGAATGTTGAAGGGCGAGAGAAGTATGTCAGAAAAGAAAAGTGTGGCAGTCCATTATTTCTGCCTTTCCCTTCGGAGAGACGGCGTGATGGTTAGTTTGATAGTTTTTTTTATTTACTAATGTTCTTTTTTAGAAATATTTATAATGTTTAAATCTTGTCAGGCACCATAAAATTACTAAAGCCTAATTTATAAAGGTTTTCAAATCAAATCAAATCAGTTTATTAACTCAAAAGACATTACAAACAGCAAAATGTTTAAGGCATCTATTGGGTACAGGTAAAATATTATAAAAATACAACATAATACTAGGAACGCATTAGGCATTCACTAATATGAAAGACGCCGATCTCCAAGGAGACCGCGTTCAGAAGACTAATTGCTCTTCCCACCGGTGTCATTTTGTATGAAAAGCTAGTACTTCCAGCTTGCTTCAATTTCTATATTAGAGTTCTTCTGTTTTTTTAATAGATTTGACGATCTGTGACACATAAATTATGTCTCCTGAGATGATGAAGTCCAACTGCCCCTCCATTATTGGGTGAACGGTCTTAAAGTTTTTTTACTAAATAATTATATCTTTGAGTTAATTGTGTGAAATTATAAGGTGTCTGTATCAAAACATTAACAGTAGATTTTTTTATTTATTAAAAATGGTTATTTCCTAACGTCGAAAAATTTACCATATCGCAGAAATTTTAGTTACAAATCTTCTTCTTCTTCTTCTTCTTCTCCTTATAGACCTTTGGTCTGTTCCTGAAATCAGGCTGGCCTCTCTTGGGAGGTTGACTCCCAGCTCTCTCTCCATCTCTTCGGCGGTCTTCCGGGGGGACGGCAGCCGGCAGGAATCTGATGCGCCACAGCGTGTGGGTATCTTCTGCGTTGTCTGCCCCATCTCACGACATCCTTGCAGATCTCGCGGATGGCCGTATTCCTCACCCTATCGCGAATAGTCTTTCCTGTTATCATCCTCAGGGTTCTCATCTCTGCCACCCGTACTTTAGCCTTCGTTCTTGTGGTATCCGCTCTGGTCTCAATGCTATGTTACAAATCATCACGCAATTTTGTGGTAAAATCGATCACTTTTATTACTTTTTAACAAAAGCATAATCGATTAAAAATTATTCAATAAACCCATCACTACACGCAACTAATTCTTTATTATCGTCGTTATTTTTTGTTGGCATCCAATTCTTGTTACTCTTAAGGATTAGCAATAATTTTCTATGGATGTTAAACTCGTTTAAAAGTTCAGTGCCGTGTTTTTTTAAACGATTTTTTGTTGTCTATAATTGATTGAAAATATTATAATTGAGAGTTGTATCAATTAACAGTCATTTAAATTATTTTATTTTATTTTATTTTATTTTTTCTCCTTGTATACAACAGGTCGCTTGAACCCAATTACTATATACAATTTATTTTAGCTATTATATTGATTCTCATGACATGTGATAGGTAGCCAATCTATCGCCATTTTATTGTCACGTGAATTCTACACCAGACCAATGACAGTGTGACAATCACACTACCATCACCGGGAATCGAACCCGGGACCTTGTGAATGGAAGTCGGAGCTCTTACCACTCAGCCACGAAGGTCGACACTAATCGACGGTTAATAAACACTAATATATAACGACACATTGACGACTTTCGTGGCCGAGTGGTAAGTGCATTGACTGCCACCCTGAAGTTTCCGAGTTCGATTCCCGTCGAGGGCAGTGTGATTCTCACACTATCTTTGGTCTGGTGTAGAATTCGCGTGACAATAAAATGGCGATAGATTACCTACCTATCGCATGTCACGAGAATCACTATAATAGCTATAATACCCTTTAAATCGATTTGGCTCATGTTGTCATGATGTAGAGAGCGATTCAACAAAATAATAATAATAATAACTAATAGGTTGTATTTTCATAACACCGTGATTTAATTGAATTAAAATGTTATTTTACATAGTAGTTATTGGAAACAAGAATTTATCAATGAAAGAGTAAATAGTCGTTCACAGTGGAGTTCTTGTTCCAAACGTTATGCATGGAAGCGTAGCAATGAACTGACAGAAGAAGGATGAGAGCAGAATAAATGCGGTAGATGAAATCCATTAGATGTATATGTAGTAAAACGATGTATGATAGAATATCGAATACAGTAGAACGTCGTTTATCCGGACGTCAGTTAACCGGAACGTCAATTATCCAGACAAGCCGAGATATGAAGCGCAAAAAAGACGAAGAAACCTTGTTAAAAAAAATCTCTGATTGTTTTTCCAGTACTGTGGAGTGATGTAAGCCTTTTTATGTACATGTACTACATACATACTTGTTTTTGGAGTAAAATTTGTGATTTCATAATCAATAAATGAGCCGAGGTAAAAAAAATCGATTAACACCTTATTTTGCTAAAAGAATTGGCGCTTGTTTGATATTGTTTCGGAATAATATTCCGGATAAACGACGTTCTTATTTACTGATATCAAGATGGAAATTAGAAGAGAAGAAAGCATTATGAATAAAAGTATGAAAGGAGTACTGGGAATTATGAAAAGGCGTTGATTTTGACATATGGAAAGGGTGATTGAATAAAGAATAGTTTTAAAAGTTTACGTAAAGATGTGAACGAATTACGGAATCGAGGAAGACCGATGAAAACAAACGTGAAAAATTAATCAAATTTTAAAGGTCAGCCATGTTAGAAGCCGGGAAGAATCGACGTGCGTGTATGATTCCATATTCACTGTGTGAATATGGAGGAAGCAGGACAGGTATGTCAGGATAAAGTAGTGTGGCATTATCTCAACCTACCCTGCCGGGAAACGGCGTAATGGTTTGCTTGTTTTATAAAACAGATGAATGCGAAAAGACAAAAAAATTCTATGATTGCGTTTAGGAAAAGACATTAGATTGTTTCGGTATAAAGTTCCGTTTCGCTTGTATTAGAAAATTGAAAAAATCGGATATAGTAACTCGAGCGTAATAGATTTTGTTATTATTAAAAAATATGTATTATAATTATTATCAAACAATAACAACACATGGTCACCCTGGTTACCCCAATACGATTAACGCTAGTATACATATATGCGGTCTTGGTGATTGTTGCTCTCGTTTACACATTGTGGTGACTATCTTAACATAAAAACTTATTATATAACTTCTATACAATATAACTAAAAAAACATTTTGGTCGGAATGTGTTAAGTACAGATTCATCCACTTTGATAAAATACAAAAGAACTCTTACAATCCTTTACGAATAACTTTGTTTTAGTACATACTTCGGTATAGATCCATTTGGCATTACTTAATTAAAGTGGTTTATATACTCATTTAACGAGTGTATTATAAATATATTTAATAATGTCACATCACAAATTAAGTGCTTCATACGAAAGTATAAAAAATTACACTTTTATTTTTTTCCTATTAGGTTAATTTTTAATGCTATTTTTGATTATCAGATTTAATTTTAATATTTATTGATAAATTCAAAATATCTTCCATACAATGTATACGGGGGTCAACAATCAAATCTGCAACATAGCGTGAATGGCGAAAATCTTGAGCAAGCAGATGAGTTTGTTTATTTAGTTAGAATGTTTACAAAGGATGGGCGAGTGGAAAGGGATATTGAAATAAGGGTTGGGGCAGGCAATAAAGAGAATGGGGCAGTTTAAGTTGTCATCGCAACCTATCCAAAAAAGCTATAATGGCAGTGCACAATGGTGTTCTTGTACCGACCCTTATGTATGGAAGCGAAGCACGGAACTGGCAAAAGAAGGATGAAAGTAGAAATGAGATACCTTAGACGAATGTGTGGAAAAACTTTGTATGATAGAGTGTAGAATGAAAATATAAGAAGTGAATGTAGTGCGAATGAAAGTGTTATGAACAAAGTAATGAAAGGAACATTAAGATGGTTTGGACACATGGAAAGAATGAATGTAGAAATAATGGTAAAAAAAGTATATGTTAATGGAACTAGAAATAGAGGCAGACCGAGGAAAACGTGGCACAAATATTGAATGTCGACCACGTGAGGAGTCAGAGAAATCGACGCGCGTGCATGACACGATGTATGAATGTTAAGGAAGCGAGAGAAGTATGTCAGGAAAGAATTGTGCTGCAGTCCATTCTCTCTGTCTACCCCTTCGGGGAGACGGCGTAATGGTTAGTTAGTTAGTTAGTTAACAATCAAGTAACAAGTATTTTTATTCATTCAAAATCATTTACAATTACTTATTTTAGAATATGTTTGTTATGACCACTATAGGTGGCATCTAAGTAACTATATTTCTACCACTTATCAATTCACGACACCACATTTTAACTATGTCGTATAAAATATCTTCCATAGTAGTCAACAACACTTGGTAAATCTATGTTGGGGTTAACATTTTTTTTTTTGAGAAAACTTGACAAGAGCATTGCTCGGTCGCGTCCATGTTGGCACTGAATATCTTGGCTGAGATTGGCTACTTGCAGCAACTTGCATCTTGATGAAAGTCACGAAGACACGTCAGCCTAAACAATAAATCGAAAGCACATTGATTCTTGAACTTAAAATAGGTCAGAGTGAAGCTTTTGAATTCATCCTCGTAAATCTAATCATATTTTTAAATGTTTGTTGATATTTTAAAATACATTAAATATTCATATTCACGTCAATCGCCAAAATCAAAGTCTCAAAATTTCAATATCCACTTGCATAGATAAATATTTATTTTATGAATTGTGTATTTTAAAAAGTATTATTATAATACTTGAATTTCAGTTGGGTTCACAAGTAGAAAAATTCAAAATCACGTTTTGAAGTTTGCACGGAATTGCTAATTCAAGTGCTGCTCTTTTATGGATATTGGCACTAACAACTTTATGCCTACATCAACGTTTTATTATTTATTGTAAAACATTTATGTGATGAGCGTGATGTAAATTTGCAATGCAAATACTCCAAGGGGGTCAGATATTACCTCAGAACTGTGCACCGAGCGCTTCTTGTTATTCTCGGGAAACGTTTACTAAAGGCGGCAGTACGCACTAGTGACGTGTAAGACTGAAGAATCAATTTCAAAAACTTGGCTTTTAATCCTCATAAAATACCACACCCACGAATAAAATCGAATCAATCAAATAATCCATTTCTAAACTTCGATACGACTCTGCCCATGTAGCATCAGAATACTGATTGTTGTTTTTTAATCAATGATCACTCTTTTCTGCCAACAGGTTATGATGCTATCCATATATTTGTCAGGACAATCAAATGAAAAGAAAATCGAATACATATTTTATATTTTGCATACGTGGACCTGTATTTTTATTTATATAGCAGTTATCTCCGGATGTCTGAGGAACATTATTTGAGATAATAAGCATATGCTAGTGGAAAATGCATCAGGCCCATAATGACTTACGGAATCCAAGCAAAAGTAGTACTTACTTACTACTTTCTATGGCCATACAACTCTTGAAGAGATTTAGCCTCCTTGATGATTTTTTGCCAAGCTCCTCGATCCTGCGCCTTTTGCTCCCAGCGGTCCGATTCGCCCAACCTAGCCAGGTCAGCCAGAACATTGTCCATTTAGCGCTGTCTAGGCCTTCCTAAAGGTCTTACTCCAGTCGGTCTAGACGCGTACAGGGTCTTGATTGCTCTGGTATCTTCGGCTCGGCATACGTGCCCGATCCATGCTAGGCGACCGGCTCTCACCGTGCTCGTTATAAGGGGCTACTGGGTCATCGTACGGATCTCTTGGTTGGTCCTATGCCTCCAAGTTCCCTTCTTCTTCAGGAACTGACTACAGGAGTGAAATCATATGTAGATGTAACATAGGTGTAATCACATTCCTCGAATGAGTTGACCAATGCCAAGATCTAGTCACTAGACTAGCTCATGTCTTGAATATTGTAGAGAATGTGATTTGGACTAGCTATCTATGGTTATTTTTAAAAGAAGAACTCATCGGAGGCCGGCATATTCGTTTAGCCTCCATGTGTCTACTGGTAAAATATAATCTTACACATAAATGATGTTACATCTTTCTTCAACTGAATGTTTGTTTTTATTTTATTTTATGCAATCGTAATTACTACGAAGTGACCCCTGTGACGGAAAACATGAGGAAGAGTCATCTGCGTGGTACAGGCATGTGTGCAGAAGGGGGAAGACCACGTCGTCTAAAAGGCCCTTCAAATGGACACTGAAAGGAGAGGACTGGGTCGGTCTTCAGTAACTTGGCTGTCCATCGTCAAGAATGGCATGAAAATACTGCAAGTCGACAGCGGAATGTCCCAAGACTAAGGGTACGGCCACACCGGAGTACCTGGGTAGGAGTCAAGACACAGTTCGCTTGTGATCACGCCCTGTGGCGCGGAGCGTATAGTGTGGCCGGTCCCATAGTGCATTGGTTCACCGGGTATTCATTTTGACTGGTAAAGCCTGGCAAAGTTATGAGAGCCAAACCTAAATAAGTAGGAAATTGCAAGACAAAACAAAAATACATACAATCGACGTAGTTATTATTTTAAAAAGTTTGTTGTTTTGGCCGAAACACTGTGATACTTCAACATTATAAACTGTTCAAATATAAACACTGTTATGATATCACAATTTTTATTATTTGTTACGATAGCTGTTTCGCCAACCGATATTGGCATCATCAGGTGCTACAAACAACTCTAACTTCAGCAAGAACTTTAAAATGTTTGCTCAAACTTCAAAAAATTGTGATATCATAACAGTGTTTTAAATTTCAACAGTTAATAATTTTTTTTTAGATACCTACTTGATTAAAATAAAGAATAACCTTTTAGTCGCATATTATCTCTTAACTCCATTTGTTGTATACTTTTACATGCCAACTGACTACCTTTTTTGATTAACAGTTTCGATTCTGCCGCTTCGCCGGGACAAAACCCGACATCTAATGGGTAGCGTATACAAATATATTTCTCACAACATTTAAAATAATCAATTTTCAACGAAAAGGATGAGGGTATCGTAGCTCATTAACCTGCGAAAGGTTTCAGACACATCGCAAAGTCTTTGTTGTTTTTGAACAGAGATTTAAGATATACATATAGTCATAAAACTAATTCATACAAGCATGTATTTATAAAACATTGTCTGCAGAACAAAAATTCATTTAACTGTTCGTTTGCATACTGTTAACTTCCGAATTATTTTAAATATATTTTATATATGTACCATACAAGGAAACCTGTTACCCAACTTCAACTACTCTACGTGCCAAGAAAGATCTCCTAAAATAAAATCTTCTCGAGAGATGTATATTTCAACGTCTACATTAAAAGGTATCAACATTCAGACTGAATCAAATATTTGGTTAGCGAGATGATACTAATCATTGAACAACTAATACTTAAGTCGGAATGTCTGCAAATGTATGTATTTGCGTGGTTGCAAAAAATGTGTTTACTGGATCGTTAATGGAATATTTCTTACGACCGATAAAAGCATCAATATTATGGAACAATGGTTCGATTGTTCCAACCAAAATCGTGGTATTTTTTTTGTTGTCGTTGTAATGTATACGAAGTTTTTAAAACATGCGCTTTTTCCAGAAAGTTTCATGCAGGTGATAAGATGTTTATTGTATTCCTGTATGCAGATTTAATTGAATGCCAAACATTATTACAGGCTATTTTCATATCAACGGCTACATTACTTTATTCAATCAGTCGAAGGCCAAATCAGTTAGTATCTAAACATTGATCTCTATTATTTGTCTTTTTTTTCTATAAGTAGGAGTATGAAGTTACATAGATTTGGCTTATTGATTGTTTATATTAGTTATTGACCAAACGATTAACATTTAAGACAATGTAATGTGATATTTGTAGTGTCTATTTTGAGAATCACCAATCAGTTCTCGGTACTCTTGCACAGTCTCAAAATTGAGATAGAATGACTAAACATCTTGTCACAAACTCACAAAAGGTTAAAGGACAACTAATGCATTAATGTGTCTATTCTTGTACACAGAATGGAGAGCAGATTTTCTTGAGATGTCATATACCTACGTTTCAAAACCAATTATTTGCTGTGTACATCTAAATACGTAATTCTGGGTAATTCAAATTAATATTCCGAATCGTGATAATATTAATGGAACAGTATATAAATTCAAACGCACGTTTTACCTGTTTATTATGAGAAAGCGATAATTCAAAGATATTGATTTATTGCCTAGAGACACATTCTTGGCAACATAATTTAAACGAAAGATGCGTCGTTGGACACGTTTCAAACTGTTTTGAATATCATATTTACGATAAAACGGTGAATTTATTAGTAAGGAATGACACATTGTCAAGTGTAGGAATGTTCTAATACTTTCGTGCACCCTGCCCGATCGGACCGAATGGAGATTCAATTGATTGAACGGCAAGCCATTAACAGCATATTGATGGGAATAACTAAAGCGTTAAATTCTCTTATATAAATCGCTGGTGGCCCCGCCATAATTTATAGATCAATTGTTCTTCATTAAAGTCATATCACATCAATAACTTAAAATGCTATTCGTAGACGTATTAGAGGAATATCATTAACAACTGCTATAAATATCTAATAATAGTATTCGTTCTTATACCTCAGGCACAAGTTGGAACATCTCCATGGGTAGTAGCTGATATTTATCCATAATACGTGCAACGTTTGATTTACATATTTATGCCCTTTGGCGAATCTCGGGCATACAGAATTCACACACCGACATCTAGCCAAGTAAGCTGCGTTTTTAATGTCTATGATCGCGTTCTCTGGAATGCGAACGTGGCGAATATGTAAAAATCTTTTGATCTCAGAAATTCCGACGCTTAGATTTATTGCTGGTTAAAAAATATAATTTTCTCGGAGGATACAATGTTCAGTAAATGATTAAAAGCCCCAATTTTTATTTGAACTTGATGCTTAATATTTCGACATAAAAATGTCGTAAAATTAATATTGTGATAGCTTATTTATTTTCACTATTAGCTAAAGTGATTTAAGTTTTTTTTTCTTGGTAAAAAATTAAGATTGAACGTATTTTTTAAAGTTCTTATTTTCGTAACACGGCGAACTTTCGTTCTATTTAACATGTTTAAACAGGATACGCGTTTTCAATTTCGATCAACAAAGAACTGTTTGGCGGATTATTATCCAGACGTGGCGATGAGTAGCACACACCTTCCGCTCCCCACGCAAATTCTCCGGACAGCTCAACAGTGCGGTGATAAACCACAATAATTCTGAAGCACATGCCATAAGAGCGTAATAACACGTTATCATGCGGCAGACGGTTGAACCACCATCGATTCAAAACCATCTCCATAACAAAATATTCATCACATGACACAAAACATGTTTGATAATACTGTTTTTGTTATTATTGGCTAACAACAAGGATTGATATACTCGTATATGCAAATTTAAAAAAAAAAAAGTGAATGAATCTCCAATTATATACAGTTTTAATTGATATTGGTGGCACCTACCAGCACCTGGCCAGTTACAAAATTAAAAAAAATATATGTAATGTTGTGTTTTTTTAAGTCGTACTCTTCTTCTTCTTCCTTAGCCTATTCCCGTCCACTCCTGAACAAAGGCCTCCTCCATTCGCTTCCATGTCACTCTGTCTTATGCAGATTGCATCCAGGTTATTCCAACATGTCTGTTCAGATCATCCTTCCACCGTAGTTGTGGTCGCCCTGCACTTCTCTTCGCCGTCCACGGTCTCCAAGTCAGCAGTCTTCTTGTCAATTTTTCATCTGAGCTTCTGGCTACGTGACCTGCCCATTGCCATTTTAGAGTCGCCACCGGGTGGATGATGTCAATGACCTTTGTTTTTTCTCTCACCGTATCGTTTCTGACTCTTTCTCTTAGGCTTATTCTTAACATGGCTCTTTACAAGGCTTTTTGAGTCACTCGTAGTTTCTCGGCACTTTGTTTGGACAATGTTACAATTTCAAGACCATAAGTACCAACTGGCAGAACACAGGCTTCATAGACTTTTCGTTTCAAGTTGATCGGTATTTTCCGTTTTTTTAAGGATGTAACCCATTTTTCCGAAAGCTGCCCAGCTTAGTCAAATTCTTCTATTGTGTCCCAGGTATGTATATTCTTGGACATTCTAGATTCTGTTGCCATCCACGTCGATTTGAAGCCTTTCCGTGCCTATCAACTTGGTCTTTGCCGGGTTCATATTCAACCCTACAGATTTGGATACATCGTGTAGTTCTTTTAGCATTTCAGCTATTTTCTCCGGAGTGTTGCTTACGATAATTCATAATATGTGTCAGAAAACATATTATTTGCTTTGACTGGAAGCTCTTACCTTTCTTCTAAAATCTGTTGCGTTCATATGGAAAGCATTACCACGATTTGAACGTAATTGGCGCGATAAGTATAAAGGTGGGATGTTTGGCTCATGGTGTGTTTTTTTACGAAATAAAGCAGTATTAAGAGTCAATTTGCTTAGAAATTCGGGGTTGTCTATCTAAAAGTGTACGATACCATGATGCAACATTGTTCGCCTATTTTTTATTTTTCAAATTTATTTATTTCTCATTTTAAACTAGTTGTTTATGGATTTATTTAAATGGTTTATACTCAACTTTAAACCGATACTACGAGTGTTATCTTTGTTTATTATTTCTTGAACAATGATGTAAAAATCCATATTAAATAATTAATACGAATGAAAACGTCTGTTTTTCAGAAGTTTCATTATATTTATATTATATTTCACATAAGGGATTATATAAAAAAAACAGCAAAAAAAATAATTATGTAAATAAATTTAAATATTTTTGGATATTTTGGCTGCCCAGATAATACAGCGAGTTGCTGATGTAGTTTGGAACAAAAAGTAGAAAACAATTAAATACTCGTATATGTTACAAAGAAATTTTTGTTACTTAATATAAATTTTGAAACGAAAAATTAAATCATAATACTCGTATAAATAGGCAAAAACCCGTACGTCTTCAAACAAAGAGTACGAGAATATTTTAAATACAAGAAAGCGAGAGAGGAATACTTCAATTATCTGCAAAAATAATTCGAAATGCACACGGTGCGTATGCCCGAGAACGTTTCTAGATTATTTTGAATTTTGTTCTAATTTTTGTTGTATGACGTTTAAAAAAAAACATGAAACATAATAAAGAATTTGGTTTACTAGTACCAACATTAAAAACGCAAGATTAAATGATTTTTAAATTTTTGTTATGATGGAAACTTTTTGATCTTACTAACTACGTACGTAAGAATCTACAATATCATTAGGCAGCAGATACTGTTTAACGTTACATCTGATAGATCTCAGCATTTCGCTGTATCCACTGAAGATTTTCAAGGAAGTTCTAATGATAAAAATAGCATTCGTTTGTAATACTAATAAGTGTACAGAATACTGCATCTCATACGCTAGTGTAGAACAGATGCTTTGAAATAAATATTATTCGTAAAGTGTTTATTGTGCTAGAGGAAAAATATACAAGCCATTAATACGTAAATGGCTGTACCCAATGGTTGTCTTACATGAACCCTTTATACATGTAAGTAAGGCATTGAACTGGTATAAGAAAAACACATTATAAATTAATTTTAGATAAACTTAAGGTGTGGAATTCCATATTTTGATTTATTTATGAATTAAAACACTGTTTTTTTCCACTTTTAAGATTATTTTTCTCGACATGTTTCGAAGACTTACACCTTCATCATCGAGAGAACGATATAAACTATTAATAACGTCGTTCTCCCGATATGAGGTGTATGCCATTGAAACTTATCGAGAAAAGTAAACTCTTAAGTTGAAAAAACTGTGTTTTAATTTTAAAAAAAATCGTTATTATGGAATTCGACATTGTGGCCTTAAGTTTATCTAAAATTATTAACGATTGGTAGTTTATTACTCTTGCCTGAGAGAGAGAGGCTGTCTGGATATTGTTAAACATTTTGTTTTTGCGACGGATATCATCATATTATACCTCGCAGACGCAAGATGGAACCTATAAAGCATTCTTTGTAGATTGTCTTCACTTTCTGCCGATATATTATTGTATATATAAATATTTTAATTGAAACCACTTATCACAAATTCTGAAAAGTTTATATAATCTAAAACTGTATTTACCGCTGTGTACTCGTTTATAAATGAACAAGTATACGAGAGAAACAATGATCAAACAAATATATTTTGATTCCGTATCTATTTATACTTTATTTGTCGTTATCAAAGTAAAAAAATGTTACCTTGATAATGTGTTTACTACGACCTTTTTAATTTAACACTGTTTATGAGAATTATCTTGAATTTCAACGTGTCAAATGGAACGAAAAATTTTAATTCTCGGAGTGTTTGAGTTGGCGCTGAAAAACAACTCTATTTAAATGTTCCAGTCCTAATTTCAACAGATTTTGGCATTAGTTCAGTACGTTGATGCAAATCCGTGTTGATGCGGATGATTCGAAAACAAATTATCCGAAAACTTTTTCTGTCAGCCTCCTTAAACAGTAAATCAAATGAAAAAACATGCAATCTCAAGCCAAATATATTTTTGTACACCGGTAAATGCTTAACATTTCAAGTTTTACAAAAATTCTATTCACGGAGGCATCCACGCATTTTTAAAATATATTTAGTATATTTAAGTCATATCGCTAAAACAATATCATTATTAATTATTGTGAATAAAAACAATGTATTTTACATTTCTCTTTTTCTCTGGTTTCAATCCTGGGATTGGTTTGCAGCAATTTCCTCGATTATTCTCTTCCATTTTTCCCTGTCTTGTGCGGCTCTTTTGAGATCTGCATATGATGAGCAGCGTACGTCCACCAACAGGTCCTCCAGGTACTCTCGGCGTGGGCGTCCCCTAGAGTTTGTCCCCTCGATCATACCCTCCATTATGGCATGCAAGAGACCTTCTTGACGTATTACATGGCCGATCCATCTTGCACGCCTTTCGGACAAGGTCCTGAGCAGGTGCCTTCCTCCTTCGATTCCTTGAAGAACTTCCTCATTCGTGATGTGGTCTCTCCAGGAAATTCCAAAGAGTCTTCTATAGGACCACATCTCAAAAGCCTCTAGTCTCCGCTTATCCCTTTCGGATAGGCACCATGTCTCGCAGCCGTACATCAAGACACTCCATACATAGGTCTTGATGAGGAGTATTCTCAGTTTTAGGTCTATATTATTTGATTCTATTATTTTACATTTATAATAGTTTAAAAAAACTGTAAATAATGGAAGAACAAAAGTAATGTTGTATAATATGTATTTATAATAGTTTTATTTATTCACTTGTTAGTGTGGAAAAGAATTCAATATTATAATAATATTAATTTTTTTATGTATAATTTACACAGAAATTCTTCTGAGAAATTGAAAAATTAACAACATTAATATTTCGAAGCATAAAAAATGTTTTTTTTTTTAAATCCTAGAATTTATAGAACCAGCTTCATGGCTGAGTGGTTAGTGCTATGAACGCCACCCCGAAGGCCCCTGGTTCGATTCCCGGCGATGGCAGTGTGATTGTCACACTCTCTTTGGTCTGGTACAGAAATCACGTAACAATAAAATAGCAATAGTTTAGCTACCTATCACATATCACGAGAATCAATATGATAGCTTATACCTTTTTTACATCGATTTGGCTTCCACTGTAATGATTTAAAGAGCGATTCAGCAAAATAATCATAATAATATTAATTTTATCAAAGATTTTTTATTCAGTTCATAACACTTAAATCAAAAATATCCCATTATCGTATTAAAATTCAATACTAAATGAAATTCATAATAAATATTCGGTCCCTTTGTTAGAGTAATGTGTTGTCAACTCTCCGTCTCAATGATTCGACAAGCCATTGTTCATCAACTGCCCCACTTTATAAGAAGATGAATTCGATCTATACTGACCTTGCAGTTACTTCATATTGCTATTTTCATATCAATTCCACAGCTGTGAATACAAGCTCATCTCCAGTTGCATTGCTCAATGCTCCAAACAATGGAATAAAGTCACCTTCATGCTCAAACGAATCTGATTAAGAGCTGTGTTAGCCCACTTCAAAGATGTCAACATTGATATGAAGTGTAATACAGACGAGAGCTTCGCTAATAACTCTGTCTTATTTCTTATTTTGATTAATGAATCTCCATACTTCAAACCCAATGCTGGGCTGTTGATCTTAATAAAGTGAAAATACACTAAATGGGTGTAGAAGTGAAATATCCCTTCACTTGAATGTTCCGAATGTTTGAATTCGTCATTCTATAAAATGCGATTACTGCCGGTTTCTAACGTTACCTTATCAATTGAATAGCCTCAAAAATGTGTTAAACTTTTAAATAAGTTGTTTCATTTATGTTCTATAATAGTACATGTTATATGCGCTTAATACTCATTTACACATAAAGTATTGTATTATACTTACAAAATTTACGTTTAAAAAACGTAAATTTTGTATCTTAAAAGTTGTAGTAAATCTAATAGGATAATAGCAAGCAGAAGCCCCTCGAAGTATGAAGAGCCTGCGCAAGTTGAGCGGTTTGAGTACTTAAACGTAACATAATACAAAAGGAAAATTGTTACGTACGCTTACCTACAGTATTAATTGTAAAATGGTATTGAAAATAGAAATATAGAGGCAATCGAAAAGAACGTCTGACTTTATTCATATTAAAAACAGAGCTCGTTTATTACTTTTGTCAAAAATAGGTGTGACATCTTTAATATTATATAATAGAATAAATAAAGTTAATTTGTATCCAAAGTAAAAATAATCGTATTTGGAATTCCTTCAATTTTCGCTGTCATAATAAAATTATTGTTTTTAATGAAGATAGCTTTATTGAAATTTTACATATTAAAAATAGAAACAAAATAATATTCTTGGAAATCCTAAAATATATAATAACATATAAAACCAATTTATATTTTAATTTTAACCCAATTTTTTATATTTGTCTATTTCTCTACATCCCTATAAACAATAATCCCTGTACCGCGTTTTAAATGTTTAAAAATTAATTAAATCCACATTAAAATCACTAATATGTTTATTAAAAAGGCTTATTTCTTATAAGATTCATAAAAAAAGTTATTTCATATTTTGGGATATTGAAACATCCAATCAAAATAAACCTTGTTATATTTATATGAGTTGTTTTTTAGTAACTTCTTCCACGTTTGTATTTATTTCAACAACGACCGGTCTCGCCAGGCTGCCTTGCATTGACAGACTGGTATGTCGATGTCCCAGTCTGTCGATGCCAGCCAGCCTGGCTGTCGAAATAAAGGCAAACATGGTAGTTACGTAAAAAAAATCCTCCCCGATAGCCCACTACGTACTCCGCCAAACAAAATGGTCTCACGCAGGATGCAATCTCCTATCACAACTCCATCCAGACACTGGTCCCCTTCTCTTCCTCTTGGAAACATTTTATTTTAATAATAAGGCTGATCCCATTATGTTCTGCAATCTCACTCGCTCTCTTCAGAGGAACACTTCGGGCCAGCCATTGAGCCCCCGCATAAAACAACTACCAAACATCATTTCCGACAATGTTTCCTACAGACGTAAGAGGAATAGCCATTAGAGCTGATCCTCTGTAAGCCAGAAAATCCAATTCTAAGTTAAGAAACATCGATTTAATTTATATACATGAAAACTTATGTTTTCTAGAAGTTGTATGTATAGTATACATTGTAGGTATTATACATATTACTCGTGTTTGTTTTATTTCTAGTGTCAGACGACTTCTTGTTTCGTAGAAATGCCCTGAGGATTAATCAACTGTTTAATTAATTGAATACCAGCGGCTGTGATCTTTCGAGATCAACGTTGTTTCATTGACTTTGCCTTTTAATGGGAACCACGATGAAGTAATGAAAGCACACATCTTCACCGTTCACGAAATACAATATTATTATCAATAAACAAGATTTCATCGCCCTATTTTAAACTGGGCGAACGAACTCAGTTGCTCTGCTTCATTCATAAATCAACCCAAAATACCGTGGAATTTCATTCTGTTTTATAAAATAATCTATTTCTGTACTGACATTAATCTTTGGAATTCATTACGCTCGTAAAACAAAATATGTGTCTGTCATAAAAATTTTAGACGTTATTTTTTTGAAATTTTCATGAACTATTAATTCTTAAAATCATAATCTATGAAAAAAAGGTATTTGTGGTATTTAATACTTTACTATAAATGTGAAAATAGAAAACCTATTTGAACAGTATAAACTATGCTGGACGGTTTTTAAAGCGCTTCACGGAATGGCACCAGCCTATATATCTTAACTTTGTGTTGCTGATAGCCCTAACCTGCGGCAATCTACGATTCGATCAGCAAACTCCTCAGCAATAAGCAGATTAGTTGAGCCAAAGCGCAACCCCCGGACAAATTTCGGAGATCGGGCTTTTGCGGTGGCAGGTCCGTCCGCCTGGAATATGCTTCCTGCACGCCTCAGGTGTATTGACAATCCGACAGATTTTAAATCTCACCTAACCCACCTTTTCAAAATATCGCATTAAACATAAACAACGGTTATCTGATTGCTGGTATCACATGCAGCTCTCATGACTAAAAATATTGTCAAAGCGCCCTTGAGATGAGCTATTCACGAAAACGGCGCTATACAAACTAGCCTAATTATTATTATTATTATTATTCTTATTATTAATGTTTCAAATTTGCCCTCAAAATTAGCTATTCGTTTATTGCTTGGTGGGCCTTCATAGACCAGGATCCCAATTCATTCTGATACTTTCCGATCGTTTTTACTAATGACTTCCTTCACACCTTAACCCCACAATAAAAGACCTCTGAAATTACGACCCAAACACCTCTAGCCGCCACGAGCACCGAAAATCGATCCTTCTTGAAGAATACTCCGGGCTACACAAACCAAACCAACAACCCACTAAATCACCTTTCCAACAAGGTTCCCATCACACGTAAGAGGAATAGCCACAAGAACCTCACCTCTGTTAGCCATAAGATTCATCCAGATTTGCGCATCGATAAAGGTTGCGTCTCAACTGAAACAAGTCTGCAAAAGTAAAATAAAGTGTTGTAAAAATATAAAGCGTAATTTTATTTATTCAGTCATAAATAGTATCCGTTAAAATGCGCAACAGTCACATGTCTAAAAAAATATTTTACTATCGATTCATACAAATAACCCACAAACATTGTTATGTGGTTTCCGACAAAGTATTACCCGAAACCACATGTGTTCTCCATTGTTTAAAAAAATATGTTTTGTTGATTGAATCATCACGGACCTCAATTAACTTAATATGAACTTAGACTGAAGGCATCAACAAATTAAGGCCAGATTGGAAGACATATCCATCACCTCCAATAAATTTGGCCCAAATCCCGATGGTTATTACGGCGAACTCCTTACTTGAACTTAATTCAGCTTATGTGCTCACCATCCCATCTAATAATTATCGCAATAAAAACGATTAAGTTTTATTGATACCATTTGATTAAAACTAGTTTTCAAAGAACAAAACTTTTGATAGAAAAACCGATCCATTCTTTATTTATGCCAAATTAAACTTTAAAAAATACGAATAAAAAAGAGTTTTCCAACGATGTAGAGACGGAAGAAAACTTAGCTCAACAAATTCAATAAAATGATTAACTTAAGATATACGAGTATTCAAAATCGAATGAACTTGGTTTCCTAACGGGTAACAAAAGGTGGAGAAGATGGACTGCTATGCTATTTTTAAATTCACACATCTCTAAGGTCTACCCTTTTTATTTAAATTTCATAAATTCACGTCAATTTTCTGGGCTTATAAAACAAGTTCGTTTTTCAAATATTTTCCATTTATTATCTTCTTCTGTTTATTTATTCTTAAGAGTCACTCAAACATATTTTTTTAAATATTTTTTCACTCTACAAAATTTTAAATAGACGCTCTACTGAAAAACGTTTTTATATAGGTATAGACTACACGTTTGTCTAAGAGTATTTCACATCTATTATTATTTCTCCAAACGCTTATTTAATAACGTTTTAGAATACCCTTTTCACCCTTATTATTATTCAAAAATCGTTAATGTTAGTTAGCCTCTGTGTTTTTAAATTCATTCACCGCACATACACACATTTTTGTTTAATTATTTTAATTATTAAATATTAAAATTCCTGTTATTACAGAAAGGTCAAGGGATATTTCATCCAAACGCTTTTGTTACAATGTTGAAATATATCATAAAATTTATATCTATTTCTTGGGTCGTATTAATAAACCGGTCGATGCAATGACATAAGATCATCAGAAATAGAATTCAAACGTCGATAACATTATTACCATACGACTGTTTTGGCGTTTACTTGTCACTTTATCCCACGTATGCGTTTATGCTCGGTTCTCAGCCAAACACGTGTTCTTATTAAGAATAATCTTATGGCAAAAGTTTCAATTAAATGCGCTTCGTGTCTGAGGTAACAGAGGTTAATTCACTTTAAAAATATAACAAATGTATGCGTTGCATCCATCAATAACCGATTTGGGATCCTGGTGGTACCCTTTGATTACGATTTCTTACCGAGTCTCCTAGGTATGATTAAATTAAGTAATCGCAGAATTGTCATCGACGTAATATAAAGGGTATTTTTAGAGGCATACAATACACATGCAAAATGAAAAAAAAAACACATTAAAATAATGTTAATGTCTATGATATTGGCTTTATTTAATAGATAATTTTATGCCATTATTGTTTAAATATGATTTCGGGCATATGAGCACCACGGCTAGCTCAAATGAAGCGCAATCGTGAAGTCCAATTTTCGACAATTGTCGTCTTTGTGGATCCGTATTATCCACTAGAGTGTACCTGGTGCGAAAACGATCCATGGTCTCCCGAATAACTTGCTCGGATGGACGTTTATGTCGACCGTAAAATGAACGTAGTGCACGATAAGTTTGGCGAATCGAACCATGATTTTCATAATATTTTTTCACAATTTGCAAGCGCTGTTCTGACGTCAGTCTATTTATAGTGGCAAATGGCAAAACGCACTGACTACAAATCAACTATCAATTGTAAAATTGACAGTCTGTAGAAACAATGTTGCTAGTTTAAAAACCAAATCTCTAAAAAAACATCCTATATTTTCATTAAAAATAATAAATGAAATGAAAGACTTTCAACTAATAAAATATATATGATACCATACAAAAAAACACAAATTTAGCTTACACGTTACAAAATAATTTCTAACATATTATACAATATTTTACCTCGGCAGAAAAACATAGATTTTAAATCAGCATAAATTTTCCGCTGCTATATAAATATTCGTTTTTGGTAAGAGAACCTAATTCTTTACATTTTCAACGATTCAACATGTCATACAAACATGTTTCTATTAGCTTTGTAATATTTTGGAGGCGTTAGAATCAAATAATACTTATTTTATGAACACGTATTTACGCGAAACCTAAAGAGCAAAAATTGTCTACACATTTTTTTAAAAAATAACTAAAGGAGTTTTATAATATATTATAATTATTTAATATTTTTGTTATTTTAGATAAATAAAGGGCGTCCACTGGAATCCTAATGACATATTTGTATGAATTATAACACTATTAACTGTTAAAATTTGGAACACTGTTATGATATCACTATTTTATTACTCACTTTTTGAGTGTCGCGACAGCTGTTTCGACATCTGATGTTGACGAGCTGTGAACTTGTCGAGAAAAAAAAATAAAAAATTGAAAAAAAAACAGTGTTTTAATTCATAAAAAAATGTATAACGTAGCAAAAAACCTTGGGAAATGAGTATGTCCGTGTTTCGTCGTGACACGGGCACACTTTTCTCTTTACATACTGCCGTGGTTTACTCACGATACACACTACCAATATCCTGAAGATGAATACTGTAAAGATCTCCGAATTGTCGTTCGAAGAATATACGAGACACGGAGTTATCCTAGATCTTCTTCTTCTTCAAGTGCCCTGTCGGGTCCCCCAACGTTGGCGATCACCTCGGCGAACCTGTCACTGTCCTGCGCCGCTCGGAACAGCTCGTCCACACTTCGGATACCGGTCCACTCCCTCACGTTTCGCAGCCAGGACATTTGTCTCCTTCCGGGCCCTCGGCGTCCTTCAATTTTCCCCTCCAATATCAGTTGGAGAAGGTGGTATTTTTCCCCACGCAGTATATGACCGAGATGTGAGATCTTTCGAATCTTGATAGTTGATAACAATTCCCTGTCAACTCTAGCTCGCCTAGATCTAATGAAATAATAATTTTATCAACAGTAATTATCTTTACACATAAATGAATTATATACATAAGTTTTTTTGACCTCTTTCGTCTGCTTTTCTACATTGACACAGTGATATAACGAGTATATAATAGTATAAGAGATAAATATGAAGTAAGTGCATTCTATGTAGAACAAAGCATACATTAGTTAAATGCTAATACTTCTTTGGGTATTTCCTCTCTTTATCTGAAGTGTCATCACAAATGCACATGTATGTAAAAAAAACACCGGAGAGCAAAGGGTTCCAAGAACTTTGTTATTGTATTGGATACAACAATGGCGAATACGGTTTCATTATTTGGTCCTTAATTTTTATGCGTGGATATATCTCATAGAATTTTCAAACATTTATTATGTGTGTTCAATATTAAATGTGTTTACTCTTAAAATAACGACAGTGTTCACCGAAACTAACCTGAACGATAACTTTATACAACAACAACAAACCATCACGCCGTTTCCCCGCAGATTAGGCAGAGAGAATGGACCCCCACACTACTCTATCCTGACATACCTCTCTAGTTTCATCCACATTCATACAGCGAGTCATACACGCACGTCGATTCTTCCGGCTTCTAACATGACCAACCATTAAAATTTGAGTAAAAAAAAAGTTCTATACCGTATTCTGGGTCGGTTTCAGGGATATTTTTCGTCGGGGACTTTTTTTTTATTCTGCTCATTTCGAAAAGTCGAACGACGACGGATTTTCACGAAGGAGCTAAAAAAAACGGTCGCCAACGTCTCCTGAGATAATTCATTTTGCCTACCCCTAGCCGAATTCTTTTTTTATTTTTTAAAGAAATTTGACCCACTTGCGAAAAAGGTTCGCCATCACTGGTTTAGGATGTTATGTGATTCGTTATTCCCCTCTTCGGCCAGTATCTGAATGTGCATATCCAAATTATACGTATTATCGAGATCCCAGATTTTATTTAGGTAAAGATGTATGATCATCCTTCATTAAAGAACTAAGTTACCGTTACCCCATTTCTCGGAAGGTGTAAACAAAGAGAATGGACTGCCACACTTTTCTATTTTGATATACTTTTTTCGGCATCTTTTACCGTGTACGCAGCTAAATCCATTCTTTACATATGTCTAAACGTTGGACTTGGATTTGGATCTTCTGACTTACAGAGGTAGACCTCTTGTGGCTATTCCTCTTACTGTCTGTCTGATCTTACTACTCTATCTACTCTTTCTAATTTTATTTAGGACGCAACACTTCTTTTGCCTTGCTCTATGTCAAAAATAAACCATTTTTAATGATGTTTCCTTATGTATATGACATGACGATAGTCCCACGAACGTCTCGCTTGCGTGACATTTAGTTTTTTTTCGGTTACTTTATTATTTATTCAGTAGAGTGCGGCGGTCGTCGGAGACATCAATCGAATTCCGTTTATATAATAAAAGATTTTAGGACGAAATGACTCAACAATCACGAGTCTAATGTGAAACTAAAACAATGAAACCTCACCATCACACAAACCGCAAACATGTGCTTGTTTTTCAAGTTTTTTTATACTCCGACCTGCACAAGTTGAATGAATACTATTGTTAATAATTTCAAAAATATAATGCTCCTGTAGATATACTGTAATATCTGCTGTGAAGAAACTGTAACAATATGCACAAATCATTTTTTTATTATTATTAAACACATGCTAATTTGAAATAACGTTATTTTTGTGAAACGTTGTGCTAATGTGTTATTCATTATTTTTATGACGTGTGTGATGATAATACTCGGTATTTAAAATAGATTTAGACAATATTCGTTTATCACTTGGTGCGCCTTCATGGACCAGGATCACACAATTTCACCTAGAATCGGGTATCCCGATGATAGATGTATTCATTCTCAAACTTGCCGAACGTTTTTATAAAGGACTCCCTTCACATCCTAACCCCACAATAAAAGGCCTACCCAAACGTCTCCAGCCGCCACAAGCGCCCAAAATCATGCCCCCGCATAAACCAGCAACCCACCAAATCACCTTCCAACAATGTTCCCATCAGACGTAAGAGGAATAGCCACAAGATCCTCTGATCCTCTGTAAGCCAGATGATCCAAGTCCAAGTCCCAAATAAAATTTTGAGAACATTATTTAAAATAAATTAGATTAATGTAATTCATCTCATAAATTTGAAGAAATGTGTTTTTTTTTTTATTTCGTGGCACATTAATTTAAGCTTATTTATTATTTAAGTTATTTCAGAAATTCATTTTTTCTGTTTTATTTATTAGTACTTACATTACTGAAATCATGAAATTATATTATTATACTGTCCTAAATATATTTTTTCAAAATAATCTTGACACATGAATGTAACATTTTAAATAGCTTTAAAATACTCGTCAATCTTGAGTCGTCATTGTCGATTTATTTAAAATGGTCAAACTATGCCGAGCGGCATTTTGTGGTAAGCATATCGATATCACAATACAAGCGATACCATGCAGTTACTTATTTATGTGCCTACGTGGTTACATGTTAAATATGGATGTCTCTATTAATCTTCGTATTGTGATATCAATGTTTCTTTGTATACAATTATGTGGATCATATATGCAATAATACTTGAGGAATCCGTTATAGAGAGAAAAAAATATATTTAATACAACAATCATTTCAATATGAGGGGCAAAGTGAGATTTTAAAAAATTGGATTAATCGTTTTGACACAGATTCTTTAAGACTATTTTTATGCAAATGTTATTTAAATACACAAAAAATATCTGTACCATTCTAGTAACATGGAAATATAATAACCAAAATTTATAAAATATAAACATCCGACAAAGATTTTATTAAAAAATCAAAAATAATAGAAAATTTTGATAGAAGAACTTTTGGTCGGCTAGATAATATTCATAATTTACAAATAACTATTTTAAATCACCTGGAGAAGGCAACGGTAAACCATTCCGGTAACATTAAGCATTTGCCACAGTAATTGCCTACGTTGGGGGGATCTGACGCGGTACTATGAAGAAGAAGATATTTAAGTCAAAGAAAATGTTTAAAATATTTGTTGCACGTGATGTATTTATCTAATAATATGGAGACCTAGTATTTATTAAGATTATTTTAAAATTTTAAGATTAATTTAATAGTATATATATAATAATATTAATTTATGTATTATTTAATATTAAAATTAAAAACTGATTTAAAAGACTTTTATAAAAGTGGAGGGTATATTAAATCTCAAAATACAGAATTCGTGGAATTCCAGTGTTGATGCTATGTGCTAATCAAACTTTTTTTTTAATGCTCAAAATGAATTTTCACTAATAGAAATGTTTTGCATTTATAAAAATAACACAATAATACGATATATATACATTTTATATTTTATTTAAATGACATGTTTTGCCTTGCTGACATTCTACGATAATGGTTTATTAAGTCAAAAATTGACCTCACAGAAAATATAATAAAACATTTAAAAAAAAAACATTCATTTTTATGAATTTTAAGAATTGAAAACGTTAACATCATTGCTCATGAAACTATTTAGTAATTGTTTCATGTATGAACACACATTTCATCAATTTACTTTGAACGTGTACGTTATGGCGAGTCCAGCTGTACTTTGATTTTCTACTATCGGTGCTGTGAGAGAATAACACGTGTGGGTGAAACAATTATTTTAACGATATTTAACTGACATTCAATACTAAAAGCAGTTCAGTGAAGACGTCACGGGACCGGTGGAGATGTGTAAGCGCTAATTGAAGTTGCGAAACGAAGCCATTCTGGATCTTCAGTCTATTTCTAAAGCATTTTATTTTCCCTCTGGGAATAAATGCGTTTGCATCATCACAGAATTCTGGCGAATTGTTGAATCACACTGTATTCGCTTTTCCCAACCGCGGCGCCAGGATAGACACGCGCGGCTAATTTATGGCTCAAAACAAGGACAATAATTAAGGAATAAACCGGGTTTTTTCAGCATTTTAAATATCGTCCTGTTATGTTCTGGAGTGTTGTTATTGCTACAGAGTTGCGGGTGTGCCGATGTTATTACATTTCAAGTAGCGAATGTTGTTTAAAATTAACGCATGTTTTATAACGTATTATATTAATTGCGTACCATTTTATAAAAGTCCGTCATTTTTTTTTACTTCTTAAAAAACTATTATAATTGATTTAAAATACATACATCTTATATATTTATTTTGCAAATTGAAGCCTGGAGCTGGCAAAAAAAGGATAAAAGTTAGAATATTACTATAGAAATGAGATAACTAAGTATACGTAGAATATGCGAAAAACGGTGTATTGAATATTGAACGACGAAATAAGGAAGGTATGTAAGCCAGATAAAAACATTTAAAGTAGAATAAAAAAAGGATCACATGGATGGTTTAGACGAATGGATAAGAGAAGAATGTTTAAAAAGTTGTATACAAACAATATGAGAGAAGAAAGAAGGCGAGAAAAGCATGGCATGACCAAATTAATAGATTATTAAATGGCGTCTAAATTCGATGTAGAAAAAATCGACGAGCGTGTATGTTACGGTGTATGAAAGTAGACGCAGCTCGAGAGATATTTCAAGACAGAGCAATATATTGTACATATTTAAATATAACATCGTCTAAGGTCTAAAGACAGTAGCAGAATACGAGTAAAACCGAAGAAAACATGACGCGATAATATCAATCAATTTAGATTATCGGCGATATTTAGAGTCGGTAAAATCAACGTGCATACATCACACGTTGTATGAATATGGAATTATCTCAAAAAGAAGAATCCATCCTCTTTGATACCCATCTGAGGAAACGACATGGTTGGGTTTTTTTCTTCATTTAGCATAAGTTTCTTATCTCGGGTATAGCGCAAACCTCTGAGAAACATAAAACGAATCAGTGAATTGGAAGAGCCCTTAAAGTCTTTGAGAAGAAGATTAGATTAAATATTCACCGTCTGATCCAATAAAAATAATCACAAAGAAACCATAATTTAACCGAATGTATTATCAAAGCACCAGCGGCTTTTTATATTAACAGTGATTGTATTTATTAGGAATAAAAATATAGACAGATTTAAATAATATATCAATATATCAATAACATAGATGATGTAAATTCATGGATGTAAATCTTCTTCTCCGTCTCATTTTAAAGATTGGTCTGCAGCAAGGCGACTCATCTCCTATTCCACTCCGCTCTGTCCTCGGCAACTCTCTTCAACTCCGCATAAGAGATGCAGCCCATATCTCGGCAAATCTGGTCTAGGTACTCCTGGCGAGGTCGCGCTCTGTCAATCGATCCCTCGACCAATCCCTCCAATACATCATGCAGGAAACATTCGTTTCGCAACACATGACCAATCCATCTCGCACGCCTCTCCGGTGGCGGTGTGGTGTTCAAGATGTGTAAGTACAAACATATAAATCATGTTTTAATTGTATCTCAATAGAGACGAAGACGCAAACTGGAAACTGAACATGGATGATCAAGGTGTTTACAGGACTTATGACCTGTCATTGGTTGGGTTAAGCGCACGCTTTATGTAATTACAACATTCCCCATTCCACCTTTGTTATTGTGATCATGCATGACAAATTTTTGGAAGATGTATATATACTTCAAAATCCATATTTATCTTCACGTGTCAGTTTCAGTCAGCCATCTATGTAGATTTGGTTGCACTAGTGAATTTTTTCAAGAATTAACCTATACAACCGACCCACTAACGCCATCTATGGAGAATGATTTTCGGCATTTAGCAAACTACCTTATTAACACAATGTGAAGGCTGTTGACCAACATATTGTTAGAAGCCGCTAGGAGTATTATTCCATTCTATATGCCAAAGAATTTTGACCAGAATATTTGAAGACCAAATATTTGTGAATGTATACTTATACCTGTATACAAATCCTGGATTTACACCAAAGGGTGGTTAATTCAAATTTTAATTGTATCTCAATAGAGACGAAGACGCAAACTGGAAACTGAACATGGATGATCAAGGTGTTTACAGGACTTATGACCTGTCATTGGTTGGGTTAAGCGCACGCTTTATGTAATTACAACATTCCCCATTCCACCTTTGTTATTTGTGATCATGCATGACAAATTTTTATAAATCATGTATACAGCGTAACCCCTCTTAACCGGCCGGCTACCCATTTGGCCGGGTGATCCGAGGTTCCTAAGAAAAATAGAACCAATCAAAAACATCCTACATATTTCATCAGGTGTCATGAATAAAAAAAACTATTAATTAGAACTATCAAGACGTACATACTGTATGTTTTCCTCTATTAATACTTTCTTTCCCATTATTTCTTCATTCATTATTTTCATGTGTCTAAACCATTGATGGCCCTTTAATATCAATATATACGTATTCCAAAAATTTATTAATTAACAAAAATAACTAACTAACCACGACGCCGTGTCTCCGAACGGGTAGGCAGAATGAATGGAATGCCACACTTTTCATTCCTGACATATTTCTCTCGATTCCTCAACATTCATACATCGTGTCATGCACGCGCGTCGATTTCTCTGACTCCTCACTTGGTCGACATTCAATATTGTGATTTATTTTATCGTGCCACGTTTTCCTCGGTCTTCCTCTTTTTTTAGTTCCATTTACATAATTAACATACCATATACATGTTTTACTATTCTTTCCATATGTCCAAACCTGAAATGATGCTTTCATTATTTTGTTCATAACACCACCATTGCCATCGTTCACTTATTATATTTTCATTCGACACTCTATCATACACAGAGTATCCACACACTCGTCTAAGAGATCTCATTTCTAATGTATTTATTCTACTTTCATTCTTCTTTCGCCAGTTTCATGCTTCGCTTCCATACATAAGGGTCGGTATAAGAACACTGCACTGCCATTTTACCTTTAACATATTTTACTATTATAGTGTTTCTTAAATGACACTAGTCCATAACGATACTTTGACTTGTGTCACTTAAGAAATACTAGTGTGATATGTAAACTTTATTTTTATACATATTTTTTGTTTAACACTTAGATTGTCATGGCGGCCACCTGTGGCTGACACTGATTCATATGTAAATATTATTTTGGCGCCATTGCAGATACCGGTAATCGACATATACAAAAATGTATTTTTATAAATCGCTAAGTAACACAAGAAACAAAACAACTTCAAAGAATCATAAATTTGAAAGTTTTTACAAGAATTTAACTGGCGATCAGTGTTAAACCCCTAATTTTGTAGACCTGTTTCGTTTCTATCCGTATGGCTATTATTTCATGGCGATTATGAAAGCTTTATGAACAAAATAATGAAAGGGTCGTTAAGATGGTTTGGACACATGGAAAGAATGAGTGAAGAGAGAATGGTGAAGAAGTTATATGTTAACGACGTGAACGGAGCTAGAAATAGAGGAAAGCCGAGGAAAACGTGGCACGATCAAATCAATCAAATATTAAATGTCGGTCGCGCGAGGAGTCGGAGAAATCGACGTGCGTGCATGACAAGATTAATGAATGTAGAGGAAGCGAGAGATTTATGTCACGACAGAAGTGTGGCGGTCCATTATTTCTGCCTACCCCTTCAGGCATGCGGCGTGATGATTAGTTAGTTAGTTAGTCAAAAGCGATTAGTAAAAGTGATTATTAAAAACAAAACTAACTAACCATCACGCCATTTCCCCGAAGGGGTAGGCAGAGAGGATGGATCGCCACAATGTTCTTTCCTGGCATACCTCTCGGGCTTTCTCTACATTCATACATCGAACCATGCACGCACGTGCATGGTACGTACGTACCATGCATTATTCCGACTTCGAATGTGGCCGCCTTTTAGTAATTGAATGATTTGGTCAGGCCATGTTTTCCTCGGTCGTCCTCGGCTTCTTTTTCCACTCACGCTGCTTGTGTACAACTTTTTAACCATTCTATTCTCATCCATTCGTTCCATATGTCCAAACCATCTCAGGAATCCTTTTTTTTAATTTTACCCATGATGCAGTCATCTGCCTTACATTTCTTTCTTATTTCATCGTTCGATATAGTTAATTCACAAGAGCTATTGCTTATGTGTTAGTATGGTACTCTTTCTTGAAATCTGATTGATTGCCGGGTCAAATGCGTCAAACATACTAGGTGATTCGAAATATACTCGTTTTGCAGGTTTGTTTTTAAAACATTATTTTTATTATTTATTAATCGCAAATTTACCATGTCGAAATTATTAAAAGGAAAGCCATTTTCGGGTCAGTTTCAATACATAATAACCTAGTATAATATATTAAAGTTGCATTATTAATGCTCACCCTTAGTTGCTTTTCCAAGGAAAAATCAAAAATCAAATTATATTTTTAATGAAGTTATTTTTTATGATCATTACAATTAAGCCGATAGCATTTTTGTTAATTTAATAATAATAAAAATAACATGTTGATTTATTTCAAAGTTTGAATTGATTGAAACATTTTTTGGTTTTCGAATCACAAGAATGTAAAATAAAAATGGCATCTAGATTTTTTGTTAACGCACTGTCACTTACTATTGCAAACGATCTCCCTGTAGTGAACGGACTCTATTCTATCATACAACGTTTTCCCGCACATTATTCTTAAATTCTTCTGCCATTAAAAACAAAGTGCATCCAATACAAAAAAAATACCATGCACGTGTATAAACTTTAAATAACTTTAACTCATTTTATGATCACTATTTAGATAACATCTTTTACTGGGCTTTCCACTGTTATGCCAGTTATCTTATTTTCTCCGCTTATCATTTAACAATGAAAGTAAGTAATCATTATAATATAAACACATGCACATTCCTTACATTACGAGCATGTTGATTTCCCAGCGAGCAGCTAAATTCTAGGAACTAAATAATATTTACCAAGCTAACATTACGCCGCTTTAATTATGTATTGTAAGAGAGCTAAAACCGCGTTTGAACTTCTTCTTGAAATTAATAATCACTTCTAACAATTTTTAATAAATAATAACTAACTAACTAACCATCACGCCTTCTCCCCGAAGGGGTAGGCAGAAAGAATGGACTGCCACACTTTTCTTTCCTGAAATATTTCTCTCGAAACCTCAACATTCATACATCGTGTCATGCACGCGCGTCGATTTCTCTGACTCCTCACATGGCCGACATTCAATATTTGATTTATTTGATCGTGCCACGTTTTCCTCGGCTTTCCTCTATTTCTAGCTCCGTTCACGCCGTTTACATATACCTTCTTTACCATTCTGTCTTCACTCATTCTTTCCATGTGTCCAAACCATCTTAATGACCCTTTCCTTATTTTGTTCATAACACTTTCATTCGCACCACATTCACTTCTTATACTTGCATTTGTCACTCTATCATAAACAGATTTGCCACATTCGTCTTAGAGATCTCATTTCTACTGCATTTATTCTACTTTCATCCTTCTTTTGCCAGTTCCATGCTTCACTTCCATACATAAGGGTCGGCACAAGAACACCATTGTGCACTGCCATCTTAGCTTTTTTGGATAGGCTTTTGTTTGCGATGACAACTTTAAGTGCACCATTTATTCTGTTGCCTGCCCTAACCCTTCTTTCAATATCCTTCTCCACCCTCCCATCCTTTGTAAACATACTTCCTAAATAAACAAATTCATCCACTTGTTCCAGATTTTCACCGTTTACACTAATGTTGCAGACTGTCATGCTTCCTTCTTTTTCGAAAATCAAATTATAACGTGTAAAAATCTTACCAACTAACTAATTATAATGTGTAAAAATCAAAAGAAATAATGAATGTATCATTGAAATGGTTTGGACACATTGAAATAATGAATGAATATGTGCACGAAGTAAACAACAAAATACCCGAGTTGCTCTCGAACAATGGTTCCCAAAGTGGTCCGTACGGACCCCCAGGGGTCTCTGGGATCTTTCAGGGGGTCTGGGGAAAATTAAAATTGATTTGGGGGTAAATAAAATATCCGCGGACCCCCTGAACATCGTCAGACGTCGTCGGCCGGTCTAAATCCGCGACGACCCTTTTTTTAGCTCAACAGCGACTTCCGGTCAGAAGAATTCGGCGGCAACCGTATTTATCTTCTTCTTCTTCTTCTTCTGATTGTAGATCTTGAGATCTGTTTATGCAGGATATTAACTTTCTTCCTGTGATGAAGACGACCAGCCTTCTCTCCATCTCTTTGGTGGTCGTCCTGGTGGTCGACGCCCCTCTGGAGTCTCGTGCATCACGATATTAGGAATTCTTGCTGGATCCATTCTCTCGATGTGGTCCCTCCAGAATCGTCGTCTCTGCCTACTCCATCTCACTATGTCTTCAATTTTGCAGGATTTGCGAATTTCTTCATTGGGTATCCTATATCTAAGGGTTCTCCCCACAATAGGTCGCAATGTTCTAATTTCTGTTACTCTTAAGAGATGTTTGGTTCTGACAGTGTCTGCTCTTGCTTCGATTCCGTATGTCATTATGGGCCTGATGCATGTTTTATAAATTTTAACTTTGCTTTCCACTAGCATATGCTTATTGTCCCAGACAGTGTCCCTTAGACATCCGGAGATAGCTGCAGCTTTATCGATGCGATCGATCTGATTTATCGAAAGAGCTAAAAGAATTTGGTCGCCGCAGAATTCTACCTACTAACCGGAAGTCGCTAGTGAGCTAAAAAAAAAATCGCCAACGAAAAATATTCATTATAATTTATTTCGTAACTTCCATAATTTTAGGTGACTTTGTAAAAAAAGAACAATATCAAGAAATAGGAGGTCTGCACAAAGTAAAAAAAATAGCAATGGATCCACGGGACAAAAAAGTTTGGGAACCATTGCTCTAGAATATTACAAAATAAAAATCATTAACGAACATCAATATGGTTTGGACACATGGAAGGAAAGAACAAAATTCTACTTAAAGTTTCTTGGTTTGTTTGTTTGTTTAATTTAACAACAATAATAAGAGCAAAATTCTTAAAAATACAGAAACGTTCTCGGGCATACGCATCGTGTGCATTTCGAAAGTATTCAACTCTCGCTTTATTGTATTGAAAATTTAATATTCATATTATTTCTTTGATGGCAACCGTACAGGTTTTTGGCAGTTTACATTATGATTCAGTTACGAGTATATCGGAGTATCGTCATAAATAAAACAAACAAACAAGCCATCACACCGTTTCTCCGCAGGCGTAGGCATACAGAATGGACTGCCACACTACTCTCTCCTGACACACTTATCTAGCTTCATCCACATTCTTACAACGAGTCATACGCGAACTTCGATTTTTCCGACTTCAAACGTGACCAACCTATAAAATTTGATTAATTTGGTTTTCCTCGGTCTACCTCGACTCCGTACGTCATTAAAAACGTTAACGTATACTTTCTTAGCCATTCTTCCTCTATCCATGCGCTCCATTTGTCCGAACCAACGCAGCGATCCTTTCATAATTTTGTTCATAATACCTAACAATAATTAATATTTCGTCTTAAATATAATATCTATATGTACATCATTTCATGAACGATAAAATTAAGATACATTTTTTAAATCTCGTTAAGAGTTTTATGTTTTTAAATATAATAACATCCAACACGATTAAATTTTTGAGTAGACAACTTTGTTTAAGACGATGTTACAAGCAAGAAATTACAATGATATAAAGATGTGTTACAAGTAAGGAGTTGCAATTGGATCTAGACTTGTTACTATTAAGGAGTTGCAATTGTATCTGATTTAATCCTCATCCTCATTGGTCTGTGTTGCCGGGAGAGTCAGCCCGAGGGCTATTGCTCCCTCACCTGTTGGAGTTGTCATTGATGGGATTTGAGGGTGTTATATGTTAGTGGAGTGGGGTGTTGGGAAGGTAAGGGGTGGTGACGGAGGTTTGTTTATGGCGGTTCTGGGGGGGTGCTAGGTTGTGGTGGTGTGTTCGGAAGGGAGGGGGGTGGTTGTGAAGGTGGTGGGTGCCCCGAAGTAGCGCTTTGAAGGAGGATCTGTTTTGGGCGCTTATGTTTAAAAAAACCTATCTGGAGGGTAGTTAGAGGATTCTTTGATGCCAGGATTGGGGTGTGTTGCAACTCCCTGGTAGAAACGTTCGGCTAGTGAGAGGATGTACTTATCTAGGGTCGGGAGTCCCGCCTCTAGGTGAAGTTGTGATATTCTGCTCCACCTGGGAGCTCGATGAATTATTCGTAAGACCTTGTTCTGGAAGATTTGGAGGCGGCGAGTGATTTAATCCATGATGCGGTTCAGCTTAAATACTGTGCATTTCTTTGTTCGATGACACATGTACTTGTGGGGACAGATCAATAAAAACATTCTCGCGTTCGAGCCCTTATATTTACAAAAATATTAATAATATAAACAAACCTTCAATGAGTCAGACGGAAACGTGGGAACATGTCAATTAATGCATCTCGTGAATTCCCAAATGTTTACTTAATATAATAATATAAACAAGTATTGATTCAAAATATAGACGTAGGAAACGAATTGTGTGAACGGGTGGTTAGATACATAGCATGAGTACTTTGTAAATACTTCAAAGAATTCTTCGTAACAACCTTAATTATCACTAAAGATTTAGGTAGATCTTCTGAACAGATTTCCCAATCACTGAGTTTAATCTCGCGATTTGCAGTGTTTACAAGAATGGCCGTTTGACCGTTAAGACATAACGCGTCGTGTGGGCATTCTTTCATTTGATAAATTACATTTGTTAATTAACAAAACATGTGACGCCCATCGCGCTCTAATGACTTGGTGTAACAAGTACAAGCGTTACACGTCGTCGTTAATTCCGTTTACTCACGTTCCTGCAAATAAATACAAATATAAACCAGAGTTTATTACTACATGAAAGTAAGAAATCCTCATTCTATGTTCTCGCAAATCGAAAGATGTTAATGTCTTTTACTCAGTTAACTCTGAATTTTCTGTATTTAAATGTGTCGACATTTTTACTTAAGAGCGACAATTTATGGAATAAAATATTATATTTCAATAAAATACCTTCATGATTTATCTTCCCGTCGAGAACAGACTTTTTTTATAAATACAATCCCAACCCTAACTGGTCTTCCATTCCTTGACAATAATGTAAGACTTTATCATAAACTCTAAATCCCCCCTCGCCCTCTTTCGGAGGGACACTCCGGGCCATACATTTAGCCCCATCATAAAACAACTACCAAATCGCATTCCAACAATGTTTCCTACAGACGTAAGGGGAATAGCCATTAGAGCTGAACCTCTGTAAGCTAGAAGATCCAAGTCCAAGTCCAAGTGGAATAAAATATTATATTTCAATAAAATACCTTCATGCTTATCGCACCAACTACACTCAAAGCGCGCCTATGTACCTTCGTGGCAGAGCTATAATTGCAATACCGAATATCCCGGGTTGGATTCCCAGCGATGACAGTGTCATTCTCACAATGTCTTTGGCCTGATGTAGAATTCACGTGACAATAAAATGTCGATAGTGTTATATACCTAACCACCTGTTCCCACGAAACGTTTCCTAAGTATATATTCCAGTGATATTTTATATCATTGAAGATTTGTTTATATTATATTAAGTAAACATTTGGGGATTCACGAGATGCATTAATTGATCTTTTCCCACGTCTTTGTCCTACTCATTGAAGGTTTGTTTATAATATTAAGATTTTTGTAAACATAAGGGTTGCAACGCGAGAATGGTTTTATTGATCTGTTCCCACAGGTACACGTGTCATCGAACAAAGAAATGCACAGTATTTAAGCTGTGCCGCATTATGGAATCAATCAGATACAATTGCAATTCCTTACTAGTAATACGTCCAGATACAATTGCAACTCCTTAATAGTAACACGTCCAGATACAATTGCAACTCCTTACTTGTAACACGTCTTTATACAATTATAATTTCTTACTTGTAACATTGTCTTGAATAAAGATCTCTTCTTAAAATGTTAATCGTGTTGGAAGTTATTCCATCCTAAAAATCCTCACCCGAAGGATAAAACATAAGATTAGCTACCTATCATATGTCACGAGAATCTATATAATAGCTATACCATTTATAATATATCGATCTGGCTCGCGCTATAATGATGTAAAGAGCTATTGAACGAAATAATAATATGCGACATTTCCATAAGTGATCGATGTTTTACATGTGAAGGAATGTGGTTTTAAAAAAAATTAAGCAACCTTTCAACGTGAATGAAACTATATTGTTTCTTTACTATTGTTTGAATTAACTTTTAATTTAGATTAACTTCAATTTAGATTCATTAGTCTGTACTGTTAACTCTGCTATACCTAAATTAATATTCGTGGTAGCATGTAATTAGTTAATATATATGTCTTACAATCGCTTATTACCCATAATAAACAAATAAGAATAAAATAAATATTCGTACAATTCCAAGGGGGATATGTATACGTAGTACATAATTATATCAACAATAACGAGTGTCATAACGAGACAAAAACATGACACGATTAAATTAATAAAAATTTTAATGTCAGCTACTTGAAGAGTAGAAATAATGGTGATACGGTAAAAAGTGTGGCGGTGCATCCTTGTTGCCTACTTATTCAGAGTAACGGCGTGACATTTGTTAATTAGTTTGTATGATTTATATGTGAATTAAAATCCAGATCATTTTTTTAAAAAAATTTCGAGATGTTTCAAATGTGTAAACCTTCATCGTTGATGATGAGGATTAATTACCTTCGGGATATATGAAAAAAATATGTACTCAACAGTGGAAAAAATCGTTTTAATTCTTTCTTTTAGAGATTAACAAAAATTGTTACTAGTTATAACGACAATGATTTTTTTGGTTGTTTTTGATTGACGGATTACAAAAATATGGTGCTATACTGATGCGAAAGAGATATTTGGAAGCAATAAAAACTTTATATAACGTATCACTTTATTTGCGATTGTATAGAAAACGGATTTAGTGCTTATAAATTATTATTAGTTTTAAAATAAATTGTATGCAATGAAATCTCTTGCCAAAATAAAAGCTGAAAATTATAATTATGTATACTGCCATCTGTGAAATTTTCCTCAAAACACGGTGTCCGTGCAGTGCAGTGCAGTTTTTTCGTACAGTTTTCCAACAGATGCTGCTTTTGATCATTAAGTTTTTCCGGTAACCTGTTTGTTTTCTTGTTTTATAAGGTCAATAAAATAATAAACGTTTATTTTTTAAATAGTCCATTGTTTTGGCCGAAACACTATGATACTTCAATATTATTACTGTTAAAATTGAAAACACTGTTATAATATCACATTTATTTTTATTCACTGAGAGTGTCGCGACAGCTGTTTCGCCAACCGATGTTGGCATTATCAGGTGTTACAATAATCTCAAGTTTATTATTATTTATATTAGCGATATATTATATTAGCGAAACAGCTGTCGCGATACTCACAGAGAATAACAAGAAATTGTGATATTATAACAGTGTTTTAAATTTTAACAGTTTATTTTTTTTATATATTTATAATTTACGAACTTTGTATTTCCTCACGAATGACAATTATTAGTTGTATATTCGCTATCACTTTGTGTTGTTGTTTCGTAGCTAATGAACGCTTTACTCTAACTCAAGTTAGGCAATGTATCACTCTTACTTATTTTTAGACTTTTGTTAGATAAAAAATGGTGTTAATGTTTATGACAATGATTTTCGCATGATGACAGTTTGCACCATTAGCGTGAATGGTGAAATTCTGGAACAAGTAGATGAATTTGTATATGTAGGTAGTATGTTTACAAAAGATGGGTGAGTGGAGAAAGCTATTGAATGAAGTACACGTAAAGCTTTCATCGCAAATAAGCCTATCCGAATAAGCTAAAATGGCAGTGCACAATGGTGTTCTTGTACCAACCCTTCTGTATGGTAGCTAAGCATGAAACTAGCAAAAGAAGGATAAAAGTAGAACATGAATGCAGTAAAAATGAGATCTCTCAGACGAATATGGAGAAAAACTTCGTATGGTAGAGTGTTGAATGAAAATATCAGAAGTGAATTAGGTGCGAGTGAAAGCGCGAGTGAACTTAACGATGATTTGGATATATGGAAGGAATGAATAAAAAAAGAATGGTAAGAAAAGTATATGTTAACGATGTAAATGGTAAACTAGAAATAGAGGAAGGCCGAGGAAAACGTGGCACGATCAAATAAATCAAATATTGAATGACGGCCACGTGAGGAATCGAAGAAATCGACGTGCGCACATGACACGATGTATGAATGTCACCGTGCTTCAGTTCGTCATGAAGGAGTAGATCGAGGGCCGCAGAGGGGTCGGCAGAAAACAGCTCTCCTGGCTTCGAAACTTCCGAGAATGGACCGGATGAACTGTGGGGGAACTGTTTCGCGCCGCCCAGGACATCTCCCAAATGGTCGTCAACGTCGGGGCGACACGGCAAGACACATGAAGAATAAGAAGAATTTGACATTGGCTAGCTGATTTTCTATCGTATCACGGCACCTGCGTATGACATACATGGTCATAAAATATTGTGTTTTGTCAAAAAACAGAAAGAGAATGTGAAATTTTTTGATGTTTTTAAAAGTGGGATTTAAAAAAGTCGTATCAAATCATCCTCCCTTCCTCTTTTCCAAGTGACGTCACTCACTTAGTGACATACGAACTAGTACTAAAAATAGTATAGAACAAAATCTGTCCCACTTCTCAAAAAGGTGCGCCATCACTGATCTAGGGGGTACAAAGCTTGGTTCCTGATGCTGTGTAAATGTTGTTGATCATATCGTCGGTTCAAAGGTAAAACTCGTGACATTTAAAATAATTTAAAAAAATTGCAATTTCTGTATCAGACTTGTGAATTCTACGTCCGAAAATAATCATCAAGTGTATTTATTAAAGAATAACAGTTATTCTTTAATAAAAGCACTTTGTGATTATTTTCTGACGTAGAATTCACAAGTCTGATACAGAAATTGCAAAAAAAAATACTTCATAGTCACTTAATGAGTTTTACCTTTGAACCGACGATATAACCAATCGCTCTTACTCAAAGAGTTATTTTTTTCAAATCTGAATAAATTGTCAACATATTTTTTCCGGAAATTACATTAATAGAAACTTATAAAATAGATTTTATACAGCTGATCACAAAAATACTAAGAATCATGAGTGTTCTAAACATTTTGCATTATTAAAATTATCATTCAAAATAGTTAAGCTAAAGAGTATTGTGTCGTCAATCATATGTGTTCCATTTCATCTCATTCACTTTTTCTTGGAGTAAATATGAATCAGGTAGTTTGCGAGTTCACGGAGCGCATGCGTGATCGATTTTACCTGTTGCGCCCTGGTTGAACCTATTTTCGACCTATGAACGTGTACCTATATAAACCACCGTATAATGTAGAACAGGATTTAGGAGAATCATTAACATTGTACGTTGAACGGTAAAAATAAATAGGCAGATAGTTGATCGAAAAAAATAAGGATATGTTATAAATGCATTATTAATTCTAAAGAAAGGTAATATTGATAATTTGATAAGTAATTAAAAAATGATACGAGTATAATGAAAGTTGTAAATATATATATGTATATATATATATATATATATATATATATATATATATGTATATATATATATATATATATATATATATATATATATATATATATATATATATATATATATATATATATATATATATATATATATATATATATATATATATATATATATATATATATATATATATATATAGGATTATTAGTATATATATATATATATATATATATATATATATATATATATATATATATATATATATATATATATATATATATATATATATATATATATATGTATTTTAAATATACTTTGGGTAAAAAAGGAATAAGTATTTAACTTTTTTACCTTTATCACATGCTATTTTCTACCATTCTTACAATTATAAGGATTAACTGTATCTCAAAAGTGACGAAGATATAAATTGTTTTCTGGAAACAGAATATGGTGGCCGAGGCACTTGCAGGACTTATGACCTGTAATTGGTTGGGTTGAGCGATCGCTTTATGTTTAACAGCATTCCCCATTCCGCCCTTCTTACAACCACCACGGCTGACAAATTTTTGGAAGTTGTACCATATATAAGATGCCGCGCCTATCTTTACATTTTTTAGTTCACTCTACACTAGCGTCATCTATTAAGATTGAGATTAGCGTCATCTATTAAGATTCATACAATTACCAAAATTCGTAGTTGGGAAAACTGCATTTTTTTGTTCGACTACAAATAATATTATTACTCTATAAATTGAAAAAACGACGTGTAGGTATTTATAAAATTGTAAATTTAGTATCATATTGTCAATTTAAAGGTACATTTTTCTAACATTTTCTATCGGTAATTAAAATAAATGAGCCAAAACTGTACAGTAATATTTCAAATAATGAAATGTAAATAAAAAATATGTACAAAACTTCTTTATTATTATATACTCGTATTTTCTAGGCTTCCACTTATGTTTAACGTCGACCGGTTTCGGCAACTTGTTGCCAACTTCTGGTTATGCCGAATCCGGTCGACGTTAAACATAAGTGACAGCCCACTAAATACAGGTATTTAATTATAAAGAAATTTTGTACCAAATTTTTTTTCTTTATTTAAAATGAACTTCTTCCAAGAAATTTCAATTAAAATTTGTAATATTTCCATTGTTCTTAGGAAACATATTTTTAACGTTACTTAAGTATTAATAGATTTATCCGTATACATTAAAAATAGCTACATTCAATAAACTAAATTAAATATGAAAAGAGCAAATATTAAAAGCTTATTTTATACTATACACATGACCGATTTGTAAATATTGAATTTACACCTAAAACTTCTGTATGTTGAAACTCCACTACATTTCATTTAATAAATAAGTAAAGAATTGGTATAATTTTATAGTTATAGTTATAGTTATTTATTTTATGCTGAATATACACGAGTGCGGTCAGTGTTTGTAAAAAGTGGGGAATAAATTACGATATTTTTCAAATATGAATTCACTACACAAAATGATGGCGAATATAGAAGTAATGAATTTGTTTTAGACTTTTTTTAATTTATTCTATTTATGTCTGTATGACTTTTATGTAAAGGAATCTTGAAACTCGCACACAATACTTTAACTACGTGTTTTATCATCGAATTGAGTTCTAAAGTCTACAACCTTCCTTACCCTTAAACTTGGTGTAAAAAGTAAATAAAAGTTGGTCAGGACGACTTAAGAAAGGGTTTGAAGGTTAATGTACTTAAAGTAAGAGCCATAAAACTGCTCTTCTCCTCTAAGGATATGTCTATATTTTTACCAAATTGTATTAAATTCTTATATAAAAATGCATATTACGTAATTGGAAGTAAAATACATTGAAAAAACGAATGTTTATTCTGTAATACTAATATAAGTAAAGTATCGGTATCAGAAAATTCGGTAAAACATTGATACAATAGAATATTTGAATAAATATACAATAAAACTGGTATCACTTTTATATTAAAAAGGGGTGGAGTTATGTATAAAGGTGGAGGAGTTATAATTAGGATTAAGGAAGGAAGGGGGATAACGGGATCGTTTAGAAAATGAGAATTGAATTTAAATAAATTGGTTGTTAACAACCATATTTTTTATGTTTAAAACTTCTAAATTATTTAATGTTAGAATATATATGTAACATTTCGACACCGCTTTCTTTGTTTAATGTATGATTATTATCCATTAAATGATTAGCGAACTCGTTAGCGAAAATATATTATTAGAAAAACATCTAATATATGTTCTATTATCTTATGTTCAAATTACAGGTTGTTTTTCCGCCAATGCATCTAAAATATTAACCATTTGCGAGCATTTGTCTAAAGTGTGTATATAGAAGTACATAGCATCTACCTGTAAAATATAATATTTATCACACGGTTTTAGAAACAAAAATACAAGACACGAATATTCCACAGTATTTGAAAACCAGCGCCCCACTCAGGTTATTCTAGTTTATTTTAATTTTATTTGATTTTAAATCCATACTTAAGATATTTTTACTACGAATCGATCTAACTAAATTATATTCTTATATTCTTGTAAATACATTTAATAATTAATACGAATGAAAACGTCTATTTTCTAGCAGTACTATTATATTACTTGAGAAAGATATGTTTGATGAGAGTGACAACAGAAAATTTTCATAGGTTTTCATTCGTATGTATTACCTGAGAGATCTGAAATCCCTTAGGTATTTAATATTATGAGATACTTAGACAAATGGGCAGAAAATCTGTGTATGATAGAGTCTCGAATGAAAATATAAGAAGTGAGTGCGGTGCGATTGAAAAGTGTTGTGAAAAAAATAATAAAAGAATGAATGAAGAAAGAATGGTGAAAAGTATTTGTTAACAATGTTTATGAAACTAGAAATAGAAGAAGACGAGAAAAACGTTGCGCACGGCCACGCGAGGAGCCGGAGAAATCGACGTACGTGCATGACACGTTGTATGAATGATGAGGAAGCGAGAGAAGTATGGCAGGAAAGAAATATTTGGCACACAATTTTTTCGGCTTAACCCTTCGGGGAGACAGCGTGATGGTTAGAAGAATTACCTAAGAGTATACTTTACTTACTTATAAAGCCGATGTCGTGCACGCCCGGACATAGGCCTCTCCCATACTTCTCCACATACATCTATTTTGTACCTTCTGCATCCAGTGACCAGTAATTTTTCTAATGTCATCAGATCATCGAGAGAGTTTATATTCTTGAGAATCAATTTTATGGGACAAATGAAATGGTTCCAGAAAAAAAAACATCTTTGTAGATTGTAATAAAAGTAGAGAAGAAAAACAGTAATCTATTTCGTTAATTAGCAATGAGACTTAGTACCTTGCCCACTCTAGGCGCCTCCTCCGCTATTGACTGACAGCTGGTAATTAACTATCTCCAGGAAATTTTGCTCGGAAACTCTAATTAACTGAAGTGTACTCTCATTTATATGGCCGTGAATCATCCCAAACTAAATAGGTAATAGGGTTGTCCTTTTAAAAATATTATCCTTTTTCATTAGGATTCTAAAAATGTTACTTTATAGTCATCATAAAACTCGACTTTCCTGTTTATTAACAGTAAGCTAAGAACGCCTTTATCGAAGTAATAAAAAATAATTAAATTTTTGGTAAGGATGTCCTGTTCGTACTTTATCAAGTATATAAGCTTTTTACAGATACTTATTCTAATTAAAATTTGCGTACCTACCCATTTGCAAATGTTTTATACAATCTGTATAAATTAATTAGATAAAACTCAATACTGTTATTTGAAATTTAATTGTAGAATTTCTTTGGATTCACCTTCACTTTGTGTTTTCGATTCATATTTGAATCAATATAACTGCATTTAATATTATAACACTTTATTTCACTTATCACAGACATGTTTTGGTTATATTTTAACATAAGCTTTTTCAATGTACATTTTTTTCATTAATAAAGGATATGTTATAGCTGAAACAAGTCTGTGATAAGTAAAGTATGTTAAAGTGTTGTAATGTTTAAGCGCCCTTGAGGTGAGCTATTCACGAAAACGGCGCTACACAAATTAGTCTAATTATAACTATATAAGTCCAGTTATAATTATTGTGTTAGTTCATTTTAAATAATGAAATAAAAAATATATATTTAATGTATATTTTGTTAAAACCCCAAATGTTTTAGTCTTCGACCGGTTTCGGCAGCTCGTAGCCATTTTCTAGGATGGATGGCAGGACCATAATATGACAGCGAGTCAACACAAACATTAGTGGATTTTAACTAAATATACATTAGGAAAAAAAAAAATTCGTTGTTTATAATAAATAACACATTAACTGTGTATTTCCAAAAAAATGACAAATATTTTTTTACATAATTTTTTTTTTTTTCTCTTTATTTTGTATAGGAGTCTCGTGAGTGTTGTGAACACTCATTTTTGAGATCCCAAAAATTGTTACATTGGATTAATGTAATATGTAATATCATATTTTAATTTTAATAATGTCCTAGCTAAGCGAAATATGCCACTCTCATAAAATATAATACAACAATAAAAAATGGGCGTATATATCAAGATGAAATAAATAATATATTTTGTATTATTTAAGCTCTAGTACCGCACACTTCTACAAATGTCACAATAATACGCTGAACAGTAGAAAAATATTTATTCAAGTATCTAAAGCATAGAAATTTTATGCTATCTTTTCAATAATATATCGTATCTTCTCTCGGACAAAAATACGGAATTTTCCAGAAGTGCAATGCGCAACGCTCTGTGACCTCGTTTTATATGTCGACAGTACACATTTCTTATTTATGTTGACAGTTTTAGACGCTTTTTGCCAAAGCAAAATGGAGAATAAATAACTCTTACCTTTTCAGGTCTCGTGTCCGTTTCAACATACAAGTTTTCCTTCAGCACATTTTTTTATTTAACGGTTTCACTGGTGATCGTTTGACTGTCTGCTGTGAAGGCTGTAACTTCTCGAAAGAATCCAATTAACTGACTGAAAATCCCAGTAGCCCGGCAGCTTGCAGTTCATAAAAAGCCACAAACAAAGCTACCCGTACTTTATTCACTTTGTTCACAGTAACATACCAACTCGTATATGATGAACATAATGTTTCTTTAAGGATTAATTGTATCTCAATAGAGACGAAGATGCAAATTGGAAACAGAATATGGTGATCGAGGCGTTTACAGGACTTATGACCTGTCATTGGTTGGGTTAAGCGCACGCTTTATGTAATACAACATTCCCCATTGCGCCCTTCTTACGACCGCCATGTCTGTCAAATTTTTGGAAGTTGTATATATGCTACAATGTAACACATGCAAAAAGAGCTGGCAAAAAATGATGATAATATAATTAATGGCCTAGAAATGAGATCACTTGGAATAATGTGCACGAAAACGATATACGATGGCAAAAAAAAACCGTATGGCAAAATAAGGAAGGAATATAAGGCAGATAGATGATCGCACCATAACTAAAATTAAAAAGGAACCCTTAGATGGTTTGGACATATTGAAAGAATAAACGAGAGAAGAATGGTTCATTTGTTTTATTTAAGCAGTGTGAGTGGAAGGAGAAGCCGTGGAAGATCAAGGTAAAGCATGGCATGACCAAATTCATCAAGTACTAAAAGGCGGCCACAATCAAAGTCGGAAAAATCGAAAAGGAAAATATTACCCAACCTAAAAAATAAGCGAAGTGTTTCATTGCAGAATATGTTTGGCTGCTCTACACAATAGCCGAAAATGTCAACTTTATCAACGTAACGATTTTATATAACTCTTGTTATTGACAAAATAAATTCTCGTCGGTGGAGGAAGGATATTGCGTATACACCAAGGATTTATTTAAGTTGTTGAAGCCGTCATTGTATTATGAATCTGATTTATTTTTAATATAATTAATATAGCCATATCAGTACCTACCTCTGAAGTATTACAGCTTTTTTTTCACTGTGTTCAATATATGTATTATTTAATATAGTATTATTCTTGCAAATTCCAGAATGATAAAAAAATTTACATATATAATTTTAACCAAAGTTATTTTTCGTTTCGAGTAAAATTTTAATTTTTACACTTCGGGTGACAGAAATCTAATACTTTCGAGTCGATTCAGAAACGATGTATTTATTATGAAAATTCCCGCATTTATTTGTAGAGGGCTTACCTACATAATTCTAAAACTCATTAAAACGAAGAAGAAAATCATTTTAATGTGCTGTTATTAAATATAAACATCGTGTAAAATTTTATGAAATACAATATATAAATCTTCTTCTTCTTCACAGTCGTATTCATCGTGATTGTGGGTCGTATCCATCCTGTTAACCATCAACCATTGCACGCCATGCGCTCCTGTCACCCGTCAGTCTCCAGGCTGCAGCTAATAAGAGACCAGTCAGCTCCCTGATTTGATCAGGCCAGTGGCTCGGTGGTCGTCCTTGTGGTCGCCTTCCCTCCAATTTGCCCGTGAAGATGAACTTTTCAAGGTTGTTCTGATCTATTTGGACTGTGTCCAAAATATTTAAACACTCTCTGAGAGCACATCCGCGAGAGTCTTGCCCTTATATCCACCAGCTTAATGATTGACTGATTTGTTCTTCATGGAATCCAAGGTACAAGCAGCATTTGTCGCCAGCACCACATCTTGAAAACATCATTTTTGGACCTCTCCGATGTTCGCATAGTCCAAGACTATGGAGAAAACAAGGGTTTGAACCCGTTTCATCTTGGTCTTGTTAGAGATATTTTTGTTTTTCCATATCTTGGCGAGCTTTGCCATGGCAGTTTATATATATTTTTTATATTTAAATCAATGTTCACAAAACACATCACATTTTGATGACTCATTATAAAGGTGAAAAGGGGAGCTCTTTACGGTAAAAATATTATGGAGATGGTATTATACAATATTTTCTACAATACTAAATGTTTTCCATGTACCTACTTCACTTATTTGTATAATTTATTAACTCCAATCAAAATATAATTCAAAGAAGTCTTTTGAATAAATAAATAAAACCTCAGGAAAAATTTTCCGCGTAAAAAAACATGGCATTGCGCAATGTTTTTCGGTAATTATTTACTCGGGGTATTGTAGATACGTAAAAAAGAAGCCCTTTAAGATTTTTTGCGAAAATACCATCCCCCTGGGAAAACGTTGAATGTTTGGAAGAAACCAGAAGTTGGATAACAAGTAATTACTTTCTTACATTATTGTGATTCTCTGAAATGAGCGTATTGCTAAATTATACCCAGCTTTATAAACATCAAAATCTGAGATCAATTATGAAAATAACAATACACTTCAAATGTACTTGTATTCTGAAGTCGTATTTTTCAGATATTGTTATGTTTATGCTTACAAATTAACCATTACGCCATCTCTCCGAAAGGGATAAACAGAAATAACAGACTTCCGCACTTTTCCACAACATTCCTTCGTGGCAGAGTGGTAAGAGCTCTGACTGCCATACCGAAGGTCCCGGGTTCGATTCCCGGCTATGGCAGTGTGATTGTCATACTGTTTTTGGTCCGGTGTAGAATTCACGTGACAATTAAATGGCGATAAATGTGTTACCTATCACATGCAACGAGAATCAAAATACATAATAACTTAAAACAAATGTTATACAATAATTGGGTTTGAACGATAAGTTGTGAATAAAAAAAATAAAATAAAAATAAAACAATAAAATTCATTCGCACGTCGATTTCTCCGACTCCTTGCGTGGCAAATATTTAATATTTGTTTGTTTTTATCTTGCTACGTCATCTCGGTCTTCCTCTATATCTTGTTCCGTTTACATAGTTCAAATATACTTTCTTTACTATTCTTTCTCAATTCATTCTTTCCATGTGTCTAAACCATCATAATGATAATTTATCATTTTGTTCATAACGCTTTCATTCGCACTGCATTCCCTTCTTACATTTTCATTTGACACTCTATCATATATATTTTTTAAACGCTTAATATTTTACGGAGCCCTTAAATAAGCTAAACCTGGTTTTATGTTGATTATTAAATAAAAATCATTTAATGAAATTCATACGAAAATAGTTAAATTATACACTACGGACTTCTACAATAGTATACAAAACAACACGCAATAATACAATACACATTATAATACTGTATTGGTTCCACAGTAATTTGATAAAAATGGTTTTCATTTAATGGGAGGTATGAGTTGTCGCGGCAGATCCCTCGTTGAGGGTTTGCGGAGCCTCGGAGGCTCTGCGGAGCACACTTGAGAACCGCTGGTTTAGGATATACAGATCAACGTTTTATAAATGTATAAACCACCAAATGTTTAAACCAAAAAAAAATGTTTTGACCGAAACACTATGATAACATAATAGATTTTCTGAAATGATTTTCTGCTTAATGCTTACACTTAATCTCAATAGATGGCGCTAGTGTAGATTGAACTAAAAAATGTGAAGTGTTTCCCATCATTGTAACATATATTTGTCAGACATGGTGATCGTAAGAAGGGCGGAATGTTGAATGTTGTTAACATAAAGCGATCGCTTAACCCAACCAATGACGGGTCAAAAGGCCTGTAAACGCCTCGACCACCATATTCTGTTTCCAAAAAATAATTTACATCTTCGTCTCTATTGAGATACAATCAATCCTTAAATGATTAACCCGCAATGGGTTAAATCCAGTATTTGTCTACAAGTATTGGTAACATTCAAGAAAACAATATGATAACATACTTCGCATTATTAACTTTTAAAATTTATAATAGTCTTATGATATCACAAATATCATTATTCACTTTTCGAGTGTAGCGACAGATATTTCGCCAACCGATGTCAGCATCATCAGGTGTTACAAACAACTAGATGTTTGTAGACAACAAACATCGGTTAGCGAAACAGCTATCGCGATACTCATAAAGTGAATAATAAAAATTATGATATCATAACAGTGTTCTAATTTATACCAGTTATATGTAATTGTTTTTCACTGTCATAAAGCTTGTCTGTTTAATCAATGGTCTTTAACATTCTTTTAAAATGTACGTAATGAGGTTTTAATAGCGTTATAAGAAATTCCTAATTACTTTTCCATATGTTGCTAATGTTGACGCGTAATTGTAAACAAGTATGTTGACGCGTAATTATTTTACATACTATGGTATTCTTCATATATACACCAGCAATGCTATGACACTTTAAAAATACACATCTGTAAAAAATACTCAAGATGCCGGGAATACGCACTACATTCCTTTAAATATTACAACCACCCTTTACACATATAAAACCAATCCTTTTTTTTAATTAACAGTTATTTCATTTTATTTTATTTTTATTTTTTGGGGGCAGCAAACAGCGATTTCAATATAAATATACAAAACAAGGCCAATTACATGCTACCACAAATATGACACAACAACTGACATACCATGCATGCAGAACCAACCTGCCTGCCGGTTGCGTGATGCCGGTGGGGAGAGCAATCAAACTGCTGAACATGATCGCTTCGGAGACCGACGTCTTTCATATTCGTGAAAGTACGTTCAGAAGACAAATACTCTTGACTTTGGAGAGTATCTTGTATTCCTAATCTCGAACCATCTCTCATGCGTTTCTGGTATTATATATTTTTTATGTTTTACCTGTTCTCGATAGATGCATTAAATTGTTGTTTGTAATATCTTTTGAGAAAATAAACTGATTTGATGTATGTAAGAAGAATAAAGTAACATAGAATTTAAGTGAGTCAAAGAGAATAATCGTAATACTAATAATAATGAAAAATTAAAGACGAAATGTAATATAAAAATGTAAAAAAATAAATAAAAAAAGTAGAGTAACATAGTTTCATTCGCCCCGAAGGGTTGCTCCAACCATTTTTTTTAATCACTTTTATTAAGATGGAACACATCGACGTAATATTTAATAACTCGTTGATTTAGGATGAAACACTATAATATTTCTAAAATATTAACTCCTCAATTTGAAACACTATTATTATATTACTTTTTTATGAAACCGTCGCAAAAGCTGTTTCGCCAACCAATCTTGGCATCATAAGTTGATTGTAACATCCTATAATGCTAACATCGATTTAGCGAAATAGCTGTTACGACATTTTAAAAATAAATTAAAATGAAGGTGATATTATGACCATATTTTAAATTAAACTACAATTAATTATGTTAAAGTATCATGGTGCATCCCCAAGAACGTCATTTTTTAAATTTTAATGTATGTTATGGGAGTGATATATTTTGTCTCGCTAGCGTAATATTAAACTTCTTTTGTAAGGCGAAAACTGTCATTCACACAAAATAAAATAAAACCTTCTAAAAACTTTAAAATTTTCATGTAGTAATTTCATTATTAATAATTTGAATTTAACTTTTTCAACTTACATTAAATAAACTTTTACATATTAAGAGGTAGTATACCGTAATCATTGGGAAAAAAATTAGAGGATATTTAGACTGATCTCCCATTTAGATCGGTTTAAACTTTCTCTCAATGGTAAAGATATATAGTATATGCAATGGTACTACCTTCTAAACATGTCGAGATAAAGAAACTTTTATGTCGTGTATGAATAAAACAGTATTTTGATTAAATATTTACACAGAAAAATACTTGCAGGATTATTGAGATTTATTAGGAAAATTAATGACATATTAAACTGAAAATTCTTTTCACATTTTGTTCACAAGATTCTACAAAAAATAATCCTAAGTCCTTAAAATCCCTAAAATTTCTAAAATCCCTAAAATAACCAAAATCCCTAAAATCCTAAAATCCCTTAAATCCTTCAATTCCCTTAATTTTTTGAATCCCAAAAAAATATTTCTGAGATAGTTTGGGCAAATGGACAAGAATAGTTAAAGTGTTTTATACAACAGTGCGAGTGGAGAGAGAAGTAGTGGAAGACCAAGGAAGGCATGGCGTGACCAAATTAACCAATTACTTAAAGGCGGCCACATTATAATTCGAAATAATCGACGAACGTGCATGTTACGATGTATGAATGTAGCGGAAGCAACATTTATTAGAACAGTATTGCGGTCCATCCTAGGGAGGCAGAGGCCTACCCATCCGGGGAAACTACGTGATGGTTAGTTAGGTAGTTAGCTAGTTACAAAAAATAATAAGAATAAGGCAGAATCGAAATTGAAACAAATATTGACTCTTTATAATTTAAGTGAAGTGTGAAAGAAGTAATAATCTATTTTAATTAGTTAATTTTCTCTACTTTAGAAGTAATCTATAATATAATGCAACTAACTAACTTACTAACGAAGGGATAGGCAGCAGGAATTGACTGCCACTCTTTTTTCTTTATATACTTCTCTCGCTTCCTCAATATTCATACATCACGTGGCTGACATTCAATGTTGGATTTATTTGATCTTGCCTCATTTTCCTCGATCTTCCTCTTTTTCTAGTTCAGTTTACACCCTTAACATATATTATACTATTTTTAATATTATTTCTTCATTCATTAATTCCATGTCTCCAAAGCATTTCAATTTTCCTTTCATAAAAATAATAAACAAAAGTTCATAACACTTTCATTCGCACTGCATTTACTTCTTATATTTTCATTTGACACTCTACGACAATCATACACAGATTTTTCACACATTCGTCAAAGAGTTCTAATGATAAAATACGTATTATCTTGTTATATATTGAATTAAAATCTGGATCTAATCTTGATGTTTGAATAAATATAATTACACTTAGTATAACAACACTTTATTTCACTTCATACAGACATGTTTCGTTTATAACATAACCTTTATGAATACATACAATTTTAATAATAAAATAAAACAAAGTAGTCACTTATAATCTAAAAAGCGTAGAGTTGTGTTACAAGGTGGAGGGGATACAATCAGAAATGAGGAGAAGGGAGATGTAACGGGATCATTTCGAACATCTCAATTGAATTTAAATTTAACACAAAGTGAAGGCGAATATAGAAGAGAAATCTGGATTTTGTTTCATAAAAACATCCTTAATATTATGATTTTAGATTACCTTCTCTTAGCAATGACCCAGTTACTCGTATTTGAAAACCATTTCAATTACTTATTTTGGTCCTATTAACCTAAATACATTAACTTGAACCAGCTTGTACCATATTTGGAGTGGAATTGAGAAAATCGTTATAAGATCTCCAAGATAACAAGATTTTTATACACGAACAGTTTTAATATCATATCATAACTCATTCTTAAGCTTGAAGGTCAATTCATGGGAGGTGTAACCGTGTCATTGACATTTATAAGACAATCGATACCACTTCTGCAAAAAAATCGATCAAAATATGTGAGTAACATTTTATACAATCTTTCTTGCTCCGCACCAAGTACTTGAATTTAATTTATGTATAAAACTATAAATGGATTAAGTTTATAAGTTTATAAAATTTAAAGTATAATAAAAGCGTGATTGCTTTTTCCATTTTACATGATTCGTTTATCTATAAAAATACATAAACAATAGTGAAAATTTTGTTTCTAAAAAATAAAATAAAACGAATTGCCAAGCAGTGTGTCCTTATAAAAATGATTTCAAATAATTTAAGGGTGGAGGAAATTTTTTAATGTAAATTTAGGGTAGTACCAATAAGTTTGAAAATAAATATAAATATTGTTGAATGGAATTTTATGAAAATTAAACAATAATACAATAATTATGGTAGGTCTTCTGGAAAATATCAGAACATGGCAGTGAAAAAACCAGAAAAACAGGTTAATTGTATATGAATATAAATACAAATGCATTTTATTTAACACTTGTGACACGTATATTTTAGTTTTAATTTAACAGAGATAAAAAATATATTTTACGTAATTTTTATTAGTAAAAAAAAAGTTGGTGTAATATAATACTTTTGATATCAATAATTTGCTGATATTAAATGTTTAATGAGAATAATAATAACATATTCCATGGTATGTATTAAACGTGGTAAAAATATTTTTATTTGAAAGGATCATTAAGATGGTTTGGACATATGGAAAGAATGAATGAAGAAATAATGGTAAAAAAATTATATGTTAACAATGTAAATGGAACCAGAAATAGAGGAAGACCGAGGAAAACGTGAAACGATCAAATAAATCAAATATTGTATGTCGGCCATGTGAGGAGTCGGAAAAATCGACGCGCCATCATGACACGAAGTATGAATGTTGAGCAAGCGAGAGAAATATGTCAGGAAAGAAAAGCGTTGCAGTCCATTATTTCTGCCTACCCCTTCGGCGAGACGGCGTGATGGTTAGTTAGTTAGTTTTTTTGGTATTTTTACGAATGTGCTATAACAATAATTGTGTGTTGTCGTAAGCTACCTACGCAAACGGCATATAGAATTTATCAGCATATAAGTTCAATTCACCTTTCCGTAGAATGTACTTCTTCTCCCTTGAGATTCCTGGCCTCTCCGCTGTCCGGTTTGTAAATGGACCTAATGAATAATAAAAGCTTCCGGCCAGGGGAACTCTCTGAATAAAATAGTAAACTCTATCCAGATCTGTGAGTATAATTTGATTACTGAAATGGTCTCATTCTACCAGGTTTTGAAATCTCTACTCGTGCCTGGCACCAACTGAAGACTTACATTATACCGTTTTAGTACAACTATAGAAACCGCATCTGCTTTACTAAACCAAATAAGAGGTACTTATCTCACCTTGTAATATTCTTTTCTTAATCCTACCTGAATCACCAAAAACGTGTTACGTATTTTTTCAATGTGAAATATTTTTTCAACGTATCTAGATGTTTCGATCACGAAAATATATTTTATTATAATAGCCGGAAAATCGAAGATGGGTTTTTCGGTATCTGTATAGAATTCGCAGCACGTGTTAGAGTTGGAGAAATTTATTAGAATGTATTATTTATTACGCATTTAGTATTTCAGATTTTGTATAAAAGTGTACATACGTACGCGTTTGAAAAGTATTATTGCACTCGTACACATATCTTGGCTAACAAAAGCACATATTTGTATATCAAATACATTATTTAAATAATTTTGTCTTCCGTTAGAATAATTTAGAAAGCATCTTGTCTTCCTTATGTCGAACCATCTCTAATGTGTTCCTGGTATTATGTTGATTTACGAGTATATAATATTTTACCTGTTCTCAATAGATGCCTTAAATATTTAAGCTTTTTGTAATGTCTTTTGAGTAAATAAACTGATTTCATTTCATTTGATTTAATCCTTACTTATCGTAAGTAAGCTTTTTTTGTTATAAAAAATAACCGATTGAATTTTTTTTATTTATTTATGTAAATAATATTTCAATTGTTATGTTAACAGTTAAAAAAAACATTAAAATAAAACAAATTGTCATATTTTTATCATCAGCTTGTCTCCATCCACTGTTGGTCGTAAGCCTCTCCACCCCTACGCCATCCCTCTCGGTCTCTCGCCAGTGTTCTCTAGGCCTTTTCCGCTGTCTGCACAATATCTTCGCTCCAATAGTAGGCTGTCTCCCGACACTTCTTCGGCCCAGCCTTGGCCACCATTAAGTAACCCTCTGGCTTCGGCTTTATCTTCCATCATCCCGTCGGCACATATGCCCAGTCCATTGCCACTTCATTCTTGCAATACGTATCCCTATGTCGATTACCCTGGTGCGTCTTCCAATCTCCACGTTGCGTGTATGGTCTCTAAGCGAGATACCCAAAATGGATCTTTCCATGGCCCGTTGTGCAACATTAATTTTGTGCATAACTTCTTTATTTAAACATCCATTTCTCGCATCCATAGGTCATCATAAGTAACACACACTTTTGTTTTTAAATTCTGTGGCATGTCCGACTTGAAGATGTTGCCCAGCCTTCCGAATGCATACTAACCGAGCTGTATTCTCCTATCAATCTCCTTGACTTGACCCCCTCTTCCAAAAGCCAATAGATGACCAGGATACACATATCCATCCACCACATCTACATTTTTATTGTGGATTTTAATGTCTTCAATTTGTGTGTAAGTAATTTTTTTTTGTTTTGTCTTCATTTTAAGGCCAATATTTTTAGATGATTCATTTAAAACTTCCAGCATTTCTCATAGTTAATAGACAACAGAATTATGTCATCAGCGAATCTCAAGTGAGACAAGATATTCTCCATTTATGTTCAATCCATGGTTCATCCAATCCAGTGCATTAAACATGTCTTCCAAGACATTGGTTAACAGTTTTGGGGACAAAGTGTCTCCAAAAGTATCATGATACTTTATAACTATTAAGAAAAATAACTTATATAGTCGAATGCAACGAATTTGTTTTAGATTTATATACAAAAATAATTGCTATTTTTCTCACACAAGTATTAAAAATAGTCAAAATTTAACTAAGGATTTTGCAGAAGAATCTTTTCTCTCGAGAAAACCTCGTACCGAGTTATATCTGTTTCTTCATTTAATATATCTCTTAAAAATATAACGGAAAACTCTTTCCAAATCATAACAGACTAATAACGGACTAATAAAATAATTAAAAATACCTTTCTAATTATAAGAGAGAGAGAGGGAGAGCACTTTCTTTGGGCGATTCACATTAATTTATCGAACCATTCGCTCTGTTACTTGCCCCAACCTCTCCTTGAATATCCCTCTCCACTCGCCCAACTCGCTCCAAGCTTGGTAAATACACACTCATCCATTTGTCTCTCATTCTGGTGAAGAAGTGGAGTGAAATATAAAAAGCAAAACATTTATTGTATCAAGGAAAAATCATTGAAATCTATAAGTTGAAATTATTTTTATTTAAATAGTATTTTTGTTTGGCCGAAACACAATGATACTTCAACATTATTAACTGTTAAATTTGCAACACCGTTATAATATCAGTTTTTTATTATACAATTTTTGAGAATGTCGCGACAGCTATTTCACTAACCGTTGTTGGCATCATCAGGTGCTACAAACAAACAAATTCAATAACAATAACAAACACAAACAACGTTGGTTGTTTGTAATACTGATGGTGCCAACATCGGTAAGTGAGAAAGCTATTTCGCTAACCGATGCTAACATCGGGTGTTACAAACTAACATATTCAACAACAATAACAAACACAAACAACATTGAATGTTTGTAACACCTGATAATTCCAACATCGTTTGGCAAAACAGCTGTCGCGACATTCTTAATAATTGTATAATGAGAAAACGTGATATTACAACAGTTAATGATATTTATTTATGGATTTAATATTGACGGTTAAACTTTTTCTTTCAGATCGACGCCGAATCAAACGACGACTTCCTAGATAAGTTATACAATTACCCTTCGATTTACGATGATGACTTTGATGACGACGCGATTGAAGCATCCACGGATTACAAGAATGATCCCGAGTACGATGACAAGGATATCATCACCCGATTGGATTTCCTCGGAGAGGTGATGGAGGCTAAGCTTCAAGACAAAAGTCAAGTCAGCACCGATGAACGTCCGAAACTTAAAAAGATAATAAGAATATTTCAAGACAACAACGATGGAAAGGCTGGTATGTAGCATTTTACACTTAATATAGTAATAATAGTATCCAAACTGCGACAACAGATACTCCAAGATAGAAAATGTCGGAAAGTTTAGAAGAGGCTTATATCCAGCAGTGGAATAAAATTGGCTGAGAGGAAAAAGAAGAAGATTTATTATTATTTTTGTTGAATCGCTCTTTACATCATTACAGCGCGAGCCAAATCGATGTAAAGTTTATGGAGCTATCACATTGATTTTCATGACTTGTGATAGGTAGCTAATCTATCACCATTTTATTGTCACGTAAATTCTGCCCCAGAAAGATGATAATAAACTCAAAAAAATAAATTTCTTTCTGCCTACCCTTTCGGGGAGACGGCATGATGGTTAATTTGTTCATAATACTTCTTCCGCTCTACATTCCATCTTAATATCAGCATTTGAATTTCTGTCGCACTACGTTTTATTACACATGCGTCTCTCATCTCTACCGCGTTTATTCTGCGATTATCTTTATTTTAACAGTTCCATTTGTAGCTTCTATACATAAGGGTTGGAACCAGAACTCAATCGTGAACGGCCATTTTTGAACTTACAGCATTCTTCAATATATTATAATTTGAAAACAGAACCGATAAATTTATTCGTGCATTTTTTGTTTCAGGAAAGTTTCAACCCCTATATACTCCCTCTTTTTTAAAAATAGTTTACGGGGTGTGTTACGCCCACCGATTTTCCGTACCAAGAGCAATCAAATGATTTCCTCACTTTGTAAGGCTTCCCGTTCGTGTTATATCAGTTTCATGATTCAGATACGTTTACTCTTGCTCTTGTTAAGCATAGTGGAATTTCAAAAGGTTTTTTTTAACAATAAAAATTCAAGCAAATATAATACTCGTACATGCACTCACATCATTAAGAAAACAAGTAAACAATATATATTTTTTTTTTAAATTGTATCTCAATAGAGACGAAGACGTAAACTGGAAACTGAACATGGATGATCAAGGTGTTTACAGGACTTATGACCTGTCATTGGTTGGGTTAAGCGCACGCTTTATGTAATTACAACATTCCCCATTCCACCTTTGTTATTGTGATCATGCATGACAAATTTTTGGAAGATGTATATATACTTCAAAATCCATATTTATCTTCACGTGGCAGTTTCAGTCAGCCATCTATGTAGATTTGGTTGCACTAGTGAATTTTTTTCAAGAATTAACCTATACAACCGACCCACTAACGCCATCTATGGAGAATGATTTTCGGCATTTAGCAAACTACCTTATTAACAATACTTGTATGAAACGAAAAATACATTTTCCTGGCTATCCGTAATAGAAAACAGAATAAACTTCGTCGTATAATATTTGAGTTACCTTTATATATATAAAATCCAAGAATTTATGCGTATAGCAGTTTTAGTGGTAAATTATATTCATCCTAAATTCTCATTTAAAAATTCTCAATATGAATCCAAAGAAATCCTCATGGGTCATTGTAAAATTTAATGACAGTTGAAAACAATATTAATCTAATTAAAGTGTTAAACATTTGCCGCATGGTGATAGATACCGAAATACCCGTGATATGCGAGTTCATTTCAGTCGCGACTGTGTGAGCCGCATGACTAGTGTGCAATTCGTGAACTCATTATATATTATTTGATTTTTAATTTATGAAAAAACTTGCTTTATAGCTAATTATAAAAATTAATCTTAACGTTTTAAAAAAAATTTAACAGAGTATCCAGTTATGGTATTTAATTTTATAATTATAAACAGTAATTATTATTTTCCGCGTACGTTTATTTTCGTACATTTTATTTTATTTTGGAATATATTACATTATTTTTTTATTACAATTAACTGAACGTCGGGCTCAATTTTGTCTTCGACCAACCGTCGAAAAAATCAGTTATAACAACAATATTATAAAACAAACACAAACAAACCATCACGCCGTTTCCCCACAGGGGTAGGCAGAGATAATGGACCGCCACACTACTCTATCCTGGCAAACCTCTCTAGATCCTCCACATTCATACACCAAGTCATACACGCACGTCGATTCCTCCGACTTCTGACATGACCAACCTTTAAAATTTTTAAAGAAGTATTCTCCTGGCGTTGTCTAGCAAATGTAGCCTTTCACATTGCATTAATAAAGATTTTCTGCTTAATGCTTACACATATTCTTAATAGATGGCGCTAGTGTAGATTGAACTAATAACATGTGAAGTATGGTGCAACATAGTAGCATATATATAATACAACTTCCAAAAATTTGTCAGACGTGGTGTTCGTAAGAGGGGCGAAATGGGGAATGTTGTTAACATAAAGCGATCGCTTAACCCAACCAATGACAGGTTATAAGTCCTGTAAACGCCTCGACCACCATATTCTGTTTCCAAAAAACAATTTATTTTCACCTTCGTCTCTATTGAGATACAATCAATCCTTAAAACTAACGATACTGAATTTAAAATTTCTCATACGATTGAAGATTTTTTATAGTTTAGCGGTGCAAATTAAAAATATCTAATACATAAATTCAAAATCGATCCTCCAATTTGAAACACATAAATGTATGTGTATGAGTCACACTCATGTCATAAAATAACGAACACGAAATATGAACAGGAACATGGCGAAACATGTCATTAAATAACGAACGTCATAAAATATGCCATAAAATAGAAACTCTCCTCGTGGTTGATTTATTCTTGAAAGGTGTCGATATAAATAAACTCATATCATCGAAAGTAACAGTGATCGATTTATAAAAAAATCACCACTGATCAATTTTACAGTGTAAATACCTTAACAGTTGGTACTTATGATCTTGAAACTGTTACACTGTCCAAACAAAGTGCCGAGAAACTTCGAGTGACCCAAAGAGCCATGGAAAGAGCCATGTTAGGAATAAGCCTAAGAGACAGAGTCAGAAACGATACGGTGAGAGAGAAAACAAAGATCACTGACATCATCCACCGGGTGGCGACTCTAAAATGGCAATGGGCAGGTCACGTAGCCAGAAGCTCAGATGAAAAGTGGACAAGAAGACTGCTGACTTGGAGACCGTGGACGGCAAAGAGAAGTGCAGGGCGACCGGAACTACGGTGGAAGGATGATCAAATCAAATCAGTTTATTTCATCAACAGACATTACAAAATTTATTTTTAAGGCATCTATTGAGAACAGGTAAAAGAATATAATATATTATGTATAGTATACTACCAGAAACGCATAAGAGATGGTTCAACATTAGGAAGACAGGATACTCACCAGAATTAAGAGTATTTGCCTTCTGAACGTACTTTCACTAACATGAAAGACGTTGATCTGAACAGACACGTCGGAACCTGGATGCAGTCTGCACAGGACAGAGTGACATGGAAGCGAATGGAGGAGGCCTTTGTCCAATAGTGGACGGTAATAGGCTGAGGAAGAAGAAGAAGAAGAAGAAATTCCTTAAGTTCATGAAACGTTTTTGTTATAGAATAACTAATTACTTAGAAATATATTTTATTATAAGTACACGCGCGTACTTGACGGTCAGATCTGACGTCTAAAAATAAAATATGTACTATTATAGATGTGTACATTTGGGATTGAGTCGATAGACTATTGATTTTTCTGTACGAGTCCGAATATAAAGTTGCGTGGTTGTTTGCGAGTGGAAATTATTCCACTTCAGTGCCGCTCTCACATCCCTTGGACCCTTTTATGTCAATTACTTCCGATAGCTAAGTCGGCGCTAAGTGACGGGCTTAGATGTGATACCGAGATTCTGCCATCTTCGCGAGCTTATTGGAAAATGTAACTTCCAATATTCTCATTTTGCGATTGAAATATCGCCAATATCCAGGCAACGAATCGTTAGCACAGTGGAAAACTGCGCTAATTTTCAAACACGCTAATTATGCTCGTAATCATTACAATAGATTCAATCGACTGATCCTTTGAGATATAGTGCTACGGGATAATTTTAGGAATTTCCTGGAAATACCACATCACGAACGACGTTTGTTCTCAGCAGAATAGAAGGAGGGAGACAACTTGGCGAATCCATTTCATAAAGGCGATGCGATGGATCGGCCATATAATGGCGCCAAGAGGGTTTCTTGAATGACGTAATGGAGGGGATGGTTCAGCGAACAAATTAGAGAAAGCGTCCCCAACGGGAATATCTGAAATAGATGTGCGAGGATATGAACTGTGTCTCATATGTTGAATTGAAGAAGGCTTAATAAGTTTCATAATGCCTTTGCAAGGCGAAACAAATTTTTCACTATTATTTATATATTTTTTATGAATAATATAAAAAATCAATGCAAAACCAATAAAACAATCGCGCTTTTAATTCATACTCGTATGCGTAACATAACATGACAATAAGACGTCATTAATCAAATCAAATCAGATCAGTTTATTTTCTCAAAAGGCATCTAATGAGAATAGATAAAATATAATAAATCCAGTAGAAACTGGATAATTGGAACCTGGTTAATTGGCAAAACTCTATAATTGGCAGAAAAGTTCCGGTCCCACCCCCTTGGAGCACTAAAACCTCTTTAATTGGAAGAAAAGATACCTGTTTAATTGAATTCCACATTCGGGCCCTAAACCTCTGTAATTGGAGAGCACTGCCTTCTCGATCTGTGTTAACTGATAACTCCTCAGTTTTTGTTCTGTACTCATCGAAGGTGGTCCATTTTAGATCGCAATGTTTCACAAACGTAAATATTGTATAACGGCCTTGATTTGAGCTTGAAACTAAAACCTATCCAATAATTTGACGCCGGTAAATCTCACGAAGAGTTGTACAACATTTTTAGCGTGTGAAATAGTCCCATATAACATTTTTTTTCAAGCCACAATAATTAAATTTATTATTTGTATGTGTATGCACGTATGTACAATTACAATTTACTTATTAAACTTTTATTATTTTTTTATTGATTGTTTTATGCATCAACATGTGGTTACAAAACCTCGTTAAAACACCAAAGCACAATTTGGACCTGGATACATGAAAAACTAGATAATTGGAAACTTTGATTAATTGACCATCGTAGGCCTGGTCCCTTGGAATGCTAATTATCCAGGTTCTACTGTATACAATACCAGGAACGCAGGAAAGATGGTTTTCGTAATTAGGAATGCAAGATACTCTCCAAAGTCAAGAGTTTTCAGAACGTGCTTTCCCGAATATGAAAGACTTCGATCTCCGAAGCTATAATGTTCAGCAGTTTGATTGCTCTCTCCACCGGCATCACCAGAGATATCATATAAATCCAATTATTTACCGATTCAATGGTAGTTACAGTTTTAAAATTTTAAACGCAAGAATTTTTTAATCCATTGTTTTGGGCGAAAAACTATGATACTTCAACATTATTAAATGTTTTAATTTTAAACGTTTTAAGTTTTACGTATCACAATTTATGATTATGAGATTGTCGCGATAGCTGTTTCGCAAACCTATCTTGGCATCATCAGGTGTTTCAACAAAGGTTGGCGAAACAGCTGTCGCTGCAAATTCATAAATATATATTGAGATACGTAAAATAACAGTGTTTCTAATTTTTTTTTTTTTTATAATTTATGTTTTAAATCAAAACCGAATAACTACTATATTAATAAAATATCATACGTGTTGAGACATATTTTGATTTTAAAAATACAGTAAAATATTACATTTAACACACTATTGTACGAATAAGTCGATATTTAAGCGAACAGATAACTGTTTTCAAACAGAGTTATATGAATAAGCGCTGATATTAAATTAATTCCAAACCTTACGTAATACGTTATTAAATTTATCTTCCTAAGAACAGATTCACTGAGTAAACTTATTAATCAGAATCTCGTTTGCTTCTAAGTCAACACTAAAATGTTATTTTATTTGAGATTCCACTGAACGTCTGCTCTTCGTATTTTATTTATTGAAAAAATGTTTTAATTTCACTTTAAGATTAGATGATAATAATAAAATAAAATAACTATGAAAGGAAGGCTCTTTAATCCATTGCGGGAACGACTCTCGACTGAGTGAGAAGTTACGAATAAAGGAAAATCTGCGATGTCGAAGATGTTGTGCGATGGGGAAGAATGAGAAGATGTTACTGAAGAGACCACATGATCATATCAATGATAGCAATGATAAGCAAAGCAGCAAATAAAGTACCAACAGACAATCGACCTCAAGGAAGACCACCAAAAGATGACGAGATCTTAATCCCAGGAACGGTCTCACATAATGAAAAAATAACGGGAAATAATAGGACACGGTTCTAAAAGTTCTTTTCATTCTAGAAAAATTATACAGACATAATGTTGTAATCATAATATATTTACGATTGAATCAATAATGACGTTACAATTCTTAAACATTCATCTTCGGAAATTGTTATAAATGAAGTAATATATGTAATATTTAAGTTGACGTGTCATTTGTCTGACTTAATTATTATTTTCTTCAACAATGATGTAAACTCCACATTAAGAATTGAATTAAGACAAATGGGTATTTTTATGGTAAATTCGGAAGATGCATTTTTTTCACTTTGTTGGGGCATTACTAAAAATAGAAAAAAATATTTATTTAACGCATTTGCTAATACCCTAGCTAGGTGAATTTTAATTGTTTCATCAAATAATGTGAAAAATCTAATTTGTTTTTAAATTGTTTAAAACCCATAATAAAGTAAATTTATTTGTAAACTAATTAGTTCAATAAGTAAACTGAATCTTTGTTAACTTAAATATTCTTTTAAGAAATATCAAACGAGATGTTCAGATTCAGATTACAAATAATTATGGGATTTCTTTTGTTTCGGAACATGACCCGCTGAAAAGATTACTTGTAAATTTATAAACACGCCTTGTATTATCCTTTATCCCCAGAATTTCTTAGAAAACAAGGAAGAAAACAGATTTATATAAAGTAAGAAAATAAGTATTTCTTTTTTGAAATAATAATGTATTTTTCATGTTGAAGATATTTGACAACATTCGTGGCACAGTGCTCATAGCTATGACTGCCACACCGAATGTCCCGTGTTCGATTTCACAATGTGTTCGGCAATGTGAAAAAAAAAATCATGCTTTCTTTGGTCTGATCTAATTTGCGTTTCGATAAAAATGGCATTAGGATAACTTCCTATCACATGTCATGAGAATCAAAAGCTAGACAATTTTAGGTACTATATACAGTAATTTCGTTCAAATAAACTGTTTTGAAAAAAAAAGGAATGCAAAATTTGTGTAGATTTTCTTATTATGATTTTATTATATGGGTTTATTTATTACAAGATGCATCTCATATTATTTTTCATATGTATCGATACATATGTATAAAGTTTTCTAATATTTTTGCCAGTTATACGTTAAAATATCCTACACGTTAATGATATTTGAATCTAATGTTTTATATTAAATCACAATCGATTTAAAAACATGACCTTTCTCTTCCCTGATATTGGAAAGGGGTATTTCTCAAAACTGGTTAGTCATAATTCACAAACTAGAAACACTATTTTCTGGTTAAAATAACCACCATTTTATAGAGTTGATATTCTTCTTCTTTCGGTGCCGTGTCAGGTCCCCCCAACGTTGACGGTCACTGCAGCAAAGGCATTTCTGCAGCAAAGGTACCACTTGGAACAGGTTCTGAACTCTTGGTATTCCTGTCCACTCTTTGATGTTCCGCAGCCAGGACAGCTGCCTTCTACCAACACCCCGACGTCCTTCCACTTTACCCATTAATATCAGTCGAAGGAGGTGGTATTTTTCTCCCCTTATCACATGACCCAAATATGAGACCTTTCTAATTTTCACACTCGACAACAGTTCTCTATTGGCTCTGGGTCTCTATAGTACGTCTACATTACTGACCCTGTCGGTCCACGGTATACGGAGCATTCTGCGGTATATCCACATCTCGAGCGCTTCCAACCGATTCATTTACATTCACTTTTATTGTCCAGGTTTCGCAGCCACATAGTAGAACAGACCATATATAACATTTATCATTCTTGTCGGAGTTTCAAGTTAAGATTATCGTTGCAAAAGAATATTCTCATTTTATTTCGATAATAGAGTTAATGCCATGATTTATTTTGTTTTTTTAGTCCGCTCCAGACGACACTCAATGGATGAGCTATCAGAAACAGAGACTGAAAGATACACCCCAAGGGTCAGTATATATATACAATTAAGGTTTCCTTGTTATAAATCATTCCATATTCATATTTTAACATACAGATTTAACCCTTATTGTGTGACTGGCTTCATTTGCAGTTAAAATAATTTAACATTTACAGTTCAAACAGATAATCCCAATTTATCGTAATATTACATACACTTTTGTAGTAAGTTACACTCAAATATAATATGAACTGCAAATGTAGTCTGCCACAGTTCGAAATATTTTTTTCGACTGTAAATTTGTCAAGTCGCACTATAAAAGTAAGGGTAAACTAAAACTAAGTAAGAGTAAACTAAAGACGTGGGTTATTTTTTTTAATTCATTCTACACAAAAAAATAATTTCGACCAATAGCGCGTTGAGGTGACGTAATGGTGTAATTTTATATTTGGCATCTCCTGTGATCAAAATTTAGAGTCACGTTGGACAAAAAAAAATACAATAGACTCCTAATATTCGTGTTATTTTTATAGTATACGTCCATCTTTTTATATTCATTGAAAATAATGCCAATAATTAAAAGAGGAAGAATACTTCTAAAAGTAAAAGCAATTTTTTTATTTTTGTTATTTTTACAAAAAAAAATTAACTCACCATTTTCATTTCTAAAGACATTTACAAACTAGGTTTTAATTAATAAGTTCAAACACCCAGAGGCCTAATTAAATACACAGCCCTAAAAAAAAATTATATATATACAAAATGAAAAATTTACAAGGAGAATGTAATCGCTTTAATCTACCCAATTTCAACATTGTAACATTTTTCTTTCCTTGTCTTTCCTACCGACTTTATAAAGCCTTTTTGCTTCCTGTCTACCACTTACCGATGTTGCATAATTTATTGGGAAACTTTTACAAAATAAAACTTTTATTTTAGGTAAGGAAGAGGCGACCATCAGGCAAGCAAGTACTGGTCGCTCATTTCAATGGCGATACGCGAGATCTGCAAGTTGGAAAGCATAGACACTATCACGGTAAGAATTTAAATATAAATAGAGTTAATGATATTTTTGTAATATGTTATCATTCTTCTTCTTATTATTATTCTGATTGTAGATCTTGCAATATATTTTCTACGACCAGCCTTCTCTCCATCACATTGGTAGTCATCCTGGTGGTCGATGGCCCTCTGAAGTCTCGTGCATCACGATATTAGGAATTCTTGCTGAATCCATTCTTCACCGATGTGGTCCCTCCAGAATTGTCTTCTCTGCCTACTCCATCTCACTATGTCTTCAATTTTGCAGGATTTGCGAATTTCTTCCTTGGTTATCCTATCTCTAAGGGTTCTCCCCACAATAGATCGCAATGTTCTCATTTCTGCTACTCTTAAGAGATGTTTATGTTATCCCATTGGTAATGTGTTTTTAAACACCCTCCACTACATAATCCTAGGGATTCATTTTTATGCCACTTGGGCCTTTAATGTGGTTGTTTCCCGTTACTTTACACATTTTACTTTAAACTTTACACGTGTTTTTGTATACAACAAGTTATTTGAACCGAATTACGGTATACCTTTTATAACTATTAATTTTTATATGATAGGTAGCAATTCTATTGCCATTTTAATTGTTACGTAGATTCTACCATACTAAAGACGGCTTAATTTTTTTTCACACTGTCATCAGTTTTGCAGTCATCTTCTTCTTCTTCTTCAGCCTATTCCCGTCCACTCCTGAACAAAGGCCTCCTTCGTTTGCTTCCACGTCACTCTGTCTTGTGCTGGCTGCATCCAAGTTATTCCGACATGTCTGTTCAGGTCATACTTTCACCGTAGTTGCGACATAGCTGTTACTTATCTGCCACGAAGGCCGTTATTTATAATTCCATATAAGTACTCGTACATATATAATTGCAAAGACGATATTTTTTTTTTGCTCGTTCTTTACATCGTTACAGCACGAACGAAATCTATGTAGATGGTATAGTTATTATATTGATTTTAATGACATTTAAAAGGTAGCTGATGTATCTATGCCAGACCAAAGACAGTGTGAGAACATCGTCGTGAATCGGACTGAATATTATATAAATTCTTCATTCAAATTATTTTATATTGTATTTTTTGTACACCTTTACATAGTAATATACAAGAGATCAGATGGTAGTTACTTGAATACCTACTCACACATACACACGTGGACAAAGAAATACGAATTCCCTTTAATATTATATTCCCTAGATTTAAGCTCGGCAGGCCCCGAAAATATTATTTTGCGATTTTTGTAAAGATGGTTTATGTCACGCGTCGCAGATGTTATTTTTAAATTATCGATGACGCTTTCAATTTTTTATTTGATATTCCTTTTTTATTTATAGGGTGAGGTCCCAATAATGCGTCGTAGAAAAGCGAAACATTTTTTCTGGTTGTGGGGATGCCACTTGGGCCTTTAATGTGGTAGTTTCCCTTTGATTTCTACATTTATATCTTCTTCTTCTTCTTCCTCAGCCTATTCCCGTCCACTCCTGGACAAAGGCCTCCTCCATTCGCTTACATGTCACTATGTCCTATGCAGACTGCGTCCAGGTTATTCCGACGTGTCTGTTCAGATCATCCTTCCACCGTAGTTGCGGTCGCCCTGCACTTCTCTTTGCCGTATACGGTCTCCAAGTCAGCAGTCTTCTTGTCCACTTTTCGTCTGAGCTTCTGGATACGTGACCTGCCCATTGCCATTTTGGAGTCGCCACCCGGTGGATTATGTCAGTGGCCTTTGTTTTTTCTCTCCCCTTATCGTTTCTGACTCTGTCTCTTAGGCTTATTCCTAACATGGCTCTTTCCATGGCTCTTTGGGTCACTCGTAGTTTTTCGGCGATTTGTTTGGACAGTGTAACAGTTTCAAGACCATAAGTACCAACTGGCAGAACGCAGGCTTCATAGACTTTTCGTTTCAGGTTGATCGGTATTTTCCGGTTTTTAAGGATGTAACTCATGTTTTCGAAAGCTGCCCAGCTTAGTTCAATTCTTCTTTTTAGCTCTGCGGTTTGGTTATCTCGGCCCAATCGAATATTGTGTCCCAGGTATGTATATTCTTGGACATTTTTAATTCTGTTGCCGTCCACGTTGATTTTGAGCATTTCCGTGCCCATCACCTTGGTCTTTACCAGGTTCATATTCAAACCTACAGATTTGGATACATCGTTTATATCGTTTATATTATCGTTTTATTAACATTTATATACAGCAGGTTATTAGAACCTAACCACTCTATATACAACTTTGTAACTATTGATTCTCATGACATGTGATAGGTAGATAATCTATCGCCATTTTATTATCACGTGAATATTTTATTATCACCAGAATAATGACAATGTGAAAAATCACATCGTCGCCATCGCCGGGAATCAAAAACCGGGGATATTGACACGAAGGTCGTCGAATATTGTCATATATGTTAAGTCACAAATATAGTGTAAAAATACGTAATACGTTTGTACATTTTAATCAATATTGTATAATATTACATTAATTAAAAGCGTGAAATTCAATATGAGGATACCAATGTCTCAACAAAACGACGTGTTAAATTGCGACACCAACCCTTTAATGAAATTCACCCTTTATCTCTAATGGGTATATATTAAATTATTAAAAGGTTACAATATAAATACGCTACGGCTTTCCTGGGTTTGCTTAGTCGCTAAATACCCAAGATAAATACGAAAATACCGTGAATTTCGCAGAGGTCGGAGAAAGATCTAAACAGGCCGCGTGTTTGCGAAACTAGAGAAAGAGAAGAGACATTTCACTGAATTAAATAATTAAATACTTAAAAAAATACCTTTCCGTTTAAGATCAAAACGTAGACAAGTAATCAATACCTCTTGAAAATAGACGTACTCTTCGTGATATGATGTTGCTTCATAAAATAATTCACTTTAAAATTGACAATTCTGAACTTCTCAGCAAATTGTCACTCAATACCCCCATGTCTCGCACGAGACACACTGCGAGTCAAGTTTTCCATCTTCCTGTTTATCGCACTAACTACGCTCAGAGCGCGGCATTGTATCGAATCTGTGACAACTACAACAAGTATTTTGGAGACATTGATGTTTTTAATTTGAACGACCGAAATTTTAAGAAAATGATCGGAGCAACATTTCGGCGTGGATGTGACCACGATGTTACATGATATATATATATATATATATATATATATATATATATATATATATATATATATATATATATATATATATATATATATATATATATATATATATATATATATATATATATATATATATATATATAGGTTATTGATATCGC